>CM022297.1:507221438-507821438 GCA_011799875.1 Thinopyrum elongatum
AAACGGGTTTAGGCTAACTGTTGTGTAAATTTAGGCGATTGAGATTTTCCAGCTTCCAAAAGCAACTGAGAATTAACACACTCGTATATCTAAAAGCAACAGGACAAACTTGAAGATTTCAGAGCCTAACAAGAAGAAAATATAGGAAAAAGGATCGGACAGATGAGGGGAAAGAGGCGATTCTAAAAGTACTGACCTGGCTGCCTGTATCATGCTAATGCTTGTGAGGCACCAAAAATCCTTCTTCCCCAGCGAGGTGACGAAGCCGCCGAGGAGGACTACCGTTGACCATGTGAGCGCCAGGAAGCCTAACCCCGTTACCGCCATCAAGACGTACGCCCGAAGTAGCGCGTAACTGTTGAGCGACATCTCCTCCGGCCGCGGTGGCGCCCGCGGCCGTACTGCTTGCTGGTCCGATCTTGCGGTCCGGATCACTGTGATTGCGGCACGGACGGCCTTCACCCTCAGCACATCGACTAATTTTTCTACCAGTTCAAGCGCCAGTTCCACCGCTCGGTCTGCCATTTTTAGGCGTACTCTTGCTCTGGTATCAGCGGCGAGTGAACTTGCAGGCTAGAATACTCTAGATAGCTAGCTTATGCGGCTAGGAATGAATGGAAATGGAAGTTGCATGAATATAGCTCTTCTCGGCTCCTGCTGCTCCGGATTTGTTTTGTAATACAATTAGCATCGACCACCCCCAAAGTTCGGTCGAGTAAACCGTCATAGTTTATGCGGCGTCAACAGTCTACGCCGTTCTCTTATCAGAAAAAGTACGTTTTTGGTCCTCAAGTTTTTCAAAAGTGTAGACTTGGTCTCTCAAGATTTTTTGATATGCATTTGGTCCTTAAAGTCTCAAAACCGGGTAAGTTTAGTTCAAAACCAAATTTTGACCACTTTGACCACCTAAATTTCGACCGGGTTTGAGATTTTGACCTGGTTAGACCAATCCAAAAAATTCAAACATATTCGTAAAAATTTAAATATTTTTGCCATCCAATATGCTTACATGCGCAAGATGCGTGCCAAAATCTAGGCGGTCAAACCCTGTCAAAGTGGTCAAAATATGGTTTTAGACTAAACTTACCCAGTTTTAAGACTTAGAATCAAATGTGTACAAAAGAAACTTGAGGGACCAAGTCTATAATGTTGAGAAACTTAGGAACGAAAAACATAGTTTTCTCTTTTCTTATTGCTCTAGCCGTAGTAGTTGTTTATCTTCAAGCTTTCTGGCGTGTACCTGCCTGTATCAATCTACGCGTCCATTCACTCCATATTCTATTTCAACTTACGTCCAGATGAGCCGTACCTGTATATATGTACATGCATCTCTCCATTCTTGTTTCCAAAATATTTGTCCTTCTCTACCCCTCTGATGCAACTTTAGTCATCATGTTCCTATTTCTTCTTAATGAATGCAGGATAACTGCCATTTCGAAAAAAAATCATGTTCCTATTTTATCTTCAATAAGTGATGACGTTGACACGGGAGAAAAGGTTATGAAGCCCACTTGCGCTTGTATGGCTTATTTCTCAAAGGAAAAAGATACTTGACAACCTTTGCGAGCAAAGGGCAATTTAGACATCTTTTTTTTCGCGAGAAACTTCCAATCTATTCATTTTCAATCATGGCAGTACAAAGAACAACAGAGGTAATAAAAATTACAACCATGTCTGTGGACTACCTAGCAACGACTACAAGCACTGGAGCGAGCCGAAGGCGCGCCGCCGTCATCGCCCCTCCCTCACCAGAGCCGGGCAAATCTTGTTGTAGTAGACAGTCGAGATTTGTCATGCTAAGGCCCGATAGGGCAATGTAGACATCTTAACAGCACTCTCAGTTCATGTGTGCCCAATCCCGAAAGAATTATTTTTAAACGATGGGATTGTAATTTTGGTCAAGTCGTCATAGTTTAAACGCCCTTATTATTTTATTTTTTTTATGTTGCAAGCGTTGCAGTTGTTTTATGCTTCCTGGTAGGCACACTGTCTAGATCGGTGTGAGTTCTTGGTTCGCTCCATTGTACTAGTATAATTTCCAGCCTACCTTGAGAATCGACATCTTAACAGCACTCTCAGTTCATGTGCCCAATCCCAAAAGAATTATTTTTTAAACGACAGGATTGTAATTTTGATCAAGTCGTCATAGTTTAAACGCCATTGCTATTTTATTTTTTTATGTTGTAATCGTTGAAGTTGCTTTATGCTTCCTGGTAGGTGCCCTGTCTGGATCGATGTGAATTATTGGTTCACTCCATTGTAATAGTATAATTTCCAACCTACCTAGAGAATCGACATCTTAACAGCACTCTCAGTTCATGTGCCCAATCCCTAAAGAATATTTTTTTAAACGTTAGGATTGTAATTTTGGTCAAGTCGTCATAGTTTAAAATGCCCTTGTTATTTTATCTTTTTTATGTTCTAATCGTTGCGGTTGTTTTATGCTTCCTGGTAGGTGCCCTGTCTGGATCAATGTGAGTTCTCGGTTCACCTTATTGTACTAGTGTAATTTCCAACCTACCTCAAGAATTGCAATCATACATTGGTGTTTTGGAAAGTTCTTTGCTACTAAGGTTAGTCATGGTGGGGAGTAACTTAATACGAAGAAAAAAAAATTAATACAAAAAAGGGTGGGGAGTAACTTAGACAACTAACACCCATATGTTATTATTCTATGTTACTATACCTTTATAGTTGGTAGTGTCATAGCTATGATAACATAGATACCTTCATTTACTACTTTGTAGAGTCAATTTTCATTGGGAAGCATTGTGTGGTGGTAACATATTATGTTACTCTATTTGTCTCTCACTCCTCTTTAATTACTTGCCACATCACTTTTTTGCTTATGTGGAATGCATTTTCTACTTATGTTACTCCTACTATGACTAGGTTAAACTCTTTAATTACTTGCCACATCACATTTTTTGCTTATGTGGAATGCGAAGTTCTACTTATGTTACTCTCACTATGACTAGTCTAAAAGCAATTGCCAAAGTAGAGTGGTCTTCATAGATCCCCGGAAAGTGATTGCTAAATTGGGCGTGGTCTTCCAAATGTAAATTCAAAGTTACTATTCATCTGAATAATTGCTGAAACTTTCTAAAATTGTGTTGACATGTGCTTCTAGGACTTTCAACTCGCCTACAGAGGGTTATAAAATAGCCGGCATTCGACTAGGCCCAGTATGTCACATGGTTCTTATTTAATATATACTCCATCTGCCCCGAATTACTTGCCGCCTTCTTTTGCTTCTCCAACTTGGAGGTTTTCTCTGTTCCCATATTTGCGAGCAGCTACGGCGTCGAGTGGAGGAGAGAGGAGTTCGACATAATGAATTGGGGGAAGAAGGGGATCTGAGAATTACCCTAGCAACCCCTGAATATATACCTCTCGGTGAAATCGCTCCAGCGAGTTGCAACTGTTGATCCAAGGATCCGACGGTGTCCTCAAATCTCGCGAAGCAGAGTTAGTAGGACAGGTGCCGGCTTTTGGGGCGAAAATCGAGGCGCCGCACCCCACTTTCCCCATAATCCACGATGTCACCACTACGGATTTACATGGCCCTTCTTCTAGGATCCAATAGGATGAAATTCCGACTGAAGTCATCTTCAGGACTGCAATAGGATGAAATCAACGCTCCTCTACGGATTTACATGGCCCTTCTTCTAGGCTCCAAGGCGTAAATTTCATAAACTTGGACTTGGAGGTGGCCCGTACCGGCGTTCCTCCGGGATAATGGGTGGCATCTCTCTGGAGTCCACGCGCTATGTAACATCCCAATTTTCAATTTGGATGTTTATAAATAGATCATTCATATGCATCCATGATTTATGCATTTTGCCCTTCATTTCTTTTATTTGAATTTTGATCCAAGGAACTTTATGCAATTCAAGGACCGAAAGAGAGAATTGGAAGTTTCCTTAAATCCAATTTATGAAAATTCTTTAAATTCAAAATTTGGAGTTTGGATCGAATTTGGTTTCACTAAATTCATTTCCTTTATTTCCAATAATAAAATAAAGAGAGAAGATAAAAGGACTTCTTCAAAAATAGAAGTGAATTATTGGTTGATCTCATCACTTTACTTAATTAATGAATTGGGTTTTTAATAATTTCGGTTAAGGGATTGAGTTGGAGGAACCATCTCAATATTGGCATAAACTTGGTAGTAATAAAAAAATTATTCCTTTGTTGTAGGGTAAAATTTGCTTTATGCAAAAATTAAACTTAGAGCCTCCACCAGCTAAATTTGCATATAGAGATAGTCTTTTTCATTATTATTCTATGGTGTGAAATTGCTAGCATATTCCATGTGCTGACCTACACGGCTGCAACGTCTCATGTTGCAAACTTTTCCGACGAGGATTAAGGTGCGATAGGTCGTTGTTCTGCACTCAGTTTGCCGTGGAGTTGGATGGACTCATTCATCTTCGAAGCTTCCGCAGTTATTTTATTTATTTCCGCAGTTATTTTATTTAGTTGGCCTTCTAGAGTGGGGCTTTTTTGGTGGCTCGTAGGGTTTGCCCCGGTGTTGCCAGGGGAGCGACACATGGAGTGTCATGTTTTTTTAGCATATTTGTAAGTTATTTGAAATGTATTTGCATCTCGGTAACTTTTGCTTAGGCCTTTGGAAGTTTGCATCAACATCCAACCACCATCATCCCATCTTAGTACATAAAAACTTTGGATAGAGCTTCGACTAAAATTTGCAAAATTGATGGTTCCCGTAGGAAATGAAGCAGTTTGAAAAGTGTATGGCCAAGTACAAATATAACAACAGGGTGTTCTGCACATAGCTTATGCGCATAACAATCTGACCAACTAATTCAAACCTACACGAGATGACGCAGTGGCTGTATGTCAGACTAGGTTGCATGCAATGTATACAACACATACATGTTATGGCAATAAATGGCCAACATTCCTGACATAATTCCATTAAGTTTGAAATTTTGATATTTAAAATATTTTATACTCCCTTCATTTCGTAATGTAGTGCGTATATATATATTTAAAAGTCAATCTTTAAAAATTTGACCAAGTTTTTAGAGAAAACTATTTATATCTACATTATTAAATATATAAAATATGAAACTACGTCTTATGATATATGTTTGGAACGAAGGGAGTAGTTTAAGTCGTTTGTCTGATTCACAATCAGTTTTCATCTTTGAATTTGTCACCACGAGAGCTTCGATGTTAGGTCCCATATGGGATTACGGTTATGCTCCGAGAACTTTTATTTGGGCTCAAAAGTTACCAGCTGAGTATGTAAGTTACCCTACTATTCACAAGTAGTTATCAAGCTGAAACTAGACCTCACTGGTGGATGTTAGCAACGATTTTTCTGGGGCTCAAAAGTTACCAGCTGAGTATGCATATACGAGATTATGCCATGAATAATCATAGTTATCAATGCTACTTTTCTATCAAACTGTAATTTGCTTACTATGCCATTACTTGCTTTCGACAGAGAAGTCTCTAGTGAACCTATGGATCCCAGGTCCATTCTCATTAAAACTAATTTCTGCTCCTACGGGGGTATTTAACACTAAAACGTGTCTAGATATACTCTCTCCATTCCTAAATATAAGTCTTTTTAGAGATTTTAATATGGAATAGATATGGAGGAAAATGAGTGAATCTACACTCTAAAGTATGTCTATATACATCCATATCTACGCGGATTTGGTGAACATGGTTCCAAACGCACCCTTTATAAATAGTAAATTCAAAAAAATACTAGAAAAATCTGATTTTTTTAATATACATAGTCAATCGGTATACTCATCTATGAAGTTTCACGAAGAAATCACATCCGTGGTAATCCGGGCAAAAATGACAAAATCAAAGCTATATTAAAAAACACTGTTTGATGAATAGTATGGTCTCAATTGTATTTCCTTCACTAAGAATACCATGGGTGTCAATACATCACGAAACTTCATACTTGAGTAGAATGGTTGACTAAGTTTCATACCTCAAAATTTCATTTTTTTTAAATCAGTATTTTTTTCAAACTTACTATTCATGTGGGTGTGCATGAAACCATGTTCATGTTTGTGTTTTCGCGTATGTAATCTATATTAAAATATCTAAAAATATTTTTATTTATAAACGGAGGGAGTATTTCACAAAAAATGCAGAGCTTAAAAAATACAAGTTTAGGCTAACTGTTCTTATTTTCTAACGGTTTAGGCTAACCTCTTATTTTGTCAAACGGGTTTAGGCTAACTGTTGTGTAAATTTAGGCGATTGAGATTTTCCAGCTTCCAAAAGCAACTGAGAATTAACACACTCGTATATCTAAAAGCAACAGGACAAACTTGAAGATTTCAGAGCCTAACAAGAAGAAAATATAGGAAAAAGGATCGGACAGATGAGGGGAAAGAGGCGATTCTAAAAGTACTGACCTGGCTGCCTGTATCATGCTAATGCTTGTGAGGCACCAAAAATCCTTCTTCCCCAGCGAGGTGACGAAGCCGCCGAGGAGGACTACCGTTGACCATGTGAGCGCCAGGAAGCCTAACCCCGTTACCGCCATCAAGACGTACGCCCGAAGTAGCGCGTAACTGTTGAGCGACATCTCCTCCGGCCGCGGTGGCGCCCGCGGCCGTACTGCTTGCTGGTCCGATCTTGCGGTCCGGATCACTGTGATTGCGGCACGGACGGCCTTCACCCTCAGCACATCGACTAATTTTTCTACCAGTTCAAGCGCCAGTTCCACCGCTCGGTCTGCCATTTTTAGGCGTACTCTTGCTCTGGTATCAGCGGCGAGTGAACTTGCAGGCTAGAATACTCTAGATAGCTAGCTTATGCGGCTAGGAATGAATGGAAATGGAAGTTGCATGAATATAGCTCTTCTCGGCTCCTGCTGCTCCGGATTTGTTTTGTAATACAATTAGCATCGACCACCCCCAAAGTTCGGTCGAGTAAACCGTCATAGTTTATGCGGCGTCAACAGTCTACGCCGTTCTCTTATCAGAAAAAGTACGTTTTTGGTCCTCAAGTTTTTCAAAAGTGTAGACTTGGTCTCTCAAGATTTTTTGATATGCATTTGGTCCTTAAAGTCTCAAAACCGGGTAAGTTTAGTTCAAAACCAAATTTTGACCACTTTGACCACCTAAATTTCGACCGGGTTTGAGATTTTGACCTGGTTAGACCAATCCAAAAAATTCAAACATATTCGTAAAAATTTAAATATTTTTGCCATCCAATATGCTTACATGCGCAAGATGCGTGCCAAAATCTAGGCGGTCAAACCCTGTCAAAGTGGTCAAAATATGGTTTTAGACTAAACTTACCCAGTTTTAAGACTTAGAATCAAATGTGTACAAAAGAAACTTGAGGGACCAAGTCTATAATGTTGAGAAACTTAGGAACGAAAAACATAGTTTTCTCTTTTCTTATTGCTCTAGCCGTAGTAGTTGTTTATCTTCAAGCTTTCTGGCGTGTACCTGCCTGTATCAATCTACGCGTCCATTCACTCCATATTCTATTTCAACTTACGTCCAGATGAGCCGTACCTGTATATATGTACATGCATCTCTCCATTCTTGTTTCCAAAATATTTGTCCTTCTCTACCCCTCTGATGCAACTTTAGTCATCATGTTCCTATTTCTTCTTAATGAATGCAGGATAACTGCCATTTCGAAAAAAAATCATGTTCCTATTTTATCTTCAATAAGTGATGACGTTGACACGGGAGAAAAGGTTATGAAGCCCACTTGCGCTTGTATGGCTTATTTCTCAAAGGAAAAAGATACTTGACAACCTTTGCGAGCAAAGGGCAATTTAGACATCTTTTTTTTCGCGAGAAACTTCCAATCTATTCATTTTCAATCATGGCAGTACAAAGAACAACAGAGGTAATAAAAATTACAACCATGTCTGTGGACTACCTAGCAACGACTACAAGCACTGGAGCGAGCCGAAGGCGCGCCGCCGTCATCGCCCCTCCCTCACCAGAGCCGGGCAAATCTTGTTGTAGTAGACAGTCGAGATTTGTCATGCTAAGGCCCGATAGGGCAATGTAGACATCTTAACAGCACTCTCAGTTCATGTGTGCCCAATCCCAAAAGAATTATTTTTAAACGATGGGATTGTAATTTTGGTCAAGTCGTCATAGTTTAAACGCCCTTATTATTTTATTTTTTATGTTGTAAGCGTTGCAGTTGTTTTATGCTTCCTGGTAGGCACACTGTCTAGATCGGTGTGAGTTCTTGGTTCGCTCCATTGTACTAGTATAATTTCCAGCCTACCTTGAGAATCGACATCTTAACAGCACTCTCAGTTCATGTGCCCAATCCCAAAAGAATTATTTTTTAAACGACAGGATTGTAATTTTGATCAAGTCGTCATAGTTTAAACGCCATTGCTATTTTATTTTTTTATGTTGTAATCGTTGAAGTTGCTTTATGCTTCCTGGTAGGTGCCCTGTCTGGATCGATGTGAATTATTGGTTCACTCCATTGTAATAGTATAATTTCCAACCTACCTAGAGAATCGACATCTTAATAGCACTCTCAGTTCATGTGCCCAATCCCTAAAGAATATTTTTTTAAACGTCAGGATTGTAATTTTGGTCAAGTCGTCATAGTTTAAAATGCCCTTGTTATTTTATCTTTTTTATGTTCTAATCGTTGCGGTTGTTTTATGCTTCCTGGTAGGTGCCCTGTCTGGATCAATGTGAGTTCTCGGTTCACCTTATTGTACTAGTGTAATTTCCAACCTACCTCAAGAATTGCAATCATACATTGGTGTTTTGGAAAGTTCTTTGCTACTAAGGTTAGTCATGGTGGGGAGTAACTTAATACGAAGAAAAAAAAATTAATACAAAAAAGGGTGGGGAGTAACTTAGACAACTAACACCCATATGTTATTATTCTATGTTGCTATACCTTTATAGTTGGTAGTGTCATAGCTATGATAACATAGATACCTTCATTTACTACTTTGTAGAGTCAATTTTCATTGGGAAGCATTGTGTGGTGGTAACATATTACTCTATTTGTCTCTCACTCCTCTTTAATTACTTGCCACATCACTTTTTTGCTTATGTGGAATGCATTTTCTACTTATGTTACTCCTACTATGACTAGGTTAAACTCTTTAATTACTTGCCACATCACATTTTTTGCTTATGTGGAATGCGAAGTTCTACTTATGTTACTCTCACTATGACTAGTCTAAAAGCAATTGCCAAAGTAGAGTGGTCTTCATAGATCCCCGGAAAGTGATTGCTAAATTGGGCGTGGTCTTCCAAATGTAAATTCAAAGTTACTATTCATCTGAATAATTGCTGAAACTTTCTAAAATTGTGTTGACATGTGCTTCTAGGACTTTCAACTCGCCTACAGAGGGTTATAAAATAGCCGGCATTCGACTAGGCCCAGTATGTCACATGGTTCTTATTTAATATATACTCCATCTGCCCCGAATTACTTGCCGCCTTCTTTTGCTTCTCCAACTTGGAGGTTTTCTCTGTTCCCATATTTGCGAGCAGCTACGGCGTCGAGTGGAGGAGAGAGGAGTTCGACATAATGAATTGGGGGAAGAAGGGGATCTGAGAATTACCCTAGCAACCCCCGAATATATACCTCTCGGTGAAATCGCTCCAGCGAGCTGCAACTGTTGATCCAAGGATCCGACGGTGTCCTCAAATCTCGCGAAGCAGAGTTAGTAGGACAGGTGCCGGCTTTTGGGGCGAAAATCGAGGCGCCGCACCCCACTTTCCCCATAATCCACGATGTCACCACTACGGATTTACATGGCCCTTCTTCTAGGCTCCAATAGGATGAAATTCCGACTGAAGTCATCTTCAGGACTGCAATAGGATGAAATCAACGCTCCTCTACGGATTTACATGGCCCTTCTTCTAGGCTCCAAGGCGTAAATTTCATAAACTTGGACTTGGAGGTGGCCCGTACCGGCGTTCCTCCGGGATAATGGGTGGCATCTCTCTGGAGTCCACGCGCTATGTAACATCCCAATTTTCAATTTGGATGTTTATAAATAGATCATTCATATGCATCCATGATTTATGCATTTTGCCCTTCATTTCTTTTATTTGAATTTTGATCCAAGGAACTTTATGCAATTCAAGGACCGAAAGAGA
The DNA here is from genome assembly GCA_011799875.1 of Thinopyrum elongatum. Lineage (NCBI taxonomy): Eukaryota > Viridiplantae > Streptophyta > Magnoliopsida > Poales > Poaceae > Thinopyrum > Thinopyrum elongatum. Next base: position 507,231,560 of record CM022297.1, read on the forward strand.
GAATTGGAAGTTTCCTTAAATCCAATTTTTGAAAATTCTTTAAATTCAAAATTTGGAGTTTGGATCAAATTTGGTTTCACTAAATTCATTTCCTTTATTTCCAATAATAAAATAAAGAGAGAAGATAAAAGGACTTCTTCAAAAATAGAAGTGAATTATTGGTTGATCTCATCACTTTACTTAATTAATGAATTGGGTTTTTAATAATTTGGGTTAAGGGATTGAGTTGGAGGAACCATCTCAATATTGGCATAAACTTGGTAGTAATAAAAAAAATTATTCCTTTGTTGTAGGGTAAAATTTGCTTTATGCAAAAATTAAACTTAGAGCCTCCACCAGCTAAATTTGCATATAGAGATAGTCTTTTTCATTATTATTCTATGGTGTGAAATTGCTAGCATATTCCATGTGCTGACCTACACGGCTGCAACGTCTCATGTTGCAAACTTTTCCGACGAGGATTAAGGTGCGATAGGTCGTTGTTCTGCACTCAGTTTGCCGTGGAGTTGGATGGACTCATTCATCTTCGAAGCTTCCGCAGTTATTTTATTTATTTCCGCAGTTATTTTATTTAGTTGGCCTTCTAGAGTGGGGCTTTTTTGGTGGCTCGTAGGGTTTGCCCCGGTGTTGCCAGGGGAGCGACACATGGAGTGTCATGTTTTTTAGCATATTTGTAAGTTATTTGAAATGTATTTGCATCTCGGTAACTTTTGCTTAGGCCTTTGGAAGTTTGCATCAACATCCAACCACCATCATCCCATCTTAGTACATAAAAACTTTGGATAGAGCTTCGACTAAAATTTGCAAAGTTGATGGTTCCCGTAGGAAATGAAGCAGTTTGAAAAGTGTATGGCCAAGTACAAATATAACAACAGGGTGTTCTGCACATAGCTTATGCGCATAACAATCTGACCAACTAATTCAAACCTACACGAGATGACGCAGTGGCTGTATGTCAGACTAGGTTGCATGCAATGTATACAACACATACATGTTATGGCAATAAATGGCCAACATTCCTGACATAATTCCATTAAGTTTGAAATTTTGATATTTAAAATATTTTATACTCCCTTCATTTCGTAATGTAGTGCGTATATATATATTTAAAAGTCAATCTTTAAAAACTTTGACCAAGTTTTTAGAGAAAACTATTTATATCTACATTATTAAATATATAAAATATGAAACTACGTCTTATGATATATGTTTGGAACGAAGGGAGTAGTTTAAGTCGTTTGTCCGATTCACAATCAGTTTTCATCTTTGAATTTGTCACCACGAGAGCTTCGATGTTAGGTCCCATATGGGATTACGGTTATGCTCCGAGAACTTTTATTTGGGCTCAAAAGTTACCAGCTGAGTATGTAAGTTACCCTACTATTCACAAGTAGTTATCAAGCTGAAACTAGACCTCACTGGTGGATGTTAGCAACGATTTTTCTGGGGCTCAAAAGTTACCAGCTGAGTATGCATATACGAGATTATGCCATGAATAATCATAGTTATGAATGCTACTTTTCTATCAAACTGTAATTTGCTTACCATGCCATTACTTGCTTTCGACAGAGAAGTCTCTAGTGAACCTATGGATCCCAGGTCCATTCTCATTAAAACTAATTTCTGCTCCTACGGGGGTATTTAACACTAAAACGTGTCTAGATATACTCTCTCCGTTCCTAAATATAAGTCTTTTTAGAGATTTTAATATGGAATAGATATGGAGGAAAATGAGTGAATCTACACTCTAAAGTATGTCTATATACATCCATATCTACGCGGATTTGGTGAACATGGTTCCAAACGCACCCTTTATAAATAGTAAATTAAAAAAAATACTAGAAAAATCTGATTTTTTTAATATACATAGTCAATCGGTATACTCATCTATGAAGTTTCACGAAGAAATCACATCCGTGGTAATCCGGGCAAAAATGACAAAATCAAAGCTATATTAAAAAACACTGTTTGATGAATAGTATGGTCTCAATTGTATTTCCTTCACTAAGAATACCATGGGTGTCAATACATCACGAAACTTCATACTTGAGTAGAATGGTTGACTAAGTTTCATACCTCAAAATTTCATTTTTTTTTAAATCAGTATTTTTTTCAAATTTACTATTCATGTGGGTGTGCATGAAACCATGTTCATGTTTGTGTTTTCGCGTATGTAATCTATATTAAAATATCTAAAAATATTTTTATTTATAGACGGAGGGAGTATTTCACAAAAAATGCAGAGCTTAAAAAATACAAGTTTAGGCTAACTGTTCTTATTTTCTAACGGTTTAGGCTAACCTCTTATTTTGTCAAACGGGTTTAGGCTAACTGTTGTGTAAATTTAGGCGATTGAGATTTTCCAGCTTCCAAAAGCAACTGAGAATTAACACACTCGTATATCTAAAAGCAACAGGACAAACTTGAAGATTTCAGAGCCTAACAAGAAGAAAATATAGGAAAAAGGATCGGACAGATGAGGGGAAAGAGGCGATTCTAAAAGTACTGACCTGGCTGCCTGTATCATGCTAATGCTTGTGAGGCACCAAAAATCCTTCTTCCCCAGCGAGGTGACGAAGCCGCCGAGGAGGACTACCGTTGACCATGTGAGCGCCAGGAAGCCTAACCCCGTTACCGCCATCAAGACGTACGCCCGAAGTAGCGCGTAACTGTTGAGCGACATCTCCTCCGGCCGCGGTGGCGCCCGCGGCCGTACTGCTTGCTGGTCCGATCTTGCGGTCCGGATCACTGTGATTGCGGCACGGACGGCCTTCACCCTCAGCACATCGACTAATTTTTCTACCAGTTCAAGCGCCAGTTCCACCGCTCGGTCTGCCATTTTTAGGCGTACTCTTGCTCTGGTATCAGCGGCGAGTGAACTTGCAGGCTAGAATACTCTAGATAGCTAGCTTATGCGGCTAGGAATGAATGGAAATGGAAGTTGCATGAATATAGCTCTTCTCGGCTCCTGCTGCTCCGGATTTGTTTTGTAATACAATTAGCATCGACCACCCCCAAAGTTCGGTCGAGTAAACCGTCATAGTTTATGCGGCGTCAACAGTCTACGCCGTTCTCTTATCAGAAAAAGTACGTTTTTGGTCCTCAAGTTTTTCAAAAGTGTAGACTTGGTCTCTCAAGATTTTTTGATATGCATTTGGTCCTTAAAGTCTCAAAACCGGGTAAGTTTAGTTCAAAACCAAATTTTGACCACTTTGACCACCTAAATTTCGACCGGGTTTGAGATTTTGACCTGGTTAGACCAATCCAAAAAATTCAAACATATTCGTAAAAATTTAAATATTTTTGCCATCCAATATGCTTACATGCGCAAGATGCGTGCCAAAATCTAGGCGGTCAAACCCTGTCAAAGTGGTCAAAATATGGTTTTAGACTAAACTTACCCAGTTTTAAGACTTAGAATCAAATGTGTACAAAAGAAACTTGAGGGACCAAGTCTATAATGTTGAGAAACTTAGGAACGAAAAACATAGTTTTCTCTTTTCTTATTGCTCTAGCCGTAGTAGTTGTTTATCTTCAAGCTTTCTGGCGTGTACCTGCCTGTATCAATCTACGCGTCCATTCACTCCATATTCTATTTCAACTTACGTCCAGATGAGCCGTACCTGTATATATGTACATGCATCTCTCCATTCTTGTTTCCAAAATATTTGTCCTTCTCTACCCCTCTGATGCAACTTTAGTCATCATGTTCCTATTTCTTCTTAATGAATGCAGGATAACTGCCATTTCGAAAAAAAATCATGTTCCTATTTTATCTTCAATAAGTGATGACGTTGACACGGGAGAAAAGGTTATGAAGCCCACTTGCGCTTGTATGGCTTATTTCTCAAAGGAAAAAGATACTTGACAACCTTTGCGAGCAAAGGGCAATTTAGACATCTTTTTTTTCGCGAGAAACTTCCAATCTATTCATTTTCAATCATGGCAGTACAAAGAACAACAGAGGTAATAAAAATTACAACCATGTCTGTGGACTACCTAGCAACGACTACAAGCACTGGAGCGAGCCGAAGGCGCGCCGCCGTCATCGCCCCTCCCTCACCAGAGCCGGGCAAATCTTGTTGTAGTAGACAGTCGAGATTTGTCATGCTAAGGCCCGATAGGGCAATGTAGACATCTTAACAGCACTCTCAGTTCATGTGTGCCCAATCCCAAAAGAATTATTTTTAAACGATGGGATTGTAATTTTGGTCAAGTCGTCATAGTTTAAACGCCCTTATTATTTTATTTTTTATGTTGTAAGCGTTGCAGTTGTTTTATGCTTCCTGGTAGGCACACTGTCTAGATCGGTGTGAGTTCTTGGTTCGCTCCATTGTACTAGTATAATTTCCAGCCTACCTTGAGAATCGACATCTTAACAGCACTCTCAGTTCATGTGCCCAATCCCAAAAGAATTATTTTTTAAACGACAGGATTGTAATTTTGATCAAGTCGTCATAGTTTAAACGCCATTGCTATTTTATTTTTTTATGTTGTAATCGTTGAAGTTGCTTTATGCTTCCTGGTAGGTGCCCTGTCTGGATCGATGTGAATTATTGGTTCACTCCATTGTAATAGTATAATTTCCAACCTACCTAGAGAATCGACATCTTAACAGCACTCTCAGTTCATGTGCCCAATCTCTAAAGAATATTTTTTTAAACGTTAGGATTGTAATTTTGGTCAAGTCGTCATAGTTTAAAATGCCCTTGTTATTTTATCTTTTTTATGTTCTAATCGTTGCGGTTGTTTTATGCTTCCTGGTAGGTGCCCTGTCTGGATCAATGTGAGTTCTCGGTTCACCTTATTGTACTAGTGTAATTTCCAACCTACCTCAAGAATTGCAATCATACATTGGTGTTTTGGAAAGTTCTTTGCTACTAAGGTTATTCATGGTGGGGAGTAACTTAATACGAAGAAAAAAAAATTAATACAAAAAAGGGTGGGGAGTAACTTAGACAACTAACACCCATATGTTATTATTCTATGTTACTATACCTTTATAGTTGGTAGTGTCATAGCTATGATAACATAGATACCTTCATTTACTACTTTGTAGAGTCAATTTTCATTGGGAAGCATTGTGTGGTGGTAACATATTATGTTACTCTATTTGTCTCTCACTCCTCTTTAATTACTTGCCACATCACTTTTTTGCTTATGTGGAATGCATTTTCTACTTATGTTACTCCTACTATGACTAGGTTAAACTCTTTAATTACTTGCCACATCACATTTTTTGCTTATGTGGAATGCGAAGTTCTACTTATGTTACTCTCACTATGACTAGTCTAAAAGCAATTGCCAAAGTAGAGTGGTCTTCATAGATCCCCGGAAAGTGATTGCTAAATTGGGCGTGGTCTTCCAAATGTAAATTCAAAGTTACTATTCATCTGAATAATTGCTGAAACTTTCTAAAATTGTGTTGACATGTGCTTCTAGGACTTTCAACTCGCCTACAGAGGGTTATAAAATAGCCGGCATTCGACTAGGCCCAGTATGTCACATGGTTCTTATTTAATATATACTCCATCTGCCCCGAATTACTTGCCGCCTTCTTTTGCTTCTCCAACTTGGAGGTTTTCTCTGTTCCCATATTTGCGAGCAGCTACGGCGTCGAGTGGAGGAGAGAGGAGTTCGACATAATGAATTGGGGGAAGAAGGGGATCTGAGAATTACCCTAGCAACCCCTGAATATATACCTCTCGGTGAAATCGCTCCAGCGAGTTGCAACTGTTGATCCAAGGATCCGACGGTGTCCTCAAATCTCGCGAAGCAGAGTTAGTAGGACAGGTGCCGGCTTTTGGGGCGAAAATCGAGGCGCCGCACCCCACTTTCCCCATAATCCACGATGTCACCACTACGGATTTACATGGCCCTTCTTCTAGGATCCAATAGGATGAAATTCCGACTGAAGTCATCTTCAGGACTGCAATAGGATGAAATCAACGCTCCTCTACGGATTTACATGGCCCTTCTTCTAGGCTCCAAGGCGTAAATTTCATAAACTTGGACTTGGAGGTGGCCCGTACCGGCGTTCCTCCGGGATAATGGGTGGCATCTCTCTGGAGTCCACGCGCTATGTAACATCCCAATTTTCAATTTGGATGTTTATAAATAGATCATTCATATGCATCCATGATTTATGCATTTTGCCCTTCATTTCTTTTATTTGAATTTTGATCCAAGGAACTTTATGCAATTCAAGGACCGAAAGAGAGAATTGGAAGTTTCCTTAAATCCAATTTATGAAAATTCTTTAAATTCAAAATTTGGAGTTTGGATCAAATTTGGTTTCACTAAATTCATTTCCTTTATTTCCAATAATAAAATAAAGAGAGAAGATAAAAGGACTTCTTCAAAAATAGAAGTGAATTATTGGTTGATCTCATCACTTTACTTAATTAATGAATTGGGTTTTTAATAATTTCGGTTAAGGGATTGAGTTGGAGGAACCATCTCAATATTGGCATAAACTTGGTAGTAATAAAAAAATTATTCCTTTGTTGTAGGGTAAAATTTGCTTTATGCAAAAATTAAACTTAGAGCCTCCACCAGCTAAATTTGCATATAGAGATAGTCTTTTTCATTATTATTCTATGGTGTGAAATTGCTAGCATATTCCATGTGCTGACCTACACGGCTGCAACGTCTCATGTTGCAAACTTTTCCGACGAGGATTAAGGTGCGATAGGTCGTTGTTCTGCACTCAGTTTGCCGTGGAGTTGGATGGACTCATTCATCTTCGAAGCTTCCGCAGTTATTTTATTTATTTCCGCAGTTATTTTATTTAGTTGGCCTTCTAGAGTGGGGCTTTTTTGGTGGCTCGTAGGGTTTGCCCCGGTGTTGCCAGGGGAGCGACACATGGAGTGTCATGTTTTTTTAGCATATTTGTAAGTTATTTGAAATGTATTTGCATCTCGGTAACTTTTGCTTAGGCCTTTGGAAGTTTGCATCAACATCCAACCACCATCATCCCATCTTAGTACATAAAAACTTTGGATAGAGCTTCGACTAAAATTTGCAAAATTGATGGTTCCCGTAGGAAATGAAGCAGTTTGAAAAGTGTATGGCCAAGTACAAATATAACAACAGGGTGTTCTGCACATAGCTTATGCGCATAACAATCTGACCAACTAATTCAAACCTACACGAGATGACGCAGTGGCTGTATGTCAGACTATGTTGCATGCAATGTATACAACACATACATGTTATGGCAATAAATGGCCAACATTCCTGACATAATTCCATTAAGTTTGAAATTTTGATATTTAAAATATTTTATACTCCCTTCATTTTGTAATGTAGTAAGTATATATATATTTAAAAGTCAATCTTTACAAACTTCGACCAAGTTTTTAGAGAAAACTATTTATATCTACATTATTAAATATATAAAATATGAAACTACGTCTTATGATATATGTTTGGAACGAAGGGAGTAGTTTAAGTCGTTTGTCCGATTCACAATCAGTTTTCATCTTTGAATTTGTCACCACGAGAGCTTCGATGTTAGGTCCCATATGGGATTACGGTTATGCTCCGAGAACTTTTATTTGGGCTCAAAAGTTACCAGCTGAGTATGTAAGTTACCCTACTATTCACAAGTAGTTATCAAGCTGAAACTAGACCTCACTGGTGGATGTTAGCAACGATTTTTCTGGGGCTCAAAAGTTACCAGCTGAGTATGCATATATGAGATTATGCCCTGAATAATCATAGTTATGAATGCTACTTTTCTATCAAACTGTAATTTGCTTACCATGCTGTTACTTGCTTTCGACAGAGAAGTCTCTAGTGAACCTATGGATCCCAGGTCCATTCTCATTAAAACTAATTTCTGCTCCTACGGGGGTATTTAACACTAAAACATGTCTAGATATACTCTCTCCGTTCCTAAATATAAGTCTTTTTAGAGATTTTAATATGGAATAGATATGAAGGAAAATGAGTGAATCTACACTCTAGTATGTCTATATACATCCATATCTACGCGGATTTGGTGAACATGGTTCCAAACGCACCCTTTATAAATAGTAAATTCAAAAAAATACTAGAAAAATCTGATTTTTTTAATATGCATAGTCAATCGGTATACTCATCTATGAAGTTTCACGAAGAAATCACATCCGTGGTAATCCGGGCAAAAATGACAAAATCAAAGCTATATTAAAAAACACTGTTTGATGAATAGTATGGTCTCAATTGTATTTCCTTCACTAAGAATACCATGGGTGTCAATACATCACGAAACTTCATACTTGAGTAGAATGGTTGACTAAGTTTCATACCTCAAAATTTCTTTTTTTTTTAAATCAGTATTTTTTTCAAATTTACTATTCATGTGGGTGTGCATGAAACCATGTTCATGTTTGTGTTTTCGCGTATGTAATCTATATTAAAATATCTAAAAATATTTTTATTTATAGACGGAGGGAGTATTTCACAAAAAATGCAGAGCTTAAAAAATACAAGTTTAGGCTAACTGTTCTTATTTTCTAACGGTTTAGGCTAACCTCTTATTTTGTCAAACGGGTTTAGGCTAACTGTTGTGTAAATTTAGGCGATTGAGATTTTCCAGCTTCCAAAAGCAACTGAGAATTAACACACTCGTATATCTAAAAGCAACAGGACAAACTTGAAGATTTCAGAGCCTAACAAGAAGAAAATATAGGAAAAAGGATCGGACAGATGAGGGGAAAGAGGCGATTCTAAAAGTACTGACCTGGCTGCCTGTATCATGCTAATGCTTGTGAGGCACCAAAAATCCTTCTTCCCCAGCGAGGTGACGAAGCCGCCGAGGAGGACTACCGTTGACCATGTGAGCGCCAGGAAGCCTAACCCCGTTACCGCCATCAAGACGTACGCCCGAAGTAGCGCGTAACTGTTGAGCGACATCTCCTCCGGCCGCGGTGGCGCCCGCGGCCGTACTGCTTGATGGTCCGATCTTGCGGTCCGGATCACTGTGATTGCGGCACGGACGGCCTTCACCCTCAGCACATCGACTAATTTTTCTACCAGTTCAAGCGCCAGTTCCACCGCTCGGTCTGCCATTTTTAGGCTTACTCTTGCTCTGGTATCAGCGGCGAGTGAACTTGCAGGCTAGAATACTCTAGATAGCTAGCTTATGCGGCTAGGAATGAATGGAAATGGAAGTTGCATGAATATAGCTCTTCTCGGCTCCTGCTGCTCCGGATTTGTTTTGTAATACAATTAGCATCGACCACCCCCAAAGTTCGGTCGAGTAAACCGTCATAGTTTATGCGGCGTCAACAGTCTACGCCGTTCTCTTATCAGAAAAAGTACGTTTTTGGTCCTCAAGTTTTTCAAAAGTGTAGACTTGGTCTCTCAAGATTTTTTGATATGCATTTGGTCCTTAAAGTCTCAAAACCGGGTAAGTTTAGTTCAAAACCAGATTTTTGACCACTTTGACCACCTAAATTTCGACCGGGTTTGAGATTTTGACCTGGTTAGACCAATTCAAAAAAATTCAAACATATTCGTAAAAATTTAAATATTTTTGCCATCCAATATGCTTACATGCGCAAGATGCGTGCCAAAATCTAGGCGGTCAAACCCGGTCAAAGTGGTCAAAATATGGTTTTAGACTAAACTTACCCAGTTTTAAGACTTAGAATCAAATGTGTACAAAAGAAACTTGAGGGACCAAGTCTATAATGTTGAGAAACTTAGGAACGAAAAACATAGTTTTCTCTTTTCTTATTGCTCTAGCCGTAGTAGTTGTTTATCTTCAAGCTTTCTGGCGTGTACCGGCTTGTATCAATCTACGCGTCCATTCACTCCATATTCTATTTCAACTTACGTCCAGATGAGCCGTACCTGTATATATGTACATGCATCTCTCCATTCTTGTTTCCAAAATATTTGTCCTTCTCTACCCCTCTGATGCAACTTTAGTCATCATGTTCCTATTTCTTCTTAATGAATGCAGGATAACTGCCATTTCGAAAAAAAATCATGTTCCTATTTTATCTTCAATAAGTGATGACGTTGACACGGGAGAAAAGGTTATGAAGCCCACTTGCGCTTGTATGGCTTATTTCTCAAAGGAAAAAGATACTTGACAACCTTTGCGAGCAAAGGGCAATTTAGACATCTTTTTTTTCGCGAGAAACTTCCAACCTATTCATTTTCAATCATGGCAGTACAAAGAACAACAGAGGTAATAAAAATTACAACCATGTCTGTGGACTACCTAGCAACGACTACAAGCACTGGAGCGAGCCGAAGGCGCGCCGCCGTCATCGCCCCTCCCTCACCAGAGCCGGGCAAATCTTGTTGTAGTAGACAGTCGAGATTTGTCATGCTAAGGCCCGATAGGGCAATGTAGACATCTTAACAGCACTCTCAGTTCATGTGTGCCCAATCCCAAAAGAATTATTTTTAAACGATGGGATTGTAATTTTGGTCAAGTCGTCATAGTTTAAACGCCCTTATTATTTTATTTTTTATGTTGTAAGCGTTGCAGTTGTTTTATGCTTCCTGGTAGGCACACTGTCTAGATCGGTGTGAGTTCTTGGTTCGCTCCATTGTACTAGTATAATTTCCAGCCTACCTTGAGAATCGACATCTTAACAGCACTCTCAGTTCATGTGCCCAATCCCAAAAGAATTATTTTTTAAACGACAGGATTGTAATTTTGATCAAGTCGTCATAGTTTAAACGCCATTGCTATTTTCTTTTTTTATGTTGTAATCGTTGAAGTTGCTTTATGCTTCCTGGTAGGTGCCCTGTCTGGATCGATGTGAATTATTGGTTCACTCCATTGTAATAGTATAATTTCCAACCTACCTAGAGAATCGACATCTTAACAGCACTCTCAGTTCATGTGCCCAATCCCTAAAGAATATTTTTTTAAACGTCAGGATTGTAATTTTGGTCAAGTCGTCATAGTTTAAAATGCCCTTGTTATTTTATCTTTTTTATGTTCTAATCGTTGCGGTTGTTTTATGCTTCCTGGTAGGTGCCCTGTCTGGATCAATGTGAGTTCTCGGTTCACCTTATTGTACTAGTGTAATTTCCAACCTACCTCAAGAATTGCAATCATACATTGGTGTTTTGGAAAGTTCTTTGCTACTAAGGTTAGTCATGGTGGGGAGTAACTTAATACGAAGAACAAAAATTAATACAAAAAAGGGTGGGGAGTAACTTAGACAACTAACACCCATATGTTATTATTCTATGTTACTATACCTTTATAGTTGGTAGTGTCATAGCTATGATAACATAGATACCTTCATTTACTACTTTGTAGAGTCAATTTTCATTGGGAAGCATTGTGTGGTGGTAACATATTATGTTACTCTATTTGTCTCTCACTCCTCTTTAATTACTTGCCACATCACTTTTTTGCTTATGTGGAATGCATTTTCTACTTATGTTACTCCTACTATGACTAGGTTAAACTCTTTAATTACTTGCCACATCACATTTTTTGCTTATGTGGAATGCGAAGTTCTACTTATGTTACTCTCACTATGACTAGTCTAAAAGCAATTGCCAAAGTAGAGTGGTCTTCATAGATCCCCGGAAAGTGATTGCTAAACTGGGCGTGTTCTTCCAAATGTAAATTCAAAGTTACTATTCATCTGAATAATTGCTGAAACTTTCTAAAATTGTGTTGACATGTGCTTCTAGGACTTTCAACTCGCCTACAGAGGGTTATAAAATAGCCGGCATTCGACTAGGCCCAGTATGTCACATGGTTCTTATTTAATATATACTCCATCTGCCCCGAATTACTTGCCGCCTTCTTTTGCTTCTCCAACTTGGAGGTTTTCTCTGTTCCCATATTTGCGAGCAGCTACGGCGTCGAGTGGAGGAGAGAGGAGTTCGACATAATGAATTGGGGGAAGAAGGGGATCTGAGAATTACCCTAGCAACCCCCGAATATATACCTCTCGGTGAAATCGCTCCAGCGAGCTGCAACTGTTGATCCAAGGATCCGACGGTGTCCTCAAATCTCGCGAAGCAGAGTTAGTAGGACAGGTGCCGGCTTTTGGGGTGAAAATCGAGGCGCCGCACCCCACTTTCCCCATAATCCACGATGTCACCACTACGGATTTACATGGCCCTTCTTCTAGGCTCCAATAGGATGAAATTCCGACTGAAGTCATCTTCAGGATTGCAATAGGATGAAATCAACGCTCCTCTACGGATTTACATGGCCCTTCTTCTAGGCTCCAAGGCGTAAATTTCATAAACTTGGACTTGGAGGTGGCCCGTACCGGCGTTCCTCCGGGATAATGGGTGGCATCTCTCTGGAGTCCACGCGCTATGTAACATCCCAATTTTGAATTTGGATGTTTATAAATAGATCATTCATATGCATCCATGATTTATGCATTTTGCCCTTCATTTCTTTTATTTGAATTTTGATCCAAGGAACTTTATGCAATTCAAGGATCGAAAGAGAGAATTGGAAGTTTCCTTAAATCCATTTTTTGAAAATTCTTTAAATTCAAAATTTGGAGTTTGGATCAAATTTGGTTTCACTAAATTCATTTCCTTTATTTCCAATAATAAAATAAAGAGAGAAGATAAAAGGACTTCTTCAAAAATAGAAGTGAATTATTGGTTGATCTCATCACTTTACTTAATTAATGAATTGGGTTTTTAATAATTTCGGTTAAGGGATTGAGTTGGAGGAACCATCTCAATATTGGCATAAACTTGGTAGTAATAAAAAAATTATTCCTTTGTTGTAGGGTAAAATTTGCTTTATGCAAAAATTAAACTTAGAGCCTCCACCAGCTAAATTTGCATATAGAGGTAGTCTTTTTCATTATTATTCTATGGTGTGAAATTGCTAGCATATTCCATGTGCTGACCTACACGGTTGCAACGTCTCATGTTGCAAACTTTTCCGACGAGGATTAAGGTGCGATAGGTCGTTGTTCTGCACTCAGTTTGCCGTGGAGTTGGATGGACTCATTCATCTTCGAAGCTTCCGCAGTTATTTTATTTAGTTGGCCTTCAGCCATATTTATGTAATAAATACTCTTTTGAGGACCTCGATGTAATAAAGTGTGTGATTGAACTCTGTTATAATTCCTCAAGTACTGTGTGTGTCAGCATACCGATCCAGGGATGACACTTAAGCACAGAGACTTCGATCCATTTAGGTCGGGTCGCTACAAGATGGTATCAGAGCACACGCTGACTGTAGGACGCGACCACTAGGAAATGGAAAGCCATAGGAAGAAAACTCTATTTCATGACTTCCTTATATATCCATTGGTCTATACTCTTCTCTATTCTTTTCTATCTCTTCTCTACTTCAAGAAAATATTTGTTGAACCCCATCACCAAGTTGCTCAGCCCGATGAGACCAGGACCTATGAAGACAACATTGACGAAGAAGAAGCTAGAGTTGACATTGATTTGAGGAGATTTAGTTCAGACCACCACTACCAAGTTGAGTCCAACTAATGATTTGCGGTAGTATGAAGAGATCATATCTCTTGTGGATATGACCTTACCTGTAGGTTTTGCGTGTGTGGTGTGATCTGTGTGAATTGCTTGATTTGGAGTTTTCTTGCTATCATAAGCATATGGGTAGTGATTCCCCTCATTAGGCCCTTATTCTATTCTAATTTCTCATCCACCCTAAACTTATCAGATGCCTCCGAGACGTGACCCAGAATTCCCACCGGAACTTACCCAGTTGATCCAGAACCAGAATGCCCTCATGCAGATGCTCATCGAGAATCAGAACCAGAACAACAACAACCCACCGCCACCACCCCCAGTCGACAACCTTACCCGTTTCCTGAGGTTGAACCCACCTGTTCTCTAGCAGCACGGAGCCGATCATCGCAGATGACTGGCTTCGCAAGATCGGAAGGGAACTGACCACCGCCGGATGCACTGACGCTGAGAAGGTGCGCTTTGCCGCACATCAACTAGATGGACCAGCAGCTTCGTGGTGGGAGAATTACACCACCACATTCCCCATAGCCAATGTGACTTGGGATCAGTTCCGGCAGGCGTTCTGTACCGCACATGTTTCAGCCGGAGCTATGAGTCTAAAGAAGCATGAGTTCCGTAACTTACGCCAGGGAAATCGTTCTGTTGGTGATTATGTGGAGGAATTCAGCAAGTTATCTAGGTATGCTCCCGGAGACGTGGCTGATGATGCCGCTATGCAGGAGAAATTTCTGGAGGGACTAAACGATGATCTGGGACTTCAGTTGACTGTGGCTACCTTTAACAATTATAAAGAGTTGGTCGACAAGGCTCTCATTCTGGAAGGCAAGCAGCAGCAGGTGGAGAATCGCAAGAGGAAGTACGGACAGGGAAAGTACAACTCTGGAGTTCAGCAGAAGCCCCGCTATACCCCGTACTCGGGAAATAATGGATCAGGATCCGACAAGTATGGTGGACACACTCACCATAACCATGGTGGACATTCTCATCATGGAGGGAATGGACACAACCATAATGGCCTTAGGAATGGTAATGAGAACGGAGGAAACAGCAATCAACATCGCTCTAACCCCGCTACACCGGCAAAGAAGGATTTGAGCCACATTACATGCTTCAAGTGCGGGAAAGCCGGACACTACGCCACCGATTGCCCTGAGGCCAAGAACGGGAACGGCAATGGAAGCTCTGGAGGCAAGAAGCCCAATCCCTTCACCAGAGGTCAGGTGAACCATGTCGATGTGGAGGAAGTTTATGACCAGCCTGACACCGTTGTTGGTAAGTTCTTGATTAATTCATTTACAGCCCTTGTTCTTTTTGACACTGGTGCATCACATTCATTCATATCAAGGGGGTTTGTGGATAGGTTTAAGTTGCCGACCGTAGCCCTTAAAACACCAATGTTAGTGAGTTCCCCAGGAGCAGAGTCTACGGCTAGTCGGGGATGTTTTCAGTTGCCATTGACCATAGGGAGACACATTTTTCCAACCGACCTCATCATCCTAGAATCACAAGGATTGGACGTAATTCCAGGCATGGACTGGCTATCCAAGTATGAAGGGAATATTGATTGTGCCCGTAAGTCGATTCTTCTCACCACCCCAGATGGAAAACGGATCATGTATGTGTCGAGGCATACGCAAAGGAGGACTCTGATGAATTCTCTTTCGGGAGTTGTTCAGGAGGAAGTACCAGTTGTGAAGGATTATCCCGATGTTTTCCCAGAGGAATTGCCTGGCATGCCACCGGATCGAGACATTGAGTTTTTGATTGAGCTATTGCCAGTCACAGGACCGATATCCAAGAGACCGTATCGGATGCCCGCCAATGATTTGGAGGAACACTACTAGGGAAAAGCCTAGCAGTAGCGCGGGTTTTTGGCCTACCAGTAGCGCGGGTGACCGCGCTACTGCTACGGCGCTACAGCCAAAGGTTAGCAGTAGTGTTGGTTAACCCGCGCTACTGCTATATGCACTTAGTAGTAGCGCTTCCTCCAGAAGGCGCTACTGGTAATTACTAGTAGCGCGTCCCATTGCCCGCGCTACTACTATTATTCTGTATTCTATTTCTTTTTTATTTATGTCGTATTCATACACCTTTATACAAGTTTTCATACAGTAGCAATTTAGAGATTGTTTTTATATTATAATGAGTTATTAAATCACTAGGTGAAAGAACCGCGGATTAGTTTCAAGTGGATGGATCCTAAGTGATCAAGTCATGGATTATCAACCGCGGATTAGTTTCAAGTGGATGGATCCTAAGTGACCAAGTCATGGATTATCACGATAATCCATGACTTGATCACTTAGGATCCATCCACTTGAAACTAATCCGCGGTTCTTTCACCCAATGATATAATAACTCATCATCATCATATTAATATAAAAACTCTTGCATCATATCATCACCAACAACACTAGCTAATAATCATCATAGTCATTACCACCAACACTATTTAATCATCATAGTCATAGTGTAGCTATCTAATCACCACCAACACTAGCTAATAATAATCATCATAGTCATTACCACCAACACTAGCTATTTAATCATCATAGTCATAGTGTAGCACATCATCATCTTCAAACTCATTCTAGCTAGCTAATCACTCCTGCTGCTCTCTCTCAGGTAATATAGCATAGAACATGTGTAGCACTCCTGCTTCATCATATTGGAGCATGCAGATGAACCTGTCTCCTAATTGTGGGATGCGCTTCTGATTGCTGCCCCCTAGTACTTCTCTGCGATCCTTCACAATGTTGCTCCAGTCTTTGACTATTAAGACTTGCTCGCTTTTAGAAATCCTGAATGCACTCATGTGCAATGTAGGATGTCTTGGCCGTAAGCTAACCATTGCCATGCGACCTTTAGGCTCGATCCAATGAGGCGCAACTATCATCGGGAGTCCCTGTTGAAGAATATCGTAGTAACATACTTAGCAATGAAGTTTAGCTTAAAAAATAATGTATGCAAAAGATGCACTGAGGACAAATAGTAAAAATCTTACGATCTTTCCTAAATAGATGTGACCGTAGTTCAATACGCATGCTAGTGGTCGCATGTTTTGAGTACTAAGATTTTCAAGTCCAGGAAAATAATTTGTCTTGACAGTATCAAGATCCTCAAGCCATGAAACATAATGACTTATCTCCTCGTAGTTTAGTTCAGCCCCGGGACAGTAGTAGGTCATGTCTACCAAGCGCCGGACATGTTTGCTTGAATGGAAATAAGCTGTCAATAGAAATTAGTTGTCAACTATTTTTGAATAAACAATATCCAAGACATAAATATGGCTGAGAAACTCACATAATGGTAGAACTGGAGGCATCTGCACATCGACCCAGATGTCGATATTACCTTCAATATCATCTTCCGGACGAATATCAAAGGTGATAAGCATATCAGGCTCAAATGCATAAGCCTTGCATAGTGATCTCCAATTTTTGCATTCAAAATAGGTGTAGGTGTCTGCATTGTATAATTTTGCGGCAAAAGTATAACCATGCTCAGTCTTCAAGTGAACTCTCTTTACCTCCATAGTTTCCATAGGACTGAAACCAATCTTATCCAAGACATAAATTCTTGCATGGCAGGGATACGCTAGTAGAATAGTAAAAAATTAAAATTATAAGTTGAAGCAAAAGAAGCAGAAGTCATGCTTAATTACGAAAAAAGACTTGTCGTTGTGACTTACTGTATCCACTTCGAAGGTCTCATCCAGCTTGATGATGAAGCACCTACCACCAACTAAGAAATTTCTATCACACAGGCAGCGCTCGTCTTTGCAGTATTCGCGCATACCGAAATCCTTTTCATCGTCAGACATTTCCTATGTTCATAGTTGAAACATTAATCAAAAATCGATCAAAGGCAACTACCAGGAAACTCAACACACAGATCACTATTACTCAATATGCAATGTGTTGACTTTAGGTCTATCGAGTCTTCCTTCCTAAACTCTCATCTCACGTATATGGTGGGCACTCCCTCTCTGATATTGCGACCGTCGGTGATGGTCGCTACTCCTCCTTTCCCTAGTGCATTACAAATATCTAGCACAAGGAAAAGAAGGAGAAGCGACCCCCACGACAACAGTCGGCATTCTTCTTCTCTCATATATGGTGGACACTCCCTCACCGTTTCGACCATCGATGATGGTCGCTACTCCTTCTTCCCCTAGTGCGTAACAAAGGTCTAGCACAAAGAGAAGAAGGAGAAGCGACCCCCACGACAACGGTCGGCATTCTTCCTCTCTCAAATATATATATGGTGGACACTCTCCCTCACTAAAACACACACAGGGAGCTGAAACAGACCTAAAGTCAACACGTTCCATATATCGAGCAATGACATAGAAAAAATGCCCTATGTTTTGCCGAAATATCATTGAATTCCCATCCTGGCAAATCACAAGCACTCAATATGCCCTACATTGTAGCACAAGTCATGCTAAAATTCATGAAATTTTTTGGCATGACCTTTGCTAAAGACAGGACATATCAAGCGCCTGAAATTTGCCGGGACGGAAAAGAATCAACATTCCGGCAAAACATAGGCCACTCGGAATGCATCATCATCATCTATATTCAGAATGCATCATCATCGACATCAATGACATGGCGACTAGCACTAGCATTTTCATCATCGACATTTACAACACATTATCATCTATATCAACAACATGGGGATTTGGCCATTCTCACCTAGAGGTCTTAAGGGGTCGGTGATGGGGATGACTGCGGGGATGAGGCAGGGGCAAATACTTAATTTTTGCATAAACAAACTAGTTCTATTAAGCACTTACTAAATAAACTAGTTTTATTAAGCACTTACTATAAATAAACTAGTTCTATTAAGCACTTACTATAAATAAACTAGTTATATTAAGCACTTACTATAAACAGAACTAGTTATATTAAGCACTTACTATAAATAAAATTTCTAATCAAAAGACCTAAAATTTCCTATTCTATTCAAAACACCTAAAATAATCTAAAAAAAATATTCTATTAAAAAACCTACATTCTACAAGGTCTACATTCTAAAATCTACATTTAAATTACCTACATTCTACAAGAACAGAGACAAGGGAGGGAGGGAGGAGGGGTAGGAAGGAGGGAGCGAGGAGGGGGAGGAAGGAGGGAGGAGGCGGGAAGGAGGGGGAAGGGAGGAGGAGCTACCTCGGTGGCGGTGACGGCGGGGAGGGGGGCGACAGCGGCGGGATGGAGGAGGGAGCTAGGGAGGGAGGGGGCGACGATGGCGGGATGGAGGAGGGAGGGGGCGACGGCGGCAGCAGCTGGCGGCAATGCGGCGGCGGCGGACGACGGGGTGGGGGAGGGAGTGGAGAGGGGAGAGAGTGAGGGACGGGCGGCCGGGCGAAGAAGAACCGCGCTGCCTTAGCAGTAGTGCTCTTTAGGTAAAAGCGCTGCTGCTAAGATCAATAGCAGTAGCGCTCTTAGAAAACAGGCGCTACTACTAAACTTACTCTGGCGGCAACGTCGTTGCATTTGTAGTAGTAGCGCTGTTTTTTTCTAACGCGCTACTGCTACGAGGATGGTAGTAGCGCAATTTTTTTAAGTGCGCTACTGATAAGTAGCAGTAGCGCCTAGTTTTGAACCGCGCTGCTGGTAAGGTTCTGTGTATAAGGTTTTCCCTAGTAGTGGAAATTAAGAAGCAGATTAAGGAATTACTAGAGAAAGGGTATATCCGACCGAGTTCATCACCTTGGGGAGCCCCAGTTCTTTTAGTGGAGAAGAAGGATGGAACCTTGAGAATGGATGTGGATTATCGTTCGTTGAACGAGGTGACCATCAAGAACAAATACCCCTTACCGATGATTAATGACCTGTTTGATCAGCTAGTCAAAACTAGTGTTTTCTCCAAGATCGATCTTCAATCAGGATATCACCAGTTGAAGATCCGAGAGCAGGACATACCCAAGACAGCCTTTACCATGAGATATGGGCTTTATGAGTACATGGTCATGTCTTTTGGTTTGACTAACGCCCCTGCCTATTTCATGAGCATGATGAACAAGGTATTCATGGAGTTTTTGGATAAGTTCGTCGTCGTTTTCATTGATGATATACTGGTTTACTCGAAGAATGAACAGGAACACAAGGAACATTTGCGCTTGGTGTTGTAGAAGCTTAGAGAACATCAGTTATACGCCAAGTTCAGCAAGTGCTAATTTTGGTTGAAAGAAGTCGGATTTCTCGGACATGTTATATCATGGAAAGGAATAGCAGTGGACCCTTCGAAGGTTGAAGCCATCACCGAGTGGAAGGCACCCACCTCAGTCAGAGAGATTCGCAGTTTCCTTGGACTTGCAGGATATTACTGGAGGTTTATTGAGAATTTCTCCAAGATCGCAAAACCCATGACGGAGTTATTGAAGAAAGACACTAAGTTTGTTTGGACCAACGAATGTGAGGCCACTTTTGAGGAGTTGAAGAAAGGTTTGGTTACAGCCCCAGTACTGATTCTTCCGAATATACGCAAGGATTTTCAGGTGTATTGCGACGCTTCATGTTAGGGACTTGGAGGTGTTCTTATGCAAGAAGGAAAAGTAGTATCCTATACCTCACGTCAGCTTCGACCTCACGAGTTGAACTACGCAACGCATGATTTGTAGTTAGCAGCCGTAGTGCACGCACTCAAGACCTGGAGACATTTTCTTATCGCAAATAGTTGCGATGTTTACACGGATCATAAGAGTTTGAAATACATCTTCACGCAGAAGGAGTTGAACCTCAGGCAGAGGAGATGGTTGGAGCTCATAAAGGATTATGACATGAAATTGCACTATCACCTAGGAAAGGCCAATGTTGTGGCAGATGCATTGAGCCGCAAGAGCTATGTTAATACCCTCACAACAGGAGGATTACCTCATGAGTTATTTGATGATCTTAGAGATCTCCGATTGGAGATAGTACCACGAGGTTTTGTTGCCACAATGGAAATTCAATCCACCATGTTGGAAAAAATCCGAGAAGCCCAGAAGTTAGACAAAGGTATTGCGGAGATAAAGGAAAGGATGAACCAAGGAAAGGCAGAAGGATTTCGTGAGGATGAACATGGAACCTTATGGTTTGGGCAGCGGATTTATGTGCCCAATGACACAGAGATCAGGAAGTTGATTCTTCAGGAGGCTTACGATTCGCCTTACTCGATACACCCAGGCAACACCAAGATGTATTTGGACTTGAAGGAAAGTTTCTGGTGGACAGGTATGAAGAAGGATATTGCCGAGTATGTCGCAGTATGCGACGTATGTCAGAGGGTTAAGGCAGAGCACCAGAAACTAGCAGGATTACTTCAGCCTTTGCCGATACCAGATTGGAAGTGGTACAAGCTTGGCATGGACTTCATTACAGGATTACCTAGGACCCGATCAGGCTATGATTCTATTTGGGTACTGGTTGATCGCTTGACCAAGGTAGCTCACTTCATCCCCGTGAAAACCACATATACAAGTGCTAAGTTAGCCAAGATATACATGACCAGGATCGTATGTCTACATGGAGTTCCGAGGACAACCGTATCAGATAGAGGAACACAATTTACCTCAAAGTTTTGGCATCAGTTACACGAAACTTTGGGTACCAGGATGGAGTTCAGTACAGCTTTTCATCCGCAGACACATGGTAGACGGAGAGAGTCAACCAGATTCTAGAGGACATGTTGAGAGCTTATGCGCTCGATTACGGATCTAGTTGGGATGACAATCTACCTTACGCAGAGTTCTCATATAACAATAGCTATCAAGCTAGTTTGAAGATGGCCCCTTTCGAAGCTTTGTACGGAAGGAGGTGCAGGATGATGTCTACTACACAACTTGTTCTTAGACTCGTGTTGGGCCTCCAAGCGCAGAGTTTTGTAGGACAGTAGCAATTTTCCCTCAAGTGGATGGCCTAAGGTTTATCAATCCGTGGGAGGTGTAGGATGAAGATGGTCTCTCTCAAACAACCCTGCAACCAAATAACAAAGAGTCTCTTGTGTCCCCAACACACCAAATACAATGGTAATTTGTATAGGTGCACTAGTTCGGCAAAGAGATGGTGATACAAGTGTAGTAATGATAGTAGATATTGATTTTTGTAATAGTAACAATAAAAAAACAGCAAGGTAACAAGTAACAAAAGTGAGCACAAACGGTATTGCAATGCTTGAAAATGAGGCCTAGGGTCCGTACTTTCGCTAGTGCAATCTCTCAACAATGCTAATATAATTGGATCATATAACCATCCCTCAACGTGCGATGCAGAATCACTCCAAAGTTCTTATCTAGCGGAGAACATAAGAAAAAATTGTTTGTAGGGTACGAAACCACCTCAAAGCTATTCTTTCCGATCAATCTATCCTAGAGTTCGTACTGAAATAACACCAAGCTATTCTTTCCGATCGATCTAACCAAGAGTTCGTACTAAAATAACACCATATGATACACATCAACCAACTCTAATGTCACCTAGACACTCCAATGTCACCGCGATTATCCGTGAGTTGATTATACGATATGCATCAAACAATTTCAGATTCATAATACTCAATCCAACACAAAGAACCTCAAAGAGTGCCGCAAGATTTCTACCGGAGAAACAAAGACAAGAACGTGCATCAACCCCTATGCATAGATTACCCCAATGTCACCTCGGGAATCCGCGAGTTGAGTGCCAAAACACATATCAAGTGAATCAATATGATACCCCATTGTCACCACGGGTATTCATAGCAAGACATACATCAAGTGTTCTCAAATCCATAAAAGTATTCAATTCAATAAAACGAAATCTCAAAGGGAAAACTCAATTCACAACAAGATAGAGAGGGGAAAACACCATATGATCCAACTATATTAACAAAGCCCGCAATACATCAAGATCATGACATCTCAAGAACACGAGAGAGAGAGAGATTAAACACATAGCTACTGGTACAAACCCTTAGCCCCGAGGGTGGACTACTCCCTCCTCATCATGGTGGCCGACGGGATGATGAAGATGGCCACCGGTGATTATTTCCCCCTCCGGCAGGGTGCCGGAACAGGGTCTAGATTGGTTTTTCATGGCTACAGAGGCTTGCGGCGGCGGAACTTTTGATCTAGGGTTACCCCCAGGGTTTTTGGAATACTTGGCAATTTATAGGGTGAAGAGGCAGTGCGGGAGGCCACCGAGGTGGGCACACCCCACCTGGGCGCGCCTGGGCCCCCAGGCGCGCCCTGGTGGGTTGTGCTCCCCTCCGAGCTCCCCTCTAGTACTTCTTTAGCCCACCGGGTGTCTTCTGGTCCAGAAAAAATCTCCAAAAAGTTTCACTGCATTTGGACTCCGTTTGGTATTGATTTTCTGCGATGTAAAAAACAAGCAAAAAACAGCAACTGGCACTGGGCACTATGTCAATAGGTTAGTCCCAAAAATGATATAAAGTTGCTATAAAATGATTGTAAAACATCTAAGAATGATAATATAACAACATGAATACTTCATAAATTATAGATACGTTGGAGACGTATCAGCATCCCCAAGCTTAATTCCTACTCGTCCTCGAGTAGGTAAATGATAAAAGAAATAATTTATGAAGTGTGAATGCTAGCAAAGTGCATAATTTTGATCAATGATAATTTTAATCACTTTTCCTAGCATCATAACAACAATTCTTTCTCATAAAACTTCTTATGTTAAAGTAGCAACCAATTCACATGTTAAGGTTCAAACAATGAATTCTCTTGAAACTCAACAACCTATATTCTTAGTCACCAAACAATTGCAATTCAACTTATTCAACAGAGTCTAAGTAAGAGCTCCACATACTCAATCATCATATAGTCTTCCATGATTGCTAATACTCAAAGCATACTCTTAGAACAAATGGCATCCATCGAACACAAAGAAAGATAGGGGCTTAATATTTCGCCTATCAACTCATTTATCTTAGAGATAATTGTCAACAATAATAAATCATGATCAAATATATTTGACTGGTCATATGTGCCTAGATCTTTCCCCACCACATGATGCTTGCCAACTAGAGAATAGTTGGTTGAAATGAGATTTCATACTATTGACTCTTTGCATAAAAGTAAATACTGAAAAGTAAAAGATATGCCCTTCGCAGAGGGAAGTAGAGGTTGTCATGCGCTTTTTATTTGGATGCCCAAGCTCTTAATGCAAAGGAACGTCACGTTATATTGCCCCTTATGATAGCAACCTTTATTATGCAGTCTGTCGCTTTTATTACTTTGCCATCACAAGTTCGTACAACGCTCAATTTTCCCTTACAATAAAAGATCAAACATATTTAGGAGCATTTTTTATTGCTTTATGCACCGATGACAACTTACTTGATGGATCTTATTCAATCCATAGGTAGGTATGGTGGACACTCATGGCAAGAAACTGGGTTTAAGGGTTTTTGGATGCACAAGTAGTATCTCTACTAAGTACGAATTTTTGGCTAGCAAAAGATCCTAGGCAAACACCACATGTTGGAGGATCCATAACAATATAACTTCTATGCAAATATACACAACCATAACTCATTACGTTGTCTTCCGTGTCCAACTTCAACTAATTTGCTCAAGTTTGAAAATAATTAATGGGTATTCACAATCATAGAAGATGTCCAAGATAATATATTTGCATGTGAAAGTTCTCTTCCTTATACTAATCATTCATGAATTGCTTGTATGACCAATATTGTGATTGTCAAGCTTCAAAAGATTTCACTTTCTAAACCCAATGTGAAGCAACTACTAGGCATGATATGGACATATAATTTCAACTTCATGATATTCAATTCATTCAACAATTTACTCATAGGATATAAGGGAAACACAAGAGTAAATAACAAACTACTCCAAAAAGATATAAGTGAAGATCAAGCGAGTAGTTAAGTAAATGGGTAGCTAATTGAGGATTCTCTCTTATTTAAAACTTTCAGATCTAAGTATTTTATTAAAACAGCAAGCAAAACAAAACAAAATGACATTCCAAGAATAGCACAACTCATGTGAAGAAGCAAAAACTTAGGCTCAACCGTAACTAACCGATAATTGTTGAAGAAGAAAGGTGGAATGCCTACCGGGGCATCCCCAAGCTTAGATGCTTGAGACTTGCGGAAATATTATCTTGGTATGCCTTGGGCATCCCCAAGCTTGAGCTTTTGTGTCTTCTTAATTCCTTTTATATCATAGTTTCCCTAAATCTCAAAAAATTCATTCACACAAAACTCAACAAGAACTCGTGAGATAAGTTAGTATAAATCAATGCAATAACCTTATCATTCCATACTGTAGCAAATCACTAAAATTATTATTTAACATTGCATAATAAATGCCTCTTCATATTTAATAGTCCTATCCTCAAATAGAATCATTAAACAAGCAAACATATGCAAACAATGCAAACATAACAGCAATCTGCCAAAACAGGACAGTTTGTAAAGGATGCAATATTCATCATACTTCCCTAACTCCAAAAATTATAAAATATTAACACACTGTAGAAAATTTATTATATCTTACTATGAAAACAATTTCAACCTTTTATCACATCCTGACTTTCCTAGAGAATTTTTGCAACAGCAATAAACTTTCTGTTTTAAAACAGCAACTCATATACTTGCAAAATAAGCATGGCAAAGGCTATACTTGACATTTTTATTGGAATGAAAGATGCCAAAATTTATTATAAATAGTAGCAAGCAAATACAAACAAAATAAAATGACGCTCCAAGCAAAACACATATCATGTGACGAATAAAAATATAGCTCCAAGTGAGGTTACCGATAATGTCGGAGACGAAAGAGGGGATGCCTTCCGGGGCATCCCCAAGCTTAGCTGCTTGGATCTTCCTTGAATATTACCTTGGGGGTGCCTTGGGCATCCCCAATATTAGGGTATTGTCACTCCTTATTCTCCTCATATTGATATCTCACCCAAAACATGAAAACTTCAATCACACAAAACTTAACGGAACTTCGTGAGATGGGTTAGTATGATAAAGACAAATCATTCACTTTGGTACTGTCAAGATAAGATTCATAATTGTTCTCACACAATGCCTACTGTACCTTATCATTTTCACAATTTATATTGAGCAATATAAGCCATAGAAACTAGAAAACAAGCAAACTATGCATTGAAAACAGAATCTGTCAAAAACAGAACAGTACGTAAAGATCTGAATATTAGTCATACTTATGCTCCTCCAAAAATTCTGAAAATTTAGGAAAACGTAGAAAATTTGTATAATAAACTACTGTAAAATATTCAGAGTTTCTCGGCGCTCCAGTGAATTTAGAAAATTCTTGTACTGGGCGCAAAAGTTTCTGGTTTTGCACAGAATCAAGTCAACTATCATCCACACTATCCCAAAGGCTTTACTTGGCACTTTATTGAAACAAAAGCTATAAAACATGATTACTACAGTAGCTTAATCATGTGAACACACAAAAACAGTAGGTAAAAGTGTTGGGTTGTCTCCCAACAAGCGCTTTTCTTTAATGCCTTTTAGCTAGGCATGATGATTTCAATGATGCTCACATAAAATATAAGAATTGAAACACAAAGAGAGCACCATGAAGCATATGACTAGGATATTTAAGCCTAACCAACTTCCTATGCATAGAGATTTTGTGAGCAAATAATTTATGGGAGCAAGAATCAAATAAAATAGGAAGGCAAAACAAGTATAACTTCAAAACTTTCAACACATAGAGAGGAAACTTGATATTATTGCAATATGTAAAAGCATATGTTTCTCTTCCATAATAATTTTCAGTAGCATCATGAATGAATTCAACAATATAGCTATCACATAAAGCATTCTTTTCATGATCCACAAGCATAGAAATTTTATTACTCTCCACATAAGCAAACTTATTCTCATGAATAGTAGTGGGAGCAAACTCAACAAAATAACTATCATGAGATTGAAAATTAAAATCATGATGACAAGTATCATGGTTATCATTATTCTTTATGGCATACATATCATCACCATAATCATCATAGATAGGAGGCATGCTATCATCATAATAAATTTTCTCATCAAAACTTGGGGGACTAAAAATATCATCTTCATCAAATATAGCATCCCCAAGCTTGTGGCTTTGAATATCATTAACATCATGGATATTCAAAGAATTCATACTAACAATATTGCAATCATGCTCATCAATTATGCCAAACATTTTATTGAATTCTTCTATCAATTGACCACAATTTTCCTTTCCATCATTTTCATGAAAGACATTATAAAGATGAATAATATGAGACCACCTCAATTCCATTTTTTTGTACTTTTCTTTTTATAAACCAAACTAGTGATAAAACAAGAAACTAAAAGATTCGATTGTAAGATCTAAAGATATACCTTCAAGCACTCACCTCCCCGGCAACGGCGTCAGAAAAGAGCTTGATGTCTACTACACAACTTGTTCTTGTAGACTCGTGTTGGGCCTCCAAGCGCAGAGTTTTGTAGAACAGTAGCAATTTTCCCTCAAGAGGATGACCTAAGGTTTATCAATCCATGGGAGGTGTAGGATGAAGATGGTCTCTCTCAAACAACCCAGCAACCAAATAACAAAGAGTCTCTTGTGTCCCCAACACACCAAATACAATGGTAATTTGTATAGGTGCACTAGTTCAGCGAAGAGATGGTGATACAAGTGTAGTAATGATAGTAGATATTGATTTTTGTAATAGTAACAATAAAAAAACAGCAAGGTAACAAGTAACAAAAGTTAGCACAAACGGTATTGCAATGCTTGAAAATGAGGCCTAGGGTCCGTACTTTTGCTAGTGCAATCTCTCAACAATGCTAATATAATTGGATCATATAACCATCCCTCAATGTGCGATGAAGAATCACTCCAAAGTTCTTATCTGGTGGAGAACATAAGAAGAAATTGTTTGTAGGGTACGAAACCACCTCAAAGCTATTCTTTCCGATCAATCTATCTTAGAGTTTGTACTGAAATAACACCAAGCTATTCTTTCCGATCGATCTAACCAACTCCTGTTTTGAGTTACTAATCTTAGCAACTGAACCGGTATCAAATACCCAGGGGCTACTATGAACACTAGTAAAGTACACATCAATAATATGTATATCAAATATACCTTTGTTCACTTTTCCATCCTTCTTATCTGCCAAGTATTTGGGGCAGTTCCGCTTCCAATGACCATTTCCTTTGCAGTAGAAGCACTCAGTTTCAGGTTTGGGTCTAACTTTGGGCTTCTTCACGGGAGTGGAAACTTGCTTGCCATTCTTCTTGAAGTTCCCTTTCTTTCCCTTGCCCTTTTTCTTGAAACTAGTGGTCTTGTTAACCATCAATATTTTATGCTCTTTCTTGATTTCTACCTTCGTCGATTTCAGCATCGCGAAGAGCTCGGGAATCGTTTCCGTCATCCCTTGCATATTATAGTTCATCACGAAGTTCTAGTAACTTGGTGATAGTGACTAGAGAACTCTGTCAATCACTATCTTATCTGGAAGATTAACTCCCACTTGATTCAAGTGATTGTAGTACCCAGACATTCTGAGCACATGCTCACTAGCTGAGCTATTCTCCTCCATCTTGTAGGCAAAGTACTTGTTAGAGGTCTCATACCTCTTAACACGGGCATGAGTCTGAAATATCATTTTCAGCTCTTGGAACATCTCATATGCTCCATGGCGTTCAAAACATTTTTGAAGTCCCGGTTCTAAGCCGTAAAGCATGGCGCACTAAACTATCAAGTAGTCATCATACCGAGCTTGTCAAACATTCATAACGTCTGCATCTGCTCCTGCAATAGGTCTGTCACCTAGCGGTGCATCAAGGACATAATTCTTCTGTGCAGCAATGAGGATAATCCTCAGATCACGGACCCAGTCCGCATCATTGCTACTATCATCTTTTAACTTATTTTTCTCTAGGAACATATCAAAAAAAGGGGAACTACATCGCGAGATATTGATCTACAACATAGATATGCAAATACTATCAGGACTAAGTTCATGATATATTAAGTTCAATTAATCAAATTACTTGAGAACTCCCACTTAAATAGACATCCCTCAAGTCATCTAAGTGATACGTGATCCAAATCAACTAACCCATGTCCGATCATCACGTGAGATGGGGTAGTCATCAATGGTGAACATCTCTATGTTGATCATATCTACTATATGATTCATGTTCGACCTTTCAGTCTCCAGTGTTCCGAGGCCATGTCTGTATATGCTAGGCTTGTCAAGTTTAATCCAAGTATTCTGCATGTGCAAAACTGTCTTGCACCCGTTGTATGTGAACGTAGAGTCTATCACACCCGATCATCACGTGGTGTCTCAACACGACGAACTGTCACAACGGTGCATACTCAGGGAGAACACTTATACCTTGAAATTTAGTGAAGGGATCATCTTATAATGCTACCGCCGTACTAAGCAAAATAAGATGCATAAAGATAAACATCACATGCAATCAAAATATGTGACATGATATGGCCATCATCATCTTGTGCTTTTGATCTCCATCTCCAAAGCATCATCATGATCTCCATTGTCACCGGCTCGACACCTTGATCTCCATCGTTACGTCATGGTCGTCTCGCCAACTATTGCTTCTACAACTATCGCTAACGCATAGTGATAAAGTAAAGCAATTACATGGCATTTGCATTTCATACAATAAAGCGACAACCATAAGGCTCCTGCCAGTTGCCGATAACTTACAAAACATGATCATCTCATACAACAACGTATATCACATCATGTCTTGACCATATCACATCACAACATGCCCTACAAAAACAAGTTAGACGTCATCTACTTTGTTGTTGCAAGTTTTACGTGGCTGCTACGGGCTTCTAGTAAGAACCGTTCTTACCTACGCACAAAACCACAACGTTGTTTCGTCAAGTTTGCTGTTTTAACCTTCTTCAAGGACCGGCCGTAGTCAAATTTGATTCAACTAAAGTAGGAGAAACAGACACCCGCCAACCACCTTTATGCAAAACTAGTTGCATGTCTGTCGGTGGAACCGGTCTCATGTACATGGACATGTAAGGTTGGTCCGGGCCGCTTCATCCCACAATACCGCCGAATCAAAATAAGACGTTGGTGGTAAGTAGTATGACTATCACCGCCCACAACTCTTTGTGTTCTACTCGTGCATATCATCTACGCATAGACCTGGCTCTGATACCACTGTTGGGAATCGTTGCATGGAAAACAAAAAAAATTCTACGCACACGCAATGATCTATCCATCGAGATGCATAGCAATGAGGGGGAGAGTGTGTCTACGTACCCTCGTAGACCGTAAGCGGAAGCGTTTGACAACGCGGTTGATGTAGTCGAACTTCTTCTAGCTCCGACCGATCAAGTACCGAACGCATGGCACCTCCGAGTTCTGCACATGTTCAGCTCGGTGACGTCCCTCGTCTTCTTGATCCAGCAAGGCGTCGAGGTAGTAGATGAGTTCCGTCAGCACGACGGCGTGGTGACGGTGATGGTGAAGTGATTCTCGCAGGGCTTCGGCTAAGCACCGTGAGAATATGACCGGGGTTGTAAAAACTATGGAGGGGGGCGCCGCACACGGCTAACAATTGATGTTGTGTGTCCTAGGCGCCCCCTTCCCCACATATATATAGGTGGGAGGGGGAGGGGAGAGGCCAGGAGGCGCCCAAGGGCTGGCCGCCGGCCCCCTTGGGGCTTCCTTGTCCTGCGCCCCCCTGCCATATTTGACGAAAGGGGAAGGAAAGGGGAGAGAGGTGGAAGGAAGGGGGAATCCTATTCCCTTTCTTTCCTTTCCTCCTTCCCCTTTCCTTCTCCACCTTGGCCGACCCAAATGGGGGGCGCACCAGCCCCTTGTGGCTGGTGTGTTTCCCCTCTTGGCCCATAAGGCCCATATCTTTTGCCGGGGGTGTCCGGAACCCCTTCCGGTGACCCGATAAATACACGGTGAGCCCCGAAACACTTCCGATGTCCGAATACCATCGTACTATATATCAATCTTTACCTCTCGACCATTTCGAGACTCCTCGTCATGTCTGTGATCTTATCCGGGACTCCGAACAACATTCGGTCACCAAATCACATAACTCATATAATACTATATCGTCAACGAACGTTAAGCGTGCGGACCCTACGGGTTCGAGAACTATGTAGACATGACCGAGACACCTCTCCGGTCAATAACCAATAGTGGAACCTGGATGCTCATATTGGCTCCTACATATTCTACGAAGATCTTTATCGGTCGAACCGTTATGACAACATACGTAATTCCCTTTGTCCATCGGTATGTTACTTGCCCGAGATTCGATCGTCGATATCTTCATACCTAGTTCAATCTCGTTACCGGCAAGTCTCTTTACTCGTTCCGTAATACATCACCTCGTGACTAACTCCTTAGTTGTCTGCTTGCAAGCTTATGATGTGTATTACCGAGAGGGCCCAGAGATACCTCTCCGAAACTCGGAGTGACAAATCCTAATCTCGATCTATGCCAACTCAACAAATACCTTCGGAGATACCTGTAGAGCATCTTTATAATCACCCAGTTACATTGTGACGTTTGATAGCACACAAGGCATTCCTCCGGTATCCGGGAGTTGCATAATCTCATAGTCAATGGAATATATATTTGACATGAAGAAAGCAATAGCAATAAAACTGAACGATCATTATGCTAAGCTAACGGATGGGTCTTGTCCATAACATCATTCTCCTAATGATTTGATCCCGTTATCAAATGACAACTCATGTCCATGGTTAGGAAACCATAACCATCTTTGATCAACGAGCTAGTCAAGTAGAGGCTCACTAGGGACACGGTGTTTGTTTATGTATTCACACAGGTATTTAGGTTTCCGACCAATACAATTCTAGCATGAATAATAAACCTTTATCATGAATAAGGAAATATAAAATAACAACTTTATTATTGCCTCTAGGGCATATTTCCTTCAAGAACCTCAAAGAGTGCCCCAAGATTTCTACCGGAGAAACAAAGACGAGAACGTGCATGAACCCCTATGCATAGATTATCCCAATGTCACCTCGGGAATCCGCGAGTTGAGTGCCAAAACACATATCAAGTGAATCAATATGATACCCCATTGTCACCACGGGTATTCATAGCAAGACATACATCAAGTGTTCTCAAATCCATAAAAGTATTCAATTCGATAAAATGAAATCTCAAAGGGAAAACTCAATTCACAACAAGATAGAGAGGGGAAAACACCATATGATCCAACTATACTAACAAAGCCCGCGATACATCAAGATCGTGACATCTCAAGAACACAAGAGAGAGAGATTAAACACATAGCTACTGGTACAAACCCTCAACCCCGAGGGTGGACTACTCCCTCCTCATCATGGTGGCCGCCAGGATGATGAAGATGGCCACTGGTGATGATTTCCCCCTCCGGCAGGGTGCCGGAACGGGGTCTAGATTGGTTTTTCGTGGCTACAGAGGCTTGCGGCGATGGAACTTCTGATCTAGGGTTACCCCCAGGGTTTTTGGAATATTTGGCAATTTATAGGGCGAAGAGGCGGTGCGGGAGGCCACCGAGGTGGGCACAACCCACCTGGGCGTGCCTGGGGTGGGTTATGCTCCCCTCCGAGCTCCCCTCTGGTACTTCTTTAGCCCACCGGGTGTCTTCTGGTCCAGAAAAAATCTCCAAAAAGTTTCGATGTGTTTGGATTCCATTTGGTATTGATTTTCTGCGATGTAAAAAACAAGCAAAAAACAACAACTGGCACTGGGCACTATGTTAATAGGTTAGTCCCAAAAATGATATAAAGTTGCTATAAAATGATTGTAAAGCATCTAAGAATGATAATATAACATCATGGATACTTCATAAATTATAGATACGTTGGAGACGTATCACAGGACACCATTGATGTGGGATGAAGTTGGAGACCGTAACTTATTCGGACCAGATTTAATTAGAGATTCAGTGGAGAAAGTCAAGCTGATCTGTGACAGACTCAAGGTAGCCCATTCCAGACATAAGAGTTATGCTGATACTAAACGCAAGGAGGTAACCTATGGAGTCGGAGATAGAGCATATCTTCGTGTGTCGCCACTTCGAGGAGTTAAACGATTTGGAGGCAAAGGAAAGTTAGCACCACGGTTTGTGGGGCCGTACAGAGTTTTATTACGCATGGGTGAAGTTGCCTACAAGTTGGAATTACCCGAAGCCTTGTCAGGAGTTCATGATGTGTTTCACGTCTCCCAGTTGAAGAAGTGCCATGCAGAGATGGCCGATATTCCTTTGAGAGATACAGTGCCACTGGAGGCCATACAATTGGATAGTGATCTGACCTATGAGGAGAAGCCTGTCAAGATTCTCGAGACTGCAAGCAGAGTTACCCGCAGCAAGGTCATCAAGTTCTGCAAGGTTCAGTGGAGTAATCATACCGAAGAAGAAGCCACCTGGGAGCGCGAGGAAGACCTCCGACAGGACCACCCACACCTTTTTGCTAGCCAACCCAAATCTCGAGGGCGAGATTCATTTTAAGGGGGGTAGGTTTGTAACATCCCAATTTTCAATTTGGATGTTTATAAATAGATCATTCATATGCATCTATGATTTATGCATTTTGCCCTTCATTTCTTTTATTTGAATTTTGATCCAAGGAACTTTATGCAATTCAAGGACCGAAAGAGAGAATTGGAAGTTTCCTTAAATCAAAATTTTTGAAAATTCTTTAAATTCAAAATTTGGAGTTTGGATCAAATTTGGTTTCACTAAATTCATTTCCTTTATTTCCAACAATAAAATAAAGAGAGAAGATAAAAGGACTTCTTAAAAAATATAAGTGAATTATTGGTTGATCTCATCACTTTACTTAATTAATGAATTGGGTTTTTTAATAATTTGGGTTAAGGGATTGAGTTGGAGGAACCATCTCAATATTGGCATAAACTTGGTAGTAATAAAAAAAATTATTCCTTTGTTGTAGGGTAAAATTTGCTTTATGCAAAAATTAAACTTAGAGCCTCCACCAGCTAAATTTGCATATAGAGATAGTCTTTTTCATTATTATTCTATGGTGTGAAATTGCCAGCATATTCCATGTGCTGACCTACACGGCTGCAACGTCTCATGTTGCAGACTTTCCCGACGAGGATTAAGGTGCGATAGTTCGTTGTTCTGCACTCAGTTTGCCGTGTAGTTGGATGGACTCATTTATCTTCGAAGCTTCCGCAGTTATTTTATTTAGTTGGCCTTCAACCATATTTATGTAATAAATACTCTTTTGAGGACCTCGATGTAATAAAGTGTGTGATTGAACTCTTTTATAATTCCTCGAGTACTGTGTGTGTCAGCATACCGATCCAGGGATGACACTTAAGCACAGAGACTTCGATCCATTTGGGTTGAGTCGCTACACGCTAACATCGCCACTCAGGTTTTCATTGCACGTTCACACTTGGACCCCTAGTCAATGTCCTCCGGGAGACATACGAGCATGCCACCAAGTTTTTCCTCGTAGTCAACATACCCCAATCAGTCGGGAAGCATCTAGTCCAGAATTCATTGTGGATTTGCTCAGATCACGGTTGGTTAAAACTTGATGACGGATCCCGAGTGCTTCCGCAGTGCTTGGTCCAAATCAAGTCTCTAACAAATTCGTTCTACAAATCTCAACCGATTCGAGAGATAATTATGGGGTCACCTACTACAGGTAGAGTTATAAGGCAGATATCCTGGACTGACTCAGGACACCATATCAACAAACAGTAAGGCCCCTGGGCCACCAGCACACTCAGGTGTTCACCAAGAATTATTCCACTCGGATGGCATCCATCCACTCGGACACCGTCAATCCATTGACTGCTCTACCTGCATTCAGACAAGGGAGGCGAACGGACAACACGGGATCTGAAGCGACCGAGGAGAACGATGTGGGTCGTTACTAGTGATGAAACCTCCAGGTACCAGTAATAACACCTGTAATAAACACATTCATCAACCCCTCCTTGTAATGGGCTAGCTCAAGGGGTGACGCACTCTGTATAAGCCACCCCGTAACACTTGGAGGAGAGTGAGCATCCATTGTACTCATCGAGACATAAGAAAAACAGCTCCAACAGCTCGAGACATAGGGTCTTTACCCCCACCGCGAGGGGACCAAACTCGTAAACGTCTTGTGTCACACATTCACTGTAGCTAGACCACGCTCCTCCATCCTACCCCTCTTTTACTGTCAGAATCGTTCCCACAACAACAGCCGCTGCCAATGACAACCTCGAATCCTTCCACGGTCGGAGACGACGAACGGCGTCGAAGCACCTACGCCGCGCCACCTCTTTTCTCCGACGGAAGGGACGAGTCGACGGCTTCCGTACTATGACGAAGTAGTTGTTTTCAGTCGCAATATACGACTCCTGCTTTGTAGATTGATAAGCTATTGGTTTCTATAGTACCGAATACTCTTCAACCGTTACTAGTGCTTTCTAGCCATCTGTAATCTAGTCTAATGACACGGTTTTCTTTTTCCAACTCTGGTCACAACGTAGCTAGATGGACATACATATGCCGTGTGTAGGCAGATTTGGTGTCACAACATTTTTGTTCTCTCTTTAACTGAGTTTTCTGAATATCTCTATAGTTTTTGGAAGGAGAATTTGCAAGATATTTGTTGCGACAGGTTAGTAGGTGAATTAGTTAGCAAATTTGCATCAGAACTGTGCAAGCTAGTTTATATTGGAGAAAAGTATGTTTTTGGTCCCTCAAGTTCCCAGAAAGTATAGATTTGGTCCCCCAAGTTTTTTTAGTATACATTTGGTCCTTCAAGTCTCAAAACCAGCTAAGTTTAGTCCAAAACCAGATTTTGACCGGGTTTGACCGCCAAACTTTGACCGGGTTTGACCGATGAACAGTAAATTCCAAAAACAGTTCAAAAAAATCTGATTTTTTTTGTCATGCAATATGCTTACATGCGCAAGGTGCGCCCCAAATTTCGTGGTCTTTCGACACTCGAGGCGCCCGTGGCAAAAAAAAAATACACTCCCGATGAACAGTAAATTCGAAAAAAATAGCAAAAACAATAAAAAAAATCTGAAATTTTTTGGGGTTCAATATACTGTGGTGCGCAAGGCCCGTGCAAAAATTTAGCACCTTTCAACATTCGAGGAGCTCGTGGCAAAAAAAACAAATTTTGGCACGAAATTTGGGGCGCATGTAAGCATATTGCATGACAAAAAAATTCAGATTTTTTTGAACTGTTTTTGAAAAAAAAATCCGAATTTACTGTTTATCGGCCAAACCCGGTCAAAGTCTGGCGGTCAAACCCGGTCAAAATATGGTTTTGGACTAAACTTAGCTGGTTTTGACTTGAAGGACCAAATGTATACTACAAAAACTTGAGGGACCAAGTCTATACTTTCTGCGAACTTGAGGGACCAAAAACATACTTTTCTCTTTATATTGTAGCATTAGACGGTATCTTGTTTGTATTTTCTGATGATTGGAAAGCAAGAGCCGGTGGTACACCAGCTGAGATTTCTTACATGAATCTGTGAAGTCTTTGTTCTGGTTGGTCTTGGGCTTGATGAAGTAGTGTTATTATGCTTAGCTTTGCGGCTCAGAGCTCAAGTAGAATGGATATTGAAGCCGAAGTATAAAAATACCAACTATTCAGAAGAGGAGCCTTTGCTGCGAAAAGGGAAGCTGATATACGATTTGTCGATGTGATACATTGAAGTAACAGATTATGTATCAGTTTGCTTTTCCGGAACATATGTTCAGAGTCGACAGTTGTTAAGTTACGGTCAGGCCCAAGTGTTGATTCATGCCAGTCCTAATCGTTATGAAATCACAGCAGCAACTAAACTTAGTAGTTCTAATTCAGTTTCTGTTGACTGCCGAAACGTAGCAGCAACTAAACATTCATCGGCCTGAAGCTGAAGAAGAATGCAGGCATGATGAGACTCTGCATTCTTGTTACAGTCTTTCATGTGTATTGCTTCAATTCAATGATACACCATCTCAAGTTACCCTCAGGCTTGACCGCACTCGGCCTACATGTCGGCGGCGACACTAGCGTGCACCCACCTCCTAGCAGTGTGCTGAGTTGTGCAGTGCGCACACAAGCGAATCGAGGAGGGTGGCATACTTGATCGGCAACCGTAGTGCTCGGCATTTCTGGACGCCATCCTATGTGACCCTGATTTGGCTCTGAAATAATGCCGGAGAGGACACCAGATTCGCATGCAGCACCTCCATGATCACGCATGAGCTCGTGCATCCAGCTGCGCCGATCCAACCGTGATCTTCACCCTTGTCAGCTAGTCACCAGTCATCACCTCCGCCTGAACTCGCATTTGCCGTGCCCGCCACCCCCCTTGAGCTCTTTGACGGCGACCTACACACCGTCGCAGAGCGTGCCAATGAACACACACCCCAACACGCTGTTGGGGCTGCCCAGCCCAGGAGATCGATGGATACACACACGCGAGTATGTAGTGGACACACCTACACTTCTCACGTTATACACAATGGAGAGGAAGAACACAAACACGACGACACAAGCACTTGTCCCTTTTCTGTATTCCTCATCTCTCAACTTAACACAAGGCAAATACATGGCTTAAATAGCCAGAGTTACACGGTCAACACACAACCATTTGCCCCACTAACTAACTAGCATGCAACGCACCGGCCAAGCAACACAATAGCTTGATTCAATTTTCACTCAACTACTTGCCACACACACGCACACCTTCGGTACTGGCTCAACTAACTAGTAGAAACGGTCACTGACAATCCCATGAGTCGGCCGATCTCCCTGCCTATTTGGAGATAAGGACCGATTACCAGGATCTTTTGTAAGCCAATCTAACTGGTAGTCTTATCCATTTTCTTCTAAGGCTGACTCAGAAACAAGAAATAATCAAACCTAGCACTGATAACAAGATTTGTTCCAACACACGCCGAGCTCATCATTGGCGTGGCGGAGGTGCTTTGCCGCCGTTCTTCTGTCTCTGGTGGTGGAAGGAGTGGAGGTCATCTGGGAGATCACTTACAGCAAACTTCTTGAGAGAGTCGACGTGGCATCGGATTTGCGCCAAGATCCATGCGGCCAGATCAGACGGCGTGAAGGGCGTTCACCAGCATCAGCTTCTTAGCGAACGTTCGGCAAATAAAATGCGTTTTGAGCGCAAAAGTGTTCCAAACACCTCTCTAGCTCACCTGATGTCTATGCGTGGCTGGAGGCCGCGAGTTCGATCCCCCCAAATCATTACTTCTTTTGAAGACAAATAAAAAAGGACGTTCGCCAGGAGCTCACTTACAGCGAACTCTTACAGAGTGATGACGTGCCGTCAGATTGGCGCCAAGAGTCCGTGCGGCCAGATCAGACTGCGGGAGGGCGTTCGCCAGCATCAACCTCTTAGCGAACGTTCGCTAAATAACATTTCCATTGTTTTATGTTTGTTTTATTTCGTTTCTCCTCCCTCCGAGGGTTTGCCAGACAAATTTGACAAATTTGACCTGTGGACGAAATCAATTCACAAAATGAACTGCCCCTAAAAAAATTTCACTCGGCTGACCTTTTTGAGTAGCGCCCGACATGCAGGCGCCCCACCCTACGGTGCAACGCCTAGCTCTGGGGCGTTGCACCTCTGTCCAGCGTGGCAGTCCCTGGGTCCGCACCCAGCAGTGCAGCGCCTCAGAGCTAGGCGCCACACATGCAATGTGCAGCGCCTAGCCCTTAGGCGCTGCACTGTCTATTACTAGTTGGCTGGCTGGCCCCCCTCCCCCACTCCCCCCACACACACCCCAACCCATTTGCCCCCTCTCCCCCTCTCAAATCCTTTTCCAAATCTTCCAAATTTGAAGATTTTGTCCGTGGATTTCGAACTCAATCCCTCCCTCAAGGTAATCCCCTTGTTTTGATCCAAGAAATGTTAACAAATTGCTCATTTGTTGCTAGTTTGGGGAAACCCTAGTTTTTTATGGATCTAGAGATTTGTATGGAGATGTGAGATGTTTGTTTGCCAATTTCCTATGATTAGGCTTGTTAGTATGTTAGGGTTATTCTTATGGGTGTTCTTATGTTGGTGCTAGGGTTAGGCTTGTTAGTATGTTAGGGTTAAGGTTATGGTTGTTGTTATGTTGGGGCAAGGGTTAGGGTTAGGGTTAGGGTTGTTGTTTCATATATATGTTAGGGTTTGTATTCCGTGTTAATCCTTGGATTAGTACTCATGGAAGAAATGTTATGTTTTGTTGTTTGAATGCTTATAGGGATGGGAAGAACATGTTTGTTTGTTCATCACGGGGACAAAGATGCCTTCTTGAAAGGCAATATTGAACCGGACCTGGATGAGCTTGACATGGTGTTTGATAATAGTCCTAGCTATGCAGAGCTCTTGGAACAAGTGAGGAAAGATTTAGATTGGATGGACCCTAGTGATATCGTTGAGTTGGAGGGAAGGCATAATGTTGGTTTTGGAATGCACATCCGTTGGAAGACAATGCGTGTCAACTCGGAGCAACGTTGGGTTGCATACAAGGAGACGGTGGCCGAATCACTTGATAAGGCTCTTGAGTTATTTGCAACGAAGAAGGTTGATTCAAGTTTGTGTTTGGACTTGAACCGGAACCCCTCCCCTTTGGTTGCTAGTATCCCCCCACCCTTGAACCGAGATGAAATTGTTGAACCTCTTTTGAGCCAACAAGTGAGGCCAACATTGAGCCCGTTTCGAAACAACCAAAATGAAGCTTTGCAAGAGGAGAATGATGAGTATGCGGACGATGACAATGAAGTTGATCTCCATGACAACAATGTGGGTGATCTCGACAAATATCATTTGCAAGAGACAATGGACCATTCCATCCCTTATTCCCGTGGCTATGCATCGGATTCGGATGACGAAGGTCCCGATGAACAAGTTGATGAGGAGGGATTCACGGTGAAGGAGGCCGAAGCTTTCGAGAAGGTATACGGGCGGGATCATCGGACTACATTGTTCAAGGATGTTAGTCTCGCGGATGAAGCCGTGGTAGATGGTGGCCAAGGTATATCTCTTGGGGTTAGGCCAAGATCTCACCGTGATTTGGAAGACGGCAAGAATGGGATTGCTAAAGGGTCTAAGTTCGAAACCTTCTTGGAATTGAAGATGTGTCTCGACAACTACTCGGTTACGCATTATCGTCCACACAAGGTGGTGAACTCGGACGTCAATGTGCGCTACACGGTTGCATGTGCATGTGAAGATGAAATATGTCCGTGGATTGTGCGTGCAAGACCATGGAAAGGAGGTCCCACGTGGCACGTAGTGAGTTGTGTGCCAACTCACATGTGCCAAGGCAAAAGTGTGGATGGCAAGGTTGTGTCCCAAGACCACAGACAACTCACGTCCGAGTTCATCGCTTACAGGCTCTCCAACTCAATATCCACACTTCCAACAATGAGCATCCAACATGTCATGGACCTTGTGAAAGCCATCTTTCATTACAAGGTGAAATACGGCAAGGCATGGAAGGCGAAGCAAGCCGCATTTAAGATGTTGTATGGTAGTTGGGAGGAAGCATACAACCGAATCCCTAGGTTGTTGTTAGCCATGGCCGCCACAAATCCGTACATGGTTCATGTGGTCGAGCCTCATGGGGAAAAAACAACGGTTCATGACGGAAGGAAAGTCCGAGTATTTGGCCGTGCATTTTGGGCGTTCGAGCAATGCGTGAGGGCTTTCGAACACTGTAGGGCGGTCATCGCCATTGATGGCACGTTCTTGACCGGATAATACAAGGGCACCTTGTTGGTTGCGATAGCAAGTGATGCCAATAACCGGGTGTTGGCATTGGCATTTGCTTTGGTTGAGGTGGAGAACAATGACAACTGGGAGTGGTTTTTGCGTCTTTTGAGGACCAAGGTGTTACCCGCTCAGAGGGAAATTTGTGTCATATCGGATCTGCATCCAGGAATTCTTAACGCAGTGGAGATTGACATTCCCGGGCATGCTCCGTTGCACCATCGATGTTGCATGAGGCACTTTTGTTCGAACTTCTATAGGGCATGTGTCCTTAAGGAGTTGGCCGATGATCTTCAAGATTGTTGTCTCGCTTTCTCCGACAAGCAGTTCGCCACTTTTTTCAACAAATTGCTCGCACACAAAAAACTTGATCCCGAGGGTCAAGACTTTCTCAATAGGCACATTCAATATCGGAACAAGTGGGCACGTGCTTTTGATGAAGATGGCCGGAGATACGGTCAAATGACAAGCAATATGGCCGAATGCTTCAATAGGGTGCTCAAAGGTGCACGTGGATTACCCGTGACGGCAATAGTTCAATACACATTTGACAAGATGAATGCGTACTTTCTAAAGTACTCGATGGAAACGGATGCACAAATAGCGGGTGAGAACAAGCGCAAGTACAAGTACAAGTTCCCGCCCAAGGTTGATGAATGGTTGAAATTTCAATCACAGAAGGCGGACTCACAAGAAGCTATACTATATGACAACGAAGAGTGGAAGTACGAAGTGAAAGAGCCAGGAGGAACCACAAACGATGGCCGCCAACATGGAGGTCGGGCTTTCAAGGTCTCGTTAACACGGTGTGATTGCTCTTGCGGGAGGCCATTGTTGCTTCATCTCCCATGCTCACACTTGTATACCGTCGGTCGTGTTAGGAATGTGGACGTCAATCACCCGCTCACCGTGAGGGAGTCGGAGTTCTCAATCATGACGCTCAAGAAAACATGGGCTCCCCGCTTTCACCCATACTTTGACCAATCACAATGGCCGGAGTACCATGGACTTCAATTATGGCCGGATCCGGAGTTGAAGGTTGTTAAACGGGGTAGACGTAATACAAAGCGTCTTAGAGGCGACATGGACGGATGGGGCCATGGTGGCCGCCGCGAATATGGCAACGACCAATTCCAAGAGCCTCGTGAGACCTCCCGTTGTGGGGAATGCAAAGGTCATGGCCACAACAAAAGAAAATGTACGAAACCAAGAAAGAGGTCAAAGAAAAATAATGCAAGCACAAGCCAACAAGGAGCTACACAAGGTAGCCAACCAAGTGGTAGCCAACAAGTGCCAAGGGATCCAAGTGGTAGCCAAGAAGTGCCAAGGCAACCAAGTGGTAGCCAAAGAGGATCTAGGCAACAAAGAGGGAGGCAACTAGGACTTACAAGAGGCCGTGGTGGTGGTAGAGCTCGTGGTGGTGGTCAAGGCCGTGGTGATGGTAGAGCTCGTGGTGGTGGTCTTGGCCTTGGTGATGGTCTTGGCCTTGGTGATGGTCTTGGCCTTGGTGGTGGTCTTGGCCTTGGTGGTGGTCTTGGCCATGGTGGTGGTCTTGGCCGTGGTGGTGGTCTTGGCCTTGGTGGTGATGGACTTGGCCGTGGTGGTGGTCTTGGGCAAGGTCATTATAGAGGAATGTTTGGATACCTCGATGGACCATTTCCGTATGTTTACTCACTAACTATAATGTTATAATTTTATTTTATTTTCATATGTTGTTGTTGTCCTTACATGTTGCAATGTACATGTTCTTCAATTTGTTCTTATTGTCATTACTAACTATTATGTTTCACTCATTGTAGGTATGGCGGCTTCCCAACCCAACAAACCAACAATGAAGGGAGTGGAGGAGAAGGATGGCGAAGGTGAGATGGAGGGATGGTGGGAGAAGGCTGCGAAGAAGCTAAGAGAGGAGGATGCAGCCGCACTAAAGAAGAAGAAGGAAGAGGAGCTCGAAGAGAAGAGGAAGGAACGAGAGAGAGCAGATTTTGAGTGTCGCGCTAGGGAGCGTGCGTTGAAGAGGAAATGTGAGGAGGCACAGAAGAAGCGTCTCAATGATTTTGAAGAAAGAACCTTGAAACTTTGGGCATTCGAAGCTGAAAAGAAAGAGAGGGAGAACAAGATATTCATGGAGAGGGTGGTTAAGGAGGCTCACCGCATAAGGAAAAGGGAGGAGGAAGAGGAAGAAGAGAGGAAGAAGAAGAAGGGAAAGGGGCCTTGCTCTACGCAATAGAGCTATGTCATCTTCAATTTGCTTGTGGACTATGACCGTGTTATCCTCTAAACTATGCTCTTCGATTTGGTTGTGAACTACTATGTGTCATGAACTACTATGTATTTTGGACTCCTCCTCGATTTCGTTGTGAACTACTATGTGTCGTGAAGTACTATGTATTTCCTCCTCGATTTGGTTGTATGAACTACTCCTCAAGTTGAAGTACTAGGTGTTATGAACTACTATGTGTCGTGAAGTACTTTGTGCATATGTTGTCTTCACAGTTGTCTGCTTGCTGTCAATCCTACTGCACATCATCACACTACTCTGTGTGCATATGCTATCTTCACAGTTCTCTGTTTGCCAAAAATTTCGCAAAGTCCAAGTGCAATGCCTAGCTCAGAGGCGTTGCACTTTACAGTGTGGCGCCTCCAGGCTAGGCGCCACACCAGCCTGTCTCTGGCTGCAGCTTTTGTTGCTCTCTGGATAGCTCTACACAGGCGTGCAACGCCTCCGAGCTAGGCGCCACACGGCCGTGTGGCGCCTAGCTCGGAGGCGTTGCACGCCTGTGTAGAGCTATCCAGAGAGCAACAGAAAGTTTGCACTCAGTTTGGGGCAAAAAATTCGCTAAGTGTTGGTGTGGCGCCTAGCCCTGAGGCTCGCAGGCGTTGCACAATACAGTGTGGCGCCTCAGAGCTAGGCGCCACACCAGGCTGTACCTGGCTGTAGCTCTGTTGCTCTCTGGATAGCTCTACCCAGGCGTGCAACGCCTCCGAGCTAGGCGTCGCCTAGCTCGGAGGCGTTGCACGCCTGGGTAGAGCTATCCAGAGAGCAACAGAGAGTTTGCACTCAGTTTGGGGCAAAAAATTCGCAAAGTGTTGGTGTGGCGCCTAGCCCTGAGGTGCCGCAGGCGTTGCACAATATAGTGTGGCGCCTCAGGGCTAGGCGCCACACCAGGCTGTACCTAGCTGTAGCTTTGTTGCTCTCTGGATAGCTCTACCCAGGCGTGCAACGCCTCCGAGCTAGGCGTTGCACTGCACCGTGTGGCGCCTAGCTCGGAGGCGTTGCACGCCTTGGTAGAGCTATCCAGAGAGCAACAGAAAGTTTGCACTCAGTTTGGGGCCAAAAATTCGCTAAGTGTTGGTGTGGCGCCTAGATCTGAGGCGCCGGCAGGCGTTGCACAATACAGTGTGGCGCCTCAGAGCTAAGCGCCACACCAGGCTGTAACTGGATGTAGCTTCTGTTGTTCTCTGGATAGCTCTACCCAGGCGTGCAACGCCTCAGAGCTAGGCGTTGCACTGCACCGTGTGGCGCCTAGCTCGGAGGCGTTGCACTATACAGTGTGGCGCCTCCCTGCTAGGCGCTGCACCAACAGTTAGTGTTTTTTTGTCCCTCAAACTGGGTCATTTCAGGCACATTTTAAGCCACATTATCAGGTACACATACTTGCATCACAGAATAAACAGTAATGATCATCATTATGACATTTTCACTTCGAAGAGTGACCATCACTTCAAGTTCAACATTACTAAGACATAGAATCACTTCAACTTCAACATTACTAAGAGCTACCACCACTTCAAGTTCAACGACATAACAAGATCGACATAAGAAAAACGCCCACTAGGCGAGTTACATAACAAATAGACGACGACGACTAGTTCCTTCCGCGCTTATTGGCTCTTGCCCCCCTCCTGCTGGCTATCTTCTTCGCCTTCCTACCACGGGCAACCGGCTCCGGCTCCGGCTCCGGTTCCTCCTCCTCCTCATCCACATAGTCATCCAAAGCCGCCATCCGCGAGGTGCCGACTG
This sequence comes from Thinopyrum elongatum, assembly GCA_011799875.1. NCBI lineage: Eukaryota > Viridiplantae > Streptophyta > Magnoliopsida > Poales > Poaceae > Thinopyrum > Thinopyrum elongatum. The sequence goes on from CM022297.1 coordinate 507,275,805, forward strand.
TCCTCTTGCCTCTTTCGGTGAAGTCTTCGGGTGTGTATTTTTTGATTCCCCTCCTAGGCTTTAACATGTATTTTGACCAAACTTGATAGGTCCCCAAGGTCATGTCATCAACAACCTATTACAAAAACAAACGATATGGAAAAGACCGTGTGTGAGGATAAAGTTAGCAATGCATCAATAATTGGGATACCTCTTGGGTGACCACACCCACATCCTCATCCTCCAAAGGAGCACCATGGCCAGAAGTGGGATCTGATGGTGTCGCCGACCTAGACCATTGAGGTGATACATACTCGGGGTCACGACAACCGATAAGGTTCGATAGCCGCCATAACCTTTGGCCCTGGCGCTGCAACATGTACAAGTGAATGAGATATCGAACGTAGCAACACATGTTACATGGACAATTGAAGGAGATGTGAACCTTAATGAATGCTCGAAGTGCACCTTCCCCATCGCTTTTCCCAACCGGGGTTGTCTCCAGAATAGTCTCGGTCTCATCAGCTGCTTTTTTGATCTGGGCACGCTATGAACAGAAACGGCATTAACGTGTTAGGCAAGCGAAGATGTGAATAGTGCGAATGGGAAGGCAAAAAGGGGAAGTACCACAAAGTTCATCATTGGAGCTGAAGGGACTGAGGTGCCTTCCCTGACTAATTTGTTGTACTGATGCTGGGTTAGCTCATCGAAGACGGTGGGATCTTCCAAAATCTCCTCAGCATACGCCGGCTTGCATACCTCCACACGGGTACTTGCAAGAAACCATGTGAGATAGTTGTTGAACGCGATCGGGCAGTGCTCACGAAGCTGGGCTCGTTTTCCAGCCTTAGCTTGCTCCATACTAAGCGTGAACTGTATGATATACTTCCTGTGATGCTTGTCCCAGTCCTTGATCTTCTGCTGCTTTCTCCTATCCAACCTGCAAGTTAGAAAATAGAATATTAGCACCATCGAAACCGCCGAGAAGCTGCTAAGTGCTCAAGGTTAATTCTATCTTACGCATGCAGCAACTTGTCCGTGTCCTCCCACTCCGGCGGGTGTGGCTGGAATAAACCAAACTGGGGGTACACCCGATGTGGCAGGTGAAGCTCAACCGCCCAGTTGCATATGAGTGGGCACCGCATATGCCAAAGATCCCTATCCCTAGTGCACATCGGATTCAGCACGAACTCTCTAGGGTTACAAAAACTATCCCCTCTTCCATACGGCTCCCATTCCACCTGCAACATAGCATAGAATGCAAAATTGATTTCGAGTTACAATAGAAGCATGAGAATCACTTATACAATGTCGAGTCACCAGCTCAGCCGTAATCGTGTCCAGCTCGCTCGTGTACAACTTGTACAGGACCGAGGGATCATCCGTCGTCTCATTTACCACATCCCACTTGTAAGCCCAAGTGGGGAACCGTAGTTGGTCGTCTTTGTCGTCCCAATCCTCGTACTTCACGGTCTTCGGTTGTCCAACCGGCAATCGCTCCCAGCTCCATATAGAAAGTGCTAGCATACAACCACCAATACCTCCAGATTTCCTACAACAGGCTTCATCCAACTGCACATAAAAGAGACCATGGTTGAAATAACAAGAAGATCGCATTGATAATGTAGCAATGAAGTGAAAAAGAAACAACTTTCTACCTGTCTATACAAGTAAGCCAGTGTCGCCGAACCCCAACTCCATTTGCTATCGAAGACGGTCAACGCCTTCAGCCACATCCATGGAGCATTCTTGCATGTGCCATCAGCAAACATAGTCCTGGATATAACGTACCACATGTAGACACGAGCATATGTCTTGACCTCATCCTCATTAGCATCCTCGGGGCAAGTACCAAAGTTCCATGTAATCCAGGTAAAAGGAGCACCGGCTGCGACTCTTTCCTTCTTCTTGTCTTCTCCTTCTGGTTCCCGAGGCTCCGGAGGAACCATACCAATAAGGGCATGCATCTGCTCGCGCCACCCATCAGAATCGGTGCTCATACATAGAGGATTCCCCTCGATAGGAAGACCGGTGATCATAGCAATATCCTGGAGCGTCACGGTCATCTCCCCGGTCCGAAGATGGAAACTGTGTGTCTCCGGCCTCCAACGATCAGTAAGCGCGGTGATTGATGCAGCATTGAAGGGTGGCGTCGACCGGCTGACCAACTGAATGAAAGGGAGGAGTCATGTCTCCCTTACATACGGTGTGTATCACTCATCATAGCGCATCCCCCCAAGGTTGACCCCGTGAGACCGAATCTTCAGAGGTGCAAGATCCTACAAACAAGCAAATCAGAAAATTACATATGGGACATTTGTGTTTGAAATAAACACGAAATTCATAATACCGGCCACTTTCATTATTACTCGCTGCTGCACCGACATAGCGTACGACCGGTGTTGATGGTCCCAGTGATCATCGAGAAGCCAAACCATCCTAACAATTTCAAACAAAGCATTCTTGTCAACACGATTATTTTTTCAATACAAATAAACTAAAGTAGGCCTACTATATGCAAGATTCAAAGCATATGTATCCAAAGCATTCTTGTCAATACGAATATAATTTCAATACAAATAAACTAAACTAGGCCTACTTCATGCAAGATTCAATACAAATATCTTTTCCATAGAAATAGCATGTCAACCTATGTATCCAAAGCATATTTTTTCAATAAAATATACTAAACTAGGGTTGCAAAATAATAAAGATCATCTACAATTAGGTATCTAATACATGCAAGATTCTAATCTAATCAAACAAGGGTTCCCCAAATCTTCAAAATAGCATACATTCTATGGATAGAAAGAAAGGGATCGGAGGAGAGTACCTTCTAGGATGGATTGGTGAAGAAATCCACGGATCAAATCGTCAGATCTGAAGGATTTGGGAGAGGGATTGAGAGGGGGAGAGGAGGAAGCCGCCGGCAGCGCTGCTTCTGTAACTGATCGAATGGGGCGGGGGTGGGGAGTGCAGCGCCTAAGGGCTAGGCGCTGCACATTGCATATGTGGCGCCTAGCTCTGAGGCGCTGCACTGCTGGGTGCGGGCCCAGGGACTGCCACGCTGGACAGATGTGCAACGCCCCAGAGCTAGGCGCTGCACCGTAGGGTGTGGCGCCTGCGTGTCGGACGTCACTCAAAAAGGTCAGCCGATTGAAAATTTTTTAGGGGCAGTTCATTTTGTGAATTAATTTCGTCCACAGATCAAAATTGTCAAATTTGCCGGTTTGCCAAAAGTTCTAGAGTTCTGCACGCGGGCGAGGGTTGTAGTTTCGGGCCCCGTTCCCGCGGCGGGTGTGCGTGTTCTTCCGGGGAGTGTCGCCATTGATTTCGTCCGTGCTGCTGCGGCTCTTCTTCTTCGGTAGTGGTTGGTACCTCTTTCCCTCCCTTCCCGCTCTGTCTCGCTTTGATTTGGGGGCGTTGCCGGCGGCCGATTGGATTGGATTGGTTTGGTTTGTTGTTCGTGGTAGGGGAAGGGAATCCGATAGGAGGATTTTGAGCGCTCGGACGACTCATGGTCCGTTCCCTCTCACCCGACGATATTTTCTGCTCTGTCTCGTCTCATCTTTCTCTCTGCTGCGCGGCCTCCGCCGACGGACGGTGGTCCAGCACAAGGGCCGGGAATCTGTGGCAGTGTTCGTGGTTAAGCCGACGAAGATTCGAGCCACGGCAGTTTCACTTAGAAAACATACACATGGAGTTTGTTTCTCAGAACAGAGAAATGCAAAACCGACCCACCTCTGCTAGAGGAGACCATCTTGAGAGGAAAAAAAAAAAGCCCCGAATCATTCGACGACGAAGCCATGGCGGTACAACAGCCTGCTTAGACCAATGCCCACACATGATCCAATGGAAGTGATACTGTTATGGACCTGGATACAGCAGCAACAAGAACAGGGTAGAAGCAGAGAATTGGGGACAGACAACAGCAGCAGCTACCACTAGTATTGAGCATAAAGGAGATACAGGTTTGGGATTCAGTTACAATCTGGCCAAAAGACAGTAGCCTCTCTGAACCTGACAACCCACCACGCCAACGGCTCTTACAACAGGAAGCTAACACACAGACGCAAGCACAACACAATGCCTGTCAAGTGGTCGATTCCCGCCCGCTGATCCTAGCTGGACGGCAACCAATATTCTTATCTTACGCCTCTGCTTTTGCTTGAAGGTGTAAGCAACATATCTGAAGCACGGCAATAACAGAGTTTGTAGATACAGTAGAAGATGGGAAAGAAGGGTGAGTTGGGGCATTAACAAGAAACCCGTCGGAAATGCCCGCAATCGGCGGAGCCTTCGCCTCACTAAGACCGTCCAAAACAATAATTGATTATTTTCCCCCCTTGGAAAAGTGAGTTTCTGTCGTTTGGAACAGCAACATACTTCTAGTGCTAGTTGCAGTTGTAGACAAATCAGTGTTGAAATCCTCACTAACCGAAAAAAATCTATTATGGACGCACTTGCATAAGGATAATTAATACTTGCAAATGCAGAAAGCATTTACTTATTTCCTTTTCAAAGAGAGCAGTCACTTCATAGTTCAACATACAGACATAGAATTCAGAGAAAAATCACACAAACCAGAGCGTGTACATGTTCAACGGCGAGAAGAAATTAACGTGGTCACTGCAAAGGACGCGCACAATCTTTCTGAAAACGGGCGGTAAAATTACATTAATGACATCTTTGATCATTAATACTCAATTATACTGCAAATATGTCATCCTGTCCCTTCGGCTCGGACCTCTTGTATTTCGTTGCTTTCTTCTGTATCGCTCTGAGCAAGCTGTTGGGTTAAATGCTGCCCCAGAATTGGACTCCATGGTTGGTCTTGTTTATCGTGTGGGGGTTCGCTTTCTTCTGTATCGCTCTGAGCAAGCTGTTGGGTTAAATGCTGCCCCAGAATTGGACTCCATGGTTGGTCTTGCTCATCGTGTGGGGGTTCTTGAACTGGCCAGCGCGAGCTGCTGTGGACGTTGCAGTGAGAAAGAATGACCCATATATGGGTTATGAACTCACTACCTGTTGCAAGGCATTTCTTGTGAGCCGAGGCATTCCATGAGGGGGCTGTGTGTACCAGTATATCGGCCCAGACTTCTGCAAGGACCTTCCAACGAACTACTTCATCAGGGATCTCATGAATCAGAGACCAAGCAAGGTGTGCGGCATTCGCAAGTATCGCATTGGGATGGGTCTTTAATCTGTCCAATTTTTTGTCGTCTTGTTGGGGCACTCCTCGAACCAGCCTTCTGTATTTGCTTTGCAGGGTGTCACAGCCCTTGAGGATATCTAAAGCCTCATCGATGGTGCTTCTGAATATGTCATCGGCAGTTAAGAAACTGTCAGGTAGCAAATCTGGTTCTATAACAAGCAGATAGGCACAGTAGCGTGATATACTGTTTCCGGCTACATAATTAGCTCGCAGCCACCCTTCAATTCTGTCTTCCTTTATAAGATAAGGCTGGGAGGAGAAACAATTTAGAGCAGTCTTGATTGCACACAGTAACTCCGAAGTGGTTAAGCTTGTGTTGTAGCGTTGAGCAAGCTCAATCTCACATAGGCTTGTTGCTATATGCCACACAAGAATGCTGTGGCACCATGTACGCAGTTTGAAAGTCCACTCGAAGCCGAACTGCCTGAGATCAGTCGGCAGGTCTGACTTTAGTGAGTTCTGCTCAAGATCTATTGAGCAAAGTGACTTGAGAACGGCGGCTTTCACATCTCTTGGTAGCTCCGTTGGGCTGCCTTCTTTTGCACCTCTAATTTCTTTTGGGACCAAGCCAAGGCTTAGCCAGTAAGGAATGTTCCTAGGATTGTGACGAAATGACTGCAAGAATTCATACTGACCAATCTTATTGTGCCAACGGCGCACAGTTCTACATCCAGGTGTGCACAAGATCCGAACCAAGAACTCCCATAGCTGCTGTGGAATCCACTTCATGGTCCTTGAAGTGTATTCACACAGCAGCATCACCTTGGTCCAGTCGGACAACAAGTAGGTGACCACCTTCCAAGACTCCTTCAGCACGATAATGCCCATGAATATCCATGTGATGATGAGATCAACGTTGACCCCGTGTACGACGTGGGAAATTTCCCCCTGCTTAGGCTTGTAGAGTTTGTGGATGTCCCTTCCAAGCCAAGCGATGAGAGCAATGGTCAAGGGAGGATACCAAGCAAAAATCAGCGGGAAGCCACGCCAAAAAAGGATGGGGTATCTTGTGTAGAAATAGTCGTTTAGGAACTTTAGCTCCAATTTTGCAATTCCGAATGCTCTCTCAGCGTGGTCTATTTGTGCAGGTAAATCTCCGCCAAATGCTCTCTCAGTGTGGTGGTCTATTTGTGCAGGAAAATCTCCGCTGAATGTTCTCTCAGCGTGGTGGTCTATTTGTGCAGGAAAATCTCCGCTGAATGTTCTCTCAGCGTGGTGGTCTATTTGTGCAGGCAAATCTCTGCTGAATGTTCCCTCAGCGTGGTGGTCTATTTGTGCAGACAAATCTTCATCCTTCTTGCCAATAATTTCGTACATTAATTTTCTGGTGCTTTTAATGCTCTCGACTGGCAGGGGTAAGTCATCAAATCTGCAACGGAGTAGCCGGTATAGTGCAAAGGACAGGCACAGGTCTTTGGTCCATGATGGTTGGACGTCCCCTGCATCGGTGTCTGAATGCTGGTTGTTGGGCAGCTGCCAAGTCTTGTCAAGAGTGATGAATAGTCCCTCTGACTTCACTTTGAGAGAAAATTCATACCCAGGCGCCTGCAGTTGAACCTTCTGCTTCTGATCTCCACAGACCAAGTACTTATATTCTACCATTGTGATCGGATCCCCCTCCTTGCAAATACCAACATCGGTACCCATATATGCTGTCAGAAGCGGCGAGCTCCAACCATGCAAGTATGAACTTCTGGCAAAATTGTATGCAAATAATAGGTATATACTTCTCACTTTCTGCATTGCCAAGAGTACCCAGATCGGATGCTTAAACTGAATGTTCTGTGTGCCGATTAAGAAAGCCACCCCTAGAAGTGACATCACCTTTCCCAACTCATAAATGCGGCTGCTGTCTTGGTCAGGGATACCGTATGCCGAGATGAAGCAAGCATTGAACCGGAGGTTGACCAATATGAGCGCCCATATTGAAAACAGATCCTTCTTGAAGGGTGCACTCTGCATCAGCCCAATTGTGTAGATGAATGAGGAATCACTGATGGCGTCGAGGACAAGTAAGGGGTACTTGATGGTGGAGTGGCGGCACTGACGACGGAACATGTCCAAGAATGACATCAGGAGGAAGATAACCGCAATGGCCACAACGAGGAATTCAATTCTCATAAGTATGGCGCTATCACTATCTTCAAATAGTAAGGACCATTTCACAAGTTCGCTGCCCTTCACCATCTTTTTCCCTCTTATTGTTTGTGCGAGCCCCCCTGACAATAATTCGCAAACTTAATTATAAATCAAGTAAATCTGTTATTATTCAAGTACTACTTGGTTTTCCATTAATTAACTGGGAAACTATCTTTTTAATTAATGGATGAGGCAAATCTTTTGCCTCCATTTTGAAAAAAATACTACTACTAATATTTGACTAACTATAGAACCCACATGTCGTTGTATTATTACTTGACAAAAATAAAACTTGCCATTTTAAACACCAACCTGGTCCCCTAATGTCACTGTGACCACAAATCTTATCGTAACATGTTGTAGATACCAAAAAAATTATAATAATGGTAGGAAGTATTTTCCGAGACAAATATTTCTTCAAATATCGTAACATGGTTGTCAAGAAAGTTTGTAATCAAGCTGTTATAACTTTGGTCACAAATATAAAAAAAGATAGATCGGTACATGAAAGTAGCAATTAAATTTGAAGAATTTCTAGAGGTTAAGTATTTACATGTTTATGATCTCAAAATACTTATCATCTTATTTTCTCCTTTTAAATTTTGTTTCAGGTTATGTACAGATGATAGCTGAGATGGTTTAACAGAAGCATAATAACCGAGTTTCTGTTTCTGTTTACTTGGATGGTGCTTGTCTCTGGAAACCAGTGGATAAAAGAAACACACAATGTTCTCTATTGGTCCAGCCAAACAAATTTCATATGCTTCCTGTACAAACTCCAACAGTACTGCCAATTATGCTAATCTTGTCACCTATATGATAATTGCTAGATGAAAGAAGATTAAACCTAATAACTCAGTTTATTGGTCGACCTAATCATTTGTCATGTGCACGTACTAGTAACGTTCTCATACGATGTACAGTACAAAACGGGGTGCTACTTGGGATCCTGAAAGTATTTACTCCATGGCATTGGCAAGGGTTAAGTAATTTATTTTTTGATGGTGAGGAATAGGTTGAGTCATTTATGAAGCCGGTCTGAAGGAATTTAGGTCTGAATCTGAACTATATAGTTGAAATATGGTTCTAAAATCTTAAGTAATAAGCCTAAGACAAAGACACAAAGTGTGAACAAATGGTCCTGTTATAAAGCCTGAAGATGATGTTCCTGGGTTCTAGTTCGTCCCCTGGAACTTGAATATGAAGCTGGGCTATTAACTTGACAATTGATCAAGTGTATAGTAGGGTCTTCTTTTTAGGATTAGCATGCTTCAGCTTAGTCTTTTATTTATTTACACTTCACACAGCCAAGAATGGAAACCAAAAATACTGATCCATAAAGGAATAGATCTGTTCCGTGCTATAAAAAATAAGGTACTTATTATATATTCATAGATTTGCATGTGAATTTGTTCAGTCAGCAACCATTTTTCTAGGTACTGGCAAGGACCGCACTTGGTGAGAAATACCCATTACAGGATTATGCCCGTATCGCAAATCATGCATCTCTAGAGAACATTGCCTAATGTATGCTAAGGGTTTGTATCTGTTACAACCTGTTATGTACAATGACATGAACCTGAACTTGAATTCTAAAAGGTGCTGCTGCACATATAGTACAGGTACTGAAAAACATATAGTACAGGTACTACTCTTAACTGAACCTACAGTTTTCTTTTCTCAGATTTCAAAGTAATATATTTCACTTGAGTTTTAATTAATTTTCTTAACTCTTCACTTTATAAGACAAACACACAATCAAGATACGTCCTCCGTCCGGATTTATAAGTCCCCCTTGGATTGAGCCTTTGATAAATCATTTATTGATAGTCCAATTTAGGCTAAAAATTCGTGGACTAATAAACCTGGATGGAGGAAATACATGCATCCAAGAGCAACGTAGGTGCTTACTGTATATTAGAGATGCATACAACTTAACTTGTTAAATCAGCAGAGTTGTATAAGCTAGTAGGTAATGTCTTTGGGAAAAGTAATTCCATACACCAATCTGCTTGTGCAGCTGACCATACATCTCTACAGGCAGAGGCGGATCTAGCAGGTGTGCAATGGGTGCCAGGGCATCCCCACCAAATATGCAAAACAGTTTATATAGTAACACCTGGCACAGTTTCTGTAACAATAATGCTATTTGGGTCTATTTGTTAGATTTACGATGATATTTAGTCCAAAATTATGACCATCTCACTAATTTTCATAAACTTTGTAGCGAAGAATTGAAGCTGGCACCCCCAATACATAGATCACAGGTCTGCCACTGTCTAAAGGACCTTTACTGAAAAAAAATGATTTTCTTTGGATTTTTAGCTGTCATGATCAAGGGCTCTGAACCTGATTACATTTGCATGATAAGGAGATGATGTTGCACATCTATGCGTAAAAATCAGTCATCCCTTCATATCATGTAGCTAAGATCACTACTATTCCTCCGTGAAATCATAATTTTAATGTCCGTTTCTCATAGTAACAGGCTACTATTCCCTTTTATCCCAGTAATAACGCTATTCATGGTGCCCGAAGAAAACAAGCCTTTTGATACCTGTATACTTGAGGGTATCTAAATATGGTTGGGGATGATGCTTGGCCTACTCTTCTTGATATTCTTCCTTGACTTCCCTAGTGCTTCCTCCTCCTGCCGTGCTGCGGCTGATCCTAGCCTTCTCCTCCCAGGCTCCTTTTTCCTCCCCAATTCCTTGTGTCCCTTATGCTTGGCTCTCCTAGGCCACCACCATGGTTCCTCGGTCTTGGTTCTTGAGGAGAAATGCTAGTTGATTCTAGTGTGCGAGGCTTTGGCCAGTTAGGCAACGACTCTGACTCTTCCTTTGTCAATTTCTAATCGCCCGTGCTCACTTCTCAACCGCTCGTTGCCAGGTTGCACGGCCACCACATGTTACTCTCTTTTTTCTCCTCTCTCGGCAATGGAGCAGGCTTGGATGGGTACAGCTGTTCCAGATCCATACCCATGCCCACGATCCTATCAATTGCCCACCCGTGGAAGTATCCTTTTTTTTTTTTTGAGAAACCCGTGGAAGTATCCTTGGGTCATGGATATCCAGCTATCCATATCCATCCTGCTTGTCAGATGGGTAACCGATTGGGTATCCATGGAGTAAGACCAACTCCAACGCACAACCCCAAACTGTTCGGTCGCGTCTGGGTCTAAACGGACACAAATTGCGGCCTAACACGCGGGAGCAAACAGACAAACGTCCGTTTTTTGTCCGCCGCGAACTCATTTTCAGCTCAAATTTGGGCCAACTATAAAGATTGGGAAATCGACAAAGGTAACGAGTCAGGTATAAGAGCAACTCCAACGTGCCGACCCAAACGGACGACGCTTTTGTCCGTTTGGGTCGGCCGCCCGCCCGGTGTCCGCCCTCCTTTTGATTTGGTCGGCAGTGCGCCCAACGCGCCGACCCATATTTGCCGGCGTGGCCGGCTGGCCGCCCTTTTTCAACAAATATGCACACATTTTGCATATTTCACAAGCAAATATATAGTTTCACAACCAAATAAAAAGCATAGTTTTACAAGCCGAATAAAAATTAAATTGTCTCACATAGTTTACAAGCCGAATAAAAAGGATACATCTATTGGTTGCCAACATGAGCCCACATATGCTCAACCAAATCATTTTGCAGCTGCATGTGAGTTTCCCAATCACGCATTTCATGATGAAATTGGGTGACCTGTTCAGATGTTGCCGCTCCTCCATGCTCAGGCACAACAGTCTCACCCTGAAACTGAAACCCTTGATCGTAGATACGTTCCGGACGCTCATCTTCTACGATCATATTGTGCATGATCACACAAGCAGTCATCACCTCCCACAGCTTCTTCGTGCTCCAAGTCCTAGCAAGATACCGAACGATGCCCCATCGAGATTGCAAAACACCAAAGGCACGCTCGACGTCTTTCCTAGCACTTTCTTGCTCTTGGGCAAATCTTTTTCTCTTCTCTCCGACAGGGTTGGGGATTGTCTTCACAATAGTGGTCCACTGAGGATAGATACCGTCACCTAGGTAGTATCCTTTGTCGTAGTTGTGGCCGTTGATGGTAACATTCACTAGCGGGCTGTTGCCTTCGGCAAGCCTTGCAAACACCGGCGAGCATTGAAGCACATTGATATCATTGTGTGATCCGGCCATGCCGAAGAAAGAGTGCCAGATCCAGAGATCTTGTGAGGCCACGGCCTCAAGTATGACAGTGCAAGCCTTGACATGGCCCTTATACTACCCTTGCCAAGCAGAAGGGCAGTTCTTCCACTCCCAGTGCATGCAGTCTATGTTGCGAAGCATCCCTGGGAAGCCCCTGCTGGCATTCATCGCCAACAAGCGGGCTGTATCTTGAGGAGTCGGCTCTCTCAAGTACTCAGGGCCAAACACAACAATCACAGCCTTGCAGAACTTGTACATGGAGTCTATGCATGTAGACTCGCTCATACGGATGTACTCATCAATGAGATCACCGGTCACTCTGTATACAAGAATCCAGACGGCTGCAGTGCATTTCTGATAAGATGAGAAGCCAATCTTTTCAAGGGCATCCTCTTTGCACTCGAAATAGTCATCGTATCTGACCACCCCCTCTCTAATACGGTTGAAAAGATGCCTACTCATACGAAAACGCCGCCGGAATTTCTGATGTTTGAACAGTGGGTTGGTTGTGTCAAAGTAGTCCTTCCAAAGAAGGAAATGGCCGCTCTCTCGGTTGCGATTCAACGCAGGAAGGTTCCCCGGATGGAGCCACGGAACAACTGCCGCTGGCTATTAAGGTGGCAATGGACCAACACGGCAGCCAAGATCTCCTCCTCATCATCGGACGAGGAATCGTCTGAGTCACAAAGGAAATTATGGAAAAAGAACTCGTCGGCGGAGTCCATTTTGTACCTTGGCAAACTGTCGAACAGCTTGCGGGCGTCGACGAAGGAGCCGGCTGACGAAGGGCGGCGTGCCTCCCTTGGACCAGGTGGCTGGCCTGGAGGCGTCCGACGAGTGTGTCAGCGGCAGGACGAAGGAGCTGGCCGGGGCGGCGAGGCAGCTTCCTGGTCGCGGCGGCGGCGGGGAGGTGGGGGTGGGAAGCTTTCGGTGCCTCGCCGGTGGTGGCGGCGACGTGGGGAGGTGGTGGCATCGGGGGGAGATGTTGCGGCACCGGCTGCTGGTAGAGGCACCGAAAAATGGGCGGCGGCGGCGGCGGCGGCGGCGTCGCGGCGAAATCGGGCGAGGGTTTGCTGTTGGAATGGGAGAGGATGGCCAATGTGCCATCGACTAGTGGCCAGGGGGAGGAGTAGGCGGACGCCGCGCGCGTCCATTTTGTGTCTGCGCCGACGCAAATGAGGCTCAAAATTGGGCCGGGAATGGGTCGGCAGGCGGATGAAAAGCGGACGCACGTCCGTTTGGGTCGGCGCATTGGGCCGACTTTTCTGTCCGCGCCGACCCAAACGGACGCGCGCGGACGAAATGGGTCGACGCGTTGGAGTTGCTCTAAATCTTGAGTTTGATTGTGTTAAATCTTTTATAGAAACCGATGCTTTTCATAAGTTTAGTGCAAAATATGGACTTGACTCTGATATAGTAGTTACTTTCTGTGAATCATCATCTGATCATGTTGATCTCCCTAAGGAGAAGTGGTTTAAATTTCATCCACTGTTGTAGAAATTTGCGAGGAACCTGTTGTAGCTAAAACTAAAATAATCACTTATAATGTTGATCCAGTTGTGCCCACTGCTTATACTGAGAAACCTCCTTTCCCTGTTAGAATTAAGGAACATGCTAAATCTACAACTATGATTAATTAAAATAATATTAAAACACCTAAACCTTCTAAACAAATTAAAATTGAACCTAATATTGCAATGGCTAAAGATCTATTAGCTGATAATATTGATGAGCATGTTACTTATTTTTGTTCTGAGGCTGCTAGAATTGCTAAACCTGCCAGAAATGGAAAAGATGTGTTAGAGAAGAACACGCCTGTTGTTGCCATGTATGTTATCTCTACTAAAATTGGAGATCATTGCTACCATGGTTTATGTGATATGGGTGCTAGTGTAAGTGCTATTGTGTTCTCGTTATATCAAGAAGTCATGAATGTTATTGCACCTGCCGAGATAGAAGATATTGATGTTACTATTAAGCTTGCAAACAGAGATACTATTTCACCACTCGAGATTGTTAGATGTTGAAGTCTTGTGTGGTAAGGTGAAGTACCCTGCTGATTTCTTAGTACTTGGATCATTACAAGATAAGTTTTGTCCCATTATATTCGGCATGCCTTTCTTAAATACTGTTAATGCTGAAATTTATTGTGTTAAAGAAAATGTTAGAGTTAAGTATGATGTTGTATCTCACGAATTCAATTTCTCCAAGTTTAGTAAACAGCCACATGATAAGGAATTGCCTAGCAAGGATGAAATTATTGGTCTTACTTCTATTGCTGTACCCCCTATTGATCCACTAAAACAAAATTGCTAGATCATTAAAATGATATGCATATGAATGAAAGGAATGAAATAGATGAGATTCTTTAAACAAGCACCTATCCTTAAGCATAATTTGCATGTTAAAACTTTGGGAGATCCTCTTCCACGTAAATCCAAAACTCACCCGAAATTCATGAAACTTGACATGGTGCCATCACATGGCACATATATGTCTGGTAAAAAAATGTTCAATTTGGGGAAAGTTTCGGTATAAGCCTCTTACAAACCGGAACTTCTCGTAAGAAGCCTCATGGTTCCGGTAGGGAACATGTCACCCTTGTGGGCGAAACGACAATTGCTGCCTCTTCTCGCCTTGTATTTTCTTCTACAGGCAACATAGACCAACGAGAGATTCGTGCCGAAATATGAAATTATTCAGGGTTCGTTTGGCCTTTTTTATATATTAATTGAGTTTTCTAGGCATTTAGTGTCCATAATTCAAATTTGAACTACAAGCGCATGCTCCAGTGCATCAAAATGGCTTGAAAAATCATACATGTATCCTTGGGTGCATATTTAGGTCTCCTGCAAAGAATGAGAATGAATTACAAACGTCTCGGCGTCCTGGCTCACCCTCAAACATTGAGAATCTTGGTTTTTAAATCCTCATAAATCCAAAACTCACCCAAAATTCATGAAACTTGCCATGGTTTCATGACATGGCACATATATGTCGTGGTAAAAAAATTGTCCTATTTGGGGCAAGTTTTGGTACAAGCCTCTTACAAACCGGAGCTTCTCGCAAGAAGCCTCATGGTTCAGATAGGGAACGTGTCACCCTTGTGGACGAAACGACAATCACTGCCTCTTCTCGCCTTGTATTTTTTCAACAAGCAACATAGACCAACAAGAGATTCATGTTGAAACATGAAGTTATTCAGGGTTCATTTGTCTATTTTTATACATCAATTGAGTTTTCTAGGCATTTAATGTCCATATTTCAAATTTGAACTACAAGCACATGCTCTAGTTCACCAAAATGGGTTGAAAAATCATACACGTGTCTTTGGGTGCATGTTTAGGTCCCATGGAAGGAATGAGAATGAATTACAAACGTCTCGGCGTCCTGCCTTGGCCTCAAACATTGAGAATCTTGGTTTTAAATCCCCGTAAATTCAGAACTCACCCGAAATTCATGAAACTTGGTATCGTGTCATGACATGGCACATATATGTTGTGGTAAAAAATTATCCAATTTGAGACAAGACGCACACATAAATAGCTGACACGTTACTATCACAAACGATTGTATTTTTTGAACCGTGGGCGTTCCTGTAACCATTTACATGCGGCCACGCGTCCCTCTTTTTGTTGGAGAGTACTACCTCGGTCCTGGTTTATTGGTCCTCTTTGTATTTTGTGCCAAAATTTAACCATAGACGATGGCGTCGTGCAGCTATTTGATTAGATGGGACGAGTGCGAGAAGTCCGTCGGGCAGGCTCGACGGGATGCGTGCGAGCAGTCCGCTGCGCTGGCTCGATGGAATGTGTTTGACCAGTCCATCGCGCAGGCTCGACGGGACACGTGCCAGCTGTCCGCAGTGCAGGCTCGATGGGACACGTGCGAGCCGTCCGCCGCGCTGGCTCACCGAGAAGCGAGCACTTTGACCTCCACCCGCAGCCTGCCTCGCTCACAACTTCTACATTAATGGCGGCCGAGCCGCTATTTAACATGACGTTAATGCACCTGGACGGAGGGTGTTTGCTTGTGATCCCATGGCCCCGCTCAACGTTAGCATTGTTTTGTTCATGCCTCGCTGAGAACGTGATTTTACCCTGTTTTCAACTCGTATACATGTACCTACGAGGCTACAAAAGAAATAATACGACGACAAATTTACAATGGCAACGAATAATAATTGTCTTACATATTTCGGATAATTTAACATGCCACATGTGGCAACGCCCGGTAGACACAGTGGCAAGAGAAGAAGGAAATCGCGGACAACGATCTGGGTCGCTGCTCTCTCTACTTCTCGATGGATCGCGGGGCGAGGAGTTCCTCCAGCTCCTTCTTCACATCCTCATGACTTTGCTTGACAGCAGCAACGGATTCATTCACCTGCAGCTCGCACTCGATGCAGAGCTTCTTCAAGTCATCCATAAGTTTCTTGATGATGGTTTTCAGCTTCATCCCCGAGGCACTACTCTTCTCATGCAGCTTCTTCCAGCCAGCGGCCTCCTCCTCCTTCTTGTCGATCTCCTTGTGGAGCTTCGCATTGTCACCCATGAGTTGCATGACGAGGCCGGTGACCATCTCAACTGAGGCATCACTAATCTCGAGCAGCTTCACCAAGCCGTCGACCAGCTCCTGCTGCTTAATTAGGCCAGCAAGAATGCCACCGTCCCTGGCTAAGGACTTCAGCACCGCCAGCTCATCGAGTACGCCGACGCGACAAGTGCGCTTGTTAGAGCCCTAGCCTTCCCATGAGAGCTCGTCGGGAGCTCCACGGCGCGGCAGGACATCCCTGCTGCGGTTGCCGCATTGCGGCGGGACCTTTCTAGTGCTTCCGCGGCCTTGGTCTTTGCTCCCTGATTGTATCTCGACTCAGAACTCCCCCCACCGGCCATGGCAGACACAAGGAATGACTTAACAGGAAAGGCCTGTTTTTTTGGTGATGAGGAGAGGAATGTGCAGTAATTTTGGAGTGGGTAGTTTTTATAGCCCAATACTGAGTGGGAACACATTTATGTTTGACGGTGTGAACAGATTTGCAATTACTTATTGCGTGGCAGTTTGGAATGTTACGGGAAACAAGCTCAAAATTTATTGATGGTTTCGAAGCTCGAAACGGTTCTCGGAGGGCGTATGTGGGCCCGCATTCTCGGATGTGTACGTGTGTGCCCACTATCACACATGGTCCAGATATTGATAACCCGCAAGTATAGGGGATTGAAACAGTTTTGGAGGGTAGAGTATTCGACCCAAATTTATTGATTCTGCACAAGGGGAGCCAAGGAATATTTGCAAGTATTAGTAGTTGAGTTGTCAATTCAACCACACCTCGGGAACTATATATTTGCAGCAAAGTGATCAGTAGCACAGTAGTATGGTAGTTTGATAGCAGTGGTAACAGTAACAACAGTAACGGTAATAGTAACAATAGCAGTTTTGTAGTGATTGTAACAACAGCAGCAACAATAGTAACTTAGCGAAGATCAATAGGCAAAAGTCGTAGGCATTGGATCAATGATGGGTAATTATGTTGGATGACATTCATCATGTAACAGTTATAACCTAGGGTGACACAGAACTAGCTCCATTTCATCAATGTAATGTAGGCATGTATTCCGTAAATAGTCATACATGCTTGCGATAAGAACTTGCATGACATCTTTTGTCATACCCTCCCGTGGCAGCGGGGTCCATAAGGAAACTAAGGGATATTACGGCCTCCTTTTAATAGAGAACCGGAACAAAGCATTAACACATAGTGAATGCATGAATTCCTCAAACTATTGTAATCACCAAAAAGAATCCCAATTATTATCACCTTGGGGCATGCGGATCATAACACGTAATAGGTGCGTATAACTTGCAAGATAGGATCAAGAACACAAATATATTCATGAAAACATAAAGGGTTCAGATCTGAAATCATGGCACTCAAGCCCTAATGACAAGCATTAAGCATAGCAAAGTCATTGCAACATCAATCTCAGAACATAGTGGATACTAGGGATCAAGCCCTAACAAAACTAACTCAATTACATGATACATCTCATCCAACCCATCACCGTCCAGCAAGCCTACGAAGCAATTACTCACTCCCGGTGGTGAGCATCATGAAATTGGTGATGGAGGATGGTTGATGATGACGATGGCGTCGAATCCCCCTCTCCGGAGTCCCAAACGGACTCCAGATCTAGCGTCCGATGAAGAAAAGGAGGTGGCGGCGACTCCGTATCGTAAAACATGATGAAACTTCTTCTCTTTTTTTTTTTCTCGAGAATTCTGAATTTATAGGCTTGAGATTAGGGTCAGCATGCCACATGGGCCCCACTGGGCACCAGGGCGTGCCCAGGGGGGTAGCCCCGCCCTGGTGGCTAGTGGGCCACTGGGGGCTCCCCCCTGTCGATCTTCGCTCCAGTATTTTTTATTTATTGCATAAAAAATCTCCAAAAAGTTTCATCCGATTCCGAGAACTTTTATTTCTGCACAAAACAACACCATGGTAGTTCTGCTGAAAACAGCATGAGTCCGGGTTAGTTTCATTGAAATCATGCAAATTAGAGTCCAAAATACGAACAAAAGTGTTTGGAAAAGTTGATACGATAGAGACGTATCAGATATCATCATCGTGTCTGATGGATGGGCCATTGAGGCGGCCGTGGAGCGCTCTGCTCGCCGTTGAGGTGGCCACAGCGTGCTCTGATGCTCGCTGCTGAGGCAAATTTACAATGGAAACGGTTAATAATTGTCTTACATATTCACAATAATTTAAAATGCCACATGCGGCAACGCCCAAAACACACACGACCTACATATGATTAGTGACGTAAAATGTTGATATGCGACATTTCTATACAATTATAATAAAATATAGGCTAAAAGGTTGCACTGACGGCCTTCCGATGATGGTCTTCTCGGATTCCATGATCTGCATAGCACCCTTGCAGCCGTTTATTCCAAGTGTCCGGACCCACGGCCACGGTACCCGTCTTCGCCTGCGGAGCTGCTGGCACTGGGAGGCTCTTGGGGCTGCTGGGTTTCTTCCAGTAGAGCTTGACAGCGTGCAATCGCAAGCATGACACGCCCGCGGAACCGATCCATCTCCATGTGTCTCCACTGGTAGCAAATTACATCCATCACCTGCGTCCTCAAGATATCACGTTGGCGTTGTTCTACTTCGTCTGGGACGTTAACTCCGCCAAGGAGGCGCTCGAGCCTGGCCACCACATTGTCGGGATCGAGGTTGACACGCCCGGCCGCGGCAATGATGAGGCGGCGGACAGGCTGTCTCATAACTGAATCGCAGAGGACCTCTGCCCATTCCCGGCGGGATCAGGCTCTCGATAAGCACCGGTGATGGCGGCTCTTCGGGTGGGTCATCAATCATGCCGCCTAGCAGCTCTGTATCTTTTGTGTGGTGGATGACAAACTTCTCTTCACACTTCCTCTGCAATATGTCCATTGTGCGCTCAATGCACGGCACGGCGATATCGCTGCTGATGGGCCATGGCGCCTTCACCGGCCGACGAAGCTCTTGCTCTCCAACCTGCTTTGGCTCGTTCTCCTTGTCGAAGATGTAATCCATGAAGGGGTCGACGCCAAAGCTTTGGTTGCTGATGACCCAAAAGTATAGGGGATCAATCATAGTCCTTTCAATAAGTAAGAGTGTCGAACCCAACGAGGAGCAGAAGGAAATGACAAGCGGTTTTTAGCAAGGTATTTTCTGCAGGTACTGAAATTATCGGTAACAGATAGTTTGGTAGTAAGATAATTCGTAACAGGTAACAAGTAACAAGTGTAACAAAGGTGCAGCAAGGTGGCCCAATCCCTTTTATAGCAAAGGATAAGCCTGGACGCACTCTTATATAAAGCAAAGAACTCCCGAGGACAGATGGGAATTATAGTCAAGCTAGTTTTCATCATGCTCATATGATTCGCGTTCATTATTTTGATAATTTGATATGTGGGTGGACTGGTGCTTGTGTGTTGTCCTTACTTGGATAAACCTCCCACATATTATTAACCCCTCTCGCAAGCATTCGCAACTATGAAACAAGAATTAAAATGAATCTAACCATAGCATTAAACATGTGGATCCAAATCAGCGCCTTACGAAGCAACGCATAAACTAGGGTTTAAGCTTCTGTCACTCTAGCAACCCATCATCTACTTATTACTCCCCAATGCCTCCCCCTAGGCCCAAATCATGCTGAAGTGTCATGTAGTCGACGTTCACATAACACCACTAGAGGAAAGACAACATACATCTCATCAAAATATCGAACGAATACCAAATTCACATGATTACTTATAACAAGACTTCTCCCATGTCCTCAGGAATAAACGTAACTACTCACAAAACATGCTCATGTTCAAGATCAGAGGGGTATTTAATAACATTAAGGATCTGAACATATGATCTTCCACCAAATAAACCAACTAGCATCAACTACACGGAGTAATCAACACTACCAGCAACCCACAGGTACCAATCTGAGGTTTTGAGGCAAAGATTGAATACAAGAGATGAACTAGGGTTTGAGAGGAGACGGTGCTGGTGAAGATGTTGATGAAGATTGACCCTCCCTCGATGAGAGGATCATTGGTGATGACGATGGCTTTGATTTCCCCCTCCCGGAGGGAAGTTTCTGCGACAGAATAGCTCCGCCGGAGCCCTAGATTGCATCTGCCCAGGTTCCGCCTCGAGACGGCGGAGCTTCGTCCCGAAAACTTCCTTCTGATTTTTCTATGTCAAACCCTCCATATAGAAGAAGATGGACACCGGGGGCTGGTCAGGGGGTCCACAAGCTCGGGAGGCGCGCCCGGGGGGTAGGGCACGCCCCCAGGCTTGTGGCCACCTGGTGGGCCCCCTTCTGTTGTTTCTTCGCCCAATATTTTTTATATATTCCAATACAATTCTCCGTAAAGTTTCAGGACATTTGGAGTTGTATAGAGTAGGTATCTCAGATTTTCTCCTTTCCGGTCCAGAATTCCAGCTGCCGTCATTCTCCCTCTTCTTGTAAACCTTTTAAAATAAGAGAGAAAAGGCATAAGAATTGTATCTTAAAGTGTAATAACAACCCATAATGCAATAAATATCAACATAAAAACATGATGCAAAATGGACGTATCAACTCCCCCAAGCTTAGACCTCGCTTGTCGTCAAGAGAAAGCCAAAATCGATAATCATCTCCACATGTTTAGGGATAAAGGTGTCGATAAAATAAAATACGGACATGATTGCATCATGATCATCGTTAGAACATCAATATATTGTCATATAACTTCTTATGCTAAAGTGATAATTCATTCACAAGGTAAAGTATGAACCAAAAACACTATTGAAAACTAACAAACTATGATCTCAGTCATTGAAGAAATTCAATTTGTCATAATATCGGAAAGATTCAATGTAAGAGCTTTTATGTAGCAAGTCCATGTACTCAACCATCCTTTTGTCTTTCATAATTGCTAAAACTCACGCGATACTTCCGAGATCAAAGCTTCAATCAGACACATAGAAAGATAGGGGCTTATAGTTTCGCCTCCCGACCATTTACCTCGAGGGTAATGTCAACAATAATACTTTATGATCACCTACATCCGAGTGGATATGTATGTCTGGGTCTTTCCCCAACACATAGTGCTTGCCGAAAAGAGAAAATATTATAGGGAAGGGTGAAGATCACCATGACTCTTGCATAAAGGTAGAAAGTAAAATAAAAGATAGGCCCTTCGCAGAGGGAAGCAGAGGTTGTCATGCGCTTTTATGGTTGGATGCATGAAATCTTAATGCAATGGAACGTCACTTTATATTGCCGCTTGTGATAAAGAACTTTATTACGCAGTCTGTCACTTTTATTTCTTCCCCATCAAAAGTTTGTATAAAGCTTATTTTCCTCAAACTAAAAGATCATACATATTTAGAGAGCAATTTTTATTGCTTGCACCGATGACAACTTACTTGACGGATCTTACTCAATCCATAGGTAGATATAATGGACTCTCATGGCAAAACTGGGTTAAAGGTTTTTGGATGCACAAGTAGTATCTCTACTTAGTATGGAATTTTTGGCTAGCATAGGATGAGAAGCAAGCTCAACATGTTGCAGGATCCATGACAATATAACTTCTATCCAGATATAAGGGAACATAACACATTATGTTGTCTTCCTTGTCTAACATCAACTTATTAGCATATAATATTTTAATGAGTGCTCACAATCACAAAAGATGTCCAAGATAGTGTATTTATATGTGAAACCTCTCTTTCTTCATTACTTCCTATTAATTGCAACAATGACCAATACTATGTTTGTCAACCCTCAACAAATTTTATCCATCATACTCCTTATATGTGAAAGCAAAGCCCTCAACTCAAAACTAATTTTTATAATATAACTCTCGCACTCGATTACATAGATAGAACATAAAGCAAAAACTCAAAGACTAAATCATACTAAAACTTGTATTCTATTAGATCAAGATTTAGCCAAAAGGATCGAACTAAGATAAACAGTAAAGATAAAGATGTGATGGTGATACGATACCGGGGCACTTCCCCCAAGCTTGGCATAAGCCAAGGGGAGTGCCCATACCCATATACTCAAGTCTCCTTCTCGGAGGTGGTGGTGCAATATTCTTGGCAATGATGCCCCTCACACTACTAGGGAAAAGCTTATACAGAGAAGCTTACCAGTAGCGCTGCTGCTAATTAGTAGTACCGCTTGCGCATAAAGAGCGGTGCTACTATGCACATAGTAGTAGTGCTGTAGTCAATAAACACGCTACTACTATAGTTTCCACACCGTTGCCGGCAGGATAGGTATACTAGTAGCGCCCTTTTGTAACAAGCACTACTGCTATTGTACTTAGCAGTAGTGCTTTCCGCCAACCAGCGCTACTGCTAAATTCAGTCCCCTCCTAGGACCCAAGTTTAGTCCCACCTCGCTCCGCGAACAGAATGTTTACCACCTTAAATATGGTGCTTCTCAAACTATCACAACCACTTGGTCTTCATTGTACTCTATGTGTAGGATCTGTGGCAATATGAATCTTCGCCGATTGCTAAACCAACGAAGATTCATACAGACAATTTAGATTCTACACAAAAAGATCATTGATGACCAATGCTTTTTTTGATGCTTTTTTACATGCTTAGCCTTAGCAGTAGCGCTTGGTCACTAAAAGCGCTACTGCTATGGAGCTTAGCAGTAGCGGTGGTTACCAACCAGCGCTACTTCTACGGGCACCATATCCACACCCCGCGTCCTCACTCTCCCCTCACACTCTCACTCACTCTCTCTCCGCCGCGCACCGTTGCCGTCGTCGCCCGCCGTCGCCGCCGTCGCCCCCAAGGTATCTGCCTCCCTCCCTCCCTCCTCCTCCTCTCGCCGCCCTCCTCTCTCCTTCCTCCGGCGGCCCTCCTCTCTTCTTCCTCCTCCCGCCGGTGCTGGATGCTCCCCTCCTCTCTCCTCCCTCCGGCGGCCCTCCTCCCTCCTCCTACTGCCCTCCTCTCTCCTCCCTCCCCCAGCCGCCCGAAGCCCTCACTCCTCCCTCCTCCTCCTCCTCCTCCTCCCACCTCTCTCTGTATAAAAATTTAGGTATAGAATTTTTTAGTTAAAGAATTTAGTAATAGAAATTTTTAGGTACAGAAATGTATTAGAATGCTATATGAGATTTTTTTAGTAAATGTTGGTTTTTTTAATAGAATTGAAAAAAATAAGTAATGT
This sequence comes from Thinopyrum elongatum, assembly GCA_011799875.1. Taxonomy (NCBI): domain Eukaryota; kingdom Viridiplantae; phylum Streptophyta; class Magnoliopsida; order Poales; family Poaceae; genus Thinopyrum; species Thinopyrum elongatum. Next base: position 507,299,042 of record CM022297.1, read on the forward strand.
AGGTCTTTTGAAATGAATAGGAAATTTTTAGTAAATTTTCTTCTTTTCATAAATAGAAAATTAGTAATGTGAATAGAACAGAAAATTAGAAAATTTTAAGTAAATGTAAGTCTTTTGAATACATATATTTTTTTATTCGTTCGATGTCGGTCTTTTGAACCTATTATCTTTAAGTATTATAGGTATCAAATAAAATATGAAAATGCCCATGTCGATGATTAGAACTAGGTTTTACAAATTTTTAGGGTTAGAACTTGGTTTAGACAAATGGATGGATAGATGGGCAGTACAAATTATTAGGGTTAGAACTATGTTTTACAAATTTTTAGGGTATTTTTAGTAAATGTATAGGTCTTTTCAATTTTTAGGGTTAGAAAAAGGTATTTTTAGTAAATGATAGGGCTAGAACTAGGATGTTTTAGACATAGGGTTTCACTAAGTCCTAAGATGAGGATAATAATGTTTTTGTTTATATTTTGTTTTTGCAGAAATCAAGGAGCCCCTGCATCATCCCCGCCGTCGTCCCCGTCACCGACCACCTCCGACCTCGAGGTGAGACCAGCCAAATCCCATGTCGATGATGATGTAGATGTTTTGATAGTTGTAGTAGAGTAGTAGCTACATGAGTAGCTGTGACAATTTTCATGGAATAGAAAATTTTCAATGTAGGTCTTTCAAATATGATGGAGATTTAGACATGTGATATTTAGTGTTCTGTAGTACTAGTGCTTGCCCAAGTGGCCTATGTTTGCAGGGAACACCTCACAGTGGCCTATGTTTTGCCGGAGTGTTGATTAATTTCCATTCCGGCAAATTTCAAGCGCTCGATATATGTCCTTTTTAGCAAAGGTCATGCCGGATTTTTCCGTGAATTTTGGCATGACTTGTGCTAGAATATGTAGTAAATATCGAGTGGCCCGGATTTTGTAGAAAGATAATTAAATGACATTTTGGGTTGACTTTAAGTCTGTCGGTACTCCACCATATATATGAGAGAAGAAGAATGCTGACTGTTGTCGTGGGGGTTGTTCTTCCTCTTCTTTCTCGTGATAGACCTTTTGGTAATGCACGGGAAGGAAGAGAAGAACGACCATCACTGACGGTCGCAAATGTCAGAGAGGAATCAGTGAGGGAGAGTCTCCACCATATATGAGAGGACGAAGAATCCCGATTGTTGTCGTGGGGGTCGCTTCTCCTTCATTCCTGTGTGCTAGACATTTTGGTGTAATGCACTCGGGAACGAAGGGAGGAGCGACCGTCACCAACGGTCGAATATATACACCACGTGAGCTGAGAGTTTTCAAGAAAAGACTTGACAGACCGATAGTCAACCCGTGATGAATAATAATGATCTAATTTAGTTTTTGTAGTACATATATTGAATTGTACAAGTTTAATCTTTGAATTATGAGCATAGGAAATGTCTGACGACGATGATAGGCTCCCAGAGTGCGACTGGTGCGGCGATGACCGGGGTCTGTGCGACAGGCCTCACCTGGTAGAAGGTCGGCGCTTCAGTATGAAGCTCCAGGAGACCTTCGACGTTGAAACGGTACGCAATGACGACAAGTGTTTTTTCATAATTAAGCACGACTTCTGCTTCTTTCAACGTGTAATTTTCATCTTTTACAATTCGACTAGCTTATCCCATGCCATGCAAGACGCTATGTCTTGGAGAGGCTGGATTTTGAAGATCATGAAAGTATGGAAAAAATATAGTTCACCTAAGGACCCATCATGGTTATGATTTTGCTGTAAATCTATACAATTCTAAGAGCGTATCCCATTTTGGTTGCCCGAATTGGGAAGCACTTTGCATGATGTATGATTTTCATGAGGGTATGCTTATCACCTTGGATCTTGGTGTTCCTGACATCGACAAAGAGAATATGGACATTTGGGTCCTTGTTTATACGCTTCCAATTCTACCGCTATGTGAGTTTCTCAAACATATTGATTAAGTAATTTATATTGTTTATTTCAAAATAGTTGACAGCTTATTTCCATTGACAGCATATTTTCATTTGTCAAAGAATGTACGGAAGATGGTAGACATGACCTACTACACCGATGGCGCAGAATTAACTTATCAGGAGAAAGATCATCTTATCTCATTTATTATTGATGTTGAGAATTACAATATCAATTATCAAACTCCTGCACATTATGGTCAATACGTGCCACTAGTGCATGTGCTAACCTACGGTAACATCCATGGAGATGGCATGGTAAGATTTTTTACTATTACGACATCCATGCATCTTTTGCATATATTCTTCTAAAGCTAAACTACATTGCTAACTATGATGTTATTATTACGTTTTTCAACAAAAAATCCCGAAGGATTGTGTGCCTGATCTGATGTTTCCGAAAGGTCGGCTTGATGTTGTTAGCTTACGGCCATATCTGCCTAGGCTTCACAACTGTTCATACCGGATTTCTAAAACCGATCAAGACATGACAATCAAAGAATGGTCAAAATGTATGAACAATCATAGGGAGCTACTTGGAAGCAACATTATTCGAAGCACAAGAATTGGAGACAGGATAGTCTCCATTCTCCATAATGGAGAGTCAGGGCCTATCTTGTTTTATGATATTTTACCTTAGAGAGGGCAGTAGGTCCTATGAGAGAGGAGTAGGTCGTAGGTACAATGTGTTATCATGTGTTACAATGTGTTAGAGTTGATGATGATGAGGAGGAGGAGTTGTGATTATGACTAGTGACCAAGTTGTTGTATGATGTCTCATGGACGAAAATGATGACCAAGTTATTATGATGATGCATGATGCTAAGTTGTTATATGAGCAAGATGAGTTATTATATATATCAGTGGGTGAAATGAACATGGATTAGATTCAAGTGGAGGCAACATGTGGTGCACATCAAAAGTACTACTAGTCCAAACTAGATCAAGTTTGGATTAGTAGTACTTTCGATGTGCACCACATGTTGCCTCCAGATCTACTTTGGATTAGTAGTACTTTCGATGTGCACCACATGTTGCCTCCACTTGAATCTAATCCATGTTCATTTCACCCACTGATATATATAATAACTAATCATGGTCATAAAATCATATGATGAAAGTACTGTATATAAAACCTATACAAATACAGCGACAATAAGCTGCATTTTCAAAAATATAGGAAAATTTAGCAGTAGCGCTTTTCATAAGAAATGCTACTGCTACTTACTTTTATCAGTAGCGCTGGTTCCATTCGAGTGCTACTGCTAATTAGGTATTGCAGTAGCGCTGGAAAACAAGCGCTACTGCTACCAGTTAGCTTTAGTGCCTTAGTGGTAGCGCTTGTACCAGCGCTACTGATAGCTATATATATCCAGCGCTACTGCTAGGGTTATCCCTAGTAGTGTTAGGATGCGATTTTCCTCCTCGAGCTTATTGTTTTGCTGTTTGAGATCCATGATTTCCTTACGTAACTTTCGGTGACAGTTAAGGCACCGTCCACCCATGGATGCATCCTTGTTGTAGAGGAAGAAGCAACATTCTTTTTCAAGTTATTGTAATATATAAATTTAGCACCAGGAGGTTTGACCGAATTCGGGAGGTCGAGTCATCGAGTTCCACATGCATGGCTCCAGGTTGGGGAAGAGAAGTGAGTTCTTGATCCTCTTCCATGGCATCCACTCTTTTCAGGTCAGCTTCCATCTCTTCCTCCGTTGACCACCCAAAGGGATTAGCTTCGCTGTACGCTCTTGGATTCGACGTTGGGTGAGAGACCCGACTATCCCCAACTGATTCTTGCAAAGACATCTTACCCTAAATCTACTATAGAAATAGCTCAAAACAAGAACAGAGGATATTGCCGTGATACAGTTATCAAAACCTTTGGGAGATTATATAATGAATTTTTACTGTGCAAAACAAGTAATCTGGGAGAAAATGGAGTCCGGGAGGTACACGAGGTGGCCTAAAGCTCGTGAGGCGCGCCTTGGGGGGTAGGGTATGCCCCCCAGGCTTGTCGCCTGCTGTGACGCCCCCGGCTCAATCGTGCACTAATCATACACGCAAATGCACACGATCAAGCCTAAGGACTCACTTGAAGATATCACAACACAACTCTAAAACATAAATAAAGTCATACAAGCTTTATATTACAAGCCAGGGCCTCGAGGGCTCGAATACATAGCTCGATGGCATACAAGCGTCAGCGGAAGCATCAGATATCTGAGTACAAATATAAAAGAGAAACAGAAAGGCCTTTAGAAGGCGGGGCAAAAATAAAACACTACGATCGAAAGGCGCAGGCCTCCTGCTTGGGACCCTCCGAACTTGCTCCTGGTCATCCGCAAGCTCGTAGAAGTAACCACCCTCGGGGTAGTAGTAGTAGTCGTCGGCGGGATCAGCTGTCTCAGGGGCTTCGTCATCTGGTTCCATCAAAAGGAAATGGGGAGAAAAAGAAAGCAAAGCAACTGTGAGTACTCTGAAGTACTCAGCAAGCAAGGATCTACACTACATATGCAACATTATCAAAGGAAGGTTGTATATGTGGACTGGGCTGCAGAAATGCCAGAATAGAGGGGGAAGCCTAGTCCTATCGAAGACTAGCATCTTCAGTGGTCTTGCAGCAATAGAAGGGAGTAGATCAGCACAATTCAAAGTAGTAGTAGTGTAATCAACCTCACCCAGAGATCCTTTCTCGACTCCCTGCGAGAAAGCAATCCCAGAGCCATACAGTCATCAACCTCGCCCAGAGATCCTTTCTTGACTCCCTGTGAGAAAGCAATCCCAGAGCCTCATATCCAGGTATCATCTCAAGTTCTAGTTGTATCGATCGGGATACAACTCCGAGTGTCCTTTACCGTAGGACCGGCTATCGATAGATGTTTTCTTCCCTACAGGGGTGCACCAACTTACCCACCACGCTCGCTTAACTCCGGTCGAACACACTTTCCTGGGTCATGCCCGGCCTCGGCCAAATGACACACCGCAGCCCTACCTAGAGCTCAGCAGAGAGGTCCCCGTCGGTCTACATCCTAAGCGCTCAGGGGTCTTGGGCCATCGCCCTGTGCACTCCGGGGCGTTGTGTGCAGGGTGGATACCAGCACCGCCTCAGATGGTCGGCACGATCCGACCATGCCACAATGCTGAACTGGACGTCTGACAGAACTTTCGGTTGATGCTACGATGCAGAACGCCCATACTATGCCCACGTGATGGTTAGTGCTATCAGGCCAGAGGCCTGCTCGGATCAAATATCCAAATCGTTAGTGGACTAGGGGCTTGCGGTAACGTGCAGAGACTCACGATCGATGTGATCCCGTAGCCCCGTCTCGAGGACTTGCGGCAAGGGCCAAGATTGCCCGGCCATGCCTCGTATTGATCACATGGGTAACCTCCAGGTCAACCCGACATCCCATCATTCGCGGGTACCCCTTAGGGTCGACCCGCCTTTCCAAGTATCAGTTGTAAAGTCCAAGTATCCGTGTGTCCATGACATCAGGGGAATCCGAGGTATCACCCACGTTGGATTCCTGATCGATGTATCCGTCAAGGTGAACTCAGAGGAATCACCCTCGAGGTTCACACTTGAAGCGTTGCGCGACAGGATCATATCGGAAGTGGAGAAGGAGGAATCACCCTCGATGACCACGACCAATTATCTAACCTACAAGGTTAACATCGGAAGTGCTGACGAGGTATCACCCTCGGCACTCGATAGTAACCCATTAGTGTCATACAACTAAGGGGGTGATGTGCGGTGCCGAGGCCTGGTCTTCAATCTTGTTGATCGGGTCTTCTGATAAACCAGCGGGGCAATAAGGGACAAAGTGGGGTTCTCTAGTGGGTCTCTACCTAGCCTATACTAAGTAGTTTAGGATAAGCAGGTAAGGTTTCAGTAGCTGGTTACAATAAACAGGCTATGCATCAGAATAGGTAAAGCAGTAGCAGCAGCAATTCTGATGCAAGCATGAGAAATAGAATGGGCGATATCGAGATGATCAAAGGGGGGCTTGCCTGGTTGCTCTGGCAAGAAGGAGGGGTCATCAACAGGCTGCTCGTCTGGAGCGTAGTCGTACTCAGCTGCAATGGCATCTGTCTTGGTGTCTATCGAGGGAGAAGGAGGGGGAAGAAACAATAAATTCACGGCAAAGACACAAACAAATATGCATGAGATGTCTAAATGACATGCAGAGGGGTTCTACTGCCTAACTACATGATTTAGTTAAATTAGGAATTTATTTGGATTTATTTTATTAAGGTAGAGCACTATTCATTTATTGAAATCAGGCAAAAATTTCCATGTTCAGGTAGCTAGGGGCATCTAACAGATGAACGGACCACGCATTCGGATTCGTCTCAAAATTCTGAGCAACTTTCATGTACAAAGTTTTTCGATCTGAGCTACGGTTTATTTTATATTAATTTTCAAAGTTTTAATTCATTTTTAGAATTAACAGAATTTATTTAATTAGAAAATGCAATTATGATGTCAGCATGATGTCAGGGTGATGTCATCAGTCAACCAGTCAGTTGACTTAGTCAAACCGACATGTGGGTCCCACCTGTCAATGACTGTTTAGTTTAATTAACAGATTAATTAAGTTAATTAAACTTAGTTAGTTAATTTAAACAGACTTAATTAAGTTAATTAAGTATTAAACTAATTAATTATTATTTATTTTTATTCCTTTTTCTTTTTAAACGTTCTCTGGGGCAGGGCCCCACTTGTCTGTGGCCCTGGGGGGCCCAACGGGTGGTGGTTAACGGGCGCGCGTGGGCGAACCCGCCTGGACGTCGGGGGAGGCCGCCCAGGGACGGTGCGGCCGCTCCGGCGAGCACCGGCCACGGCGGTAGGCGGCGGTGCGAGGGGCTGATGGCCAGGGTTGGGGCGGAGCGGCGCCACCAGCAGCACGCAACTGCAGGGCGAGCGGGGAGGCGCATCGAGGCGCGGAAGGCAGCAGTGGCGAGCTGGGCGACGGCGGCGCGCAGGGCAGGGCGCGTGCACGGGCGCCAGGCGCGGGCGCGGACGGCCACAACGGGAGCGGTCTGGCGCGGGACAGGGGGCGCGCGGGCATGCGACGGGGAGCGCGGTGAGCACAAACTCCGGGCGCGTGACGGTGGCGATCTACGGCGACGAGATCGAGGGGAATGGATGGGGGTGCTCACAGAGGAGCTGTAGGGGGACGGCAGTGGGCTCGGGGAGGTTCGTCGGCGCCGGATCTGACGGCGAACGGCGTCAGCGCGGCGACGGGCGATCGGTGCGGCGACTTCGGGGCGGTGGCCGCGGGGAGCGGACGGATGCGGCCGGGGCTCGCGGGCAGGGCGGCTGCAGGCAACGGGAGGCGCCGGCGATGACAAGCGGCGTCCTCAAGCGGCGGTGGCGACGGCGGGTGGCAAGGCGGCGGGATCGGCGACGGGGTCAGGGGGCGGGGAGAGGAGAGAGTGGGGAGTGGGGGGAGCTGGTTAGCGGCTAGGGTTTCGGGGGGGCTATATACTGGGGCTGCTGGGCCGGCCTGGCGGCCCGGTGGTCTGCTGGGCCGAGGCCCATCAGGGGGGTTCCTTTTCCTTTTATTTCTATTTTTGTTTTTTTTCTCCACCATTTTGTATTTTAAAATAATACCAAATAAGTTTTGTTGACTCCAAAACTTGTCACATAAATAGTAGACAATGTTTTGAGCTAGCACACAAGATTTCAAGTGGTTTGGAAATACATAAATATTTGTTTATTTTGAAAAGGCTATTTTAGTTGTTGTTGGACCACTTTAGATTTTACTAGGGATTAACTGGTGAGTCAAATGATGTTGGTTTCTATACGACAATTATTTAGTGAATATTTGCAACATCTCAAACATTTTTGTTTTCATGTTTGACAAATTTGAATTTTTGACTTTAACCTTGGATTTGAATTTGAATTGTGCTTTGGATCAAGTGAGGATTAGCAACCGTAATGTGATGACATGGCACCATTAACAGGGGATTACTGTAGCATGACACTGGGGGTGTTACACCTGCTCGTGCACTTTTCGGACTACTTTTTATTTTCCTTATTTTTTAAATATTCCAAAACGGAGTAAAATTGCTTTTGAAAAACTTTTGGAGTCGGTTTACTTATCGTATAACATACCTATTCCTTTTCAGTGTTCTGGAGCGTTCTGGAAGCTTTCCCTTATGTATTCCTCCGGTGTTATGGTATGAATAATATTAGTTTCAACATTTATGGGCGTACCTGAGATATAATGTTTGATTCTTTGCCCATTCACCACCTTCGGGTTATTGCCCTCGGCATTGTTGATCTTGATGGCACCGGAACGATAAACTTCTTCAATAACATAAGGACCTTCCCATTTGGAGAGAAGTTTTTCTGCAAAAAATCTTAAACGAGAGTTGTATAGCAAGACTTGGTCACCTACATTAAATTCCCTCTTTTGTATTCTTTTGTCATGCCATCTTTTAACCTTTTCTTTAAATAGTTTGGCATTTTCATAGGCTTGGGTCCTCCATTCATCAAGCGAGCTAATGTCAAATAACCTCTTTTCACCGGCAAGTTTGAAGTCATAGTTGTGCTCTTTAATTTCCCAATAAGCTTTATGTTCTAATTCAAGAGGTAAGTGACATGCTTTCCCATAAACCATTTTATATGGAGACATACCCATAGGATTTTTATAAGAAGTTCTATAAGCCCATAATGCATCATCAAGTTTCTTAGACGAATTCTTCCTAGATCTATTAACAGTCTTTTGCAAGGTCAATTTTATTTCTCTATTACTTAATTCTACTTGACCAGTAGAACGAGGGTGATATGGAAATGCAATTCTATGGTTAACATCATACTTAGCAAGCAATTTACGGAAAGCACCATGAATAAAATGTGAACCACCATCAGTCATTAAATATCTAGGGACTCCAAACCTCAGGGAAATAACTTCTTTAAGCATTTTAATAGAAGTGTTGTGATTGGCACTACTAGTTGGAATAGCTTCTACCCACTTAGTAACGTAATCAAAAGCAACTAAAATATATGTGTACCCATTAGAGGAAGGGAAAGGTCCCATATAATCAAATCCCCAAACATCAAATGGTTCCATAACAAGTGAATAATTCATAGGCATTTCCTGACGTCTACTTATATTACCAATTATTTGACATTCATCACAAGACAAGACAAACTTACGTGCATCTTTGAAAAGAGTAGGCCAATAAAACCAGATTGTAATACATTGTGTGCAGCTCTGTCTCCAGCATGTTGTCTGCCTCGGAGTGACACTTGCGTAGGATTTGTTCCTGTTCATGCTCAGGTACACAACGTCTAATAACACCATCTACTCCTTCTTTATAAAGGTGTGGGTCATCCCAGAAGTAATGTCCCAAATCATAGAAAAACTTTTTATTTTGTTGGTATGTGAAACTAGGTGGTATAAATTTAGCAACAATATAATTAGCATAGTCTGCATACCATATGGAGTACTACGAGAAGCATGTATGACAGCCAGTTGTTCATCAGGAAAGCTATCATCAATAGGTAGTGGGTCATCAAGAATATTTTCTAACCTAGACAAGTTATCTGCTACGGGGTTCTCAGCTTCTTTTCTATCAATAATATGTAAATCAAATTCTTGTAGCAAGAAAACCCACCTAATGAGTCTAGGTTTAGCATTTTTCTTTTCCATAAGGTACTTAATAGCAGCATGATCAGTGCGAACAATTACTTTAGAATCAACAATGTAAGATCTGAATTTATCACAAGCAAACACAACGGCTAGGAATTCCTTTTCAGTGGTAGCATAGTTTCTTTGAGCACTGTCTAGAGTTTTGCTAGTATAATGGATAACATTTAATTTCTTATCAACTCTTTGTCCTAGAACATCACCAACAGCATAATCAGTAGCATCACACATAATTTCAAAGGGTAGGTTCCAATTAGGTGGTTGAACAATAGGTGCAGAGAATAAGGATTTCTTAAGTATTTCAAATGCTTCTACACAATCATCATAAAAAAAATGGAACATATTTTTGCAAAAGATTAGTAAGAGGACTAGAAATTTTAGAGAAGTCTTTAATAAATCTCCTATAGAAACCAGCATGACCAAGATAACTTCTTATACCTTTGATATCTTTAGGACACGACATTTTTTCAATTGCATCAACTTTAGCTTTATCAACTTCAATACCTCTTTCGGAGATTTTATGCCCCAAGACAATACCTTCATTAACCATAAAGTGGCACTTCTCCCAATTCAAGACGAGATTAGTTTCTTCACATCTCTGCAAAACTCGATCAAGGTAGTTTGTTCTTGATCCACTTGTGGCACGGGTATCTGGGAAAAACCAGAATATCCATCTAGAAAACAAAAATGTGTATGTTTTGATAGTATTTCTAGCATTTGATCAATGAAAGGTAGAGGATAATGATCTTTCCTAGTAGCTTTATTTAATTTTCTGAAATCAATTACCATTCTATAATGTGTGTTAATTCTTTGTGGAATCAGTTCATTTTTATCATTAGGAACAACAGTAATACCTCCCTTCTTAGGGACACAATGGACAGGACTTACCCATCTACTATCAGCAATAGGATAGATTATACTTGCTTCCAAAAGCTTTAGCATTTCATTTCTAACTACTTCCTTCATCTTTGGATTTAATCATCGCTGGTGATCAACAACTGGTTTAGCATCAGGTTCCATATTAATTTTATGCTGACATAGAGTGGGACTAATTCCCTTAAGATCATTGAGAGTATATCCAATAGCGGCACGGTGCTTCCTCGGAGTTTTCAATAATCTTTTTTCTTCATGCTCTGAAAGGTTAGCACTAATAATAACATGATATATCTTCTTTTCATCAAGATAAGCATATTTCAAAGTATCAGGTAATTGTTTAAGATCAAACACAGGATCACTCTTGGGTGGAAGAGGATCTCCAAGGGTTTGCACAGGCAAGTTGTGTTTCAAAACAGGATTTTGTTTAAAGAATATCTCATCTATTTTGTTTCTTTCATTCATATGCATATAATTTTCATGGTCTAGCAAATATTGTTCTAAAGGGTTAGTAGGAGGCACATCAATAGAAGCAAGACCAATAATTTCATCCTTACTAGGTAATTCTTTATCACGAGGTTGTCTACAGAATTTGGCGAAATTAAACTCATGAGACACATTACCAAAACTTACACCAACAGTTTCTTTCTCACAATCTATGTTAGCATTAACAGTGTTCAGGAAAGGTCTACCAAATATAATGGGGCAAAAATCATCTTGTGGGGAACCAAGAACTAGAAAATCAGCAGGATATTTTATTTTCCCACACAAGACTTTAGCATCTCTAACAATCCCAAGTGGTGTAATAGTATCTCTATTAGCAAGCTTAATAGTAACATCAATATCTTCTATCTAAGTAGGTGCAATATCATTCATAATTTCTTGATATAAAGTAAACGGGATTGCACTCACACTAGCACCCAAATCACATAAGGCATGATAGCAAGGATCTCCTATTTTAACAGAGACAACAGGCATGCCAACAACAGGTCTATGTTTATCCTTTTCATCGGTTTTAGCAATTCTAGTAGCTTCATCACAGAAATAAATAACATGCGCATCAATATTTTCAGCCAAGAGATCTTTAACCATAGCAACATTAGATTCAACTTTAATTTGTTCAGAGGGTGTAGGTGTTCTTGTATAACTCTTGCGAACAACAGTTGAAGCTTTAGAATGTTCTTTTATCCTAACAGGAAAAGGTGGTTTCTCAATGTAAGAAGTAGGAATAACTGCATCAACATTATAAGTAATAGCTTCTTCTCTAGCTTCAACGGGTTCTACTATTTTTACTTCAATGGGAGGATAATATTTAAACCACTTCTCCTTAGGGAGATCATCATGAGTAGGAAATCATTCACAAAAAGAAGCTACTATCTCAGAGTCAAGTCCATATTTAGTGCTAAAATTATGAAAAGCATCGGTATCCATAAAAGTTTTAACAGAATCAAATTCGAGCTTTATACCTGACTCCTTACCTTCTCGAGTTCCCAATCTTTAGAGTTGCGTTTAATTCTTTCCGAGAGATCCCATTTGAATTCAATAGTCTTCTTCATAAAAGAACCAGTACAAGAAGTATCAAGCATGGATTGATCATTACGATAAAGCCGAGCATAAAAATTATGAATAATAATTTCTCTTGAGAGCTCATGATTGGGGCATGAATATAACATTGACTTAAGCCTCTCCAAGCTTGAGCGATATTTTCTCCTTCACGAGGTCAAAAATTATATATATAATTCCGATCACGATAAACTAGATGCATAGGCACTACTGCAGGATGCTGCTAACGCGACACTACAATCACCCTTCGATGAAACTGTGTGTGATGCATTAATCGTAAACGAGGATGTAAAAAACCTTCAAAAAAGATGCAAAATGTTTGCGATGGCGGATACATCAAACACGGTTCAGATTTTAGTTGCGTGTGTGATGGGTGGCATACGGTTCATTTCACTGAACTGTTTGCGATGAGGAAGAACAACAGAAATAGGCAGCCAGATGAAGGTGTGTGCGATATACGGCAAACAGTTCACTGGGATGAACTATTTGAGATTAGGGAACGCAACAGAAACAGTCACCCGGATCAAGGTGTGTGCGATATACGGCATACAGTTCACTCGGATGAACTGTTTTCGATTAGGCAACACAATAGAAACGGTTCAACTGGACAAGATGTGTGTGATATGCGGCAAACAAGTTCCTAATCAGAAATATATGCGAAGACCCATAATAACATACACAATTTCTGCTAATAAGCCGTGTGTGTTGTGGGTAAACGCTTGCTGGTATACGATTATCAGCGATTGATGAATTCATCACCGACGGGTTTCCTAGTATGGTCCGTGTGCGTTGTCATTGCATACAGAACAACAATATATGTACTTATAAGGACTTGATTCCATAACCAAATTTAACATCCAATTACATAGGTGGCTAGTAGACACATGACCTTTGCACACACCAAAGTATGTTCCAAAATGCCTAGAAAACTCAAATAATGTATAAAAAAGCAAAACGAACGCTGAATAATTTCATATTTTTTAGGACGACACTCCTATAGTTGCATGTTGCCTCTAAAAATAAATCAAGGTGGGAAGAGACAGCGTATGTCGTTTTGCACACATATAGGTGACAAGTTCCCTCTCGGAACTATGAGGCTTCTTGAGAGAAGCTCCGGTTTGTAAGAAGTTTATACCAAAACTTGTCCCAAATTGGACTATTTTTTTACCACAACATGTTGGTGCCATGTCATAACACCATGCCATGTTTCATGATTTTGAGGCGAGTTTTGGATTTACAGTAATTTTAAAACCAGTTTTCTCAACGTTTACTGTCGAGTTGGCACCGCCCTGGATAGGCTTTTTCCTCGTGGGTCCCAAATGTTAGAATCCAAATATGTCACTACCATGCAGCTTTTACTATTAAGATTACATCGCATTTGGTGTGCTAGCTGAAAATAAGTTTGGTGGGTGCTGGCGGGCGCTAAGAACTTGCGGGTTCTGTAATGAACAAAGATCAAAGCCCAGTATGAAAGAAAGTATGGGTCAAAGCCGAGTTGAAAAGGGCAACAATATCTAACTCCAGCTTACAAAAGGTACAAAAGCACGAGGATTAATTGTTCATCAGGTTTACACATAACTCGGATTGAACAGGGCAATAACATCTAACTCAACCAAAGTTTTTGGCAGTCACAATCAAATGGATCGGTCCGATCCATAAAATCAAGATCCCGGTACAAAAGATCTACTGGTCCATGATGACGACAGGTTGTTGTAAATATAAGCCGAGCACGATCAAAAGCCCTTAGGTCCACCTGAAACTTCTTTTTATGCTGTTCAACATATAGTTCCATGAGAAATTTCTTGTTGAAAAACTTAATCCTCACGGATAATAGTGCCCTCGCATTCCTCATGAAGAATGTGACAAAGCTAGTGTTTACATGGTTGGATGCATATCCTTCCACCGTTATTGTCATCAAACGAATGTCATGAGATCTGAGAAAATCCTTCTGCTTCCTCTGCCATCGATTGGTTAGACCTTTTTCTCGAAGTCCTAGTACCTAAATAGACATGAAGATTGAAAACAGTTAATGTCTAAAATAGAGTATGTCGAAGGAGCGACAGCTGAACGGTTAATTCTAGTACATTATATATGGGCTTTCAATGTGTGTGAAATCATCACCTTTATATACAAATTCTCCAGACATGGAAAGCATCGTAGCAAGCCAATAGTGGTGTTCAGATCAAGACACCCTATATAAATATATAAGGTCTTGACAGAATCCAGCACCCCTGATACGCCATCCATGGACAAGCTCTTCATTCAGCATAGAACATAATATTAGCACCGAAAGTGTACTCCAAGATGATATTTAACTTTTGCTCACAAATGAAAAATGCAGATTACTAAAGTGTACATGGATAACATACAATACCTGAATAAGTGTGGAGCCAACCACCAACTTGTAACCTTCAAACGGATCAGGAAATACACCCAAGGTCTCCAGTTTAGGCGCAGAGACCACAGTTATTTGCGAAGGTTTATAACAACAATCAAGGAGCAACCTTTGAAGTGAAGGGGCATCTTCAATGATGAGCTCATGTCCTTCAAAATGAATTCCAATGCTTACAAGGTGAGGCGACTTTATTTTGAGACAAGGGATATGTATTCCTTTTTCGAAAACAAGCACCAAACGCTCCAGTGCAGGGCAGCTGGAGTGGATGATGTTGTGAAGTGAGGCCACCGGCAGATCAACCAACACAAGCGCAAGTTTTTTCAGCAATGGGAGTTGAAGCATTTGTACCAGATTATCTGCTTGATTTCACTGGGTCAAGGTGGCGGTGTGGAGAGATGAGGAAAACCATGAGATGTGCATCGCTGGTGAGGGCACATATGCAACTCTTGGTGGTAACCTATCGCTATAGTAATGGTAGAACTCAAGCTGCTGGAGTTTATTGAATTGACGGGATGTCAGCCAGGCAGCCACCGTGTAGGGTATGTCCAGCAGGTAGCATGCCGGGATGCAGATGTGTTGAACGGAGCCTTTGTGGGAGGAGATGATGGCTCCGGGGAGTTCAGAATCATCATCGACAGATAGCTAACGACAGTCGAGATTAAGAGGCGCGGCGCGCCACTAAGTGCGCCATCGAGATGCGAGGACTTGTGTGCGATAGCCATCCTTGGTGGGGAGAAGGGAGATGATCTCCCCAAGGATGGCTTCCGGGAGATCGCTGATGCGGTCCGCCGGAGATTCTACTGGTTCCTCAGGTCCAAGGGAGGCGTGGCCGCTTCTGGCCGCGCAGCCGGGTCCAAGATCTACACCCGGCGGCATTGCTGGCCCGAGCCTCATCTGTGTACATACCAATCTGAAAGAAAAAATTGGCAGAAACATATATGTAGGACATTCAAAATCAATTCTCAAGATCTGGAAGAAAAAAAGGCACAAACATATATGTAGGACATTCAAAATCAATTCTCAAGATCTGGCCACAAATTATTAGCACGCACGCTAACCCTAGTCGGATTATTAGCAAAAATCATTTGTACAGAACAAACAATTAATCACTAACCCTATACGGATACCATTCAAACAATCAATACACTATGTGCATCTAACGGATCTTAATTACTCCTATTTTCATGGACTGGGAGAACATAACCATAGGATTTGTATTCCAAAAAAAATTAGAGAGGGGGGAGTAACCAGAGAAAACACATGATATGTTTGCCGCACAAATGGGTATATAGATGACAAACCGGTTTTCCGTCGGAGTCGCAATTGTTGCCGGAGTTGCTGTTGACCACCGGCTCTGGCTAGGGAGGGGGGGGGTGCACGATGGCGCCGACGAAGTAAAGGTCGTGCTGCTGCCCGCGCGAGACCTCGTCGGTGGTGACGGCAACATCTGTGCCCAGCTTCACGCATTGTGCGGGTGCTTCACCAGCCCCGGCGTCACCATTCCCTCCGTTGGTGCGCTTTGGCGGCATCCTCATACACTCTAGAGTCCAGACGTTGGTGACCACTGTGGACCGGGGGTGCGGCCGCCTATTATGGCCGGCGGCTTGGGCGTGCCATTAATACGGACAAGTGGGAGCGAGGCGGGCGGCGGTCAAAGGCTGTCTCGCCTCCCGATGAGCCTGCGCGGCGGAATTCTGGCATTCCTACCATCATTTCACACATCTACTCGCACGCCTCCTGGTGACACTGCGTAGCGAAAATGCCTCCCGTCAATTCACACACCTGCACGCATGCCTCCCGGTCTGCCTGCACGGCGGACTGCTCGCATGCGTCCCGTCAACTCACGCCTGCTCGCACGGCACACGGGGCGCGTGGCAGCACGGATATTTTTTTGTTTCTTGATGATTCATTCTGCCGCTTTACTGCTTAACCGAAGCATGGCATGGTCTAACGCACACGGTCCGAATAAATAATCCGTATGAGATATTGGTTGCCAGTTATTAACAATCTCCCGTTTGTAAGAAGATCATATCAAAACGTGTCTCAAATTTGATGAAAATATACAATATCACAGTCTACTGGTGTCCATATATGACCCCACGATAAGTTTCATGAATTTCAACTAAGTTTTGGATTTACTAAATTTTAAAAATCTATATTCTCAATGTTTTGAAATCTCTTGCATGGGGAAACATGCACCCAGGGACACACATATGATTTTGCAATCCATTTTGGTGCACTTGTAGCTCAAATTTGATTTTTGCACATTAAATCCCCAGGAAATCAATCAACGTATAAAAACGGTCGAATGATCTCTATTTTTTTTTAATTTTAACACGACACTCCTTTGGTCACATGTTCACTGCAGAAAAAGTTTGACATGCCTGAGAGGGGCTGTGGTGGTGCGGGATGTGTGTGTCTGTGTGTGTGGGGGGGGGGGTCCGGCAGTACACTACGAGTCGTGAGCCTTCGTGTGGGATTATTGATCATTCTGTGAGTCATATATGTCACATCAGAGTCGTGAATTGGTTATTTAAAGCATTATACACAACCCTTTCATACATACATCTTCGGGCCACATGCATGGATTGGTGGTCCTCTTGAACACTCCCACGTGCGGTTATCAGCGACATGCCCATTCATTAGCCCGCAAAGGTTTTTAGTTTCCACCGACAATGAGAGGCATTTGACCAAAGGTGGATTCATCTTGGCATGTGTGTTACGGTGTGGATCATGGTGAGGTTCCATATCAAAGTTCGGGCACGTGCGTACACATGAGTCCCTCCCATCGGTCTGAAGTGAGGGGGCTACGCATCATGGTGTAGTGCGTTTCCGGTTTGCGAAGCATGGACCACGTCAAAGTTGTGCATTGGGTATTCAAACATCACATAACACACAGGCACATGCACGCGGTGGTTTTGTCCTATGACACTCACTCGCGTGTGACTCTCTTTGTGGGCCCGCGAGGTCGTCGTCGATCAGTTGAACGTACAACGAGAGAGAGGTTAATTTGACCAACAAGGATGGTTCTTTTTTGGTTTGTGTTACGTATATGCACGGTAGGAGTATGTAGTACATGTCAAAGAGGGGGCAACATTAATACTATATATATGCGTACGTCATAACCTCGCTCCATGTGGGGACTTTCCTGTTCCCGAGGCAGGTGCCACATCAAAGTTGTGCATTGGTATTCAAACATCACGCAATACCATGCAGGCGGTGGTTGCCCTATAGGAACTCACTCGCCTGTGGCGCTTCCATCTGTGGGCCCGCGAGGTTGTCCTCCATCACTTTGACCCAACAAGATAGAGGTTAATTTGACCATCAAGGAATGATTCTTTTTTTGTTTGTGCTATACAGCAGAAGTACATATATACCACGCGTCGAATGGGGGTGTACGTATAGCGCATACCACGCATCATGAACCTCGCTCTCTGTGGGGACTTTTCGGTTTCCGAGGTATATATATATATCTATGTATGTATGTGGTGCCACATCAAAGTTGTGCATTGCATATTCAAACATCACACAAACACCTCTTTGGGCCACATGCAGACGGTGGTACGTAGTCCTGTATAGGATACTCACTCGCGTGCGACGTACGCTTCGCTTTCTGCGTGGGCCCGCGAGTTCGTCGTCCATCACTTTGACCCAACGAGAGAGAGGTACGTTTGACGAACAAGGAGGATTAATTATTTTAGGGCTGTGTGACTAGGTGTATAGTACGTGTCGAAGGGGGGGGGGGGTGACCAGCATATACTAGGTGTCATATGAACCTCACTCTGTGTGGGGACTTTTGAGGTTTTTGAGGCAAATGCCACATCAAAGTTGTGCATAAGGTATTCAAAACATCACAACCACACACCTCTCCATATATATGTTCTGGCACACATGCAAGTGATGGTTGTTGTCCTCTGGCACTCACTCACGCGGTTATCAGCGATGCTTCCATCGGTCGGCCCGCTTGGTCCATCACTTTCACCGACAGCGAGAGAGGTTAATTAATTTGACTTAGGAGGGGATTAATTTTTTTTGTCTCACGATATAGATCATGATGTGAGATTAGATATATATAATAGTGTACACATGAATCCATCCCGCTGGATCGAGGGGGGAGGGGGGGGGGGGCGAGCACACAACACGTTATGAACCTCTTGCTCTGTGTGGGGACCTCTGCAATTTTCAACGCATGCACCACATCAATGTTTTGCATTGGGCCGGGTATTCTACACATATGCAAGCATCACACACCTCCATAAATATGTTCGGGACACACTCATGCAATGGTAGTCTTTGGACACACTCTCACTCGCTTGGTTATGGGCGGCAAGCCTATGCCCCTGTTTGGATCCATGAGTTAGAGTTAGTTTGAGCTAGTTTTGGCTCAAATAGCCATAAATTATCCAAACATGAGGGCTAGTTTGAGCTAGTTGCATCTACACTACAAGAATCAGCTAGTTTGCCGTCAGGCATGTACAGACGGCAAAGAAAGAAATACAGACGGCAAAGAGTTTGCTGTCAACCGGCAGACGGCAAACTTAGACGGCAAAGTCAAGTCGGCAAAGGCATACTTTGCCGTCTGCTATTCGTCGGGATGACGGCAAAATAATTTGCCATCAGGTTTTCTCCCGCGGCAGACGGCAAAGAAGGATTTACGGTTTTCTGTTAGCAGGTGGCCCCCACATCACTTTGCCGTCTGCCTCATAGTCTAATAGACGGCAAATCTTCTTTTAGTTAATTAAAAAAAAACAGCGTCCGTCCGGCGTCTGGCGAGCAGAGTGTCCGGCGTCCGGCGTACAGCATGTCCGGCGTCCTGCGTGGCTGGAGCAACAGAGATCGACTACGGACATGGCCGGAGCAGCAGCCGCGGAGGCCGGTAAGCCACGATGTGCAGAGGTCCCTTGCATCCGTCCAGAATGCCAGTCGCCCCCGTTGTCGTCGTCGAGGTCGTCCACGCGGCGTCGTCGTCGAGGTCGCCACCGTGGTCGTCGAGACCTTGGGAGAGAGAGGTAGACGTCCTGCACGGGCTCGATGGCGCAGCTGGTGGCGCGGCCCTGACGGCTGCCCCCGAGTGGGAGGTGGCAGCGGGAGGAGACGGTAGGCCGCGGCTACTCCGGCGCTGCTGCTTCTCCGGCGATGCCGCTGCTACTCCGGCGGTGCTGAAGGGAGAGAGGGAGATAGAGGAAGATGGCAGAAAGAGAGGGAGAAGGGGAGATGCATGGCGGGGTCTGGCGAGGGGCGTCGACGGGGGATATTGCGAGGGGCGGTGGCGTGGGAGTCCAGCGAGGCAGCGACGAGGGAGTCCGGCGGGGGGCAGTGGCAGGGTACTCCGGCGAGGCGCTGTACGTGCGCTGCTGCTGCGCTTGTGTGGAGGAGAAAAAGAGATCGAGGAGTGGTTGACTGTACGTGCACGTGGGCTGGGTTGCTAAATGGTGCGTGCGATGCGTAGTGGTGGTGGGCTGCCTCGCCACGTCATCGATCCAGGGGACATTGGTTCCAGCCAATAGGAACACATGACATTTTTTGTGTTTGTTTAGCCTATTAATGTTGACCAAATAAACATGTTAAAATACAGTAAATGTTCTCAAACTTTTTCCACGTCTTTTAGGACTTATAAAGCTGTACCATGCCAAATTTCATACCCTTTAGACCTTGTTTACATTTTCAAAAAATTAAAAAGTCAATAAAGTTACCCGTGGGCAGTGTTTTCTCTTTGCCGTCTGTGATTTTCCTTACAGACGGCAAAGAGCTCACTTTGCCGTCTGTAGAAAAAATTGCAGACGGCAAAGATACTTTGACGTCTGTAATTTTTTCTACAGACGGCAAAGTGCTCATTTTGCCGTCTGTAAGAAAAACGCAGACGGCAAAGAATCTTTGTCTGTGATTTTTCTTACAGACGGCAAAGTGTTCACTTTGCCGTCTGTAGAAAAAATTGCAGACGGCAAAGTATCTTTGCCGTCAGTTGTTCTTTGCCGTCAACAACTGTCGGCAAAATTGGTCTTTGCCGTCTGCCCCGATGAAATGCTGACGGCAAAGGACAGTACAGACGGCAAATCTCCTGTTTCCTGTAGTGCTAACCAATCCAAAAAAAACTATCCCACCCAAGAGGTGCTAATTGGAGCTAGTTCTCCTAGTGCATTTATTGTCAATCTAACCCTATCATCCAAATACCTCTTTGGCTACAGTTAGTTCAGGGTTAGTCATGAGTTAGAAACTAACTCTAATTAACCTCTAGTTAAGTTAGAGTATCCAAAGATGGCCTATATATATTTGTGGGCCCGCATGGATGTCCATCATTTCGACCAATGACGAGAAAGGTTACCAGGGTGGATTCTTCTTCTTTGGTTCGAGTTACCGTATAGTAGGTCGATCATTCAAAGCCTAATTAAGTTTGAGCGCATGCTATGCGTCGTGAACCCTTGCTCAGTGTGGGGATTTTACGGTTCCAAAGCATGGTGGCACATCAAATTTGTGCATTGGGTACTCAAACACCACACACACCATTTCCATATACATACTTGGGCCACATGCACAGAGTGGGTTTGTCTTCATACAGTACTCCCGCGCGAGGTTATCGGCGACAAGCTAGCCCATTTTGCGGGGCCGTGTGGACGTCCATCACTTTGACCAACAACGAGCGAGACGTGTTACAGTACGCCTTGGTGAGATGCCCCCCTGACGTGTGTGTGTGTTTGTGGGGGGGGGGTGGGGGGATACTTCGCACTACCTGTAACCTTTGTGGGGTCGGGGAAGTCCGGCTAATTTGCGAGGCACATATGCCACATCAAAATTGTGAATGGTAGTTACATATCACACCACACCCTTTTCATACATATAGGGCCACCCGCAGGTGGTTCGTATGTGGTCTCACCCATCTCGCGCCACAAGCACACATTTGTGGGTCGGCACACGGTCCACCTTTGTCGGGAAGCGAAAGGGGAAGTTTGACCATATATATGATGGACGCCTATAGGTTTTGTGTTACGGTAGGGTGAGATTTCAGACCTAGCTATTTGGGGGCATGCATTTGTAGCTAGGATTCCCTTACCACCGACATGAAGTGGGGTTCGTAGGGGGTGGCTGACTAGCAATACTGTGCTTTTGTGCGACAGGTGCCACATCAAAGTTTTGCATTGGGTATTTGAACATCAAACCACCCTTTTCATACATATATTTGGTCCACATGCAAGTGTGTTTGTGTTCTGACCCTTTCCCGCGTTATTCTTTTTGCCAAATTTATAAACAGCACACGAGTTGGATGCAGAAACCGTCTGCGATTGGGGACACAACAGACACGGTTTGGTCAGACTACCCATGTGCCACGCCCGTGCCCCTGCAGTCACTCACATCAGTACAGTAGATTGGGCTCCACGAGGCTTGCCTCCCACTCTCGAAAATATCTACTGCCTCGTAATCTCAAAAATATCTACCGCCTGGAAGGTTTTTATGTTTGATAGCATACGATTAGTATGTGTGGACCGTGTGTGATGTCTGTTACTCCCGCTCAGCTTCAATCCCTTGATTCAAATTTTCAGTAGCCCCGGCATTTTACTCCCGCCTCTGCATCCCTCGCAATCTCAAAAATATCTGCTCGCCCTTGATTCAAATTTTGAGTAGCCCCACCTTGTTACTCCCGCCTCTGCATCCCTCGCAATCTCAAAAATATCTGCCCGCCCTTGATCCAAATTTTCAGTAGCCCCGGCATTTTACTTCCGCCTCTGCATCCCTCGCAATCTCAAAAATATCTGCTCGCCTTTGATCCAAATGTTCAGTAGCCCGACATTTTACTTCCGCCCAGTAAAATTTTCACTTGCCGCGGTATTTCCTCAAACACCACCTTGCCCCCCCTCCACACACACCACACACACCCCAAAACCTCCGCACACACAGACACACACCACCCCTCCCTCGCTCGAAACCATCGCCGCCGCCATAGCCGCCTCCATCCTCAACCACTGCCTGTGTGCCGGGGAGCTCGAGGAGCCAATGGCCGAAAAGAGGTTTACAACGCCCTCTTCGCCCGACGCCGGCGAGGTGGCCCCGTCGTCCTCCGAGGGCTCTTTATCGATCTGATGTCGTCGGTCGCCCGATTCCGCCCGCCGCCGTGTCCCTATGCCGGTTCGAGGACTTCCCCGTCCTCCCTCGAGCCCGGCCGCCGATGAGGTCCTACCTTGGGGTCCGACAGCGGCGGTGGGGGACATGGGTCATCGAGATTACGGATCAAGAGACCCACACCCGCCGGTGGTTCGGTAGTTTCCACACAGCCGAGCTCGTGGCCATGGAGTACGACCGCTGGCAGGTCCCCTACCACGGCGCAGCGGCTAGGCTCAATTTCCCATTCGGCACAAGTCTGGTCGACCTTGTCCTGCCGGAGCCAGGGTGGTGATCTCGGCTATGGCACGGGAGGGACCGCGAGGCGTGGGAGCGCCTCGAGGCCGAGGCCGCCGACGAGGCCTACATGCAAGAGCTCCGCCGGCAGCACCCCGAGCTCGTGGAGGCAGAGTGAATGATCTTTGCCGGCGCGAAGGGTTGGGAGGTTATCGTGCTCTCCTCCGATGATGAGGTCGAAGGCGGCGAGGACGGTGGTGCGGAGGCCGTCGAGGTGGACGGCGTGGACGAGGAGATCGACGTCGACGAGTGGAGGAGTGTCTTCCCCAACGACCTCGATGATGGTACCGGCCCGGACCTGGCTCATGGCACACTGTACCTGATAAGGAAGGATTGGCTCGACCTCCACTTCGACCAAAAGTAGTTTAGTTTAGTTAAAATTTATGTTTTATGTTCGGTTATGCAAATCTATCTATGTTTATGTCTGAATGCATGCTACTTTCGGTTGAACCTGCTTTGAACTTGATCAAATTGAAGTTTACAACGTTAAGTTTAGGGGATCGACTAGAAACGTCCAAAAATTGTTGGAGTATATATAACTCCACTAAGGGTTTTAGTCCGCTAACTTTTAGGGGATCAGCTAGAGATGGCCTTATGCCTTGTTTATTTCAGTTCTTCACAATGTGATGCTCTATATGTGCAACTATTTGCCGTGCAGTTCAATTTCATCAATAACAGTTTCAACAATACCACTATGAATTACAATATTTGTTTGTTGTTAAGGATGTTGCAGTTAACACGCCTTTTCATTTTTTAATAATAACTAGTGTACTTTAGACCTGCACAATACCAGTTTGAATGACTATATCTGCTTGTTTTTAAATGTTATGCCTGTTGCGGTTAACACACATTTCCACTTCTTGTTTTGCTTAACTAGCTTGCTTAAACCTGCACACTGAAGCTATCATTTGTAGATTATGTTGTCTACCATGGATATATTTGCTTGATGTTTAGCCTGTTGTGCTTAACATGCCATTATATGTATTCATACAGGACAATATTGAGAACAGCTACTATTTTCCATTGAGGTTAGTTTCATCGCATTGCGTATATATACTCACTGTTCAGGATATCGGTAGGTGGTACCATATAGCCTGGGGGCTGATAAGGGATTAATCGTCGAATCGGACATTTCACTGAATATATCTTTAACCCATTTATCGGTAGATTAACTAGGACCATATTTAATATATCTGAGGCTACATAGCAACATGCATTGTACTGAATGACTAAATATGCAATCCCAGGCTAGATAGCAACAAGGAAGAGTGTTACCTTAATGTTCTGACGATGTCTAGATATAGATGTAATAAGATCTTATATAATGGGATGGAGGGAGTGTTGTACTACATCATTTTGCAATTGTTGTTTAGCTTCTAATATTAACTTGGTGCTTTTAGGTACATATGTCATTGCCAAAGATCCACACTTCAACCCTATCTGCATATGGGGCAATGAGATATTCATGAACCAGCATCAAGTGAGGAAACTGATAAAGATTGTTATTAAAATGGGTCAAAAGATGTCAATCGAACTATTTGTTTACACTTTATGCAAGATAACAGTGAACTACGAGATGGTAAGTAAGAACTCTGCAGCCTTGTTTTTACTGCCCGTAATTAGTTGTGTTAGATGACAATGTCTAAATCTTTTTCCTTTGCAGTGGATCCTGAAGCAGTTTACACAAGATTACCTCTCAAACTACATGATTGGCGGCCGACCATCACAAGGGGTTGGACTAGAGTCGTGCGTGCCTTCTGCATCGAGGAGAGCACAATAGGGCCATTCCGCTTCACCTTGTTCATCAACCAGAATGCCTCTCACCTCTTTCTTTACCATCTTTAATAGTACAAGTATACAACCCTGGTTCATCATTCTTTATTTAGTGCTTATGTAATTCTCGAACATATGTACCTGTGAGTCAAATAATGCATTGGTTGTTTGAACCTGATGGATATGAATAAAGCTATAGCCTACTTTCAAATTCAAATTAGGTACAATTTTAAATAGTAGCAATTAAATTAGGATGAAATTACGCTTTGCAGGTCATTACAGCGCACACGGTCTATAAAGCATAGCGTGTGTGATATACATCATAATCCGACACAGTTCACGTAGAGGAAACATGTGTAACCATGCACACAGTTGCTGTTTGCAAAGCGTGTGTGATGTCAGACAATATCACAAATGGTGCGGGAAAACTAAATGTGTGTCATTGTCGACCTATCGTACACGGTTAACAATCATGAACTGTTTGTGATGTGCCGGGCATCGTAAACGTAGAGCCAGTTTGGTACGTGGCTGGAAAAATCCTGTGCCTGGAATGTGCCTGGACTGTGCCTGGTTTTAGGTAAAACCACAGAAGTCCGACTGCGATGGCAATGCTAGCACAAACGAGCTGCAAGGATGAAGCGTTTGGGATATTTGAGATATCAGAAACAGTTTTATAGGGACAACTGTAAACATCAAGTCTCCCTATCCCCGACGGTTTCTGGGTCATGTGGGAAGGACCCCCCTATCGCACACACTCACTTGGCGACAGTTCAAAACACCGTCGCGTAAAGGGGTTTAAAACCGTTTGTATAGCACCTCGCTGTACCAGTGAGGATAAAATTTCTGATGAAATTCCAAATTCAATCGGTTGTAATTGCAAGCCCCAATATCATCACATAGCCTATCATGTAAATTCCTTTCCCTTCAAAGATAAAGGGAAGACCTTCTTCTTTACTTCATCTTCGGGTAAACCTGCAAGCTTAAATAATCCGCAAACTTCATCCACATAGATTAGATGCATATCAGGATGTAGTGTTCCATCTCCTGCATAAGGATTAGCTAGCAGTTTCTCTATCATACCTGAAGGAATTTCATAATAAATATTTTCAGTAGGTGCACTAGGTTGAGGAGCAACTCTTTGTTCTTCTGGTCAAGGTGAAGATACCCCGAACAAGCCCCTCAAAGGATTATTTTCCATAGTGACAAGTGACAATAAATTTCAGCACATAATATAAATTTTTTCCTTACCAAATTCCACTCACCAAAGAAGCTTCACTCCCCGGCAACGGCAACAGAAAAGAGTCTTGATGACCCACAAGTATAGGGGATAAATCGTAGTCCTTTTTATAAGTAAGAGTGTCGAACCCAACGAGGAGCAGAAGGAAATGACAAGCGGTTTTCAGCAAGGTATTTTCTGCAGGCACTGAAATTATCGGTAACAGATAGTTTGGTAGTAAGATAATTCGTAACGGGCAACAAGTAACAAGTTCAGCAAAGGTGTAGCAAGGTGGCCCAATCCTTTTTTATAGAAATGTATAAGCCTGGACGAACTCTTATATAAAGCAAAGCACTCCCGAGGACACATAGAATTATAGTCAAGGTAGTTTTCATCTTGCTCATATGGTTCGCGTTCATTACTTTGATAATTTGATATGTTGGTGGACCGATGCTTGGGTGCTGTCCTTACTTGGACAAGCCTCCCACTTATGATTAAACTCTCCCGCAAGAATCCGCAACTACGGAAGAAGAATTTAGATAAATCTAACCATAGCATTAAACATGTGGATCCAAATCGGCCCCTTACGAAGAAACGCATAAACTAGGGTTTAAGCTTCTGTCACTCTAGCAACCCATCATCTACTTATTACTCCCCAATGCCTCCCCCTAGGCCCAAATCATGGTGAAGTGTCATGTAGTTGACGTTCACATAACACCAATAGAGGAAAGACAACATACATCTAATCAAGATATCGAATGAATACCAAATTCACATGATTACCTATAACAAGACTTCTCCCATGTCCTCAGGAACAAAAGCAACTACTCACAAAGCATGCTCATGTTCAAGATCAGAGGGGTATTTAATATCATTAAGGATCTGAGCATATGATCTTCCGCCAAATAAATCAACTAGCATCAACCACACGGAGTAATCAACACTACTAGCAACCCACAGGTACCAATCTGAGGTTTGGAGGCAAATATTCAATACAAGAGATGAACTAGGGTTTGAGAGGAGATGGTGCTGGTGAAGATGTTGATGGAGATTGACCCTTCCTCGATGAGAGGATTGTTGGTGATGACGATGGCTTCGATTTCCCCCTCCCGGAGGGAAGTTTCCCTAGCAGAATAGCTCCGCCGGAGCCTAGATTGCTTTTGCCCAGGTTCCGCCTCGAGACGGAGGCGCTTCTTTCCGGAAGCTTCCTTCTGATTTTTTCTAGGTCAAAATCCTCCATATAGCAGAAGATGGACACCGGGGGCTGGCGAGGGGGCCCACAAGCTTGGGAGGCGCGCCTTGGGGGGTAGGGCGCGCCCCCAGGCTTGTGGCCACCTGGTGGGTCCGCTTTTGTTGTTTCTTCGCCCAATATTTTTTATATTTTCCAAAATAGTTTCAGGACATTTGGAGTTGTACAGAGTAGGTATCTCAGATTTGCTCCTTTCCGGTCCAGAATTCCGGCTGCCGGTATTCTCCCTCTTCATGTAAACCTTGTAAAATAAGAGAGAAAAGGCATAAGAATTGTATCTTAAAGTGTAATAATAGCCCATAATGCAATAAATATCAACATAAAAACATGATGCAAAATGGATGTATCAGTTGCCTGGAATGCTTGGAATAATTAATGGTAGATGGGTGTAGACTAGATCTGCGCACAGTGTCGCTATAGTGTGTCGCCGCTTGGGTCATATAGAGCTAGCCACTAGCTGGTGGCGGGAAACCGACGAGGTGAGAGGCGGGAAGCATTTGCACGGATTGCGGGACACGTGTATAATGCCATTAATTTCTGCACTGGCGTAGGTACGAGCTGGCATATGCATACGTCGTCTTGTGGACAGCAATTCCCTACATGTTCAACTCCTATATGCATATGGTTGTTCGCCGTTGAGATGGCCGCGGTGCGCTCTACTCACATCCCTCTGCTCACCATTGAGTCAGCCGCGGCGCGCTCTACTCGCGTCCCTCTGTGCACTCGGCCAGCGGTTGGGGCCGGCACACGAACGCCAGCTTGTGGACCTCTATTCCCTGCGTGTTCAACTGCTATATGCATATGGTTGCTCGCCGTTGAGGCCGCCATGGCGCGCTCTGCTCGCGTCCCTCTGCTCACCATTGAGGTAGCCGCGGTGCGCTGTGCTCTCATCCCTCTGCGCACTTTGCTCTCGCGTCCCTCTGCGCTCTGCTCTTACGTCCTCCGAGCACGCTCTGCCAGTGGTTGGAGCCGGCACACGATCATGTTGGGGGCCCATATGCATGCGGTTGCGCCACGCTTGTCGCCACGATGCGTTTACGTGCGGCACGATGGAGTTACGCGCTTCAAAAACTGCCATCCGGGTGTGCCAATATATATTCCAGGCCGTCCGGCTTCCCATTAATTCCCATGACCATTATAACCTTAGTCTCTTCAAGCTTTCAATCACGTCCCACAACACAATAAGCACACCCACAACGACACATACAGAGAGGATATCTAAGCGACGCTCCAATGGAGTTCAGCATGCATCAAGTGGTGAACCACATGAGGGAGAAGGACCTCTCGCTGGTGTACACCATTGACTCGGCCGTGGTGGAGGACTACATCAACACCATGGAGCACTTGCTTGCCCAGGGCAAGTACAAAGTGGTCGGCACCGACCTCCAGTACACAGGTGGTTATCCCGGGATAGATCAGAAGGTTGCCGTCGCCCAGTTGTGCGTGTGCCATCACGTCCTCATCTACCGCTACTTCTTGGCTGCAAAGCCTTGCGATCGTTCCGCCAGGTTTGTCAACAACCGCAACTTCAAATTCGCTGCGGTGGAAACTGCCAATGATGTAAACGCGCTCGAGGTTTCGGGCTTGGCCTGCTAGAAGCTTGTAAAAATCCGTGGCCACTACAAGGTCTGGGGCAGCACAAAGGACTCCCTGGTTGACCTCGCCTCGTCCTTCATTGACTCCTTCTATGAAAAGATGAAGGAGGATGCCAAGAAAAATCACGCATCCTGGCATGGGGCCTGGATGCGGAGACTAGATGAAACTCACCTAAAGTTCACGGCCAAGAACGTGTACACATGCTACGAGATGTACAGGCGGATCGTTAACATGAGGGAGTGTCTCCTTCCCTTAATCGACGAGGGATTGAGCCACCAGCAGAGCAGTGGTGGCAGGCGTCACAAGAAGAAGTAGATGATGATTATATGATCATTTATCCTAGTTAATTATGCATGTAATTGTTTACTTTGGTGTGTGCAAATGTCATGTTGTACTAGCCCCCTATGTAATTGGATGTTTAATTTGGTTATGCAATCATGTCCTTATAAGTATATATGTTGTTGTTCTGTAGACAGAGCAAATCACATCGCACACGGACAAAACTAGGGAAGCCGTCGGTGATGATTTCATCACGCTGGCAATTGTATACCAGAAAGCGTTTGCCCACAACACACATGGCTTATTAGCAGCAATCGTCTGTGTTATTATCAGTCGTCGCACACATTTCTGATTACAGACATGTTTGCTACGTATCACACACATCTTGTTAAGTTGAACTATTTCTGTTGACTGATCGCAAACAGTCCATCCGAGTGAACTGTATGCCGTCTATCGCACACACCTTGATCTGGCTGACCGTTTCTATTGTTTTCGTTCATCGTAACCAAGTCATCTGAGTGAACTGTATGTCGTCTATCGCACACACCTTGATCTGGCCGACGGTTTCTGTTGTGTTCCCTAATCGTTCATCCGAGTGAACTATATGCCGTCTATCGCACACACCTTGATATGGCTGACCATTTTTGTTTTTTGGCTCATCGCAAATAGTTCATTTGGATCAACTGTATGCCACGTATCGCACATGCAACTCTAATCTGAATCGTGCTTGATGTCTTCGCCATCACAAATAGTTCATATTATTGGTGACAATTTTATTAAAACACCATTTGCGATTAATGCATCGCACACAGTTTGGTCGAAGGGTCTCTGATTCATGTGTTAAGTTAGCAGCATCCTGCAGTAGTGCTTGGGCCTAATGGAAGGCATTGGGGAGTAATAACTAGATGATGAGTTGCGAGAGTGACAAAAGTTTAAACCCTAGTTTATGTGCTATTCCGTAAGGGCTGATTTGGATCCATATGTTTCATATTATGGTCAGATTTATGTTAATTCATCTTTCGTAGTTGCTGATTCTTGCGAAAGGGGGTAATCATAAGAGGGTTGCTTGTTCAAGTAAGAACATCACCCTAGCACCACTCCACCCACATATCAAATTATCAAAGTAGCGAAAGCGAATCAACTAAACATGATGAACGTGACTAGGTGAGAATTACCTCATATCCTTAAGAATGATTTGCTTACTATAAGAGAACTTTTTGGCTTGTCCTTTTTGTTATAAAAAGGATTGGGCCACCTTGCTGCACCTTGGTTACTATTGCTACTCGTTACTTGTTACGAATTACCTTACTACAAAACTATCTGTTACAGCTACTTTTAGTAATTGCAGAGAATACCTTGCTGAAAATCACTTGTCATTTCCTTCTGCTCCTCGTTGGGTTCGACACTCTTACTTATATATCGAAAGGACTACGATTGATCCCCTATACTTGTGGGTCATCAACAGTTAAGATTCTACAATTTGTGATCATGTCATCAGAGCTCCGATCCGATTCAGAATCGCGATTCTAACAACCTTATTTAGATGAAACCTGTCGTTCTTTCTCTGCAGTCATGTCAAAAAAAGAGAAGCAATTGTTCTTCAGAATCTTGTCTTGGTGGCACAAGCCTCTGTGGTCATTGCAAACAGGGCACTACAAAAATACCAACATGCAATTTAGAGAGAAAAAAGTAGCAGGACCTAATTTGGAGGAGATTAACAAGTATACATTGTGATTTACCTCCACACGAACTGCATTGGGATCGACTGCGGTTTTTCTGTGGCTCTTCTTATAGGGCAACCTCCACAACCACATGATGACCATGTACTCCTCGTCCACGATTGTCTCCGTCTACATACGTCAAGCGGGAGCAACAACGTCTGGTAGAAGTGTGAATAGATCGGAAGAGGATGGGAGTAGAAAGGAAGAAGAGGATGGAGAAAAAGGATGGGGCATTTGCGCTGTGCGCACCGCAAATATTAATGGTAGCTAAGTTGACGTGACGAGTTGTTGGCTGTGAGCAGTTATAAATTGCTAGAAAATGATTGAGCAGAACAAGCACAAGTTTCAACAGGCAAAACTGAATGCACATACTAAGTTTCATGAAGAAAAAGATCTGTCTCGTACGCTGTATCTTGGTAGAACAACAGAAAACATGTTAGCACTGAAACTGAAATCAAATAATACCAAAAGCAATGCACTTTGGAGAACAAAATGGAAATCGTATCTGCTAGGGCAAAATCATAACTATGGCATCAAAATGTTTTCACAAATGAATATTTGACAGTATAAGGATGCAACTATTGAAGAATAGAAGGATTGTATTTCAAGCAAGAGAACATAAAAAGTTTAGAAAACCAGAGTAGCAATTTTGCATGGAAAGAATGATGCATGAAATATAGAACTAATAGGAGAGCACTAATGGATGAGTGGAGATCATGTAAAGGAAATTAATTGGATTGAAGGAAAACAAAGATAAAAAATAGGAAAATGCAGAACTGAAACATAAGAGAAGAACATGACAGGGATGAAGGAAGAAGAAGATGAACAGTGCAGGAAAGTCGTGAAACAGAGTTTTTAATAGAACGGGGACATAGGATATGAATAGATAGACACACGTATAAGCAGGGCCCGCAGAAGTATTTGTACAGAATAAAAATGTATACTGTTTTGTATTCAGAGAGTTTCTGTCCAAGCATGTGTGCGCATCATGGCTTAGATCGACAACTATTGGCATTTCCGTGGATGTATGCCCGTACAAATTTGCGTACTTCCTTATAGGTAGCTACTATACATGTCAACTATCACATTTGATATAAATGACATGGCAACATGCTATACTCCCTCCGTACTGGTGTATAAGTCATCTTACGAAAATCAAATATTTCAAAACACCTAGGCGCGGTGCATTGATTCCCACCTGATTTTTGTTTCTTGAAATGAATAAAGGAATCTACCAATCACTACTAGGAAAAACCCTATAGGTAGACAGTTAACAGTAGCACGGGGCCAATGGGCCACGCTACTGCTAATTAGCAGTTGCGCAGGCCTAATACAGGCGATGCAGGTGGCCGTTAGCAGTAGCGCGGGCCCAACAACCATGCACTACCACTAAGTGGGCTCCACAGTGCCCCCACGGGCTGGCCACAGTAGCAGCGTGGGTCACTGGACCCTCGATGCTATTGTGGCTAGCCTGGGCCCAGCTCCCCGGCCCACTTAGCAGCAGCGTGAGCATTGACCCCGCGCTACAGCTAATAGGCTTAGCAGTAGCGCCAGTCCGTACCCCGCGCTAGTGCTAAGCTAGCCCTATCCTCTTCCTCCCGGGCCTGTTCCACTACCTCTCCCTCACACTCCCATCACACTCTCTCGCTCGCTCTCTCTACCGCCGCAGTAGCCGTCGCCCGTCGTCGCCCCTGAGGTATCTCCCTCCCTCCTCCCTCCTCTCGCCGCCCGCCGTCCACGCCTCCCCCCTCCTCCTCCTCTCGCCGCCCTCCTCCCACCTCTCATCGCCTGCCATCCTCCTCTGTACGCCCTCCTCCCTCCCTCCCGCCCCCTCCATCTCCGCCTCCTCCCTCTGTTCTTGTAGAATGTAGGTTTAGCAATGTTTTTTGAATACAATAGAATGTAGATTATTTGAATGGAATAATTTTTTCAGTAAATGTAGGTCTTTTAAATAGAGTAGAAATTTTTCTGTAAATGTAGGTGTTTTGAATCGAATAGAAAATTAGTAAATGTAGGTCTTTTGAATAGAATAGAATAGTAAGTGTTGAATAGAGTAGAAAATTAGAAAATGTTCAGTAAATGTAGGTCTTTTGAACCAAATAGCTTGAAGTATTTTAGGTATCAAATAAAATATAAAAATGTTGTTGCCAATTTTATTGCGAACTATTTTTATGTCATTCTCACATTGCCAAATTTAGAGAGAGAGAGAGAGAGAGAGAGACCTACTTTCTTGAAGAACTAGGGTATTTAGCTATGCTTGTTGTCCAAATGAAATGTTAGGGTTATAAGACATATTGAAATGTTTTTTGTCAATATTGAACCATTGAAATGCAATGAGCACCAAGTTAGAAATTTTGTATATAAATGATCATGTGTGAATGCTCATGCATGGCGAAGGGTAAATCATCGACGGGCCGGCCGACGACGCCCAGAAGATCACCGACGACACCCGCATTGTCAAAAACTATCGTCTATAGTGTGTAAACATGGTCTATATGGTTTCTTAAATATGAAAATGGAGGATATGTGCTTGCCCTATTGGCCTATGTTTGCAAGGAACACCTTCGAGTGGCCTATGTTTTGCCGGAGTGTTGATTCATTTCCATTCCAGCAAATTTAGGTGCTCCATGTGTCCTATTTTAGCAAAGGTCACTGATACATCCATTTTGCATCGTGTTTTCCTACTGTTATTTATAGTGTTTTTATGCATAATAATGCTTTATGGAGTAATTCTAATGCCTTTTCTCTCATAATATGCAAGGTTTATACCAAGAGGTAGAATACCGGTAGCTGGAATTCTGGACCTGAAAAAGCTACATCACAGATACCTATTCTGCACGTCTCCAAATGAGCTGAAATTTCACGGAGAATTATTTTGGAATATTTAATAAATATTTGAGAAAAGAACTACCGGAGGGGGGCCACCTGGTTCCCACAAGACACCAGGGCACGCCAGGCCCCCCAGGCGCGCCCTGGTGGGTGGTGGGCAGCCCAGCCCACCTCCGGTGCCCATCTTCTGGTATATGAGGTCTTTTGACCTAGAAAAAAATAAGGAGAGGACTTTCGGGATGGAGCGCCGCCATCTCGAGGCGGAACTTAGGCAGGAGCACTTTTGCCCTCCGGCGGAGCGATTCCGCCAGGGGAACTTCCCTCCCAGAGGGGGAAATCGAAGCCATCGTCATCACCAACAACCCTCTCATCTTTGGGAGGCCAATCTCCATCAACATCTTCAACAGCACCATCTCATCTCAAACCCTAGTTCATCTCTTGTGTTCAATCTTTGTACTGGAACCTCAGATTGGTACCTGTGGGTGAGTAGTAGTGTTGATTACATCTTGTAGTTGATTACTATATGGTTTATTTGGTGGAAGATTATATGTTCAGATCCATTATGCTATTTAATACCCCTCTGATCTTGAGCATGAATATCATTTGTGAGTAGTTACCTTTGTTCTTGAGGCCACGAGAGAAATCACGTTGCAAGTAATCATGTGTTCGATATTTTGATGACATGTATGTTGTTCTTCCCTTAGTGGTATCATGTGAACGTCGACTACATGGCACTTCACCATCTTTGGGCCTAAGGGAATGCATTGTGGAGTAGTTATTAGATGATGGGTTGCTAGAGTGACAGAAGCTTAAACCCAAGTTTATGCGCTACTTCGTAAGGGACCGATTTGGATCCATATGTTTAATGCTATGGTTAGATTTTATCTTAATACTTTTCTCATAGTTGCGGATGCTTGCGAGGGGGTTAATCATAAGTGGGAGGCTTGTTCAAGTAAGAACAACACCCAAGCCCCGGTCCACCCACATATCAAATTATCAAAGTAACGAACGCGAATCAAACCAACATGATAAAAGTGACTCGATGAAATTCCCATGTAAGCCTCCATGTGCTCGTCCTTCAACTTGTACTCTTTGTTGGAGAAGTTGACGAGGACTTGGGAGTCGCCCTTGATGGTGAGGCGCTTGATTCCCAGGGCGGCCGCGGCCCTGAGGCCGGCAATCAATCCCTCGTACTCTGTGATGTTGTTGGAGACCTTCTCGCCGCGCTGGAAGCAGAGTTGGACGGCATAGTAGAGCTTGTCCTTGGTTGGCAAGACGAGCACGACTCCAGCCCCCGCACCCTGCCGCGCGAAGGCACCGTCGAAGTGCATGACCCATCCGTCGGGTGCTTTGTCGCTGGGCGTGAGGGATTGGCCCTCATCCAGCCCTCGATCAGGAGCGTCGGTCCACTCCGCCACGAAATCTGCCAGGTCCGCCCCCTTGATGACCCTGGTCGTACTGAACTCCAGCTAGAAGGCCTGCAACTCGATGTTCCATTCCGCTACCCTCCCCAGGGTGTTGGAGCTGTGCAGCACCTTCTCCAAGGTTTACGCCGATATGACCTTGATGGGGTAGCCTTGGAAATAGTGACACAGCTTTCTTGAGGCGACGAGGAGCACGAGTAGGAGCTTCTGCTGCATAGTGTAGCGCGCGCGTCGCGCAACACCATGCTGACGAAGTACACCGGATGCTCGACGAGGGGCAAGGGATCGGGGACGTCTTGCTCTGCGGGGGGCACGAGGGACTCGTTAGGCTCGCAAGTGGATGAAGCAACGGGATCCTCAGGAGCGCCGCCCCGGGGTAGCGAAGGTCGCACGGCTTCTCGCGGGACGTCTTGCTTCAAGCCCGCACCAGTGGGTCCTTCCCTGACTGCCACAAGTGCCGCACTGGCTGAGTGGGGGGTGGCCGCCAAGTAAAGCACCAGGGGTTTGCGCGGACGAGGCGCCACCATGAGAGGCAGGCTCATGAGGTATCGCTTGAGGTCTTCGAAGGCCGCCTTAGCTTCCAGGGTCCACTCAAAATGGGCCCTTCTTCTTCATCAGCTTGAAGAAAGGGAGGGCGCGCTCGCCAAGCTTGGAGATGAAGTGCCCCAACTAGGTCACGCACCCCGCAAGCTTCTGCATCTCCTTGAGGGTATGAGGCGGGCACATCCGCTCTATTGCCTTGACCTTCTCGGGGTTGGCCTCGATCCCTCTGTGCGACAGCAGGAAACCCAGCAGCTTGCCAGACGGGACCCCGAACACACACTTCTCCGGATTGAACTTCAGGTTTATGCTGCGCAGGTTAGCAAACGTTTCTTCCAGGTCTTTGATTAGGGTTCTTGCCTCCCGTGACTTGACCACGATGTCATCAATGTATGCTGCTGCATTTCTCCCCAACTACGGCCCGAGAGCGATGTGCATCAGCTGCTAGAAAGTTGCACCAGTGTTCCGCAGCCCGAAGGGCATGCAGGTGTAGCAGTATATGCCGCACAGGGAGATGAAAGCTGTCTTCTCGACATCCTCTGTTGCCATCTTGATTTGATGATACCCCGAGAAAGCATCCAAAAAATACAGCAGATCGCAGTCGGTAGTGGAGTCCGTGATCTGGTCGATATGCGGGAGCGGGAAAGGGTCTTGAGGGCAAGCTTTGTTGAGGCTCACGAAGTCAACGCACATGCGCTCCTTCCCACCTTTCTTGGGGACGATCACAGGATTCGCCAACTAGTCCGGGTGCCGCACCTCCCGAATGACGCCGACCTCTTGGAGCTTGCCGACCTCCTGGATGATGAATGCTTGCTTCTCTTGTGCTTGACGATGCGCTTTTTGCTTCACCGGGCGCGCACCAGGGCACACCATCAAGTGATGCTCAATTACTTCCCTCGGCACACCGACCAAGTCGGACGCTTCCCACGCGAATACGTCTTTGTTGTTCCTCAGGAAGCCAACCAGCGCCTCCTCCTGGTCCAGGGGAAGGCCTGCACCAATGGTGAAGGTGGGACCCGAGCCGTCGACGTCGACAGGCACCTACTTTGTCTCGGCCCGGTCCTGAGAAAACAGTTGCTTTTTATTCACGGGCGCGGCCTCCTGAGCTTCCGCGGCGCCCTGGCAGCAGAGCATGAAGCGGCCGCGGCCCTGTAGACGAGTTTGAGAGCCCGAACCGCCTCTTTCATATCCTCGACCATCGTGATGACGCCGCCGCTGCCCGGCATCTTGACGGCGTTGTAGCCCGGATGGGTCGCTGCCATGAACTTGGCGAGGACCGGATACCCAAGGATGGCGTTGTACGGGAGGCCGATGTGGGCAACGTCGAAGTCGATGAGCTCGGTGTTTTAGTTGTCGTGCGTGCCGAAGGTGACGGGGAGGCGTATCTGCCCCGGGGGGTGGCCGAGCCCTTGACCACCCCCGAGAAAGGCTTGGTGGGGAGGAGCTGGTCGTACGGTACTTGGAGCAGGTTGAATGTTTCCACCGAGAGGATATTCAGGCCGGCGCCTCCATTGAAGAGGGTCTTGGTCACCACAACATTGCCGATGGTGGGCGTGCACAGCAAGGGGAGGGCACCTGCCGCTGCCGTGGTCTTGGGGAGGTCTCTGGAATCGAAGGTGATGTCGGTTTCAGGCCCGGCACGGCCCTGCACAGCCTCGCGCTACAACCGGGGAGCACCTTGCCGATGGAGAAACTGCTTGATGTGGCGGCCAGAGGTAGGCGCCTGCGACTCGCCGATGATGCACGCGACCGCATGGGGCGCCGGAGCCGCGAAGCGTGCGATGAACTGGTAGCGGAGTTCTTCCCAAGAGAAGATCGAGGCACGCGGGAGGCTGTGGAGTTAGGATCGAGGGGCCTCCGTGAGAGCCAGGGAAACCAGTTCGCCATGGCCTTGTCGTCGCCACCCGCCGCCTCGATGGCCTACGCGTATGACTGGAGGAACCCTTCGGGGTCCGCAACGCCGTCGTACCGCGGGGGCAACGCCGGCCTAAACTTCACGGGCCACTGCACCCGTCACAGATCGGGGGTGAAGGCTGGGCAACCCGCGGCACTCCCGTACGCCTTGGGCGGCCACGCCTGTAGGGCGGCACCCGCCATGGGGGCAGCGAGGCAAGGACGAAGCGCGGTCGACGGAGGAGCAGACGTCGACACGCCCCTACCTGGCATGCCAAATGTCGGATTCAGGGCTCCGCAGACCCAAGAAGGTTCGAACTCTGGGGCGTGTGCGAAGATCTCCACCTCTCAAACCTCGAGCTCGTCGCCCTACAACCTAGCCTTGCTGGATTTACATGAGTGGGGAAGAAGATGGACACGGCAGTTTACCCAGGTTCGGGCCACCTTGCGGTGTAAAACCCTACTCCTGCTTTGTGGTGGATTGGCCTCACGAGGAGGTTTGAGGATGAACTAGTACAGTGGGTGAGCTGCCTTGCGAGGGCATGGGGGTGAGAATGAGTTGACCCCTTCTACGGTGGTGGCTAACCTATATTTATAGTGGCCTCGGTCCTCTTCCCCCCAAAACATACGCGGGAAGGGATCCCACAACGGCCAATTTGAAAGGGGACAAGAGGTACACCCTATCCTGACAGAAGGTGGTCTTCTCCTACAAAGCTTCTGGTCGTGACGCAGCGGTGGGCTCGGTGATGACATCCGTCCTGCCGAGCCCGCGATCTTGGTCTCGTTGCACTGGAATGGAAACCTTTGGGGGGATTCCTTGGGAACCCGCGTCTGTCCATGCTCCCTTAGCATCGAAAGGGAAACTGTCTCCTCTGCGCCCGCTGGCGCCCGCCTGGCCTTGGTCGTCATGGCTCATGTCATCGCAGCCTCGTGAGGCTGGGCACTTGCATAGGAATCTCCGCTCCTCGGGAGGCAACCTGGGGAGGCCGCTCCCTCTGGAGGTCTTGGTGTCATCCGCCTCGCGAGGCCAGGGCCCTCACGAGGGTCTTGTCTTGGTGGTCTTGCAGATGGGCCGTACCAGGCCGTCGAGGGTGCCACGCTATGGGCCATAGGCAGGCAAGTCTGGGTACCCTGGTTCCCAGAACGCCGACAGGGACCTTTTCCTTCCTCTAATGGGTATACACATATTTTGGTTGCTGTTGATTATGTCACTAAGTGGGTAGAAGCTATTCCAACTAGTAGTGCTGATCATAACACCTCCATTAAAATGCTTAAAGAAGTTATTTTCCCAAGGTTTGGAGTCCCTAGATATTTAATGACTGATGCTGGTTCACATTTTATTCATGGTGCTTTCTATAAAATGCTTGCTAACTATGATGTTAACCATAGAATTGCATCACCCTATCATCCTCAATCTAGTGGTCAAGTTGAACTTAGCAATAGAGAAATAAAACCAATATTACAAAAAACCATCAATAGGTCCCGAAAAAATTGGCCTAAGAAATTAGATGATGCACTCTGGGCCTACAGAACAACTTATAAAAATCCTATGGGTATGTCTCCTTATAAAATGGTTTATGGAAAAGCTTGTCATTTGCCTCTTGAGTTAGAGCACAAAGCATATTGGGCAATTAAAGAACTCAATTATGACTTCAAACTTGCCGGTGAAAAGAGGCTATTTGATATTAGCTCACTAGATGAATGGAGAACCCAAGCTTATGAAAATGCCAAACTATTTAAAGAAAAATTTAAAATATGGCAAGACAAAAGAATTCAAAAGCAAGAATTCAAAGTTGGTGAGCATGTTCTATTGTACAATTCTTGTTTTAGATTTTTTTGCAGGAAAACTTCTTTCCAAATGGGAAGGACCTTATATTATTGAAGAAGTTTCTCGCTCTGGAGCTATCAAGATTAATAATGCCGAAGGTACTAACCCAAGGGTGGTCAATGGACAATGAATTAAGCACTGTATCTCAGGTACGCCTATTAATGATAAAAGCAATATTATCCAAACCATGACACCGGAGGAACACATAAAAGAAACCTTCCAGAATTCTGAAAAAAGGAGAGGTACGTGATACGGTAAGTAAACGGGCTCCGAAAAATCTGCAAAAATATTTTCTGTTAGTTTTGGTATATTAGAAAAAATAGGAAAATAAGAAACAACCGGGAAGGGAACCCAGGTGCCCACAAGACACCAGGGCGCGCCTGCCGCACCTGGCGCGCCCTGGTGGGTGGTGGGCCCCTCGGGCACCTTCCCGACACCATTTTTATTCCATATTCTTGTTTCCCAAGATAAAAAATATTTATATATACTCCCGGACGATTTGACCACCACATCGCAGAAAAATCCTCTGTTCTTGTTTCGTGCTGTTTTCCTGTCAGATCTAGATCATCATGGCTCCACCAAGCTCCTCCAAGGACAAGTTCTTTGAGAAGGTCATCAATCCGTACTTGTCAGAGGAGATGAAGCACCCTCAAGCCATTGAGATGCGTGAGGGGGTGCTCCACATCCGGGATGTTCAGGGGCCCAAGAGGATAGGGAGCGTGGAGGCCAGGGTCGAGGCAGTGGAACAAGACATCTTCAAGTGCCAAGGGATGGTGGAGCGTGGACTCAGCGCCAATCACTCCATGATCTTGGAATTCACCCTTGATCACATGGTGGATGGCTGGTCGATGAAGGATATCGTCTTCACTTTTAACGAGCAAATCAATTTTCTGCAAAGCCAAATCTATGATCATCCAAACCAAGTTTTCGAGTATGAAGCAAGATTTAAAGGTATGAGTTTAGCTGCCAGTTGCAGGATTCAGGAGACTCGTGCATCCTCTTTTGATGGTGAGCCCCTGCCCTGGAAGCTGGAGGACAAACTTACTACCTCGTCACCACCACCTTCATCATCTTCCCCACCAAAGGAGACTGAAGTACACAGGTATGAGCACTCCCCTTGGCTTGTGCCAAGCTTGGGGGAGATGCCCCGGTATCGTATCACCATCACTTTTATTACCTTTACCTATTTTAGTTCAATCTTTAGTTATTTTGTGATTTAGTTCAATAAAAGTTTAGTATGATCTATTTCCGAGTTCTAGTTTCGTGATCTATCTATCTATGTAATCGAGTGAGAGTTATATAATAAAGTTTAGTTCAAGTTTTTGCTTCTTTATTTTTATGTTGCAACCAAATAAAAGAAAATAATGAGAAAAGATCATATGCTAATCTTGTGGTAAGTAATGACATCACATAAGGAAAAGTATAACTGGTAAAATTTGCTGAAAGTTGACAAACATAGCATTGGTCAATAATGCAATTCATGAAAGAATTAATAAGGGAAGAGAGGATTCACATGCAAATACACTATCTTGGACATCTTTTATGATTGTGAGCCCCCATTAAATATTATATGCCAAAACTGTTGACGTTGGACAAGGAAGACAACGTAATGATTCATGCTTGTTCATATTCACACAGAAGTTATATTGTCATAGATCCTTCAACATGTGGTGCTTGCCTAATATCTTTGCTAGCCAAAATTCCGCACTAAGTAGAGATACTACTTGTGCATCCAAAAACCTTGAACCCAAATTCATGTTTTGAGAGTCCACCATACCTACCTAGGGATTGAGTAAGATCCTTCAAGTAAGCTGTCATCGGTGCAAAAAGGCAATAAAAATTGCTTCTAAATGTGTTTGATCATTTAGTGTAAGAGAAATTAAGTGTTGTACGAACTTGTGATGGTAAAGTAATAAAAGCGACGGACTGCATAATAAAGGCTGCTATCATAATGGGCAATATAACGTGACATTCTTTTGCATTAATAGATTATGCATACAAAACCAAAAAGCGCATGACAACCTCTGCTTCCCTCTATGAAGGGCCTATCTTTTACTTTTATGTATTTACTTTTATGCAAGAGTCAAATTATTCTTCTCTATTCCTTTTTATTTTCTCTTTGGCAAGCATCATGTGGTGGGGAAAGATCTAGGAACATATATCAAGTTGAATGTGAGTGGTCATGAGTTATTATTGTTGACAACACCCTTGAGGTGAATAAGTTGGGAAGCGAAACTATAAGCCCCTATCTTTCTATGTGTCCGGTTGAAACTTTCTGCTCATGTGTATGATGTGAGTGTTATCAATCATAGAAGATTAAATGATGGTTGAGTATGTGGACTTGACAAAAGGCTCCGATACGTGACCCTTCCTGAAAATATGATGAATTGTAGTTGCAAAGTTGACTGAGAACATAGTTTGTTGGTTTTCAATAAAGTTTATGCTTTCTACTTCGATGTTGTGATGAATTGTTACTTGTTCATGAGAAGTTATATGATAGAGATTTGTGATAAAGTTTGTGCTGTTATAATAATAAGCATGATGCTACTATGTCCGTATTTTGTTTTTATCGACACCTCTCTCTCAAAACTTGTGGACATGATTTTCAATTTCGGCTTTCGCTTGAGGGCAAGCGAGGTCTATGCATGGGGGAGTTGACATATGTCCATTTTGCATCATGTTTTGCTACTGCTATTTGTAATGTTTTTATGCATAATAATGCTTTATGGAGTAATTCTAATGCATTTTCTCTCATAATATGCAAGGTTTATACCAAGAGGGAGAATACCAGCAGCTGGAATTCTAGACCTGAAAAAGCTACGTCAGAGATACCTAATCTGCACATCTCCAAATGAGTTGAAATTTCATGGAGAATCATTTTGGAATATTTAATAAATATTGGAGAAAAGAACCACTGGAGGAGGGCCACCTGGTTCCCAAAAGACACCAGAGCACGCCAGGCCTGATACGTCTCCAATGTATCTATAATTTATGAAGTATTCATGCCATGTTTACAACAATTTTATATGGTTTTGGTATGATTTGGATGGAACTAACCCGGACTGGCGCTGTTTTCAGCAGAACTACCGTGGTGTTGTTTTTCTTTTGCTGAAATAAAAGTTCTCCAAATGCAACAAATTTGTTTGACGATTTTTGGAACAAAAGAGGCACTAGAAGCTTCGTGGGAGGGCCAGAAGAGCCACGAGGAGGGTACAACCCACCAGGGCACGCCAGAGGGGCCTGGCTTGCCCCGATGGGTTGTGCTCACCTCGAGACCCATTTTTGCGTGAAACCGACGCCAAAAAATCCTATAAATAGAGAAATCATCAGAAATAACCCTACATCAGAAGTTTCACCGCCGCAATCCTCTGTAGCTATGAAAAAACAATCTAGACCCCGTTCCGGCACCCTGACGGAGGGGGAAATCATCACCGGTGGCCATCTTCATCATCCCGGGGGCCACCATGATGAGGAGGGAGTAGTCCACCCTCGTGGCAGAGGGTTTGTACCAGTAGCTATGTGTTTAATCTCTCTCTCTCTTGTTCTTGAGATGTCACGATCTTGATGTATCGCGGGCTTTGTTAATATAGTTGGATCATATGGTGTTTTCCCCTCTCTATCTTGTTGTGAATTGAGTTTTCCCTTTGAGATTTCGTTTTATCTGATTGAATACTTTTATGGATTTGAAAGCATTTGATGTATGTCTTGCTATGAATACCCGTGGTGACAATGGGGTATCATATTGATTCACTTGATATGTGTTTTGGCACTCAACTCGTGGATTCCCGAGGTGACAATGGGGTAATCTATGCATAGGGGTTGATGCATGTACTCGTCTTTGTTTCTCCGGTAGAAATCTTGGGGCACTCTTTGAGGTTCTTTGTGTTGGATTGAGTATTATGAATCTGAAACTGTTTGATGCATATCGTATAATCAACTCACGGATACTCGCGGTGAAATTGGAGTATCTAGGTGACATTAGAGTTGGTTGATGTGTATCATATGGTGTTATTTTAGTACGAACTCTTGGTTAGATCGATCAAAAAGAATAGCTTGGTGTTATTTTAGTATGAACTCTAGGATAGATTGATCAGAAAGAATAGCTTTGA
The DNA here is from genome assembly GCA_011799875.1 of Thinopyrum elongatum. NCBI lineage: Eukaryota > Viridiplantae > Streptophyta > Magnoliopsida > Poales > Poaceae > Thinopyrum > Thinopyrum elongatum. Next base: position 507,342,349 of record CM022297.1, read on the forward strand.
GGTGGTTTCGTACCCTACAAAAAATTTCTTCTTATGTTCTCCGCTAGATAGGAACTTTGGAGTGATTCTTCATCGCATGTTGAGGGATGGTTATAAGATCCAATTATATTAGCATTGTTGAGAGATTGCACTAGCGAAAGTACGGACCCTAGGCCTCATTTTCAAGCATTGCAATACCGTTTGTGCTCCAATTTATCAATTGCTACCTTGCTGTTTTTTATTGTTCTTATTACAAAAATCAATATCTACTATCATTACCACGCTTTTATCACCATCTCTTCACCGAACTAGTGCACCTATACAATTTACCATTGTATTTGGTGTGTTGGGGACACAAGAGACTTTTTATTATTTGGTTGCAGGGTTGTTTGAAAGAGACCATCTTCATACTACACCTCTCATGGATTGATAAACCTTAGGTCATCCACTTGAGGAAAATTTGCTACTGTCCTACAAAACTCTGCGCTTGGAGGCCCAACACTAGTCTACAAGAACAAGTTGTGTAGTAGACATCAAGCTCTTTTCCGGCGCCGTTGCCGGGGAGGTGAGTGCTTGAAGGTATATCTTTAGATCTTGCAATTGTATCTTTTACTTTCTTGTTTATCACTAATTTGGTTTATAAAAGAAATGATGGAAAGGAAAATGGAATTGAGGTGGTCTCATATTGTTCATCTTTATCATGTCTTTCTTGAAAATGATGGAAAGGAAAATTGTGCTCAATTGATAGAAGACAATAAAATGATTGGCATAAATGATGAGTATGATTGCAATGTTATTAGTATGAATTCTTTGAAAATCCATGATGCTAATGATATGCAAAGCTACAAGCTTGGGGATGCTATACTTGATGAAGATGATATTTTTACTCCCCCAAGTTTTGATGAGAAAAATTATTATGATGAAAACATGCCTCCTATTTATGATGATTATATTGATGAAAGTGGGTTTGGAAGAGTGTCAACTCTAGGTATTAATGATCCCACTAATTTGGAGGGTGTTGAATCTTATTGTAATAATTATGAAAGTGGAATTGGAGAGGCCATGACTTTATTTAATGATGAATCCACTATTTTGGAAGAGGTTTCAATTGACTATGGCAACAAAGTTGCTATCTATGATGATTATGGTGATGACATGTATGATATAAAGAATAATGATAAAGATGAAACTTGTCATCATGATTTTAATTTTCAATCACATGATAGTTATTTTTTTGAGTTTGCTCCCACTACTATTCATGAGAATAAATTTTCTTATGTGGAGAGTAATAAAATTTCTATGCTTATGGATCATGAAAAGAATGCTTTATGTGATAGTTATATTGTTGAATTCATTCATGATGCTACTGAAAATTACTATGAGAGAGGAACACATGCTTTTACATATTGCAATAATATCAAGTTTTCTCTCTTTATGTTGAAAGTTTTGAAGTTGCACTTGTTTTGCCTTCCTATGCTAGTTGATTCTTGCTCCCATAAATTATTTTCTCACAAAATCCCTATGCATAGGAAGTGGGTTAGACTTAAATGTGCTAGTCATGTGCTTCATGATGCTCTCTTTGTGTTTCAACTCTTATCTTTTATGTGAGCATCATTGAAATCATCATGGCTAGCTAAAAAGGCATTAAAGAAAGCGCTTGTTGGGAGACAACCCGACACTTTTACCTACTGTTTTTGTGTGTTCACATGATTAAGCTACTGTAGTAATCATGTTTTATATGTTTTGTTCCAATAAAGTACCAAGTAAGGCCTTTCGGATAGTGTGGATGATAGTTGACTTGATTCTGTGCAAAAACAGAAACTTTTGTTTCAAGTAACAGAATTTTGTAAATTCACTGGAACGCAATAAAATTATGAATTTTTGACACGTTATTGATATAAAAATTTCCTACGTTGTCCTAATTTTTTTAGATTTTTGGAGTTACAGAAGTATGGTTAGAGTACAGATTACTACATACTGTTCTGTTTTTGACAGATTCTGTTTTCAATGCATAGTTTGCTTGTTTACTACTCCCTTTGTCCAAAAATTCTTGTCTTAAATTTGTCTACATACGGATGTATCTATTCACATTTTAGTGTTAGATACATTCGTATCTAGATAAATCTAAGACAAGAATTTTGGGACAGAGGGAGTAGTTTCTATGGCTTATATTGCTCAATATAAATTGTGGAAATGATAAGGTACATTAGGCATTGTGTCATGGGAGAACACGATCACCTATGGGGTCACTGGCCCCTTGTGGTTCGGCAAGGGGGATGTCATGTTGCACAAAGAGCGGAGGCCATGAAGCTGCACGACGAAGGTGACACGGGTGGTTTTTACCCAGGTTCGGGCAGCTGGAAAGCGTAAAACCCTACTCCTACCTTTGTTGATTGGATGGAGGAATACGATGGACGCCCAACGCTCAAGCCCGGCAAGGTGGCCTCGGGGAGAGCTGCTACGCGTGTACAAGTATGAGAGGGTCTGAATCCTTCTCTAGGTTGCCTTGGAACTCCTTTTATAGCTAAGGGGTAACCACAGTGGCAAAATAGTCTTTATCTGGTGATTAGATAGATAATAGTTCTATCATACCTAACTCTGGAAGTTAGGACAAAGTGCATTAAATGCACTGCTAGGTGTCATGCGGAGGGTGAAGCCCGGCAAGCCTGCTGTGCCGCTTAATCATCTTCTGCTTATCTGCTCGATACGCCTCTGGACGGGTGGCATGCAAGGATAATATGTCTTCCAATGGGCCGCCACATGCTTAGTGGAAGCCACTTAATCATCAGGAGGCTCGACACCGCATTGGTAAGTGATTTGCGTTGTGGTGCGGTGGAGCGGTGGTGTCTTGGCAGGAGTTCTTGCCCTTGGCGGCCCCGTCAAGCCTGCTGGGGCAATCTTGGATTTGTCCTTGGGGTGGTCTCGACCTAGCCGAGCTCTCCTGCCCGGCAAGGGAGGCCTTCCCAAGGTGATGCTCTGCTATCTTGTATGTTGGCTTGGTCTTCTTGATCCACTCCTTGATCTCACAAAGAGCGGTTTCTCTGGCTTGTCCTTGCTTTGTATTGTTGGTGCCGGACACATGATGCCAGCACGCCTGTGTGTAAGTCCGGTCAGCAAACGTGAATGTTTGTTGCACCGACAGGAGCCCCGGGGCCTGGCCCACACGTGCTACCGAGCATCGTTGGGGTAGGCCCGAACAAATACACAGGCGAGCACCTGAGCCATGCCACGGTGGGATTTATGTCTCTTTTGATATTTCCCTTGCTTCTTCATTAACCTGTGATTGAATCAGTTTCCGGTTTTCCCGTGAGTCATGCGGAACGATGTGGTGTTACCCACGCAATGGCCCGCGAGCCGCCCACGTTCACGGGGCGGTAACTGCCATTTCACCCATCCCACTACTCCTGCCGTTTCCGCCATGTACACCGCATGCATTATGCAGGGTTGGTGGCGGATGCGTAGGGCGCGGGAACGAGAGTCATGACAGAAAGCTCGGTGTCGTGGATAGGCTCAGGAGGGTGGTCACCGATTCTGGATGTTGTCAGTGACGCAGAGGGACTGGATTGGTGAAGTGGGGTGGTTGCCTTCTGGGTGGTGAGGAGCTAGCCCCTGGCCATGCTCTCCTATAAAAGGAGGCATTGGCGAGGGGCTTACCCACACACATCTCCTCCTTCTTCCTGCGTCTTTCTTCCACTATGGCGGGGGGAAGTGGACGCGATCGAACTCCAGCGGTGGCGATGAGAGTCTCTTCTCAGCAGCGCCTCCCTGCCCCAGCTGAAGATGCAGGTGTAGGAGATATGCCCTAGAGGCAATAATAAATGTTATTGATTATCTCCTTGTTCATAATTAGGTTTATGTTCCATGCTATAACTGCTATGGTTCTCGAGTCTACAAATAAAACAAGGCTCAAAGGAAGACTCATATGCACATGTGGAATAATAAACGGTAAAATGTATTCCTAGTCTGGCCTCTAAGACTAGCTCAAGTGTTGCATGATGGTTCTGTTTTCCTGATCATGGGCATGTCTATGCCAGCAACTTTGAGGGCACAATGTTAGGACAAACACTTGTGTTGAATCGACCCGATTGATGTTATGCTAAGAGATACATTCATCACCAGTTAATGGTTAATAACATAGAGATGGTTTATGTTTGCACGATTCCTTAGACCATGAGAGTATCGAGTTTCTTCATGCTTGCTTCATGAACTTTGGGGTTTGTTAAATGTCATCCGTAACTGGGTGGCTATTACGGCGGCTTACGGGTTCATGGAAAAGTATGTCAAGTTACTTGATAGCTCAAGATTGGGATTTGCTCCTCCGACGATGGAGAGATATCTCTAGGCCCTCTCGGTGTTACAGTATCCATCATCGTCTGGCCAGACACTTTGTGATTTGATCACGGGGATGCTGGAACTAGGTAACGAGAAAAGAGAACAATACCGGTAACGAGGTAACTGGCATTGTGGACAAGTGTTGATCCAAGGGGATGCCCACATGTCTCACCTCGGGTATTTGTAACATATCGCGAAGCAATAGGAATAGCACACGGCAACTGGAGGTTCACTCGAATATTCATTCGTGTGGGTATAGGGGTCAATATGGGTGTCCACGGCTCCGATGTTGATCATTGATCGGAAGGGGTTCCGTGTCATGTCTATACTTCACCAAACCTCTAGGGTCACACGCTTAAGGGTCATCTATCTGCTGAATACTAGACAGGGAGTCTGAGAGAAAATCACTGAAAAAGTTTCGGACACCGGAAAAGTTTCTGACAGCGGAAAAGTTCCGCAGAGAGAGGTCACCGGATGAGTTCCGGTGAAACTGAAAAGTTGTTTCAGGGGATACCATTAAGTCAAAATGGTTTCGGCACATGCCTGATAATTCTTGGAGGATGCCAGAATCATTCTGGAAACTTTCTGGAATTTTCTAGAAAAAAAACAGGAAATGTTCCGGAGCTGCCGGAGCCACTTCAGATGCTTTTCGCAGATGAAAATCACTATTTTGGAATTGTTCCAGATTGCGTTGAAATATTTTTTGTGGGTACTGGAAATGTTCTAGGAACACATGAAAATTTTCAGTTCGAATGGACGCTGAAAAATGTCGTCATGAATAGTGAAAGTGCTTTTTGGGATATTTTTTGGAAAGCCACCTTTTAGGGCTTTTGCAAAAAGGCTTCTAGAAGGGCATGGGGGCCATGGGAGCCCCTCATGGGGGGCCCCCAAGGGTGTGGCCGGCCAAGGGATGTGGAGCTCCTTGGAGCTCCACATGGCATCCCATTTTGTCCATATTACCCTCATGTGAAGACTTTTGCATGGGTGTTTTTGGTAATTTGGGAGGCACACTACCCCTTGGGTTTTCCTATAAATAGGAGGTGAGGGGGCTGCCCAAACCTCATCCATTCACACATACACATGCCATGCAATGATCTGGCTTCTCTCTGCCTCCCCGCGAAATAGTTTTGCAGAGCCGAAAGGCTGTCTGGGTTCCGGTGGGAACTAGTTCTGGACGGCGAAGCCCTGCCGGATAGATGAAACTGTATATGTGCAACTCTGTAGAGAGGTCGTAGTTTCGATCTTAGTGCTGGAGGGGTTGTTTGAGAGTGCCTCCCGAAGGGCTGTCCAAGTGACGGTCCGAGTTCTGTGAGTCCTCCCAAAGGGCTGTCCGTGACACCGTCCGGGGGACTATTACACCGCCTCCTGGAGGGCTTTCCGTGGGGCAGATGAGGGAGTACATCCTCGCGGTTGGGAGGTTGTAAATCCTAGATGCAGGGATCTGCGCCGCCGATCGTCATCGACTCTACTTCCGCTGCGCTATGAGTCGGTAACGAAATGATCAAACCTTGTATGCAGTCTCCATAGTGGTCCTGGGCTGGTGCGTAGGTCGGAAAATTTTGTTTTCTACTGCGTTACCCTAAAGCAGGGGCAGAATCCAGCGCACAAGGTGGTGCCACAGGACGTGGTCACGGCCGTCGTGGCGTTTGGGGCCGAAGAGGATGCGGGTGCGCTCTGGTTGCTCCTCCCCCGGTCGCCCTGGCTCCGATGGAGAGCCACATTGGGGACAAGCCGTTGGAGTTCATCGTCAAGCTGCACGGGCCCCCGTGCAGCCGCCTTCGTCTCCCCACCCTTTTTGCAAGGGTGATGGAGGTAGAACAGCCGCCAGGGTTGAAGCTGCAGATGAGGGGTTGCTGTAACGGCAACATGCGGGTGGACGTGGAGTTCCCCGCACCTCAAGTCATGCTCCTCCGGCATGGCTGGAAAACCTTTGCTCGTGCCCATAGCTTGGCGGCAGGGCACGTTCTCCATTTTTAAATTAATGGAGGCCAATATGCTCTCCATCAAGGTCTTCGGGCATTCGGGTGCTCGCTTAGGTTGCTGCGCGGAGAGCTCGACCGACGACGAAAGCTCCTCCTCGAGCGACAGCGACGAAGAGGACAGTGACGGCGATGATGACGGCGCCGAGCGAGAGACGGCGGCTCGGTCTCCAGCTGAGCGTCGGATGCACCATCACCGTCAGCTAGGCGCCGCCAGCACTTGGTCTTCTCCCCGGCAGGGCGATTTGTCGGGGTGTTGGGTGTGGATGTCTCCGCCTCCTCCAGTTGGACCCCGGCAGGCTTCCCCATGGACTCCGGCTTCGTCTTCCCTGCCGGTGTCCCTCCTGCCGCGTTCTGCTGGTCCTGGCGGTGGTGACCAGGGCATCGCCTAGCCACTCTATCCGTCCGTCATCTTTGTCCCCGCCTCTCCCGATCTTGTCAGGCTACATCCCGCGGGCCCTGACGGGGTCAGGCGAGGCTTCTGCCCAGGTGCTCCTTTTGCCCTCTTCACCTCCCACTGTAGCTCCTAGGAGGAGAGGAACAAGAAAGGCATTAAGGGGCACTTATCTTTTTTCAATCTAAAACATGTAGGCACTTGCCAAACTTTATCCTAAATTATGTACCCTTCCACCCATGCTTGTACTCTGTATGATCTATACTTGTTTATCCGCATATTAATGAAAAAAGAAATGCTTTTTGGGCACTTGCGCATGTATCATGTTCATGCTGAGGATCGACTCCTCAATACTTCCAAGTAAACAAGAGTTTCCCGGCAAGATATCTTGCCGGTCCCTTCCATTGCTACCGCAGGGCTCAGCCTAACGAGTTAGGAGCATGGAAGAGAACCGGTCCCTTGTCAACCCTTTCTTCCAAATGCTACTGTGACCATCCTGACTAAAGTAATCTTCGAATCCGAGGATGGGAGCACAAATGTTTAAGGGTGACAAGGTTTTTCTATGCACAAGTTTTGCACACGGAGGTACTCTATGGATGGCTAGGGGAACTTATCTGATTTATGTTGCCGGGGGTCGACACACAAGCTTGTTCTCACTTTTTCTCCTTGGGGGTTTATCCACGGCAGGAGCCCTATAGTTAGTACAGGGGGAGAAATAGCAGCATACAACCCTCTCTAAATGATCATTGTAAAGTCATACTAAAATAAACATGCATGCAAGTTTTAGGCGCGAGCACTTCATTTTATTATCTTTGAGGGTCTGCGCCTGGCTTTGTACAAAGGGTTACATGCCCAGTGGCAATGCTTCTACAAAAGGTGGTTGCCGGGTACTGAGCCCCGCAGCTGTGCCTTATGGGTAGAACTTACGAAGATGCTCAATATTCCATGAGTTTTGCACTTGGATGCCATCTTCGGTCTCTAGACGGACTGCGCTAGGTCTGGTGACTCGTACTACCAGGTAAGGGCCTTCCCACTTCGGCATCAACTTGTTAGAACCCTTGGCGGACTGAACGCGCCTAAGGACAAGGTCGCCTTCCTTAAGGCTCCGGGTGTGAACCCTGCGGCTATGATAGCGGCACAGAGCTTGCTGGTAGCGTGCAGCACGCACAGCGGCCCGGAGACGATCTTCCTCGAGGAGCACAGCATCGTCATGCTGTAGCTGCTTCTGCTCTACTTCATCGTAGGCAAGTACTCGAGGTGACCTGTATATGAGTTCCGTGGGGAGTACTGCTTCTGCCCCGTACACTAGGGAGAAGGGAGTCTGACCGGTAGCTTGATTTGGTATCGTCCTGAGAGACCAAAGAACCACCGGCAACTCATCGATCCAGCGCTTGCCGCATCTCCACAACTTGTCGAAAGTTCTCGTCTTGAGCCCTCGCAACACTTCAGCATTCATCCTCTCAGCTTGCCCGTTGCTTCGTGGATGAGCAAGAGAGGCGAAGGAGACCTTGCTTCCAAGACTTTGGTTATATTGCATAAAGGTGCGACTCGTGAACTGGGTGCTGTTGTCAGTGATCACTCTATTGGGAACTCCAAAACGGCACACCAATCCTTTCAAGAACTTGACAGTTGACTGCGCGGTCACCTTCCTCACTGGCTCCACCTCAGGCCACTTTGTAAAATTGTTGATCGCAACATACAAGTATTCAAAGCCCCCGGTGGCACGGGGGAAGGGGCCCAAGATGTCGAGTCCCCAAACCGATAATGGCCAGGACAAAGGGATCGTCTGGAGAGCTTGAGCTGGCTGATGAATGTTTTTGGAGTGGAATTGGCAGGCTTCACACTTGGTGACTAGCTCAGTTGCATCCTGGAGGCCTGTGGGCCAGTAGAAACCTTGCCGGAAAGCTTTTCCAACTAGGGCTCTTGATCCAATATGAGAGCCATACATACCCCCATGTATTTCTGCCAACAGCTTCAGTCCGTCTTCCCGGCAAATGCACTTCAATTTCACACCATTTGGCCTTTTTCTGTATAGTGTATCATCGACAAACAGGGACATATTTGACCTTCGAGCTACTCTTTCAGCTTCTTCTTGCTCTTCGAGAAGTTCTCCTATTTGAAGAAATGGACTATGTGCTGTGCCCAAGTTGGAGCTTGTGGCTCGATAACGAGGACTAAAGGCACCTCCTCGTTCATGGGAGCGTTCACCTCGACCGCAAGAACTTATGGTTTCGCGGGAGGGTGCTGCTCAGCAACTGAAGTTGGGTTGTTCCTGGCAGCCTCTCTACCAGCGGCTTCGGGAAGCCCTGCCGGAGATACTTGCCGGAGCCCATTTTCCTTCTTTTTCTTGCCATCATTGAAGGGGACACTGATGGTTGAGTTAGGTGGAGGACAAAGTTCCTGGTTCCACAGGGAGCTTTTGTGCGGCGCACTTTGACAAGTGATCAGCAATATTGTTCTCTGCATGTGGCACGTGCTCTGCTTGTAACCCATCAAAGTGTTCTTCCAACTTTCTCACCTCCTCTACATATGCCTCCACCAACGGACTCTGGTAATCTTCATTGAGTTGTCTCACCACGAGCTGCGAGTCTCCATGGATTATTATTTTCTTAATTCCCAACTCCACTACAATTCTGAGCCTGGCAAGGAGCCCATCATATTCAGCAGTGTTGTTGGTGGCCTTCTCCCGGGGAAAATGCATTTGAATCACATACTTGAGATGCTCTCCAGTGGGTGCAACAAGAAGCACGCTAGCTCCAGCACCCTGCAACGAGAAAGCTCCATCAATACATGATCCATTCTTGAGGCGCCTCCTTCCCAGGGATAACTGTCTCTGGTACTTCTTCATCTAGAGTGGGCGTCCATTCTGCAATGAACTCTGCCAATGCTCTGCTCTGAATAGTTGAGGTGCTTTCGTACTTCAGGCCAAAGCTTGACAACTCTAACGCCCATTCAACTATCCTGCCGGTGGCTTCGGGGTTCCTCAATATGCGCTACAACGGGAAACAGGTGACAACTGTGATCTCGTGGGCTTGGAAGTAGTGGCGTAGTTTCCTCGAGGCCATGATAAGGCCGAAGATCAGCTTTTGCACTCCAGAGTACCTTGACCTAGCCCCCTGTAACTGGGAGCTGACAAAGTACACTGGCCGTTGCACCACTTTCTTCTTTGCCATGGTTTTGGGATTGCCTTCACTAACTTGCTCTGCTTTTCTTTGATCTGTGTCCAATTCTGCCGTGACTGGTTCAGTTTCATCTTCGGAGGGGATAGTTGTTGTAGCTTCTTCCTCATCCACTTCTCACTGCGCCACCAGCGCTGCACTAACCACTTGGTTCGTTGCCGCTAAGTATAGCAGGAACGGCTCTTGCGGTTTAGGAGCGACTAAGGTGGGAGCAGAGGAAAGGTATGCTTTCAGGTCTTGCAGTGCTGCTTCTGCCTCCGGGGTCCACTTCATCGGACCTGCCTTCTTCAAAATTTTGAAGAAAGGCAAGGCACGCTCGGCAGACTTGGAAATGAACCTACTCAGCGCGGCAACGTATCCAGTTAAATGCCTCACATACTTGATAGTCTTGGGTGCTTGTATCTGCTCGATCGCTATGATCTTGTCGGGGTTAGCTTCTATCCCTTGGTGAGACACAAAGAAACCAAGTAGCTTGCCAGAGGGAACACCAAACACACACTTCTCAGGGTTTAACTTCAAATTGATCTTGCGCAAGTTTGCAAAGGTCTCTTCCAAATCTTGAATGAGTGTTGAATTGTCCTTAGTTTTGACCACTATATCATCCATATAAGTTTCTACGTTTCTGTGCAGCTGTGGTTCGAAACCAATCTGTACTGCTCTTGCAAAAGTGGATCCAACGCTCTTTAACCCGAAAGGCATACGTAGAAAGCAGTACGTGCCACATGGAGTTACGAATGCTGTTTTCTCTTCTTCTTCCTTGGACATGAATATCTGATGGTACCCGGAGTACGCATCCAAAAAGGAAAGCAGATCACACCCGGAAGTGGAGTCTACGATCTGATCAATGCACGGCAGGGAGAAATGGTCCTTTGGGCATGCCTTGTTCAAGTCTGTGAAGTCAATGCAGAGCCTCCATTTCCCATTTGCCTTGCGCACTACCACTGGGTTAGCTAACCATGTTGGATGCAGCACTCCTCTGACCAAACCAGCTGCCTCAAGTTTCTTGATTTCCTCGGTAATGAACTATGGCCACTCTAAAGCTTACTTCCTGACCTTCTGCTTGATGGGCCGAGCATGAGGTCAGACAGCAAGGTGGTGCTCGATTACCTCCTTGGGAACACCAGGGATGTCAGATGGTTGCCAAGCAAACACATCGACATTCGCCCGCACGAAGGCAATGAGCGTCCTTTCCTATTTGTCATAAAGGGTGGCGCTGATGGTGAACATACCATCAGTGCCATCCTGCCTCGCCGGGACATTTTTCACAGCAGGTGAAGCAGCCTTGGGCCTCTTGGTAGTGGAACTCTCCAGCAGGTCCTCAAAAGGTGCGGCGCACTCCGAAGAGGCGCGCTTCCCGGAGTCCTTGCCGGTATCTCTGCTAGCTTTCTTTCCCTTCTTTGTTTCCTGGGCGATAGTTGTGGCTTCTACAGCTTCAGCTACTACCGCGTCTCGATACATCTGATCCACACATATAATTGCATCTCTTTTATCTGATGGAATGGAAATGATACCCATCGGCCCTGGCATCTTCAAGGTGCTGTAAGCATAGTGGGATGTTGCCATGAATTTTGCCAGAGCTGGACGACCAAGAATCCCATTGTAAGGCAAAGGAAGCTCAACCACGTCAAACACGACCCTCTCGGTCCGGTAGTTCAGTTCCCCGCCAAATGTCACAGGCAATGTGATCTTCCCCTTGGGTCAGCTCCTGCCGGGGTTAATTCCTTGAAATGTACCCGTGGCCTTGAGCTCCTCATCGGGGATCTGCAGCTTCGCAACCATCTTAGGGGAAATCAAGTTCAACCCAGCCCCAACTTCAACTAGCATCTTGGTGACCTTGAGGTTGCGGATTGTTGGGGAAACCAATAACGACAAACATCCAACCGCAGTGGTGCGGTCAGGATGATCCTCTTCGTCAAAGATGATAGGCGTGCGGGACCATTTGAGTGGCTTACGGTAGCCTGCAGTTGGCTCCATGGCATTGACCTCACGTGCCCACTGCTTGAACTGGCAGTGAGGGGAGTGCAAAGATGCACCCCCGTCAACACACATGGCTTTAGTTGAATCTAGAATTCTTGCTCGCTGGTTTCTTCATCCCCTTCATCACTCTCACTACCTCCTTCTTTCTTCTCACGGCCTCTAGCAGGTTTCTCCTTTTGCTGCGGGGCCTTGCCGCGGCAGCCCCCTCTACTGCCATGGCCTTTTCCGCCGGCACCCTCTTGGTCCTTCTCTCTGTCTCGCTTCTCATATTCTGCCTTTTGCTTTTTGACAAGCTGCTTGACTTGGTGGCTTTCTTGGAGATCATGACCTTTAGTGCTGTGGATTTTGTAGTATGGCCCATCGGATTTCCCAGCTTTCTCTGCAGTCGCAGCCTCCCGGCAATCAGCGCATGTGGCAGTTTCCTTGCGGGAGGCTTCGTTTTTGGCCTTCTTGCTGGTGCCGAGATCGCCAGAGCTCTCAACGGCCAATACTGATTTATCTTTGCGCTTCCTGTTGCACCTCCAGCTTCTCCTCTTCGGGTTAGTGGTCTCGTCGTCATCCTCTGAATCAACTTCGACGCCATCCTCCTCCCCGAGGAGTCGCCTTCCTTCCTCAGTCCGAGCTCATTTCTCCACCAAGGTGTACAACTCATTGACGGTCTTGGGCAGCCAGACGTTCATTTTGGACCATACCCTCCTGTTGCGCATGTTCGAATGGAACGCGGCAATCACAACTGCTGGATGTATCTCTGGAATGTTTCGGTCCACTCGGCTGAACCTCTACATATACTTCCGCAAGCTCTCCCCTTCCTTCTGTGGAAGGACTTGCAAGTCATTGGGCCGCCCGGGCTCTTGGTGCCCACCCATGAAGGCGCCAACAAATTCATTGCACAAGTCAGCCCATGATGAAATGGAATTCTCTGGCAGGTGCATCAGCCACGACCTCACATTTGGTTTGAGTGCCAAAGGGAAGTAGTTGGTGAACACTTTTTCATCCCTGCCCCCGGCGGCTTGAACGACAATTGTGTAAATGCTCAAGAATTCTGCCGGGTTTAACTTTCCATCATATTTTTCTGGTAACTCTGGCTTTAAGACCTGGGCAGATGGCCAACGGACCTGCCGTAGCTCGCGAGTGAAGGCATGGCACCCAACCTCGTAACGCAAGTACCCGCCATCACTGGGTGCGGGTTCATCAACGTCTGGGCCATTGCGCCTATCAGATTGATGACGGGTCTCCCAACATCGCTCCTTAGTGACGCGTGCATCTTCCCTCCTCCGATCTTCCAGGACCCGCTACTGATCTCGGTGGGTTCGTGGGTCAGATGAGGCCATCGATGCTTCATCGGGTTCGTGGACATGCTGCTCTTGCTGCTGTCGCCTCTGGGTTTGCTGTCGCGGAGGGGACTGCACCGTCAGTGTGGCCCCCTTGACACGGCCATCAGCCCGGGCTGCTGTTGCTATTCACGTGTACCGCGATAACTCTGCCTGTTGCGATTTTCCAGCTTCAGCGAAGCCGATCAAACTCTGGATGGTGTCCCTCCACTCATCCATTTGATCGGCCGTCGGTGAGAATTTCAGTAGGAGTTGGGCCCGCGCCATGGCTTCCGTAGCTGTGCTTGGCATAGATGATGAGGCAGACCGCAACGTCGCTCGGCTCCTGGTAGTACCAGCAGGGCGTCGCCACGTTCTCGCCGTTGCAAGCCGGTCGCCGGCAGTCCGGTGATGAGTGGGTCGCGCTTGAGGATTGGCAATCCCGTTCGGTGCTCCATCTTGTTCGCCTTGCTCCGGGCAAGGCACGTGCTCAGTAGGCGCGCCTGTGGCAGGCACGGCTAGAGGATCATGACTCGCACAAGAGTGGGTGTCGTTGTTGCGGCTGCGCCCACTAGTGCGGCGGGGCGGTGGAGACTGAACGTTCCCTCCACCCGCGGCTTGCGGGTCATACCCGTTGGGATGTTGTTGATGCCTCACTCCCCAGCGCCTCCCGCTCCAGCTTCGTCCACGGGGGACACAACGACGGCGCCGCCTGCGCCGGTCATGTCTCCCATGGTACCCACCTCACCCAACGCCGCCGTGGTGCCTATGACATCCGTGGCCGCGTGCGAGGGGGCCTTCGAAGTGGAAGGGTGCGCGGTAGTGCCGGATTTCTTCTTGGGCGCCAAGGATGAAGACGATGATGATGATTGATATGTCTCCAACGTATCTATAATTTATGAAATATTCATGCTATTATATTATCATTCTTGGATGTTTTACAATCATTTTATAGCAACTTTATATCATTTTTTGGGACTAACCTATTGACCCAGTGCCCAGTGCCAGTTGCTGTTTTTTGCTTGTTTTTTACATCGCAGGAAATCAATATCAAACGGAGTCCAAACACCGCGAAACTTTTTGTGGATTTTTTATGGACCAGAAGACATCCAATGGGCCAGAGCAGCAGCTGGGGGGTGCCCCGAGGGGGGCACAACCCACCTGGGTGCGCCTGGGGGCCCAGGCACGCCCAGGTGGGTTGTGCCCACCTGGGTGGCCTCCCGTACCCCTTCTTCACCCTATAAATTGCCAAATATTCCAAAACCCTCGGGGGTAGCCCCAGATCAGAAGTTCCACCGCCGCAAGGCCTCTGTATCCATGAGAACCAATCTAGACCCCGTTCCGGCACCCTGCCGGAGGGGGAGATCATCATCGGTGGCCATCTTCATCATCCCGGCGGCAACCACGATGAGGAGGGAGTAGTTCACCCTCGGGCCTGAGAGTCTGTACCAGTAGCTATGTGTTTAATCTATCTCTCTCGTCTTCTTGAGATGCACAATCTTGATGTATCGCGGGCTTTGTTAATATAGTCGTATCATATGGTGTTTTCCCCTCTCTATCTTGTTGTGATGAATTGAGTTTTCCCTTTGAGATTTCGTTTTATCGGAATGAATACTTTTATGGATTTGAGAGCACTCGATATATGTCTTGCATATGAATACCCGTGGTGACAATGGGGTATTATATTGATTCACTTGATATATGTTTTGGCACTCAACTCGCGGATTCCCGAGGTGACATTGGGGTAATCTATGGATAGGGGTTGATGCATGTTCTTGTCTTTGTTTCTCTAGTAGAAATCTTGGGGCACTCTTTGAGGTTCTTTGTGTTGGATTGAGCATTATGAATCTGAATTTGCTTTGGTGTTATTTTAGTACGAACTCTTGGATAGATCGATCAGAAAGAATATCTTTGAGGTGGTTTCGTACCCTACAAACAATTTATTCTTATGTTCTCCGCTAGATAGGAACTTTGGAGTGAATCTTCATCGCACATTGAGGGATGGTTATATGATCCAATTATATTAGCATTATTGAGAGATTGCACTAGCGAAAGTATGGACCCTATGCCTCATTTTCAAGCATTGCAGTACCGTTTGTGCTCACTTTTATCGTTTGGTACCTTGTTGTTTTTATTTATTCAGATTATAAAAATATATTTCTACCATCCATATTACACTTTTATCACCATCTCTTCGCCGAACTAGTGCACCTATACAATTTGCCATTGTATTGGGTGTGTTGGGGGCACAAGAGATTTCTTGTATTTGGTTGCAGGGTTGTTTGAGAGAGACCATCTTCATCCTACGCCTCCCACGGATTGATAAACCTTAGGTCATCCACTTGAGGGAAAATTGCTACTGTCCTACAAAACTCTGCGCTTGGAGGCCCAACACGAGTCTACAAGAATAAAGTTGCATAGTAGACATCAAGCTCTTTTCTGGCGCCGTTGTCGGGGAGGTTAGGTAAGCGGCACTCACACCCCGTCAACGAATCTCTTTTCTGGTGCCGTTGCCGGGGAGGTGAGTGCTTGAAGGTATATCTTTAGATCTTGCAATCGAATCTTTTAGTTTCTTGTTTTATCACTAGTTTGGTTTATAAAAGAAAACTACAAAAATATGGAATTGAGGCTGCATCTTATTATTCGTCTTTATCATGTCTTTCTTGAAAATGATGGAAAGGAAAATTGTGCTCAATTGATAGAAGAAGAATTCAATAAAATACTTGGCATAAAATCTTTAAATGACAAGCATAATTGCAATGTTGTTAGTATGAATTCTTTGAATATCCATGAAGCTAATGATATGCAAAGCCATAAGCTTGGGGATGCTATGTTTGATGAAGATGATATTTTTAGTCCCCCAAGATTTGATGTGCAAATTTGTTATAATGGTAGCATGCCTCCTATTTATGATGACATGTATGCTATAGAGAATAATGATAACCATGAAACTTGTCACCATGATTTTAATGCTCAAATTGATCATGCCAACCAAGTGTCTCATGATAGTTATTTTGTTGAGTTTGCTCCCACTACTATTCATGAGAATAAATTTGCTTATGTTGAGAGTAGCAAAATTTCTATGCTTATGCAACATGAAAAGAATGCTTTATGTGATAGCTATATCATAGAATTCATTCATGATGCTACTGAAAATTATTATGAGAGGGGAACATGTGCTTCTACATATCTCAATAATATCAAGTTTTCTCTCTATGTGTTAAAAATATTGAAGTTTTGCTTGTTTTGCCTTCCTATGCTAGTTGATTCTTGCTCCCATAAATTGTTTGCTCACAAAATCCCTATGCATAGGAAGTGGGTTAGGCTTAAATGTGCTTGCCATGTGATTCATGATGCTCTTTTTCATGTTTCAATTACTATTTTTATGTGAGCGTCATTGAAATCATCATGCCTAGCTAAAAAGGCATTAAAGAAAAGTGCTTGTTGGGAGACAACCCAACACTTTTACCTACTGTTTTCATGTTCTCACATTATTAGTATACTGTAGTAATCATGTTTTATAGCTTTCGTTTCAATAAAGTGCCAAGTAAAGCCTTTGGGATAGTATGGATGATAGTTGACTTGATTCTGTGCAAAAATAGAAACTTTTCCGTCCAGTGCAGAAATTCCTATATTTTACTGGAACGTGTAAAAATTCAAAAACAATTACAGTTGATAGATATACAAATTCTGTACGTTTTCCAAAATTTTCATAATTTTTGGAGTTATAGAAGTATGGTTGGAGTACATATTACTTCAGACTGTTCTGTTTTTGACAGATTCTATTTTCAATGCATATTTTACTTATTTCCTAGTTTCTATGGCTTATATTGCTCAATATAAATTGTGGAAATGATATGCTACAGTAGGCATTGTGTGGAAACAAATATGAATCTTGTCTTTGACAGTACCAAAGTGAAACGGTTTGCTCTTTATCATACTAACATATCTCACGAAGTTCCGTTAAGTTTTGTGTGATTGAAGTTTTCATGTTTTGGGTGAGATGTCGATATGAGGAGAATAAGGAGTGACAAGACCCTAAGCTTGGGGATGCCCAAGGCACCCCAAGGTAATATTCAAGGAAGATCCTAGCAACTAAGCTTGGGGATGCCCCGGAAGGCATCCCCTCTTTCGCCTCCAACATTATCGGTAACCTCACTTGGAGCTATGTTTTCATTTGTCACATGATATGTGTTTCACTTGGAGCATCAATTTATTTTGTTTTGATTTTATTGCTGTTATTTATATAATTTTTTGCATCTTTTATTTCAATAAAAATGTCTATAGCCTTTACCATGCTTATTTTGCAAGTCTACATGTTGCTGTTTGAAAACAGAAAGTTTATCGATGTTGCAAAAATTCCCCAGAAATGTCAGTATGTGATAAAATGTTGAAACTTTTTGCACAGTAAGCTATGACAAATTTTCTACAGTGTGGTAAATTTTCATAATTTTTGGAGTTAAATAAGTATTGATACTCTTGAATTCTTTACAGACTGTACTGTTTTGGCAGATTGCTGTTATGTTTGCATTGTTTGCATATGTTTGCTTTTTTAATGATTCTATTTGAGGATAGGAGTATTAAATATGCAGAGGCATTTAGTATGCAATGTTGAATAATAATTTTTGTGATTTGCTACAGTAGAGAATGATAAGGTTTTTGCATTGGTTTATACTAACTTATCTCACGAGTTCTTGTTGAGTTTTGTGTGTATGAAGTTTTTAAGATTTAGGGAAACCGTGATATAAAAGGAATTAAGGAGACGCAAAAGCTCAAGCTTGGGGATGCCCAAGGCATCCCAGGATAATATTTCAAGAAGTCTCAAGCATCTATGCTTGGGGATGCCCCGGTAGGCATCCCACCTTTCTTCATCAACAATTATCGGTTAGTATCGGTTGAGCCTAAGTTTTTGCTTCTCCACTTTAGTTGTGCTATTCTTGGAATGTCATTTTGTTTTGTTTTACTTGCTGTTTTAATAAAATATTTAGATCTGAAAGTTTTTAAATAAGAGAGGGTCCTCAATTAGTTACCCCTTTACTTAACTACTCGCTTGATCTTCACTTATATCTTTTTGGAGTATTTTGTCATTTGCTCTAGTGCTTCACTTATATCCTATGAGTAAATTGTTGAATGAATTAAATATCATGAAGGTGAAATTATATGTTCATATCATGCCTAGTGGTAGCTTCACATTGTATTTAGAAAGTGAAATCTTTTGAAGTTTGACAATCACAATATTGGTCATACAAGAAATTCATGAATGATTAGTAGAAGGAAGAGAACTTTCACATGCAAACATATTATCTTGGACATCTTCTATGATTGTGAATACCCATTAATTATTTTCAAACTTGAGCAAATTAGTTGAAGTTGGACAAGGAAGACAACGTTTTGAGTTATGTTTGGGTATATTTGCATAGAAGTTATATTGTCATGGATCCTCCAACATGTGGTGTTTGCCTAAGATCTTTTGCTAGCCAAAAATTCATCCTAAGTAGAGATACTACTTGTGCATCCAAAAACCCTTAAACCCAGTTTCTTGCCATGAGTGTCCACCATACCTACCTATATGCGGTATTTCCATGCCGTTCTAAGCAAGTTTGTATGTGCCATCTCTAATTTTCAAAATAAATTTCCTTTTTGTGTGCTCGTACCGCTCATGAAGCGGCAGGGGGTGGCCAATATTTTCCATGCGAGATGTGTTATTCTCAAGATGAGTGTTTATTCACTTGTCATTGCACGAGAGTACGACAAAGGTATTAGGGATGCCAGTCCCGAAATGAAAAAGAAATTTACTTTATGTTGTCAAATAATAAATTCCTTGGAAAGTGTTGGTATGGAGGGCACCCGTGGATACGGCTAGCCATGGAAAGTGAAAGAAATGGTGGAAAAAGGAATAATGTTTATTTTCTGTTTGGGAACCGCCTATGATATATCTAGCATGGAAAGTGTTGGGAATTACTCAGTCGTTTCCGTTGACGGGAAAAGTATGCCTCTCAAAATTTTTATCTCTCAATTTAAGGTTTGAGCTCTGGCACCTCTACAAATCCATACTTCCCTCTACGAAGGGCCTATCTTTTTAATTTTCAGTATTTAGTTTTATGCAAAGAGTCAATAGTATAAATTCTCATTTCAACCTCAATTATTCTCTAGTTGGCAAGCATCATGTGGTGGGGAAAGATCTAGGCACATATGACCAGTCAAATATATTTGATCATGATTTATTATTGTTGACAATTATCTCTATGATAAATGAGTTGGGAGGCAAAATTTTAAGCCCCTATCTTTCTCTGTGTTCGATGGATGCATTTGTTTTAAGAACTAGAAGATGCCCCGCGCGTTGCTGCGGGACCATTTGCTACAACTATATTGTCATATAAAGAAACAACAAAAAAGATATAATGGAAAGTCAATGACCTATGTAATCTAGCATGATATTCACAAAGATTAAATGATGCCTTAGAACATGTCGTAAATAGAATATTGGCTATAAGAACACAATACGTATGCGAAATGAACTCCACAACAAATGACTGAATCGGAGCGCACCTGCAAATGAGCCACTAAATGTCGTTCTCTCTAAATTCCTGAAGCCAAGATTTTGAATGACAAAAGTGAAGCACTGAAATTAGTACTGGTCTCAATATCTGGAGGAAAAAAGTGATAACAGCGGGCATGGTTTCCTGACCGTTCCAACTCGCAATGTTTAGGTCCACCAAAACTAAGGGATCACAAAAATTAGGGTGCATCTACTCAGTAATAATGATCTAAGTGACTTATCAGGATCTGCTAAAAGAAAGCGATCTGGAATCCTGGATGTGTAACAGAGGATAGAAGATGTCCTTGGCAACTCGCATGGGCTCCAGTAAATTGCTACTCCAAATCAGCCAAGCTTAGTGGCGCGTGTCGTGTAGAATGATCGAGATGGAGCAGCAATGAATGTGCCACAAGCGGATGGGTCAGTCACCATTTGTCTGCTGATCTATACACAATACCAGTATGTCCACCATGTGTAGAAGATAGGAAAATGAAATTATGAAAACAAAATAGTTGCCTCACGTATATGCCTACCTAAATTCATCCAAGCCTATCTTTTTGATTGAGTGACAATTGTGACTTACTTGAATAGAAGGGATAATTAGATTTCGTCTTGGGTTATAGTAGATGATTTGTTCCAACCAATGCATTGCATGGAATGAAGGGAATCATATGCATGTGATCTGTAACGTACCGAAACAAATATAAGATGCATGTCATGTGTTCATCCAGTTTAGATAATAATTTTTACAGATGGGATGATTATCTACTAACTCGAGCGGTAAGAAACCTATGCAGGAAGAAAGGACAAATAACCATCGCAATCCGCAACAAATCATCGAGCAACTTGTGACCAAATCTGATAAAATAAGAAATCAGATAAAAGATTGGATTAGACAAAGCAAAGAAGGCTAGAGAGGGACCCAATCACTCAGCACGTACAAGTTGGGAAGAGTAATAAAAGATCTTAGTCCAATTATGGTGGAAGACAATTCTCTTCTTTCAGAAAATAAGATTCATACATGCTTGTGCACTCCAGGCTGATATTTATAGGAGAAGTAAGCGGTTCAGTTACCTCCTCCGCATTTGTGTCATTGTGTGGTGCCGCCGTTCGTTTCTGGCACATTTGCAGGAAAAGGAGATTGTGGGGGAAGAGGAGCTGATTAGGCAGAGTCAAGAGCCGAACAGGCACATGCAAGAGAGAAGGCAGGAATCGTGCCATAGTGGGCATTTATTTTGGCATGTATTCGCAGATGGGTCAATAAGCTGGCCTACTACGACTTTGAATATGCAGCAGATCATGAGGCGTACGGTGGCCTGGGGTCGCGGCGAGGTGGCGGCAGTGCCGGAGGAGCATCGATTCCTATGTGCGTTGTTGGCGGTTGTGCGGCCGGCTTAGCCGGCACGGCCGGCTAGGGGAGATAGGCGACCCTGTGTGCTCTATGGACACACGTAGAGGTTGTGACTTGTGACCTGCATGGTGGCGAGGACAGCCCAGTGGAGGAGCGATCCAGCTTTTTGGTTTATCGGATGGGTCGTGGGGAGCCGAGGACTCTCCTCTTATTTCTCTCGTCAGTTACAGAATAGGAAGAGGAACAAATTCGCCCGCAGGGATGTCAGATGGTTGCCAAGCAAACACATCGACATTCGCCCGCAGGAAGGCAATGAGCGTGCTTTCCTATTTGTCATAAAGGGTGGCGCTGATGGTGAACATACCATCAGTGCCATCCTGCCTCGCTGGGACCTTTTTCACAGCAGGTGAAGCAGCCTTGGGCCTCTTAGTAGTGGAACTCTCCAGCAGGTCCTCAAAAGGTGCGGCGCACTCTGAAGAGGCGCGCTTCCCGGAGTCCTTGCTGGTATCTCTGCTAGCTTTCTTTCCCTTCTTTGTTTCCTGGGCGATAGTTGTGGCTTCTACACCTTCAGCTGCTACCGCGTCTCGATACATCTGATCCACACATATAATTGCATCTCTTTTATCTGATGGAATGGAAATGATACCCATCGACCCTGGCATCTTCAAGGTGCTGTAAGCATAGTGGGATGTTGCCATGAATTTTGCCAGAGCTGGACGACCAAGAATCCCATTGTAAGGCAAAGGAAGCTCAACCACGTCAAACACGACCCTCTCGGTCCGGTAGTTCAGTTCCCCGCCAAGTGTCACAGGCAATGTGATCTTCCCCTTGGGTCAGCTCCTGCCGGGGTTAATTCCTTGAAATGTACCCGTGGCCTTGAGCTCCTCATCGGGGATCTGCAGCTTCGCAACCACCTTAGGGGAAATCAAGTTCAACCAAGCCCCAACTTCAACTACCATCTTGGTGACCTTGAGGTTGCGGATTGTTGGGGAAACCAACAACGACAAACATCCAACCGCAGTGGTGCGGTCAGGATGATCCTCTTCGTCAAAGATGATAGGCGTGCGGGACCATTTGAGTGGCTTCCGGGAGTCTGCAGTTGGCTCCATGGCATTGACCTCACGTGCCCACTGCTTGAACTGGCGGTGAGGGGAGTGCAAAGATGCACCCCCGTCAACACACATGGCTTCAGTTGAATCTAGAATTCTTGCTCGCTGGTTTCTTCATCCCCTTCATCACTCTCACTACCTCCTTCTTTCTTCTCACGGCCTCTAGCAGGTTTCTCCTTTTGCTGCGGGGCCTTGCCGCGGCAGCCCCCTCTACTGCCACGGCCTTTTCCGCCGGCACCCTCTTGGTCCTTCTCTCTGTCTCGCTTCTCATATTCTGCCTTTTGCTTTTTGACAAGCTGCTTGACTTGGTGGCTTTCTTGGAGATCATGACCTTTAGTGCTGTGGATTTTGCAGTATGGCCCATCGGATTTCCCAGCTTTCTCTGCAGTCGCAGCCTCCCGGCAATCAGCGCACGTGGCAGTTTCCTTGCGGGAGGCTTCGTTTTTGGCCTTCTTGCTGGTGCCGAGATCGCCAGAGCTCTCAACGGCCAATACTGACTTATCTTTGCGCTTCCTGTTGCACCTCCAGCTTCTCCTCTTTGGGTTAGTGGTCTCGTCGTCATCCTCTGAATCAACTTCGACGCCATCCTCCTCCCCGAGAAGTCGCCTTCCTTCCTCAGTCCGAGCTCATTTCTCCACCAAGGTGTACAACTCATTGACGGTCTTGGGCAGCCAGACGTTCATTTTGGACCGTACCCTCCTGTTGCGCATGTTCGAATGGAACGCGGCAATCACAACTGCTGGATGTATCTCTAGAATGTTTCGGTCCACTCGACTAAACCTCTACATATACTTCCGCAAGCTCTCCCATTCCTTCTGTGGAAGGACTTGCAAGTCATTGGGCCGCCCGGGCTCTTGGTGCCCACCCATGAAGGCGCCAACAAATTCATTGCACAAGTCAGCCCATGATGAAATGGAATTCTCTGGCAGGTGCATCAGCCACGACCTCACATTTGGTTTGAGTGCCAAAGGGAAGTAGTTGGCGAACACTTTTTCATCCCTGCCCCCGGCGGCTTGAACAACAATTGTGTAAATGCTCAAGAATTCTGCCGGGTTTAACTTTCCATCATATTTTTCTGGTAACTCTGGCTTTAAGACCTGGGCGGATGGCCAACGGACCTGCCATAGCTCGCGAGTGAAGGCAGGGCACCCAACCTCGTAACGCAAGTACCCGCCATCACTGGGCGCGGGTTCATCAACGTCTGGGCCATTGCGCCTATCAGATTGATGACGGGTCTCCCAACATCGCTCCTTAGTGACGCGTGCATCTTCCCTCCTCCGATCTTCCAGGACCCGCTACTGATCTCGGTGGGTTCGTGGGTCAGATGAGGCCATCGATGCTTCATCGGGTTCGTGGACATGCTGCTCTTGCTGCTGTCGCCTCTGGGTTTGCTGTCGCGGAGGGGACTGCACCGTCAGTGTGGCCCCCTTGACACGGCCATCAGCCCGGGCTGCTGTTGCTATTCACGTGTACCGCGATAACTCTGCCTGTTGCGATTTTCCAGCTTCAGCGAAGCCGATCAAACTCTGGATGGTGTCCCTCCACTCATCCATTTGATCGGCCGTCGGTGAGAATTTCAGTAGGAGTTGGGCCCGCGCCATGGCTTCCGCAGCTGTGCTTGGCATAGATGATGAGGCAGACCGCAACGTCGCTCGGCTCCTGGTAGTACCAGCAGGGCGTCGCCACGTTCTCGCCGTTGCAAGCCGGTCGCCGGCAGTCCGGTGATGAGTGGGTCGCTCTTGAGGATTGGCAATCCCGTTCGGTGCTCCATCTTGTTCGCCTTGCTCCGGGTAAGGCACGTGCTCAGTAGGCGCGCTTGTGGCAGGCACGGCTAGAGGATCATGACTCGCACAAGAGTGGGTGTCGTTGTTGCGGCTGCGCCCACTAGTGCGGCGGGGCGGTGGAGACTGAACGTTCCCTCCACCCGCGGCTTGCGGGTCATACCCGTTGGGATGTTGTTGATGCCTCACTCCCCAGCGCCTCCCGCTCCAGCTTCGTCCACGGGGGACACAACGACGGCGCCGCCTGCACCGGTCATGTCTCCCATGGTACCCACCTCACCCAACGCCGCCGTGGTGCCTATGACATCCGTGGCCGCGTGCGAGGGGGCCTTCGAAGTGGAAGGGTGCGCGGTAGCGCCGGATTTCTTCTTGGGCGCCATGGATGAAGACGATGATGATGATTGATATGTCTCCAACGTATCTATAATTTATGAAATATTCATGCTATTATATTATCATTCTTGGATGTTTTACAATCATTTTATAGCAACTTTATATCATTTTTTGGGACTAACCTATTGACCCAGTGCCCAGTGCCAGTTGCTGTTTTTTGCTTGTTTTTTACATCGCAGGAAATCAATATCAAACGGAGTCCAAACACCGCGAAACTTTTTGTGGATTTTTTATGGACCAGAAGACATCCAATGGGCCGGAGCAGCACCTGGGGGGTGCCCCGAGGGGTGCACAACCCACCTGGGTGCGCCTGGGGGCCCAGGCGCGCCCAGGTGGGTTGTGCCCACCTGGGTGGCCTCCCGTACCCCTTCTTCACCCTATAAATTGCCAAATATTCCAAAACCCTCGGGGGTAGCCCTAGATCAGAAGTTCCACCGCCGCAAGGCCTCTGTATCCATGAGAACCAATCTAGACCCCGTTCCGGCACCCTGCCGGAGGGGGAGATCATCACCGGTGGCCATCTTCATCATCCCGGCGGCAACCACGATGAGGAGGGAGTAGTTCACCCTCGGGCCTGAGAGTCTGTACCAGTAGCTATGTGTTTAATCTCTCTCTCTTGTCTTCTTGAGATGCACAATCTTGATGTATCGCGGGCTTTGTTAATATAGTCGTATCATATGGTGTTTTCCCCTCTCTATCTTGTTGTGATGAATTGAGTTTTCCCTTTGAGATTTCGTTTTATCGGAATGAATACTTTTATGGATTTGAGAGCACTCGATATATGTCTTGCATATGAATACCCGTGGTGACAATGGGGTATTATATTGATTCACTTGATATATGTTTTGGCACTCAACTCGCGGATTCCCGAGGTGACATTGGGGTAATCTATGGATAGGGGTTGATGCATGTTCTTGTCTTTGTTTCTCTAGTAGAAATCTTGGGGCCCTCTTTGTGGTTCTTTGTGTTGGATTGAGCATTATGAATCTGAATTTGCTTTGGTGTTATTTTAGTACTAACTCTTGGATAGATCGATCAGAAAGAATATCTTTGAGGTGGTTTCGTACCCTACAAACAATTTATTCTTATGTTCTCCGCTAGATAGGAACTTTGGAGTGAATCTTCATCGCACATTGAGGGATGGTTATATGATCCAATTATATTAGCATTATTGAGAGATTGCACTAGCGAAAGTACGGACCCTATGCCTCATTTTCAAGCATTGCAGTACCGTTTGTGCTCACTTTTATCGTTTGGTACCTTGCTGTTTTTATTTATTCAGATTATAAAAATATATTTCTACCATCCATATTACACTTTTATCACCATCTCTTCGCCGAACTAGTGCACCTATACAATTTGCCATTGTATTGGGTGTGTTGGGGGCACAAGAGATTTCTTGTATTTGGTTGCAGGGTTGTTTGAGAGAGACCATCTTCATCCTACGCCTCCCACGGATTGATAAACCTTAGGTCATCCACTTGAGGGAAAATTGCTACTGTCCTACAAAACTCTGCGCTTGGAGGCCCAACACGAGTCTACAAGAATAAAGTTGCATAGTAGACATCAAGCTCTTTTCTGGCGCCGTTGTCGGGGAGGTTAGGTAAGCGGCACTCACACCCCATCAACGAATCTCTTTTCTGGTGCCGTTGCCGGGGAGGTGAGTGCTTGAAGGTATATCTTTAGATCTTGCAATCGAATCTTTTAGTTTCTTGTTTTATCACTAGTTTGGTTTATAAAAGAAAACTACAAAAATATGGAATTGAGGCTGCATCTTATTATTCGTCTTTATCATGTCTTTCTTGAAAATGATGGAAAGGAAAATTGTGCTCAATTGATAGAAGAAGAATTCAATAAAATACTTGGCATAAAATCTTTAAATGACAAGCATAATTGCAATGTTGTTAGTATGAATTCTTTGAATATCCATGAAGCTAATGATATGCAAAGCCATAAGCTTGGGGATGCTATGTTTGATGAAGATGATATTTTTAGTCCCCCAAGATTTGATGTGCAAATTTGTTATAATGGTAGCATGCCTCCTATTTATGATGATTATGATGATGACATGTATGCTATAGAGAATAATGATAACCATGAAACTTGTCATCATGATTTTAATGCTCAAATTGATCATGCCAACCAAGTGTCTCATGATAGTTATTTTGTTGAGTTTGCTCCCACTACTATTCATGAGAATAAATTTGCTTATGTTGAGAGTAGCAAAATTTCTATGCTTATGCAACATGAAAAGAATGCTTTATGTGATAGCTATATCATAGAATTCATTCATGATGCTACTGAAAATTATTATGAGAGGGGAACATGTGCTTCTACATATCTCAATAATATCAAGTTTTCTCTCTATGTGTTAAAAATATTGAAGTTTTGCTTGTTTTGCCTTCCTATGCTAGTTGATTCTTGCTCCCATAAATTGTTTGCTCACAAAATCCCTATGCATAGGAAGTGGGTTAGGCTTAAATGTGCTTGCCATGTGATTCATGATGCTCTTTTTTATGTTTCAATTACTATTTTTATGTGAGCGTCATTGAAATCATCATGCCTAGCTAAAAAGGCATTAAAGAAAAGTGCTTGTTGGGAGACAACCCAACACTTTTACCTACCGTTTTCATGTTCTCACATTATTAGGATACTGTAGTAATCATGTTTTATAGCTTTTGTTTCAATAAAGTGCCAAGTAAAGCCTTTGGGATAGTATGGATGATAGTTGACTTGATTCTGTGCAAAAATAGAAACTTTTCCGTCCAGTGCAGAAATTCCTATATTTTACTGGAACGTGTAAAAATTCAAAAACAATTACAGTTGATAGATATACAAATTCTGTACGTTTTCCAAAATTTTCATATTTTTTTGAGTTACAGAAGCATGGTTGGAGTACATATTACTTCAGACTGTTCTGTTTTTGACAGATTCTATTTTCAATGCATATTTTGCTTATTTCCTAGTTTCTATGGCTTATATTGCTCAATATAAATTGTGGAAATTATATGCTACAGTAGGCATTGTGTGTAAACAAATATGAATCTTGTCTTTGACAGTACCAAAGTGAAACGGTTTGCTCTTTATCATACTAACATATCTCACGAAGTTCCGTTAAGTTTTGTGTGATTGAAGTTTTCATGTTTTGGGTGAGATGTCGATATGAGGAGAATAAGGAGTGACAAGACCCTAAGCTTGGGGATGCCCAAGGCACCCCAAGGTAATATTCAAGGAAGATCCAAGCAACTAAGCTTGGGGATGCCCCGGAAGGCATCCCCTCTTTCGTCTCCAACATTATCGGTAACCTCACTTGGAGCTATGTTTTCATTTGTCACATGATATGTGTTTCACTTGGAGCATCAATTTATTTTGTTTTGATTTTATTTCTGTTATTTATATAATTTTTTGCATCTTTTATTTCAATAAAAATGTCTATAGCCTTTACCATGCTTATTTTGCAAGTCTACATGTTGCTGTTTGAAAACAGAAAGTTTATCGATGTTGCAAAAATTCCCCAGAAATGTCAGTATGTGATAAAATGTTGAAACTTTTTGCACACTAAGCTCTGACAAATTTTCTACAGTGTGGTAAATTTTCATAATTTTTGGAGTTAAATAAGTATTGATACTCTTGAATTCTTTACAGACTGTACTGTTTTGGCAGATTGCTGTTATGTTTGCATTGTTTGCATATGTTTGCTTTTTTAATGATTCTATTTGAGGATAGGAGTATTAAATATGCAGAGGCATTTAGTATGCAATGTTGAATAATAATTTTTGTGATTTGCTACAGTAGAGAATGATAAGGTTTTTGCATTGGTTTATACTAACTTATCTCACGAGTTCTTGTTGAGTTTTGTGTGTATGAAGTTTTTAAGATTTAGGGAAACCGTGATATAAAAGGAATTAAGGAGACGCAAAAGCTCAAGCTTGGGGATGCCCAAGGCATCCCAAGATAATATTTCAAGAAGTCTCAAGCATCTATGCTTGGGGATGCCCCGGTAGGCATCCCACCTTTCTTCATCAACAATTATCGGTTAGTATCGGTTGAGCCTAAGTTTTTGCTTCTCCACTTTAGTTGTGCTATTCTTGGAATGTCATTTTGTTTTGTTTTACTTGCTGTTTTAATAAAATATTTAGATCTGAAAGTTTTTAAATAAGAGAGGGTCCTCAATTAGTTACCCCTTTACTTAACTACTCGCTTGATCTTCACTTATATCTTTTTGGAGTAGTTTGTCATTTGCTCTAGTGCTTCACTTATATCCTATGAGTAAATTGTTGAATGAATTAAATATCATGAAGGTGAAATTATATGTTCATATCATGCCTAGTGGTAGCTTCACATTGTATTTAGAAAGTGAAATTTTTTGAAGTTTGACAATCACAATATTGGTCATACAAGAAATTCATGAATGATTAGTAGAAGGAAGAGAACTTTCACATGCAAACATATTATCTTGGACATCTTCTATGATTGTGAATACCCATTAATTATTTTCAAACTTGAGCAAATTAGTTGAAGTTGGACAAGGAAGACAACGTTTTGAGTTATGTTTGGGTATATTTGCATAGAAGTTATATTGTCATGGATCCTCCAACATGTGGTGTTTGCCTAAGATCTTTTGCTAGCCAAAAATTCATCCTAAGTAGAGATACTACTTGTGCATCCAAAAACCCTTAAACCCAGTTTCTTGCCATGAGTGTCCACCATACCTACCTATATGCGGTATTTCCATGCCGTTCTAAGCAAGTTTGTATGTGCCATCTCTAATTTTCAAAATAAATTTCCTTTTTGTGTGCTCGTACCGCTCATGAAGCGGCAGGGGGTGGCCAATATTTTCCATGCGAGATGTGTTATTCTCAAGATGAGTGTTTATTCACTTGTCATTGCACGAGAGTACGACAAAGGTATTAGGGATGCCAGTCCCGAAATGAAAAAGAAATTTACTTTATGTTGTCAAATAATAAATTCCTTGGAAAGTGTTGGTATGGAGGGCACCCGTGGATACGGCTAGCCATGGAAAGTGAAAGAAATGGTGGAAAAAGGAATAATGTTTATTTTCTGTTTGGGAACCGCCTATGATATATCTAGCATGGAAAGTGTTGGGAATTACTCAGTCGTTTCCGTTGACGGGAAAAGTATGCCTCTCAAAATTTTTATCTCTCAATTTAAGGTTTGAGCTCTGGCACCTCTACAAATCCATACTTCCCTCTACGAAGGGCCTATCTTTTAATTTTCAGTATTTACTTTTATGCAAAGAGTCAATAGTATAAATTCTCATTTCAACCTCAATTATTCTCTAGTTGGCAAGCATCATGTGGTGGGGAAAGATCTAGGCACATATGACCAGTCAAATATATTTGATCATGATTTATTATTGTTGACAATTATCTCTATGATAAATGAGTTGGGAGGCAAAATTTTAAGCCCCTATCTTTCTCTGTGTTCGATGGATGCATTTGTTTTAAGAACTAGAAGATGCCCCGCGCGTTGCTGCGGGACCATTTGCTACAACTATATTGTCATATAAAGAAACAACAAAAAAGATATAATGGAAAGTCAATGACCTATGTAATCTAGCATGATATTCACAAAGATTAAATGATGCCTTAGAACCTGTCGTAAATAGAATATTGGCTATAAGAACACAATACGTATGCGAAATGAACTCCACAACAAATGACTGAATCGGAGCGCACCTGCAAATGAGCCACTAAATGTCGTTCTCTCTAAATTCCTGAAGCCAAGATTTTGAATGACAAAAGTGAAGCACTGAAATTAGTACTGGTCTCAATATCTGGAGGAAAAAAGTGATAACAGCGGGCATGGTTTCCTGACCGTTCCAACTCGCAATGTTTAGGTCCACCAAAACTAAGGGATCACAAAAATTAGGGTGCATCTACTCAGTAATAATGATCTAAGTGACTTATCAGGATCTGCTAAAAGAAAGCGATCTGGAATCCTGGATGTGTAACAGAGGATAGAAGATGTCCTTGGCAACTCGCATGGGCTCCAGTAAATTGCTACTCCAAATCAGCCAAGCTTAGTGGCGCGTGTCGTGTAGAATGATCGAGATGGAGCAGCAATGAATGTGCCACAAGCGGATGGGTCAGTCACCATTTGTCTGCTGATCTATACACAATACCAGTATGTCCACCATGTGTAGAAGATAGGAAAATGAAATTATGAAAACAAAATAGTTGCCTCACGTATATGCCTACCTAAATTCATCCAAGCCTATCTTTTTGATTGAGTGACAATTGTGACTTACTTGAATAGAAGGGATAATTAGATTTCGTCTTGGGTTATAGTAGATGATTTGTTCCAACCAATGCATTGCATGGAATGAAGGGAATCATATGCATGTGATCTGTAACGTACCGAAACAAATATAAGATGCATGATTGGCTGGTATTTGATGACATGGCATGCTGAGTTGGACCATTTGCATGTCAAAAGAAAAGCTTGTAGTGGGGAGCAACTTCTTAAGAATGTAAGATATGCTTTGAGTAGTAGCAATCATGGAATACTATATGATGATTGAGTATGTGGAGCTCTTACTTAGACTCTGTTGAATAATTTGAATTCCAATTGCTTGGTGACTGAGAACATAGGTTGTTGAGTTTCAAGAGAATTCATTGTTTGAACCTTAACATGTGAATTGGTTACTACTTTAACATGAGAAGTTTTATAAGAAACAATTGCTGTTCTGATGCTAGAAAAAGTGATTGAAATTATCATTGATCAAACTTATGCACTTTGCTAGCATTCACACTTCGTAAATTATTTCTTTTATCATTTACCTACTCGAGGACGAGTAGGAATTAAGCTTGGGGATGCTGATACGTCTCCAACGTATCTATAATTTATGAAATTTTCATGCTATTATATTATCATTCTTGGATGTTTTACAATCATTTTATAGCAACTTTATATCATTTTTTGGGACTAACCTATTGACCCAGTGCCCAATGCCAGTTGCTGTTTTTTGCTTGTTTTTTACATCACAGGAAATCAATATCAAACAGAGTCCAAACACCGCGAAACTTTTTGAGGATTTTTTATGGACCAGAAGACATCCAATGGGCCAGAGCAACACCTGGGGGGGTGCCCCGAGGGGGGCACAACCCACCAGGGCGCGCCTGGGGGCCCAGGCGCGCCCAGGTGGGTTGTGCCCACCTAGGTGGCCTCCCGTACCCCTTCTTCTCCCTATAAATTGCCAAATATTCCAAAACCCTCGGGGGTAGCCCTAGATCAGAAGTTCCACCGCCGCAAGGCCTCTGTATCCACGAGATCCAATCTAGACCCCGTTCCAACACCCGGCCGGAGGGGGAGATCATCACCGGTGGCCATCTTCATCATCCCGGCGGCCACCACGATGAGGAGGGAGTAGTCCACCCTCGGGGCTGAGGGTTTGTACCAGTAGCTATGTGTTTAATTGCTCTCTCTCGTGTTCTTGAGATGCGCAATCTTGATGTATCGCGGGCTTTGTTAATATAGTCGGATCATATGGTGTTTTCCCCTCTCTATCTTGTTGTGATGAATTGAGTTTTCCTTTTGAGATTTTGTTTTATCGAATTGAATACTTCTATGGATTTGAGAGCACTTGATATATGTCTTGCATACGAATACCCGTGGTGACAATGGGGTATTATATTGATTCACTTGATATATGTTTTGGCACTCAACTCACGGATTCCCGAGGTGACATTGGGGTAATCTATGCATAGGGGTTGATGCACGTTCTTGTCTTTGTTTCTACGGTAGAAATCTTGGGGCACTCTTTGAGGTTCTTTGTGTTGGATTGAGCATTATGAATCTGAATTTGCTTTGGTGTTATTTTAGTACGAATTCTTGGATAGATCGATCGGAAAGAATAGCTTTGAGGTGGTTTCGTACCCTACAAACAATTTATTCTTATGTTCTTCGCTAGATAGGAACTTTGGAGTGATTCTTCATCGCACGTTGAGGGATGGTTATATGATCCAATTATATTAGCATTGTTGAGAGATTTCACTAGCGAAAGTACGGACCCTATGCCTCATTTTCAAGCATTGCAATACCGTTTGTGCTCACTTTTATCGTTTGCTACCCTGCTTTTATTTATTTATTCTGATTATAAAAATATATTTCTACCATCCATATTACACTTTTATCACCATCTCTTCACCGAACTAGTGCATCTATACAATTTCCCATTGTATTGGGTGTGTTGGGGACACAAGAGATTTCTTGTATTTGGTTGCAAGGTTGTTTGAGAGAGACCATCTTCATCCACTTGAGGGAAAATTGCTACTGTCCTACAAAACTCTGCGCTTGGAGGCCCAACACGAGTCTACAAGAATAAAGTTGCATAGTAGACATCAATGATTGACGTGTTGTTCACAACCTCGGGTTCGCGCAAGCGATTCCCCCTACCTGGCGCGCCAAAGATGTCGTGGGAGAACACAATCACCTATGGGGCCACTGGCCCCTTGTGGTTCAGCAAGGGGGATGTCACGTTGCACAAAGAGCGGAGGCCATGAAGCAGCACGACAAAGGTGACACTGGTGGTTTTTACCCAGGTTCGGGCCGCTGGAAAGCGTAAAACCCTACTCCTGCTTTTGTGGATTGGATGGAGGAACACGATGGACGCGCATCGCTTATGCCCGACAAGGTGGCCTCAGGGAGAGCTGCTACGCGCGTACAAGTATGCGAGGGTCCGAATCCCTCTCTAGGTTGCCTTGGACCTCCTTTTATAGCTAAGGGGTAACCACAGTGGCAAAACAGTCTTTATCTGGTGATTAGATAGCTAACAGTGCTATCATACCTAACTCTGGCAGTTAGGACAAAGTGCATTAAATGCACTGCTAGGTGTCATGCGGAGGGTGAAGCCCGGCAAGCCTGCCGTGCCGCTTAATCATCTTCTGCTTATCTGCTGGACAAGCCTCTGGATGGGTGTCATGCAAGGATAATCTGTCTTCCAATGGGCCGCCACGTGCTTAGTGGAAGACACTTAATCATCAGGAGGCTCGACACCGCATTGATAAGTGATTTGCGTTGTGGTGCGGTGGAGCGATGGTGCCTTGGAGGGAGTTCTTGCCCTTGGCGGCCCCAGCAAGCGTGCCGGGGCAATCTTGGATTTCTCCTTGGGGTGGTCTCGACCTGGTTGGGCTCTCCTGCCCGGCAAGGGAGTCCTTCCCAAGGTGATGCTCTGCTGTCTTGTATGTTGACTTGGTCTTCTTGATCCGCTCCTTGATCTCACAAAGAGTGGTTTCTCTGGCTTGTCATTGCTTTGTTGTTGGTGCCAGACACATGATGGTAGCACACCTATGTATAAGTCCGGTCAGCAAACGTGAATGTTTGTTGCACCGACACATTGTGTGAGAACAATTATGAATCTTGTCTTTGACAGTACCAAAGTGAATGATTTGTCTTTATCATACTAACCTATCTCACGATGTTCCGTTAAGTTTTGTGTGATTGAGGTTTTCAAGTTTTGGGTGAGATATCGATATGAGGAGAATAAGGAGTGAAAAGACCCTAAGCTTGGGGATGCCCAAGGCACCCCCAAGGTAATATTAAAGGAAGATCCAAGCAACTAAGCTTGGGGATGCCCCGGAAGGCATCCCCTCTTTCGTCTCCAACATTATCGGTAACCTTAGTTGGAGCTATATTTTTATTCGTCACATGATATGACTTTTGCTTGGAGCGTCATTTTATTTTGTTAGGATTTGCTTGCTATTGTTTATAATAATATTTTGTATCTTTTCCTTCAATAAAAATGTCAAGTATAGCCTTTGCCTTGCTTATTTTGCAAGTCTATATGTGGCTGTTTGAAAACAGAAAGTTGCACGCTACTGCATGAATTGTTAAAAAATATCAGAATGTGATAAAATATTGATTTTTTTTGTAAAATAAGCTATGACACATTTTCTACAGACTGTTAAAGAAGTATGAAAATTCTTGCATCCATTACAGACTGTCATGTTTTGACAGATTGCTGTTATGTTTGCATTGTTTGCATATGTTTGCTTGTTTAATCATTCTATTTGAGGATAGGAGTATTAAATATGCAGAGGCATTTAGTATGAAATGTTAAATAATAATTTTAGTGATTTTCTACAGTAGAGAATAATAAGGTTATGCGTTGATTTATACTAACTTATTTCACGAGTTCTTGTTGAGTTTTGTGTGGATGAAGTTTTTAAGATTTAGGGAAACCGTGATATAAAAGGAATTAAGTAGACACAAAAGCTCAAGCTTGCGGATGCCCAAGGTATCCCAAGATAATATTTCAAGAAGTCTCAAGCATCTAAACTTGGGGATGCCCCGGTAGGCATCCCACCTTTCTTCATCAACAATTATCGGTTAGTTTCGGTTGAGCCTAAGTTTTGCTTCTTCATATGAGTTGTGCTATTCTTGGAATGTCATTTTATTTTGTTTTGCTTGATGTTTTAATAAAATACTTAGATCTAAAATTTTTATATTTGAGAGAGTCCTCAATTAGCTACCTATTTACTTAACTACTCGCTTGATCTTCACTTATATCTTTTTGGAGTAGTTTGTCATTTACTGTTGTGCTTCACATATATCCTATGAGTAAATTGTTGAATGAATTGAATATCATGAAGTTGAAATTATATGTTCATATCATGCCTAGTAGTAGCTTCTCATTGGGCTTAGGAAGTGAAATCTTTTGAAACTTGACAATCACAATATCGGTCATACAAGCAATTCATGAATGATTAGTATAAGGAAGAGAACTTTCACATATAATTATATTATCTTGGACATCTTCTGTGAATGTGAATACCCATTAATTATTTTCAAACTTGAGCAAATTAGTTGAAGTTGGACAAGGAAGACAACGTAATGAGTTATGGTTGTGTATATTTGCATAGAAGTTATATTGTTATGGATCCTCCAACATGTGGTGCTTGCTTAGGATCTTTTGCTAGCCAAACATTCATACTAAGTAGAGATACTGCTTATCCATCCAAAAACCCTTAAACCTAGTTTCTTGCCATGAGTGTCCACCATACCTACCTATGGATTGAATAAGATCCTTCAAGTAAGTTGTCATCGGTGCAAAAAGGCAATAAAAATTGCTTCTAAATGCACTACTAGGGAAATCCTAGCAGTAGCGCGTGTTGGAGGCATAGTAGTGGCGAGGGGGGCGCGCTACTGATACGTCGCTATAGCTAATGTTCAGCAGTAGCGCGGGTTGGGGCGCGCTACTACTATACTACATAGCAGTAGCGTGTTTTCCAGACCGGCGCTACTACTACTCCTTCCTAGCAGCAACGTGTTTCCCCACCCAGCGCTACTACTACACCTCCCTAGCAGTAGCGCCTTGTGGGCTACCAGCGCTACTGGTAAAGTTTCTCTTTTTTTACGACATATTACCGCTGTATTTGTACTGGTTTATAGTAGTCTCATCATATGATTTTATGAACATGATGAGTTATTATTTCAGTGAGTGAAAAAGACATGGATTACATTCAAGTGGAAGTAAACATGGAGCATATCCAAAGTACACTGATCAAGTTTGGATTTGTAGTACTTTCGATTTGCACCATGTGTTGCCTCCACTTGAATCTAATCCATGTTTATTTCACCCACTGATATATATAATAACTGGTCATGCTCATAATGATATAATAACTAAGCATCATCATCATTAATAATAACTCATCATCGTTATCTTAATAACAAGTCATACTCATCATCATCATAGTCATCTAACCAACCCTACTTAATTGTTCTTGGCACATAATCATGAGTATTAGCTAGGACCTACTACCCTCTCTAAGGTAAAATAGCATAAAACAAGATAGGCCCTGACGCTCCATTATGGAGAATGGAGATTATCCTGTCTCCAATTCTTGCGCTTCGCACAATGTTGCTTCCAAGTAGCTCCCTATGATTGTCCATACATTTTTTCCATTCTTTGATTGTCATGTGTTCATCAGTTTTAGAAATCCGATATGAACATCGGTGAAGCCTAGGACGACCTGGCCGTAAGCTAATAACATCAAGGCGACCTTTCGGAAACATCAGATCAGGCACACAATCCTTCGGGATTTTCTCTTGAAAAACATAATAATAACGTCGTAGTTAGCAATGTAGTTTAGCTTTAGAAGAATTTATGCAAAAGATGCACGGATGTCATAATAGTAAAAAATCTTACCATGCCATCTCCATGTCCTGAGATGAACAATCTTTGTCTCCATATTTTCATGATCTTCAAATTTCAGATGCTCCAAGACATAGCATCTTGCATGGCAAGGGATAAGCTAGTCGAATTGTAAAAGATGGAAATTACACGTTGAAGAAGCAGAATTCATGCTTAATTAAGAAAAAATACTTGTCGTTGCGTACCGTTTCAACATCGAAGGTCTCGTCGAGCTTAATACTAAAGCGCCGACCATCTACCAGGTGAGGCCTGTCGCACAGACCCCGGTCGTCGCCGTAGTAGTCGCACTCCAGAATCCTATCGTCGTCGTCAGACATTTCCTATGTTCATAATTCAATGATTAAACTTCTAAAATTCAATATATGTACTACAAAAACTAAATTAGATCATTATTATTCATTTTGGCTTGACTGTCGGTCTGTCGAGTCTTTTCTTGAAAGCTCTCGGCTCATGTGGTGTATATATTCGACCGTCGGTGATAGTAGCTCCTCCCTTCGTTCCCGAGTGCATTACACCAAATTGTCTAGCACACGGGAAAGAAGGAGAAGCTACCCCCACGACAATAGTTAGGATTCTTCATCTCTGACATTTGTGACCGTCGGTGATGGTAGCTATTCCTGTCATTCCAAAGTGTATTACACCAAAATGTCAAGCACCTTGGAATGAAGAAGAAGCTACCCCCACGACAACAGTCGGGATTCTTCGTCCTCTCATATATGGTGACCACTCCCTCACTATTTTTTGACTGTCATATATGGAGCCCCAACAGACTTAAAATCAACCCAAAATGTCGTCTAATGCTTTTTTCGGCAAATCCAACGCACTCTATATTTCCTATATTGTAGCACAAGCCATGCCAAAATTCATGAAAAAATTTGGCATGACCTTTGCTAAAAAAGGACATATCGAGCGCCTAAAATTTGTCGGAATGGAAATTAAACAACACTCCGACAAAACATAGGCCACTCGGAGGTGTTCCCTGCAAACATAGGCCAGTTGGGCAAGCACTATAGTAGTACACAACACTACATATCACATGTCTAAATCTCCATCATATTTGAAAGACCTACATTGAAAATTTTCTATTCCATGGAAATTGTCACAGCTACTCATCTACTACTGTACTACATCTATCAAAACATCTACATCATCATCGACATGGGACATGGGGATTTGGCTGGTCTCACCTCGAGGTCAGAGGGGGTTGGTGACGGGGACGACGGCGGGGATGATGCAGGGCTCCTTGATTTCAGCAAAAACAAGATATAAACAAAAACATTATTATCCTCATTTTAGGACTTAATGAAACCCTATAAGCTATCAACTAAACATTATTATGCTGATTCAAAAGACCTACATTTACTAAAAATTTGTAAAACTAGCTTTTTTTACTAAAAATTTGTATTACTAACCCTAACAGCTATCCATCCATCCATCTATCTATCCAAAGCATTACTAAAAAAAACCTAGTTTTATCCATCTATCTATCCAAGCATTACAAAAAAACCTAATTTCATCCACCCATTTATCTATAAGCTTTCTACTAGTAGTGGGTTCCTATATATGAACACCTAGGGTTACATATATCTACATTCTATTGTACTCAAAAACCTATTTAGTGCTCTAATGATGAAATGGGCTCATATATATGAACACCTAGGGTTCATATATATGAACAAAATTAGTGAAAAAAATTGAACATATTGCATTTCCTAATTCATCCAACACATCCAGAGATACCTAGCTTTTGGGTGAATTGAGAGGAGAAGGAGGTACTCACGGTAGCTAGGCAGGCTGGGGCCTAGAAGGGGAAGGAGATGGCAGGCAAGTGGGAGGGTGGCCGCGGTTGGGGAGGGCCGACGTCGGGGGAGGGCAGCCGCACGTGGGGAGGGCGGCCGCGGGGGAGTGCGGCCACGTGTGAGGAGGGCGGCCGCGGGCGAGGGCGGCAGGAGAAGTGCAGGGACGGGACAACGAGGGTCGAAGAGAGAGTGGAGATGGAGAGTGAGGAGGGGAGAGTGAGAGGTCAGGGGCGGGCCGGGGAGGATGATGATAAGGTGGGCTTAGCAGTAGCGCGCCTAGAGGCCCAACACTACTGCTAATGTCGTTAGCTGTAGCGCTGGTCCAGGACAGGCGCTACTGCTAAGTGGGGACGGGCAGCTTGGCCTGGGATGGCCATAACGGCAGCGCACCTTGGCAGAACGCGCTACTGCTAAGTATCTACTTGTAGCGCTTTTCTTTAAAACGCGCTACTGCTAAGTATCAGTAGTGTCTCATTTCAACAAGCGCTATTGATAAGACTCTTTGTATAAGCTTTTCCCTAGTAGTGATGTGTTTGATCATTTAGTGTAAGAGAAAATTGAGCGTTGTACGAACTTGTGATGGCAAAGTAATAAAAGTGACGGACTGCATAATAAAGGTTGCTATCATAAGGGGCAATATAACATGACGTTCTTTTGCATTAAGGAATTGTGCATACAAAACCAAAAAGCGCATGACAACCGTATGCATTCTCATTTCAACCTCAATTATTCTCTAGTTGGCAAGCATCAAGTGGTGGGGAAAGATCTAGGCACATATGACCAGTCAAATATATTTGATCATGAATTATTATTGGTGACAATTATCTCTATGATAAATGAGTTGGGAGGCGAAACATTAAGCCCCTATCTTTCTCTGTGTTCGATAGATGTCATTTGTTCTAAGAATATGCTTTGAGTAGTAGCAATCATAGAAGACTATATGATGATTGAGTATGTGGAGCTCTTACTTAGACATTGTTGAATAAGTTGAATTGCAATTGTTTGGTGACGAAGAACATAGGTTGTTAAGTTTCAAGAGAATTCATTGTTTGAACCATAACATGTGAATTGATTACTACTTTATCATGATGAGTTTTATGAGAAAGAGTTGTTGTTATGATGCAAGGAAAAGTGATTGAAATTATCATTGATCAAACTTATGCACTTTGCTAGCAATCACACTTCATAAATTATTTCTTTTATCATTTACCTACTCAAGGACGAGTAGGAATTAAGCTTGGGATGCTGATACATCTCCAATGTATCTATAATTTATGAAGTATTCATGCCATGTTTACAACAATTTTATATGGTTTTGGTATGATTTGGATGGAACTAACCCGGACTGATGCTGTTTTCAGCAGAACTACCATGGTGTTGTTTTTTGTGCAGAAATAAAAGTTCTCCAAATGCAACGATACTTTTTGACATTTTTTTGGAACAAAATAGGCACTAGAAGCTTCGTGGGAGGGC
This sequence comes from Thinopyrum elongatum, assembly GCA_011799875.1. Classification (NCBI taxonomy): domain Eukaryota; kingdom Viridiplantae; phylum Streptophyta; class Magnoliopsida; order Poales; family Poaceae; genus Thinopyrum; species Thinopyrum elongatum. The sequence continues at coordinate 507,382,121 of CM022297.1, forward strand.
CAGAAGAGCCACGAGGAGGGCACAACCCACCAGGGCACGCCAGAGAGGCCTGGCTTGCCTCGGTGGGTTGTGCTCACCTTGAGGCCCATCTTCGTGTGAAACCGACGCCAAAAAATCCTATAAATAGAGAAAACATTAGAAATAACCCTAGATTAGAACTTCCACCGTCGCAAGCCTCTGTAGCCATGAAAAACCAATCTAGACCCCGTTCTGGCACCCTGCCGGAGGGGGAAATCATCACCGGTGGCCATCTACATCATTCCGGCAGTCACCATGATGAGGAGGGAGTAGTCCACGCTCGGGGCTGAGGGTTTGTACCAGTAGCTATATGTTAAATCTCTCTCTCTCTCTCGTGTTCTTGAGATGTCACGATCTTGATGTATCGCGGGCTTTGTTAATATAGTTGGATCATAAGGTGTTTTCCCCTCTCTATCTTGTTGTGAATTGAGTTTTCCCTTTGAGATTTCATTTTATCGAATTGAATACTTTTATGGATTTGAGAGAACTTGATGTATGTCTTGCTATGAATACCCGTGGTGACAATGGGGTATCATATTGATTCACTTGATATGTGTTTTGGCACTCAACTCGCGGATTCCTGAGGTGACAATGGGGTAATCTATGCATAGGAGTTGATGCATGTTCTCGTCTTTGTTTCTTCGGTAGAAATCTTGGGGCACTCTTTGAGGTTCTTTGAGTTGGATTGAGTATTATGAATCTGAAATTGTTTGATGCATATCATGTAATCAACTCACGGATACTCGCGGTGACATTGGAGTGTCTTGGTGACATTAGAGTTGGTTGATGTGTATCATATGGTGTTATTTTAGTACGAACTCTTGGTTAGATCGATCAGAAAGAATAGCTTGGTGTTATTTTAGTATGAACTCTAGGATAGATTGATCGGAAAGAAAAGCTTTGAGGTGGTTTCGTACCCTACAAACAATTTCTTCTTATGTTCTCCGCTAGATAGGAACTTTGGAGTGATTGTTCATCGCACGTTGTGGGATGGTTATATGATCCAATTATATTAGCATTGTTGAGAGATTGCACTAGCGAAAGTACGGACCCTAGGCCTCATTTTCAAGCATTGCAATACCGTTTCTGCTCCGTTTTTTTATCAATTGCTACCTTGCAGTTTTTTATTGTTCCTATTACAAAAGCAATATCTACTATCATTACTACACTTTTATCACCATCTCTTGGCTGAATGAGTGCACCTATACAATTTACCATTGTAGTTGGTGTGTTGGGGACACAAGAGACTTTTTATTATTTGGTTGCAGGGTTGTTTGAGAGAGACCATCTTCATCCTACACCTCTCATGGATTGATACACCTTAGGTCATTCACTTGAGGGAAATTTGCTACTGTCCTACAAAACTCTGCGCTTGGAGGGCCAACACGAGTCTACAAGAACAAGTTGTGTAGTAGACATCAAGGCCCCCCAGGCACACCCTGGTGGGTGGTGGGTAGCCCAGCCCACCTCCGGTGCCCATCTTCTGGTATATGAGGTCTTTTGACCTAGAAAAAATAAGGAGAGGACTTTCGGGACGGAGCGCTGCTGTCTCCAGGAGGAACTTGGGCAAGAGCACTTTTGCCCTCCGGCGGAGCGATTCCGTCAGGGGAACTTCCCTCCCGGAGGTGGAAATCGAAGCCATCGTCATCACCAACAACTGATACGTCTCCAACTTATCTATAATTTTTTATTGTTCCATGCTATTATATTATCTGTTTTGGATGTTTTTATATGCATAAATATGCTATTTTATATTATTTTTGTGACTAACCTATTAACCTAGAGCCCAGTGTCAGTTTATGTTTTTTCCTTGTTTTTGACTTTTACAGAAAAGGAATATCAAACGGAATCCAAACGGAATAAAACTTTAAGATGATTTTTCTTGGACTACCTGACACCTACGTGACTTGGAGAAATGGCCAAAAGAGTCCCGAGGAAGCCACAAGCCTCTAGGGCGCGTCCTAGGGGGGCGCCCTGAGGGCTTGTGGGCCCCTCGGGAGTCCTCCAACCCTAAAACCACTTCTATATATTCCCAAATATTCCCCAAACATCAGAAGCGTCCACCAAAATACTTTTCCGCCGCCGCAAGCCTCTGTTCCCATGAGATCCCATCTTGGGGCCTTTTTCGGCACTCTACCGGAGGGGGATTCGATCACGGAGGGCCTCTACTTCAACCTTGCTGCAGTTCCGATGAAGTGTGAGTAGTTTACCACAGACCTACGGGTCTATAGCTAGTAGCTAGATGGCTTCTTCTCTCTCTTTGATCTTCAATACAACGTTCTCCTGGATGTTCTTGGAGTTCTATCCGATGTAATACTCTTTTGCGGTGCATTTGTTGAAATCCGATGCATTGTGGATTGATGATCAGATTATCTATGAATATTATTTGAGTCTTCTTTGAACTCTTTTATGCATGATTAAGATATCTTTCTATTTCTCTTCGAACTATCGGTTTGGTTTGGCCAACTAGATTGGTTTTTCTTGCAATGGGAGAGGTGCTTAGTTTTGGGTTCAATCTTGCGGTGTCCTCACCTAGTGACATAGTAGGGGTAGCAAGGGACGTATTGTATTGTTGCCATCAAGGATCAAAAGATGGGGTTTACATCATATTGCTTGAGTTTATCCCTCTTCATCATGTCATCTTACTTAAGGCGTTACTCCGTTCTTATGAACTTAATACTCTAGATGCATGCTGGATAGCGGTCGATGTGTGGAGTAATAGTAGTAGATGCAGGTAGGAGTCGGTCTACTTGTCACGGATGTGATGCCTATATTCATGATCATTGCCATAGATATCGTCATAACTATGCGCTTTCCTATCAATTGCTCAACACTAATTTGTTTACCCACCGTATGTTTTCTTTCAAGAGGAAAGCCTCTAGTGAAACCTGTGGCCCAAAAATACTTTGCCATCATATATTTTCTGATCTATAAACTAAAAACCCAAAAATACTTTGATGCAATTTATTTATATTAACTTTAGTTTGCTCTTTTATTTATCTTTTATACCTATCTCTATTAGATCTCACTCTTGTTCGTGACCGTGAAGGGATTGACAACCCCTTTTTTGCGTTGTGTGCAAGTGTTTGTTAGTTTGTGCAGGTGCATATATTGGAGACTTGCTTGTGTCTCCTACTGGATTGATACCTTGGTTCTTAACTGAGGGAAATACTTATCTCTACTTTCTGCATCACCCTTTCCTCTTCAAGGGAAAATCAACACAAGCTCAAGAAGTAGCAGGAAGAATTTCTGGCGCCGTTGTCGGGGAGGTTCTACATCAAGCCTACCAAGTATCTACCGTAAACTATCATCTCTTGCATTTACATTATTTGCCATTTGCCTCTCGTTTTCATCTCACCCACTTCACAAAAATTTGCCTTTTCATTCGCCTTCTTTTTTGTTTGTCTTTTTCTCGTTAGATCTTTTGTTTGCATGTGTTGCCATGTGCCTTCTATATGCTTGCATCTTCGCTTGCTAAAAATCTATTGATATGGATCCTCATCCACTTGCTAATCTTTTCAAAAGATCCAATTATGATGAACCAATTGATAGTGAATTGAGTTCACTAGATTATCTTTATGAAGTTTTGCTTGACATTCATGAATCGGAAAACTGTGATGAAGTGTTAAATGAAGAAATTTATAAAGTGATTCATGATAGCTCCTTGAATGAAAAGCATGATTGCAATGATGTTAATATAAATTCGATTAATGTCAATTGTGTTAGTGATATGCAAAACCCCAAGCTTGGGGATACTTGTTTTGCTATGTCCACTACTTATTGCAATGATCATGATTGGGGTGATAATGATTCTTATGATCTTGAAAATTTATTTAAACCTCATGATGAATATGCTTGCGATAATATTAAAAGTGGGTTTGGAAGAGTGTCAACTTTATCTAAAAATAATCCCACATATTTGGAGAGTGTTCAATCTTATGAATTTTTTGATAAAAGTGGGTTTGGAGAGGTCATAACTTTAGTTGATGTTAATCCCACTATCTTGGAAGATTATAAAAGTTTTATGCATGTGGATCATGAAGAGAAAATTTTATATGATAGTTATATTGTTGAAATTTATTATGATCCTACATGTAATTATTATGAGAGAGGAAAATATGGTTGTAGAATTTTCATGTTACTAAATTACCTCTCGTTGAGATTTCTATTGTTTCTTTCTTCTTCCTTGCATATTTTAGTTTTTCTTGTCTTGATAATTTGTTTACTTATAAAATGCCTATGCATAGGAAGTATGTTAGACTTAAACTTGTTTTTCACATGTTTCATGAAGCTCTCTTCGTGTTTCAATTGCTATCTTTCATGTGAGCATCATTAAAATTATCAATGCCTAGCTAAAAGGCTTTAAAGAAAAGCGCTTGTTGGGAGACAACCCAATATTTTTATTTTCTATTTTTATGAGAATACACATTATTAACTCTTTAGTAATTGTGTTTTGGCGTTTTAATTAGTGTTTGAGCCAAGTAAGACCTTTGGGATACTTAGGTATATCGTTGATTTGGTTTTGCTGAAAAACAGAAACTTTTGCGTCCAGTGACAGAATTTTTAAAATTCACTGGAGTGTGGAACAATTATGAATTTTTTACACAAGATTTATATATGAATATCCTCTGTTGTACTAAATTTTCAGAAATTTTGGAGTTACAGAAGTATACGAAGTTTCCAGATTACTACAGACTGTTCTGTTTTTGACAGATTCTGTTTTCTTTGTGTTGTTTGCTTATTTTGATGAATCCATGGGTAGTATCGGGGGGTATGAGCCATGGAGAAGTTGGAATACAGTAGATATAACACCTATATAAATTTAGAATGAGTTCACAACAGTACCTAAAGTGGTGATTTATTTTATTATACTAACGGATCTCACGAGTTTTCTATTGAGTTTTGTGTTGTGAAGTTTTCAAGTTTGGGGTAAAGATTTGATGGATTATGGAATAAGGAGTGGCAAGATCCTAAGCTTGGTGATGCCTAAGGCACCTCAAGGTAATATTCATGGACAACCAAGCATCTAAGCTCGGCGATACCCCGGATGGCATCCCCTCTTTCGTCTTCAATCCATTGGTAAATTTACTTGAGGCTATATTTTTATTCACCACATGATATGTGTTTTGCTTGGAGCATCTTGTATGATATGAGTCTTTGCTTTTTATTTTGCCACAATCATCCTTGTTGTACACACCTTTTGAGAGGGACACGCTTTAATCATGAATTTATTAGAATACTCTATGTGCTTCACTTATATCTTTTGAGCTAGGCAGTTTGCTCTAGTGCTGCACTTATATCTTTTTAGAGCACGGCGTTGGCTTTATTTTATAGAAATTATTGAACTCTCATGCTTCACTTATATTATTTTGAGAGTCTTTAAACAGCATGTTAATTTGCTTAGGTTATGAATTTAGTCCTAATGTTGGGCATCCGAGAGGGATATAATAAAAACTTTCATATAAGAGCATTGAATATATGAGAAGTTTGATTCTTTGCATTTGTTTTGAGATATAAAGATGGTGATATTGGAGTCATGCTAGTGAGTAATTGTGGATTGGTAGAAATACTTGTGTTAAAGTTTGTGATTCCCATAGCATGCATGTATGGTGAACCGTTATGTGATGAAGTCGGAGCATGATTTATTTTTTCATTGTCTTCCTTATGAGTGGCGGTCGGGGACGAGCGATGGTCTTTTCCTACCAATCTATGCTCCTTGGAGCATGCATGTAGTACTTTGTTTTGATGGCTAATAAATTTTTGCAATAAGTATGTGAGTTCCTTATGACTAATGTTGAGTCCATGAATTACACGCACTCTCACCCTTCCACCATTGCTAGCCTCTCTTGTACCGCGCAACTTTTGCCGGTGCATTAAACCCACCATATACCTTCCTCAAAACAGCCACCATACCTACCTATTATGGCATTTCCATAGCCATTCCGACATATATTGCCATGCAACTTCCACCGTTCAATTTTATTATGACACATACCATCATTGTCATATTGTTCTCATATGCATGAGGCATTCATATAGAGTTATAATTCTCATATTTTGTTCTAGTATCGAGTTATAATTCTTGAGTTGTAAGTAAATAAAAGTGTGATGATCATCATTATTAGAGCATTGTCCCATATGAGGAAAGGATGATGGAAGCTATGATTCCCTCACAAGTTGGGATGAGTCTTCGGACTTTAATAAAATAAAAGAGGCCAAAGAAGCCCAAATAAAAAAAAGAGAAAAGAAAAAATGAGAGAAAAAGAGAGAAGGAACAATGTTACTATCCTTTTTCCCCGCTTGTGCTTCGAAATAGCACCATGTTCTTCATGATACAAAGTCTCCTATTTTGTCACTTTAATATACTAGTGGGAATTTTTCATTATAGAACTTTGCTTGTATATTAGAATGATGGGCTTCCTCAAATTGCCCTAGGTCTTCATGAGCAAGCAAGTTGGATTCACCCCCACTTAGTTTCTTTTTGTGCTTTCATACACTTATAGCTCTAGTGCATCTGTTGCATGGCAATCCCTACTCACTTGCATCGATATCGATTGATGGGCATCTCCATAGCCCATTAATTTGCCTAGTTGATATGAGACTTTCTCCTTCTTTTTGTCTTCTCCACATCCACCATATTTTATTCCACCGATAGTGCTATATCCATGGCTCACACTCATGTATTGCGTGAAAATTGAAAAAGTTTGAGAACATCAAAAGTATGAAACAATTGCTTGGCTTGTCATCGGGGTTGTGCATGATGAAATACTTTGTGTGATGAAGATCGAGCATAGCCAGACTATATGGTTTTATAGGGATAAGTATCCTTGGCCATGTTCTTTTGAGAAGACATGATTGCTTTATTAGTATACTTGAAGTATTATTGTTTTTATGTCAATATTAAACTTTTGTTTTGAATCTTATGGATCTGAATATTCTTGCCAAAATAAAGAAGATTGCATTGATAAATATGTTAGGTAGCATTCCACATCTAAAATTCTGTTTTTATCATTTACCTACTCGAGGACGAGCAAGAATTAAGCTTGGGGATGCTTGATACGTCTCCAACGTATCTATAATTTTTTTCCATGCTATTATATTATGTATTTTGGATGTTTTATATGCATTAATATGCTATTTTATTTTATTTTTGGGACTAACCCTATTAACCTAGAGCCCAGTGCCAGTTTCTATTTTTTCCTTGTTTTTGACTTTTACAGAAAAGGAATATCAAACGGAGTCCAAACGGAATAAAACTTTACGATGATTTTTCTTGGACTAGTAGACACCTACGTGACTTGGAGAGAGGGCCAGAAGAGTCTCGAGGAGGCCACAAGCCTCTAGGGCGCGCCCTAGGGGGGGGCGCCCTGAGGGCTTGTGGGCCCCTCGAGAGTCCTCCAACCCTAAAACCACTTCTATATATTCTCAAATATTCCCCAAACATCAGAAGCATCCACCAAAATACTTTTCCGCCGCTGCAAGCCTCTGTTCCCGTGAGATCCCATCTTGGGACCTTTTCCGGCACTCTACCGGAGGGGGATTCGATCACAGAGGGCCTCTACATCAACCTTGCTGCCCTTCCGATGAAGCATGAGTAGTTTACCACAGACCTACGGGTCCATAGCTAGTAGCTAGATGGATTCTTCTCTCTCTTTGATCTTCAATGCAATGTTCTCCTCGATGTTCTTGGAGTTCTATCCGATGTAATACTCTTTTGCGGTGCGTTTGTTGAGATCCGATGAATTGTGGATTTATGATCAAATTATCTATGAATATTATTTGAGTCTTCTCTGAACTCTTTTATGCATGATTAAGATATCTTTGTATTCCTCTTCGAACTATCGGTTTGGTTTGGCCAACTAGATTGGTTTTTCTTGCATTGGGAGAGGTGCTTAGTTTTGGGTTCAATATTGTAGTGTCCTCACCCAGTGACATAGTAGGGGTAGCGAGGCACGTATTGTATAGTTGCCATCAAGGATAAAAATATGGGGTTTACATCATATTGCTTGAGTTTGTACCTTTACATCATGTCATCTTACTTAAGGCATTACTCCGTTCTTATGAACTTAATACTCTAGATGCATGCTTGATAGCGGTCGATGTGTGGAGTATTATTAGTAGATGCAGGCAGGAGTCGGTCTACTTGTGACGGACGTGATGCCAATATTCATGATCATGGCCTTAGATATCGTCATAACTATGCGCTTTTCTATCAATTGCTCAATAGTAATTTGTTTACCCACCGTATGTTTTCTTTCAAGAGATAAGCCTCTAGTGAAACCTATGGACCCCGGGTCTATTTTCCATCATATATTTTCAGATCTATAAAACAAAAAACCCAAAAATACTTTGCTGCAATTTATTTATATTTACTTTAGTTTGCTCTTTTATTTATCTTTTAAACCTATCTCTATTAGATCTCACTCTTGTTCGTGACCGTGAAGGGATTGACAACCCCTTTTTCGCGTTGTGTGCAAGTTTTGTTAGTTTGTGCAGGTGCATATATTGGAGACTTGCTTGTGTCTCCTACTGGATTGATACCTTGGTTCTTAACTGAGGGAAATACTTATCTCTACTTTGCTGCATCACCCTTTCCTCTTCAAGGGAAAATCAACGCAAGCTCAAGAAGTAGCAACAACCCTGTCATCTTTGGGAGGCTGTCAGTGTACACAAACAGGGGTATTTGTTTCCCCCTGACCAGTGCGCAGACTTGTAGGAAAACTGCCTTTGCCGGGCACACCAGAGATAAAATGAGAACAAGATAGCAGAAGACCACCTTGGGAAGGCCTCCCTTGCCGGGCAGGAGAGCCTGGCCAGGTCGAGGCTACAACTGAGGACAAGTCCGGATTCGCCCCGGCAGGACTGCCGGGGCCGCCAAGACCAAAACCCACCAAGCTCCCTTGCCGGGGAACCTTCATCGAGACTCCACCGCTCCACCTTACCGCACCCAAGTCATTTATTGATGCAGTGTTAAGGTACTAAGCAACCAGGTGGATCCTATCACGCACCTGGTGGCATAGAAGAGAAGAGATTAGCTCTATTGACACCCGTCCAGGAGGCGTGTCAAGATAATAAAAAGAGGCAGATAAGCGACGCGGCAGGCTTGTCGGGCTTCAACCTCAATGCGACACCTAGCAATGCATTTAATGCACTTTGTCCTAACTGCCAGAGTTTGGTATGATAGCACTGTTAGCTGTCTAATCACACTCAAATGACTGTTTTGCCACTGTGGTCACCCCTTAAGCTATAAAAGGAGGCCCGAGGCAACCTAGCAAAGGGTTCGAACTTTCCAACCCCCCACACTTGTACGCGTGTAGTTGCACTCCACCAGGCGCCTTGCCGGGCTGGTGCGCTTCGTGTCTTCGTCCTCCCCAATCTTAATCCACCATAGTAGGAGTATGGTTTTACGCTGCAAAGCGGCCTAGGTAAAAGAAAGATGTCCATCGCTGTGCTGTCCCCTGCTGCTTCTGCTCTTTGTGCAACGCGGCCGTCCCCATGCCGAACCACAAAGGGGCACCCATGCCCCATAGGTGATCGTGCTTCCATGCCGACATCTTTGGCACGCCAGGTAGGGGGCGTCGCTGGTGCGAACCTGAAGCAGCAGCCAGCACTGTTATCTTCATCCTCTATGGCTCCCGAGAAGGGAAGAATGGAGCGGCGACGCCGTTCCCTGTTTCGTCAGTCCCTCTGCCTGCGGCTATGAGCACTGCGGACGCCGTAGCCGTGGCATACAAGTTGGGCACGATGGGCGGCGCAACCATCATAAGTAGTGCTGCTATCACTCCTGCCACAACCTCGTTCGTGCAGGGGGCGTGGCGGCGTTGATATGAGTATGGAGGACCCGATCACTGATAAGTTGTACCTGGCGATGCAGAAGTTCTTTCTGTGGAAATGAACGTTTGGCTAAGCCGTGGGCCGCGGCAAGTCCATCGGGCCCCCGCCCCAGCCCGCGGAGCAGCACTGCCGCGAAAGGGAATCGCGGCAGGGCTTGTTTTCATCCCACCCTGGCAAGTCTCACCACACACAGCGGTGTCTCGTAATCGCGTTGCGCACGTGTTAAGCATTACCCTCTGTATGTGGGGCTTCCTGGGAGAAGGGAGGAGTTGCGCCCTCGCGTCAACAACAACTACCAGATTAAGAGAAAGATAAGTTGCAAAACCTTTTCCAGTTTCGGGATTCTTTTTGTGTATCCTTTGCGACTCCTTTGGTTTAAACCCTAGCGTTTTGTGTGAGATATCCATAACACGGAGGGACTCTTCCGTTCTCGCTTGCGTCCCCGTCTGTTTCGAGTCCGCTCAACAGACCAGGCAGCCACACCGAGAACGTCGAAGGGTAACTTGCCGGTGGCGCCTATGCTGGCAAGAATGCTAAGGGGCCGTCCCCACGGCAGCATAGATAGTGTTCACCCCGGTGGGCTCCCATCATGCGCAGGATTCGCAATCAAACAAAAACGATGGGCAATAAACTTAAAGGATAGCATAGGTCCACACAACTACTTAAGAATACGATTACATCACAAAAAGTAGCAAGACCTAACACAAGGCCGAAATGTGTCTTTTTGTTGGCAGCATCCTAGCGAATGGAGCAAGAGAAGCTAGTCCCGGCATCCTCCTTGGACCCGGGACACACGAAGGACCTTGTCGGCCATAGGCCCAACAACTTGAGCAGCAGCAGAGCTGTCCGTCCCGACCAGCGGCCTCTTGAAAGCATCGGAGATGTCGACGTCGGGATGGTGCTGCACATAATTAACAAGAAGAGTGAAGATGGCATCCCTAGCAAATTTCTGAGACTCACTCGCAAAGCAGGCTAATCTATCGTCTGCGTACGTCTTCAACCCTTCAATGAGACCCTCGAAGAAATGTGTCAATTTGACGCTCGGGGCCTCTTGCTCGTTGATGTAGAAAGTGTTGGGGAACGTAGCATGCAATTTCAAAAATTTCTACGCACATGCAAGATCTATCCATGGAGATGCATAGCAACGAGAGGGGGAGAGTGTGTCTATGTACCCTCATAGACCGTAAGCGGAAGCGTTGGAATAACGCGGTTGATGTCGTCGAACAATCTTCACGATCCAACCGATCTAGTACCGAACGCATGGCACCTCCGCGTTCTGCACACGTTCAGCTCGGTGACGTCCTCCGCCTTCTTGATCCAGCAAGATGGCGAGGTAGTGGATGAGTTCCGGCAGCACGACGGCGTGGTGATGGTGATGGTGATGTGATCTCCGTAGGGCTTCGCCTAAGCACTACGAAAATATGACCGAGGTGGTAAACGGTGGACGGGGGCGCCGCACACGGCTAAGACAATATTGTGTCGTTTTGGGGCGCCCCCTCTCATCTATTTATATATGTGTAGGGGCTTGGAGTAGAAGGAATAGTACCATGTGAACAGTAACCGTGAATAGTACACACGTGGACTTGGACTCCAAGTCCAATCCTATTCCTACTAGGACTCCTTCCCTTTTTGCCTTCCCTAGCCACATGGGCTTTTGAGGACTTAGTGCGCCTAGCACAATAAGGCCAGGGCACCTCCCCTTAGCCCATGCCAGCACTTGGGACGTGGTGGACCCACTTGTGGACTTCCGGACCCCTCCGGAATCCTCCGAAACCTTCTGGAAGCTTCCCGGTACAATACCGAAAAAACTGCACTTTTTTTTGGAACCCAAAATATGACTTACCATATATAAATCTTTACCTCTCGACCATTCTGAGACTCCTCGTGATGTCCGGGATCTCATCCGGGACTCCGAACAACATTCGGTCACCAATTCACATAACTCATATAACACTATATCGTCAATGAACGTTAAGCGTGTGGACCCTACGGGTTCGAGAACTATGTAGACATGACCGAGACACCTCTCCAGTCAATAACCAATAGCGGAACCTGGATGCTCATATTGGCTCCCACATATTCTATGAAGATCTTTATCGGTCGAACCGTTATGACAACATACGTTATTCCCTTTGTCCATCGGTATGTTACTTGCCCGAGATTCGATTGTCGGTATCTTCATACCTAGTTCAATCTCGTTACCTGCAAGTCTCTTTACTCGTTCCGTAATACATCATCCTGCAACTAACTCATTAGTCACTTTGCTTGCAAGGCTTCTTATGATGTACATTACCGAGAGGGCCCAGAGATACCTCTCCGATACTCGGAGTGACAAATCATAATCTCGATCTATGCCAACCCAACAAACACCTTCAGAGATACCTGTAGAGCATCTTTATAATCACCCAGTTACGTTGTGATGTTTGATAGCACACAAGGCATTCCTCTGGTATCTGGGAGTTGCATAATCTCATAGTCAAAGGAATACGTATAAGTCATGAAGAAAGCAATAGTAATAAAACTTAACGATCATTATGCTAAGCTAACAGATGGGTCTTGTCCATCACATCATTCTCCTAATGATGTGATCCCGTTCATCAAATGACAACACATGTCTATGGTTAGGAAACTTAACCATCTTTGATTAACGAGCTAGTCTAGTAGAGGCTTACTAGGGACACAGTGTTTTGTCTATGTATTCACACACATGTATCAAGTTTCCGGTTAATACAATTCTAGCATGAATAATAAACATTTATCATGATATAAGGAAATATAAAATAACAACTTTATTATTGCCTCTAGGGCATATTTCCTTTAGTCTCCCACTTGCACTAGAGTCAATAATCTAGTTCACATCGCCATGTGATTTAACACCAATAGTTCACATCATCATGTGATTAACACCCATAGTTCACATCGTCATGTGACCAACACCCAAAGGGTTTACTAGAGTCAATAATCTAGTTCACATCGCCATGTGATTAACACCCAAAGAGTACTAAGGTGTGATCATGTTTTGCTTGTGAGATAAGTTTAGTCAACGGGTCTGTCACATTCAGATCCATATGTATATTTGCAAATTTCTATGTCTACAATGCTCTGCATGGAGCTACTATAGCTAATTTGCTCCCACATTCAATATGTATCCAGATTGAGACTTAGAGTCATCTGGATTAGTGTCAAAGCTTGCATCGACGTAACCCTCTACGATGAACTCTTTATCACCTCCATTACCGAGAAACATTTCCTTATAGTCCTCTTAGGTACCTAAGGATAATTTTGACCGCTGTCCAGTGATCTACTCCTGGATCACTATTGTACCCCCTTGCAAAACTTATAGCAAGGTACACAACTGGTCTGGTACACAGCATGGCATATTATATAGAATCTATGGCCGAGGCATAGGGATTGACTTTCATTCTCTCTCTATCTTCTGTCGTGGTCGGGTTTTGAGTCTTACTCAACTTCACACCTTGTAACACAGGCAATAACCCTTTCTTTGACTGATCCATTTTGAACTTCTTCAAAATCTTGTCAAGGTATGTGCTTTGTGAAAGTCCTATTAAGCGTCTTGATCTATCTCTATAGATCTTGATGCCCAATATATAAGCATCTTCACCGAGGTCTTTCATTGAAAAAATCTTATTCAAGTATCCTTTTATGCTATCCAGAAATTCTATATCATTTCCAATCAATAATATGTCATCCACATATAATATCAGAAATGCTATAGAGCTCCCACTCACTTTATTGTAAATACAGGCTTCACCGTAAGTCTGTATAAAACCATATGCTTTGATCACCTCATCAAAGCGTATACTCCAACTCCGAGATGCTTGCACCAGTCCATAGATGGATCGCTGGAGCTTGCACACTTTGCTAGCACCTTTAGGATCGACAAAACCTTCTGGTTGCATCATATACAATTCTTCTTTGAGAAATCCATTAAAAATGCAGTTTTGACTTCCATTTGCCAGATTTCATAATCATAAAATGCGGCAATTGCTAACATGATTCGGACAGACTTAAGCATCGCTACGGGTAAGAAAGTCTCATCATAGTCAACCCCTTGAACTTGTCGAAAACCTTTTGCGACAAGTCGAGCTTTGTAGACGGTAACATTACCATCAGCGTCAGTCTTCTTCTTGAAGATCCATTTATTCTCCATGGCTTGCCGATCATCGGGCAAATCCACCAAAGTCCACACTTTGTTCTCATACATGGATCCTATCTCAGATTTCATGGCCTCAAGCCATCTGTCGAAATCTGGGCTTGTCATAGCTTCTTCATAGTTCGTAGGTTCGTCATGGTCTAGTAACATGACTTCCAGAACAGGATTACCGTACCACTCTGGTGCGGAACGTACTCTGGTTGACCTACGAGGTTCCGTAGTAACTTGATCTGAAGTTTCATGATCATCATCATTAACTACCTCACTAATTGGCGTAGGGATCACTGGAACTGATTTCTGTGATGAACTACTTTCCAATTCGAGAGAAGGTACACCTACCTCATCAAGTTCTACTTTCCTCCCACTCACTTCTTTCGAGAGAAACTCCTTCTCTAGAAAGGATCCATTCTAAGCAACAAATATCTTGCCTTCGGATCTGTGATAGAAGGTGTACCCAACAGTTTCCTTTGGGTATCCTATGAAGACGCACTTCTCTGATTTGGGTTCGAGCTTATTAGGCTGAAGCTTTTTCACATAAGCATCGCAACCCCAAACTTTAAGAAACGACAGCTTAGGCTTCTTGCCAAACCATAGTTCATACGATGTCGTCTCAACGGATTTAGATGGTGCCCTATTTAACGTGAATGCAACTGCCTCTAATGCATAACCCCAAAACGATAGTGGTAAATCGGTAAGAGACATCATAGATCGTACCATATCCAATAAAGTACGGTTACGACGTTCGGACACACCATTACGCTGTGGTGTTCCAGGTGGCGTGAGTTGCGAAACTATTCCACATTGTTTTAAATGAAGGCCAAACTCGTAACTCAAATATTCGCCTCCGCGATCAGATCGTAGAAACTTTATTTTCTTGTTACGATGATTCTCCACTTCACTCTGAAATTCTTTGAACTTTTCAAATGTTTCAGACTTGTGTTTCATTAAGTAGATATACCCATATCTGCTCAAATCATCTGTGAAGGTCAGAAAATAACGATACTCGCCGCGAGCCTCAACACTCATCGGACCGCATACATCAGTATGTATTATTTCCAATAAGTCAGTAGCTCGCTCCATTTTCCTGGAGAACGGAGTTTTAGTCATCTTGCCCATGAGGCATGGTTCGCAAGCATCAAATGATTCATAATCAAGTGATTCCAAAAGTCCATCTGCATGGAGTTTCTTCATGCGCTTTACACCAATATGACCTAAACGGCAGTGCCACAAATATGTTGCACTATCATTATCAACTTTGCATCTTTTGGCATCAATATTATGAATATGTGTATCACCACGGTCGAGATTCAATAAACCATTCACATTGGGTGTATGACCATAGAAGGTTTTATTCATGTAAATAGAACAACAATTATTCTTTGACTTAAATGAATAACCGTATTGCAATAAACATGATCCAATCATATTTATGCTCAACGCAAACACCAAATAACATTTATTTTAGGTTCAACACTAATCTCGAAGGTAAAGGGAGTGTGCGATGGTGATCTTATCAACCTTGGAATCACTTCCAACACACATCGTCACCTCGCCCTTAACTAGTATCTGTTCATTTTGCAACTCCTGTTTCGAGTTACAAATCTTAGCAATTGAACCGGTATCAAATACCCAGGGGCTACTATGAACACTAGTAAAGTACACATCAATAACATGTATATCAAATATACCTTTGTTCACTTTGCCATCCTTCTTATCTGCCAAATATTTGGGGTAGTTCCACTTCCAGTGACCATTTCCTTTGCAGTAGAAGCACTCAGTTTCAGGCTTGGGTCCAGCTTTGGGCTTCTTCACGGGAGTGGCAACTTGCTTGCCATTCTTCTTGAAGTTCCATTTCTTTCCCTTGCCCTTTTTCTTGAAACTAGTGATCTTTTCAACCATCAACACTTGATGCTATTTCTTGATTTCTACCTTCGCCGATTTCAGTATCGCGAAGAGCTTGGGAATCGTTTTCGTCGTCCCTTGCATATTATAGTTCATCACAAAGTTCTAGTAACTTGGTGATGGTGACTAGAGAACTTTGTCAATCACTATTTTATCTGGAAGATTAACTCCCACTTGATTCAAGCAATTGTAGTACCCAGACAATCTGAGCACATGCTCACTGGTTGAGCTATTCTCCTCCATCTTGTAGGCAAAGTACTGTCAGAGGTCTCATACCTCTCGACACGGGCATGAGTCTGAAATACTAACTTCAACTCTTGGAACATCTCATATGCTCCATGGCGTTCAAAACGTTTTTGAAGTCCCGGTTTTAAGCCGTAAAGCATGGTGCACTAAACTATCAAGTAGTCATCATATCAAGCTTGCCAAACGTTCATAACGTCTACATCTGCTCCTGCAATAGGTCTGTCACCTAGCGATGCATCAAGGACATAATTCTTCTGTGCAGCAATGAGGATAATCCTCAGATCACGGACCCAGTCCGCATCATTGCTCTTAACATCTTTCAACTTAGTTTTCACTAGGAACATATCAAAAACATAGGGGAGCTATAACGTGAGCTATTGATCTACAACATAGATATGCAAATACTATCAGGACTAAGTTCATGATAAATTAAGTTCAATTAATCAAATTACTTAAGAACTCCCACTTAGATAGACATCCCTCGAATCATCTAAATGATCACGTGATCCAAATCAACTAAACCATGTCCGATCATCACGTGAGATGGAGTAGTCATCAATGGTGAACATCTCTATGTTGATCATATCTACTATATGATTCACGTTCGACCTTTCGGTCTCCGTGTTCCGAGGCCATGTCTGTACATGCTAGGCTCGTCAAGTTTAACCCGAGTATTCCGCACGTGCAAAATTGTCTTGCACCCGTTGTATGTGAACGTAGAGCTTATCACACCTGATCATCACGTGGTGTCTCTGCACGATGAACTGTCGCAACGGTGCGTACTTAGGGAGAACACTTATACCTTGAAATTTTTAGTGAGGGATCATCTTATAATGCTACCGCCGTACTAAGCAAAATAAGATGCATAAAGATAAACATCACATGCAATCAAAATATGTGACATGATATGGCCATCATCATCTTGTGCCTTTGATCTCCATCTCCAAAGCACCGTCATGATCTCCATCGTCACCGGATTGACACGTTGATCTCCATCGTAGCGTCGTGGTCATCTCGCCAGCTATTGCTTCTACAACTATCGCTAACGCATAGTGATAAAGTAAAGCAATTACATGGCGTTTGCATTTCATACAATAAAGCGACAACCATAAGGCTCCTGCTAGTTGCCGATAACTTTTACAAAACATGATCATCTCATACAATAACGTGTATCACATCATGTATTGACCATATCACATCACAACATGCCTTGCAAAAACAAGTTAGACGTCCTCTACTTTGTTGTTGCAAGTTTTACGTGGCTGCTACGGGCTTCTAGTAAGAACCGTTCTTACCTACGCATCAAAACCACAATGATTTTTTGTCAAGTGTGATGTTTTAACCTTCAACAAGGACCGGCCATAGTCAAACTCGATTCAACTAAAGTTGGAGAAACAGACACCCACCAGCCACCTGTGTGCAAAGCACGTCGGTACAACCAGTCTCATGAACGCTGTCATGTAATGTCGGTCTGGGCAGCTTCATCCAACAATACCGGCGAATCAATGTAAGACGTTGGTGGTAAGCAGTATGACTATTATCGCCCACAACTCTTTGTGTTCTACTCGTGCATATCATCTACGCATAGACCTAGCTCTGATGCCACTATTGGGGAACGTAGCATGCAATTTTAAAAATTTCTACGCACATGCAAGATCTATCCATGGAGACACATAGCAATGAGAGGGGGAGAGTGTGTCTACGTACCCTCGTAGACCGTAAGCGGAAGCGTTGGAATAACGCAGTTGATGTCGTCGAACAATCTTCACGATCCAACCGATCTAGTACCGAACGCACGGCACCTCTGTGTTCTGCACACGTTCTGCTCGGTGATGTCCTCCGCATATATGTGTAGGGGCTTGGAGTAGAAGGAATAGTACCACATGAACAGTAACCATGAATAGTACACACGTGGACTTGGGTTCCAAGTCCAGTCCTATTCTTACTAGGACTCCTTCCCTTTTTGCCTTCCCTAGCCACATGGGCTTTTGAGTACTTAGTGCGCGTAGCCCAATAAGGCCAGGGCACCTCCCCTTAGCCCATGCCAGCCCTTGGGATGTGGTGGACCCACTTGTGGACTTCCGGACCCCTCTAGAATCCTCCGGAACCTTCTGGAAACTTCCCAGTACAATACCGAAAAAACTGCACTTTTTTTCAGAACCCAAAATATGACTTCCCATATATAAATCTTTACCTCTCGACCATTCCGAGACTCCTCGTGACGTCCTGGATCTCATCCGGGACTCCGAACAACATTCAGTCACCAATTCACATAACTCATATAACACTATATCGTCAACGAACGTTAAGCGTGCGGACCCTATGGGTTCGAGAACTATGTAGACATGACCGAGACACCTCTCCGGTCAATAACCAATAACGGAACCTGGATGCTCATATTGGCTCCCACATATTCTATGAAGATCTTTATCGATCGAACCGTTATGACAACATACGTTATTCCCTTTGTCCATCGGTATGTTACTTGCCCGAGATTCGATCGTCGGTATCTTCCTACCTAGTTCAATCTCGTTACTGGCAAGTCTCTTTACTCATTCCGTAATACATCATCTTGCAACTAACTCATTAGTCACTTTGCTTGCAAGGCTTCTTATGATGTGCATTACCGAGAGGGCCCAAAGATACCTCTCCGATACTCGAGTGACAAATCCTAATCTCGATCTATGACAACCCAACAAACACCTTTGGAGATACCTGTAGAGCATCTTTATAATCAGCCAGTTACGTTGTGATGTTTGATAGCACACAAGGCATTCCTCCGGTATCCGGGAGTTGCATAATCTCATAGTCAAAGGAATATGTATAAGTCATGAAGAAAGCAATAGCAATAAAACTTAACGATCATTATGCTAAGCTAACGGATGGGTCTTGTCCATCACATCATTCTCCTAATGATGTGATCCCGTTCATCAAATGACAACACATGTCTATGGTTAGGAAACTTAACCATCTTTGATTAACGAGCTAGTCTAGTAGAGGCTTACTAGGGACACGGTGTTTTGTCTATGTATTCACACACATGTATCAAGTTTCCGGTTAATACAATTCTAGCATGAATAATAAACATTTATCATGATATAAGGAAATAGAAAATAACAACTTTATTATTGACTCTAGGGCATATTTCCTTCAGAAAGTCCAGCTCTTCATGTTCATATTGGTGATCTGGGAGGAGATGCGCTCGGCTATGTTCACCAGGCTCTTCAACCAGAGGCTGTACAGTTCAACTTGCTCCTTGAGTTTGTGCACTGCGTCCTTGCAAAGAGTTCTGCCGGTATTGATTTATTCCGCCAAGGCCCTCTCGCGGTCCCTGGCCTGCTCAAGATCCTTCTCAAGAGTGGTGAGCTTGGTGTT
Source organism: Thinopyrum elongatum (assembly GCA_011799875.1). Lineage (NCBI taxonomy): Eukaryota > Viridiplantae > Streptophyta > Magnoliopsida > Poales > Poaceae > Thinopyrum > Thinopyrum elongatum. The sequence goes on from CM022297.1 coordinate 507,401,670, forward strand.
CAGATCTTCAATGGTGCTGGAGGCGGTCTTCAAATCCTGGCCCTTGGATGTAAGCTGCGATTACAGCCCCTCCAGCATGGAGGCTATTTTCCGCGCTTCTTCCTGGAGGCCCTCGATCTCCTTTTTGTGCCCGGCAAGCTCTTCCTCTAGTTTCCCTGTGCGGATTTCGACCTCTGTTTTGGCTTCGGAGGCTGCGGCAAGGTTATCGGAGACTTCCTTCAGTTTGGCTGCCGCATCATGAGCCTGCGAGTCGATGCCCTTGTTATGGCTATCCTCCAAATGCTTGGTGCGCTGCTGAACAAGGCTTTCCAGTTCATCATCCTTGGCACGGAGGGCATCGGCCAGAGCTTGCTCACGAGCGGCAAGATCCTTGGCTTGGGCGTTGAGCTGCGCCTCGCGCTCCATTAGCCTGGCATCATGAGTCCATTCTGTCTCTGCAGCAGCCGCCATTTTCTCCTCCTGGTTCCTGAGTTCGCACGACCGGGCATTGTACCAGGAGCGCAGTTCCTTAGCTTTGTCTTTCAGTTGCTGGGGGGCTTTGTGATCGTCCTGGATCGCTTGCCGCTTCTGGTCGTACCTCTCTTGCACTTCCTTAAGCCTGGCAGCTATAGTCTCCAGGAAGGCCAAGTCCTTGGAGCTGTCACCAGGGTCACTTGCTTCCATGGTTTTCCGAGTCAAGGGAGCCAGTATGCGGCAGATCTCTTCATCAAAATTTACACCAGCAAGGGCTAATGAACTGGGAGCTCTCGGAGTTGGATGGGCTTCAACCATTGCCAAGCCGCTTGCCGGGAGAGTCACTCTTAGGTTTGAGGCATCGCTCTGAAGGAGCGCTTTCTCCTCTACTTCCATGATGGGGCTGGTTGTTGTAGTGGTGGGTGCACGGCAGATGCCAAAGGATGGCTAAAGAGAGGGATAGGCTCGAGGGCACCGGTGGACTCCAGAGGCGTGGTCGGCATGAGCGAGCGAGGGACGCAAGACATACCCAGGTTAGGGGCTGTCCGGAGAGATAACACACCCCTAGTCCTGCCGAGTGTGGTTTATATGTGGATGTTACAAGCTTGCTCCTAGAGCTGTTTAGGGGAGGAAGTAAGGCAGGCCAGAGCATAGGCTGCTCGTTCTCCTTAGGTGTGTGTGCTACTGAATGTCTCTCCCTCTAGTGTTCGCCCGTGTACATGGAGGGATCTTGGGGGGTTTTATAGGTCAACCCCCAGGGTTACAATGGTAAAGTTACATGGCTGTGGGGCCAGGATGTCAGCGTCCGAGAAGCGGCTCTGGGGCCCGCCGGGTACCAGGGTACACCGGGTTCTCCGGGCGCGGGCGCCGCGTCCCAGGGGGCATTGTTCCCATCTTGTCTTGTGTCACGGAGTGGTTGAGCCGGCTCGGCTACAGTGGCGCGTCGCCTGGTCTCCATCGGCTTGTGTCAACAGGACGAGGGATGCACTGTAGCCATGCCGGCCCCGGTCAGCGGAGTAGGTGGGCCACTATTGCCACGCTCCTGCCGGTCAGCGGGGTTTGTGGGCCACTGTAGCCATGCTCATCCCTTCATGGGGACTTGTTCCATCGTACGCCCCGGATGGGACAGGAGCTGACCCGCGGCCGGGTTGAGGGGCGCACCGTGGTTGCGCTTACTTGTTGAAGAAGTCTTGACTTGCCGGGACCGTCCGGCATGCGCCAGCGGGTCTGGCCGGGTTGAGGGACTTGGCCGGGATGAGGAACCGGCCAAAGACAAGCCGGATTGAGGGGCATTGCTAGCCCCGATGTTTTTGAAAAGGATCCGGGTTCCGTTGCCTGCCCGGGGTTCATCCCCCCGACTATAGTCCCCGAAGCTGTGAAGGCTCGTCGGCTTCAGGCAGGGGGGCCTTCACAGTTTCACCCCCTGAGAAGGCGGCTAATGTTGATGAGGCTTGTGACCGCCGAGTTCGGCAACACCCACTGTGCGCCGGCTTCATCCCAGCGAGGGCGGGAAACCGAGAAGTCCGCCAAATCTTGAAGGGGAAGGGACTCGCCTCCCTGGTTTCGGCGCGGGCGCCACATGGCGCTCAGTAGCTGAAGAGGCCCTGACAGGCCACGCGCGGGACGGGACGTAACAGCGGGCTGGGGCCCACCACTCTGCGCCCTCGGCCCCCACGCGGGGATTTAGTGTGGTGACCGCGAATGGTTGCCCTTCTCGATGCAATTAATTCGCGTGTGGATCATGCCCACACAATGCGGTGAAGTGGAAAGGGTGGGCGCAACCGATCCCACTTCCCCATGTTCTGTCTGTGGTTATAAATCGGAGGGAGGGGGCGGCGGAAGCCATTCATGCACGCGCCCCCCACTCCCCTCTTCTTCCTCCTTCGCCCTGTCTTCTGAGCCCGTAGCACGCCGCAGCGCTCCGCCGCCCGCGTGCGACGCACCACCGCCGCTCTGCAGCGTCTAGCAGCCACCCCTACTCTTTGCCTTAGTCGACGCGCCTTTCTTCTCTTGCCTCACTCCACCGATGGCAAGGCCCAAGGGTTCATGGGAGGGATCGGTGGTTACCGCGGAGGATCTTTAGTAATTGCGCGACACACGACGACTGCCACCTGCGACGGAGGTGGCCGTGCGCCTGCCGGGCGGCGAGCTGGCGGCGCGGCCGGAGGGGACCGAGCGCGTGGTCTTCTTCTCCCACTTCAAGCGTGGGTTCGGCCTCCTTGCGAGCGACTTCTTTTGCTCGTTCCTGGACTTCTTCGGGCTTCAGCCGCATCACCAAGGGGCGAACGCGGTGTTGCATCTCTCGAGGTTCGTCACCCTGTGGGAGGGCTACCTAGGCGTCGAGCCTAGCATCGATCTCTGGGTCCGCTTCTTCTTCTTGAAGCAGCAGGGGCCGGAGGTGGGCGTGATGTTAGCCTGCGGGGCCGCCGTCGTCTCGATCCGGCAGCATGGGGCATGCCCCAAAATGCTGCTGGAGGATTCTGCCAGGAAGTGGCAGAATTCTTTCTTCTACGTCCGCAACCTTGGCACGGACCGCATCAATCTGCCGCTCTTCGCCGATGTGACGCCGCCCGCCAAGACCAAATGGACCTACTGCCTCAAAAACCTAGCGCAGGAGGTGTGAACCTAAGCAACCGGGTGGTGGAGATGACAACGCGCGAGGGGCTCACCGGGCCGGACCTCATCGCTGCCTTCGTCGCTTGCCGGGTGCTGCCGCTGCAGCGCCGGACGCACATCATCTATCAGCTGACCGGCCTCCAGGACCCCAACCGGATGTCATCCAGGTGGCTGACGCAGGAACAGATCACCGGCCGGGTCAACGACATCTCGAAGGCCGGGATGAAGGAGGAGTGGCAGTTAGGGAAGGCGCCCTACAGCCACGGGAACCCGGCGCCGGCGGTGAGTCCTTGGTCTCCGTATTTTTCCATGTGCCATCTCTTTCTTCGTCCTGATGCGACAAGGGAGGTGCTACTAAACGCCATCCAGCATCCATATGACGGAAAGACGACGCAGGTAGCGGCCATCCAGCAAGCCGGCTCGAAGAAGGTGGAGATCCTCGCCGAGAACCCGGAGACGGCCAACGCCGAAGCCGGTGAGGCGCGTCGTACGGGTAAGTTTTCACATCCCGATCCCTTGCGAGATTGGTTGAAAGTCGATGTGAAGGTTTTGACGCATGTTGATGGTGCAGCGCCGCTGAGGGAAGGAGGCGCCAACGCCGGCTCCCCAAGATGGCCAACGAAAATGGCCGAGGCCGGGTCATCTCGCGCGCCGGCCGCGGCTAGCCGGCCGCACGGGAAGGAGGACGTGGCACCGAGGAAGCCGGCCGCGAAGCGCACGGTGAACCCAGCCGCAGGTGGCAAGCCGGCCGCCAAGAAGAGGCGCCGTGCTATCCCGGCGGCGCCGGCAAGACCGACCATCCCGACGGTGATCGGGTACGTTTTCCTGCTGACCTCGGCGAGCCGCCGAGTCATTCTTTTCTCATGCTTCTCTTGTTGTGATCCAGGTCGCCGTTGGAGTTGGTGCTAGCAGCGACGGATGCCATGTCTGGAGGCGGCTTCTTGTTCCGGAAGTCCCAGAGCAGCGTCATCGACTTGCCCGAGGGGTCGGCCGAGGAGGATCTTGGCCTGGACCCGGAGGACACGGAGCGCTGTGCCTGGCGGGATGGGAACAAGGCCCTGGAGGCGGAGGTAGTGGCCGTCAGGGCCGTGGAGGAGGCTTCGGCCCAAGCATGGGCGAGGGCCGCCGGGGCGACCGGGCAGGCCGCCGCGGAGCAGGCTTGGCCAGAGATGCCGGCGGGCATGGAGCCGGCGAAGACGGTCGTCGTGCCGCCGACGGAGGAAGGGCGTGACCCGGACAGCTGGGTGGAGATGGCGGTGGACGACCGGGAGGTCATGGAGATCGACGACGACACCCCGCCATGGACCAACGTGGTCAAGCGGGTGGAGGTGGAAGGAGGCGGAGGTGGGGTTGCCCCGGAGGGGACACCGCAGGCGACGCCGTACGGGGCGCCGGAGGGGACACCGGCCAGTGTGTCGGAGCCATGGCCGGCCGGCGAGGAGACGACGGGCGGTGGGAACGCCATGGTGGTCAGGCAGCCACAAGCTGCGCCAGGAGGCCGCCGTGCCGCCGGGTCGCAGTAGGTCCGGGCTGGGCCTAGCCAGACCGTCTTCGGGCCATTGACGCAGGAGGAGGCGTCGATGGCCGCCGTGCGCCAGCATCTTCGCGGGCGCGTGGAGCGGGTTCAGGCCATTGCTCAGGCCAAGATGGAGCGGACGCGGGTGCTGGAGCGCTCCGTGTTTGTGAGTCTTTCTCCCTCTGGCTTTTTCTTTGTAGCTGGTTTAGTGGGGGCACGCCAGCGCACCCGCTGGGTGTAGCCCCCGAGATTCGGGCCAACTACATAGTAGTTGGGTTGAATCTTCAAATGCTTTGTCTTGTATTGATTCTTGCTTTTTCATAGCAACTGGATGCCTTCCGGGTCGGCGTCTACAACCGGCTTATGGAGAAGCACCAGCAGATCACGGCGCTGTTTGCCGCCAAGGAGGAGGCGCTCCGCCTTGCCGAAGGTACGTCTCGCGTGCTCTTAATGAGGGCGCGCTAGCGCACCCACTGGGTGTAGCCCTCGAGATTCTGGCCAACTATGTAGTAGTTGGGTCGAATCTTAGAGTGTTCTTGTCCTTTCTTATGTCGTCTTGACTTTGAATCTTTGCCGTGCAGCCGCCATGGAAGAGGTGACGGTCTTGCGAACCCAGCTGGCCAGAGCCGGCCAGCAGCGCGACCTGGCATTTACTGATGCCGGCCGGCTCCGGGTCGAAGTGGAGCAGCTGAGGGCGGAAGCCGCCAAGCTGGTGGAGGCCCAGCAGGCACTTGCCAAAGCTGGCCAGCAGCGTGACTAGCTGGCGGGCGACAAGAGCCAGCTCCAGGTCGAAGTGGAGCGCCTGAAGGCGGAGGCGGCCAAAGTGGCGGAGGCCCAGCAGGCGCTTGCCGAAGCCGGCTAGCAGCGCGACCAGCTGGCCGGTGACAAGAGCCAGCTCCAGGCTGAGGTGGAGCGCCTGAAGGCAGAGGCCGTCAATGCGGTGGAGGCCCACCAGGCGAAGCTCCTCTGCCTCAAGGAGGAGCACGAGAAGGCGGCCGCCGCTAAGGACGTCGAGCTGAAGGCGGCCTTCGACAAGCACGCCGAGCTGGAGAAGGCGCTTGAAGCGCGCAACTGTGCCGGGGACTTGGAGCGGCATGGTACATTGCTCAAAGCGCAGCACCTGGATGAGGCCTTCACCAGTAAGTGTTTCTTTGTTGGTTTCACCTGGTTAAGAGCCGGCTGGTTTATCTTCATTGCTGACTGTCTTGTTTCTCTGCTTGACAGAATAATTTCCAGAAATGCAGGGGAGGGTGGACCAGGCCGTGCGCGACCACCGGTCGACCCAGGCGGACGCGGGCACCGAAAGCAATCCGCATGCTGCCTGGTCCTTCTCGGAGATCATGCACGTGGTGGAGGTCCGCCTGCACACCTTGGATGAGCAGACGGCGAGGCTCTCTGAGGCCGGAGTGGGGATGACGGTGGCCCTCTGGCCCGGCGCCGTTGAGCCCAATAGCTTCACGCAGCTTGCGCGGTGGCTGGAAGCCGGACCGGCATGGCTTCACGCGTGGCGCGTCTCTGCCGCCCGTGCCGGCGCTGACCTGGCGCTGAGGTTTGTCATGTCCTGGTATCCAGATCTGGCGCTGGACCAGCTTGAGACCCAGCGAGCCAGCGCGGAGCCCCAGCTGCAAGCGAAGGCAGGCCGGATCACCGCCCAGGCCAGCTACCTGGACTCGTTTGCATTGCACGACAAGTTCCAGGTAGAGCGGACCGAAGAAGGCGGGGTGGTGCTGCTTGACAACTTCGGCTTGGTGCTTGACGACCCGTTGGGCAGCTCCCAGGAGTCAGGCCCCTATGCGGATGACGATGCCGGGTTGGCCGATACCGGCACCTTGATGAACCCGGAGGCCATTGAGGAGGAGCCGGCGGTTGCGCAACCTGACTCGGGAGCCGTCTGAAGCTGTCCTGCTTATCTTTCTCGTACTTTTGTTAAGTAGCAGGTTCACCCACCTACTTGGGTGTATTGGTGAATGTAATGAACTCTGGCCTTGGGCCCATTTGGAAATGTAAATATTTTTGTGAGTGTTTACGTTATTGCTCTTTGTTCTCTAAGCCTTTTTTCTTGCTTGCTCCTTCTTTGGGCCTCCCCCCCCCCCCCGCGAGTCGAACAGCCGGGTTCCGGTCTGTGACAAGGAATTCGGTCCTTGGAAAGAGCGCGCAGTACTTAGGCCCTTCGAACGTTGAGCACGAGCGAAACACCCACTGGGCCGGCTGGCCAGTCCGACAGATCCAACTTAGTGTTTCACGGCGTGTAGGTGCTTTGGCCCATAGTTCTTGCCGGCTAACAGCCGAAGCCGGACTGTGGCGTAGGGTGAAGTGGAGGGCCTTGGCTACCCGAACACGCCGGGATGTGCTAAGGAGGATGGTGGGTTGTGGCCAAGCCGGCCAGCCCCCGAGCCCCCGGGTTGGTTGTAACAACCCGACGGTGGAGGTTTAAGAAAATTTACAAGGATGTGTAGAACACAATAGCTTGATAGGAAAAGGTAGCCCCCGAGTGTCGTTCGGGGGTCCCGTAGTCTTTCATAGAATTACAAAAGGTAGCGATACATACGTGCATACAGCTAACTGTAAAACGGGCGGAGGAGCTCTGCATTCCAGGGCCGGCTTGTTTCTTCGTAGGCGGTATCTCTCTTGCACTTGTTTGGCTTGCGGGCGTCGATGAGGTAGTAGGCGTTGCAGTCACACAGTGCTTTGCTGACGATGAAGGGGCCCTCCCATGGGGAGGCCAACTTGTGCTGGCCGGCTTGCTGCTGGACAAGCCGAAGGATGAGGTCTCCCTCGCGGAACGCGAGGGGCATGATCTTTTTGCTGTGGTAATGCCTCAGGCCTTGCTGATAGATGGCGGATCGGCTAAGGGCCAAAAGGCGTGCTTCTTCGAGTAGGTCGATGCCGTCTTCACGGGCTTCCTTGGCTTGGGCTTCTGTGTACATTGCGACTCGCGGCGAGTCGAACTCGATGTCGGTCGGGATGACGGCTTCTGCTCCATAGACGAGGAAGAACAGGGTGAACCCGATCGACCGGTTTGGCGTTGTCCGAAGACTCCAGAGGACGGCCGGCAGCTCATCAAGCCAGCTGTCGGGTGAACGGATGTGGGGCTCGATGAGCCGTGGCTTGATGCTGGATAGGATAAGGCCGTTGGCCCGCTTGACCTGGCCGTTCGATTAAGGATGAGCCTCAGAGGCCAGGTCAAGCCGGTTGCCGGAGATGGAGCAGTATTGCGCCAGAGCGCCCTTAGCAAAGTTGGTGTCGTTGTCCATGATGATGCTATGCGGGACGCTGTAGCACACCGTGATGTCTTTTACAAACCGGACGGCCGTTGGCCCATCCAGCTTCTTGATTGGCCGTGCCTCGATCCACTTGGTGAACTTGTTGACCGCCACCAGCAAGTGCGTCATGCCGCCCCGAGCGGTCTTGAAGGGGCCTACCATGTCGAGCCCCCAGACTGCGAAGGGACAAGTGATCGGGATGGTTTGCAGGGCCGAAGCCGGCTGGTGGCTGCACTTGCTGAAGCGTTGGCAACCCTCGCATTTGAGGACGAGCGACTCGGCGTCTTTGAGGGCCGTGGGCCAGTAGAAACCATGGTGAAAAGCCTTGGCCACCAAGGACCTGGAGGCGGCGTGGTGCCCGCACTCGCCCTGATGTATGTCAAGGAGGATCTCTATGCCTTTATCTTACTCGACGCAGCGCTGGAACACACCCGTCACGCTGTGCTTGACGAGCTCGTTGTTGATGATGCTGTAGGCAGATGCCCGGCGTTGCACTTGCTGGGCCTCGGTCTCGTCCATGGGGAGTACTCCGCTCTCCAGGAACGCTAAGATTGGCTCGCCCATGACGGAGCCATCAGCATGGTGAAGACGGCCACCAAGACGGGTTCCGGGGCGGCAGCCCCCGAGCTGGAGGCGGGAGCACCCGGGTAGGGACAACGGCGGCCGGGTTGAGCGCGGCAGCCCTTGGGCCGGGTTCAGCAACCCTCGGGCCGGAATCAGCAGTCCCTGGGCCGAGTTCCGCAACCCCCAGGCCGGAATCAGCAGTCCCCGGGCCGAGTTCCGCAGCCCCCGGGATGGGGTTGGGGACGGCAGCCCCCGAGCTTGGACCGGCAGCCCCCGGGTCCAGGTTGGGGAGGGGCGCTGTAGGGTCATCCGGGATGAAGATGGACTCGGAATCCGGAGACGGCTTGACGGACGGCTTACGCAAGTGCTCGAGGGAGACGCCGGAGGGTATTGCCTGCCGGGATGAGCCAATCTTGGCTAGCGTGTCGGCGGCTTCGTTTTCTACGCATGGGACATGGAGGAACTCGCAGCCGTCAAAGGTGCCTGAGAGTTGCTGGACCAGGAAATGGTAGCTGGCGGCATCCCGGGTGTCCCATTCGCCGGAACACTGTTGCACCACCAGATCCGAGTCACCATAGCATAGGATGTGCCGGACGCCGAGTTCCTTGGCAAGCTGGAGGCCGTGCACAAGGGCTTTGTACTCGGCGACATTGTTGGAGGCGGCGAAGTGGATCTGGAGTGCGTACCGCAGCCGGTCGCCCTTCGGGGAAGACAGCACGATGCCGGCTCCCAAGTCAGAGCGCATCTTGGAGCCGTCAAAGTGCATGCGCCAATGCGTTGAATCCGGCGGCGGTGGCAGGTACTGGGTCTTCGTCCAGTCGACGAGGAAGTCGGCCAGGGCCTGGGACTTGATCATGGTGCGGGGCTCGTACAGGATGGTGTGGCTGGCCAGCTCGATGGCCCATTTGGCAACCCGGCCTGAGGCATCCCGACAGCCCATGATCTCACCGATGAGGGCCGTGCTGACCACGGTGATGACATGCTCTTGAAAGTACTGCTTCAGCTTCTTGGCGGTAATGTACACGCCGTAACACATCTTCTGGCAATGCGGGTAGTTCTGTTTGGAGGCGGAAAGCACCTCGCTCAGGTAGTAGACCGGGCGCTGGACGGACTGGATCTTGCCCTTCTCTGGTCGCTCGACCACCAGCACCGTCCTGACCGACCGCGAGGTGGCGGCAATGTATAGCAACAGTGGCTCCTTGTCATCCGGCGCCGCTAGGACGGATGCGGTGGAGAGCATGCGCTTGAGATCCCAGAACGCTTCATCCGCCTGGCCGTTCCACTCGAACGACGACGTCTTCTTCATCAGCTGATATAGGGGCAAGGCCCTCTCGCCTAGCCGGCTGAGAAACCGGCTGACCGAGGCCAAGCAGCCGTTGAACTTCTGGACATCGCCCAGCTGGGTTGGCTTGCGCATGCGCTCGATGGCCTTGATCTTTTTCGGGTTCGCCTCGATGTCGCGCTCCGAGACAAGGAAACCGAGGAGCTTCCCGGCTGGCACGCCGAAGACGCACTTCTCCGGATTGTGCTTGATCTGGTACTCACACAGATTGGCAAAGGTCTCCTTCAGGTCGTCAAGGAGCGTGAGGTGCCGCTTGGTCTTCACCACGATGTCGTCCACATAGACGTGGATGTTGCGGCCGAGTTTCTTCAGCAGGCATTTCTGCATGCAGCGCTGGAATGTGGCGCCGGCATTCTTCAAGCCGAACGACATGGTGATGTAGCAGTGCGCCCCGAAGGGCGTGATGAAGGACGTCTTCAGGGCGTCGGCCGGGTCCAGCTTGATCTGATGATAGCCGGAGTAAGCATCCAGGAAGGACAGGAGCTCGCAGCTGGCGGTGGAGTCGATGACTTGATCTATCCACGGGAGGGCGAAAGGATCCTTGGGGCAAGCCTTTTTCAGGCTGGTGTAGTCTATGCACATGCGCCAGGTGTTATTCTTCTTCAGGACGAGGACCGGGTTGGCCAGCCACTCGGGGTGAAACACTTCCATGATGAAGTCGGCCGCGAGTAGCTTGGCAACCTCTTCACCAATGGTTCTTCTCTTCTCTTCTGAAAAGCAATGTAATGGTTGACGAACAGGCTTGGCGTCCTTGCGGACGTGTAGTTTGTGCTCGGCGTACTTCCTCGGAATTCCCGGCATGTCCTTTGGGGTCCATGCAAAGATATTCCGATTCTCATGGAGGAAGTCGACGAGCTCGCCTTCCTATTTGCTGTCGATGCGGGCGCCCACGACGACATACTTCATACAGCTGGGGTCTTCCGGGTTCAGATTGACCTTCTTGGTCTCCTTGGACGGCTGGAACAAGGCCTCGCCAACTGGCTCCTTGGCCGAAGCCAGTACGGCCGGCATCTCATTGGCCAGCGCGATGATCCGGTCGAGCTAGCACCCCTCCTCATCTATGACCAGCGACTCGGCCAACCTGGCGCCGGCTTGAGCGCACTCCAATGATTTTCTATAGCAGCCGGCGATGGTGATGAGGCCCTTGGGACCCGTCAGCTTCATCTTCAGGCAGGCGTAGTGGGGGACCGCAATGAACTTGGCGAGCGCAGGCCGGCCCAGCAACGCGTGGTACGCGCTGGACAGGTCCAGCACTTCAAACCAGATAGGCTCGCGCCGGAAGTGATCGCTCGTGCCGGAAAGGACATCAAGCCGAATCCGGCCGATGGGGGAGCAGGACAAACCCGACACAATGCCGTGGAATGCCGTCCGGGATGGCTCCAACTGCTTGGCCTCGATGCCGAGCTTGGTCATGGTGTCGCGGTAGAGGATGTTGATGCTGCTGCGGCCATCGATGAGGACCCACGAAAACTTGCAGGTGCGCTTGGCGGCGACTATGGTGGTGTCGAGGATGAGGGCGTAGCCACCCGGGTTGGGCATGATGGCCGGGTGGTCCTCCCGGGTCCAGTTGATCGGGCGCTCCGACCAGTGCATGTATTCCGGCACGGCTGGGACGACGGTGTTCACTTCCTGCCGGAGTAGGCGCTCGCTATGCATGTCGTCGCCAAGGCTGGTGAAGACGACGTAGCTCACGTTCTAGTTGGGGAAAACATCATCGCGCATTGCGCCATTTGCCGGGGGAGGGGGAGGAGGCGGAGGCGGCTGCCCCACACCCGGAGCCAGAGCCAGAGGCGGCGGGATGTCGCCCCTCATGATGCGCTTGGTGATGGCGCACTGCCGAAGCATGTGCGTGGACAGCCTTGCGCCGTTGTGGTGCTTGTAGGGAGCGTCGAGCATCTCCTCGAAGCTCATGGCGGGTTGCCATGCCGTCTTGCCGGTTTGCCGGCACTTGCCGACCGGCTCGGCCGCGGGCGCCTGCTCGGTGGCCGCGACAAGGCGGTTGTTGTTGCGGGGGGCCTGCTGGTCGGCCTTGCGCTTGTTGTTCTGCTGGTTCTGCTGGCGACTGCTCTTGCTAGCCGGCTTGGAGGGGGATGCCGGCAACGCCTTGCCGGCTTCATCCAGCACTACTTGGACTTTCATGGCGGAGTCGGCGTTGGCGTACTTGTCCACCATGACCATTAGCGTGGCCATGGTTTTCGGCTCGGAGCGCAGGAGCTTGTGCTTGAGGAGGGTGCCATCCCGGCAGCCGCTCACGAAGTAGTGAATGGCTTGGACCTCGTGGACACCCTCTCAGCTGTTCTGGAGATCGGTCCAGCATGCGAGGTACTCGCAGCCGATTTTCGTCGGCCCCTGCACGCACATGGCGAGCTGGCTAGGGCGTTCGGGGTACTTGTATGTGCCGGTGAAGCTGCGAACGAACGCTTGCTCGAAATCAACCCACGCATTGATGCTGCCAGCCGGCAGGCTGTTCAACCATGTGCGGGCCGACCCTTGGAGCATGAGCGGGGCATAGCGCACGGCAAGACGACGGTTGCCGCCCGCGATGCCGATGGCGGTGGTGTAGTCGATGAGCCAGTCCTCCGGCTTGACGGTCCCGTTGTACTTGGGGGTGTCACGGGGCAGCGTGAACCCTTTATGGAAGGGATCATCCTGAATGCGCGGACCGAAGCAAGCCAGCTCTACGGCGTTGTCTTCCTCCAGGTCAAGGGAGAGGGCGAGCTGATCGAGGCAGTGGCAGGCGTCGGTGACGTCGATGGCGCGTGGGCCTAACCGGCTTGCGATCGGGCCGCGGGGGGCTGGATCGACCGAAGCCGGCCGGGCACGTCGGCTGGATTGCGAGGGGGGGATCTTGCGAGCGCTGTTCCTCCAGAGCCGGCTCATCGCCCTAGCCATCGCCGGTCGTCAGAGCGTGGTTGCGCCGGGTTCAGGTCCTGTCGGGAATATACCCCGCGGTGTAACCCATTCGGATGTATGACCCGGCCGGACTTGGCGACTCACTGGTGACCTGCCCTGACCCGGCGACTGACTAGTAACCCGCCCAGAGTTGGCGGCTCATTGGTGACCCGACAGGCGGGTCAGAAGAGCGACAAGACCCGGTGGCCCAAAAGGCGGCTCATTGAAGGCCGACTCATGTTATGGTGGGCCGGTTTAAGGCATAAGGAATATTCTCTTACAAAGGAAGCAATACTAGGATTCCACTTATAATAGAGTAGTCCTCGTCCTACTAGGACTCCACATGTAACCTGCCCCTCCAACTTATATAAGGAGGGGCAGGGCACCCCAAGTGGGGACAAGTTTCATGAGTTGGACAAGTTAGGGTTAGACAGACAAGTCTATAGCTCTCGAGATAGAGCACCCTTGTAATCGTGAGCACCATGATCAATATCAATGAAGTAGGATGTAGGTTTTTACCTCCACCATGAGGGGCCGAACCTGGGTAAAAAATCTCGCGTCTCTCGTCCCGCTCAACCCCTCTCAAGCTACCACATAGATGCGTTGGCCTCACGACTAAGTCCTTTTCACGAGGACATCTGCAGTGAGAAATCCATGATAGTTGGCGCCCACCGTGGGGCATAGATGTGATTACCCTTTTGATCTGGCTTATATGCCTTGTCGCAAATGACTTGGGGGCTTTCTACCCAAAGTTTAAAGGTTACCAAAGAGAATTTGCTACAATGTGCAGTTCAAACATAGGTAACCTGCCTTAATGATTTATGATAGGTCACTTGGGGGCTTCCTGTTCAATGAACATAGCTATGATTACCCTCTTGATCCGGCTTGTACGCCTTGATTGCAAATTACTTGGGGGCTTCCTGCTCATTGAGCGTAGCTATGACTACCCTGCTGATCCGGCATATACGCCTTGATTGAAATATTACTTGGGAGCTCCCTGTTAATGAACAGAGCTTTGTTTACCCTTTTAATAAGCTTGGATGCCAGGCGTATTCACCAAAAATCCGGGTTATCCTGCCTTTGTATGCTTGCCACTCCGACTAGGTAATCCTGGAATGACTCACCGTACTTTTGACAGTCAATCTTATAATGACCCTGAACTTGTCAAAGTTAAAACGACGATTGGTCATGTGAGGCCCGGCTTACAGGTTTGAATTAAGGATTAACTCAGTGGCTGTGCGGCCCTTGAATAGCACTTGATATTGAGGCTTTGCGGCCTATGAACGCCTTGTTTTGTCTAAATTTGTCTTTTGTTTTGAACATTGTTTGCGTTCATGTCTTTGTACCATATTGATATATGGTCTAAAATTGATTCTGGCCGTATAGCCTTTATCTTTATGACTCATGTTTGAACATATTTTTGGGTTTTGATAACCCGTCCTGGCTTTGGACGTTGAGTCACCAGATGTTTTTGACTGGCTATGGACGTTGAGTCGCTAGATGTTTTTGACTGGCTATGGACGTTGAGTCGCCAGATGTTTTTAACTGGCTTTGGACGTTGAGTCGCCAGTATATTTTGACTGGCTATGGACGTTGAGTCGCCAGATGTTTTTAACTGGCTATGGACATTGAGTCGCCAGATGTTTTTAACTGGCTTTGACATTGAGTCGCCAGTATATTTTGACTGGCTATGGACGTTGAGTAGCCAGATGTTTTTAACTGGTTGTTGACATTGAGTCGCTAGAATATTGGATTGGCTTTGGACGTTAAGTCACCAGTATATTTTGGATTGCGCCATTGGAATTATGCGCTTATAAATCTTTGGGTTGTCACCCTCAATGAATATGGCGATATAAGCCGGCGGTATGAACCAGTTTCACAGCCGGCAGTATAAACCGATTTCACAGGCCATGTAGCCTTGATTATATGACTCATCATTGAGCATCTTTGGGTTTGATAACCCGCCCTGATAGCAGACTTTAATTCGCCAGGATATTTTGCCTTGAGCAATTAAAATGATGATATTTCATGACTCCGGGTTGGTACTGGCTCCGGATTATAATTATCAAGGCATCACCATGGTATTAATCTATAGGTATGTCTTTCAATAATGATATGAATATTTTGGTTTGGTATACCACCCTGGCTTTGGACGTTAAGTCGCCAGTATACTTTGATTGCGCAATTGGAATTATGCGCTATAAAATCTTTGGATTGCACCCTAGCTTTGGACGTTAAGTCGCCAGTATATTTTGTATTGCACCCTGGCTTTGGACGTTAAGTCACCAGTATATTTTGGATTGCACCCTGGCTTTGGACGTTAAGTCGCCAGTATATTTTGGATTGCGCCCTTGGAATCATGCGCTTATACATCTTTGGGTTGTCACCCTCACTAGATATGGCAATATAATCCGGCAGTATAAGTTAAATCTGCAGGTATGTTTTTACTTGTTATATGAATATGCGAGGTTTGATAACCCGCCCTGGATTTCGACTTTAAGTCGCCAGTATATTTTGGCTTGAATAGCCCTAATTCTAGTCTTTTCCTTAATTGCATAAGACTATATTATGTTTGGGTTGTTACCCGCCCTGGCTTTTGACGTTAAGTCACCAGGGCATATGTTGTTTAAACTTTGTGCAGAACATGCAGAGTTATGGATTAAATAAATGGTTAAGATCAAGCCCATCATCAAACACTAGAATTGGTGTTTCAAAAGGGTTAGCAGTTCTGGATTTTTACAAAGGCTATAAGCCGCCGGGTTACATCCTGGAGTACAATGGATGCATATTAAGTTGCCATCGGCCAAGAGCCGCCAGGTATTTAACTCCGGGTTTACTAGCCAAAACTTGGCTGGATTTTTCATTATGGTTGTCATAACCAGTGTTGAATGATTGAGGTTTTCATACCGGATTATATATTATTCAAATCTTTAATAGCCAACGTGGCTGGATATTTTATGGTTATCAATAACCAGTATTATGATTGAGGTTTTCAAAGCTGCTTTAAAGCAATGCTATTATTTCTTTATCCAAGAATACTGGCTCACAGCAGAAAGCACGGTTTGATATTGAATATGCAAGGCTTTCAGCAAAATTATCCGGACAATGGATATGATTTTATTTTACAATGGAAGGAATAGTCCCGAGTTGCTGCAGGCACACAACCCGGCACTTGGGGGCTACATTATTCAAATCATGATTATATCAAGTATGCAAGTCCCATATCGCTGCAAGCATGCACCATGACACTTGGGGGCTAATGCAAGGTCATTTTTAACTCACCTTATTGAAGACCCGACTCACATCATAATGAGCCGGCCCTTGGGGGCTACTAATTGCTCCTATCAATGGTAACCCGAAACTTGGGAGGTACATCATTTGGTGTTATTTTTTTTAAGTACATATAAAGTCCCAGCTCAGTATTATCTTACTGAGCCAGCCCTTGGGGGCTACAAATTGCTGCTCAAATCTGCATGATCATATCTACAAAGTCCCTACTCATTATTGTATAATGACCCGGCACTTGGGGGCTATACATGTGAGGTGCAAAATATTCAGTTTATGACTGGTGGCTTAGATGAACAAACTGGATTTCTCCAAAGTTGCAGCATTAACATTAAAGCAAGTCTTAAGCTGTTACTACGCTCCCTTCTTAAGACTTGGGGGCTATAGGTGTATGCATATAAGGGAGGTACACTCTCAAGCTTGGTGTTAGCAATAGTTATGACCCGGTGCTATCAATATTTACAAACCGGCAGTTTTGGCAATTATAACTCGGCAAGCTCTACATCTTTAAGCCGGCTGAAAATCAGATGAGTATTTCAAGACCAATATTTTTGTCTAGCTAGAGCATTGGAAGCTGAGTCAAATGGATTATGCTTTATAATATTTTTCTGCAAGAAGCCAATGTCAACAAATTGACTATGAAGCTGGTCTATTGACCCGGAATTTTCAGAAGCAGTGCCCGGATTTTTTGCATTAGCAAAGTTTGAACATATCTGCTAAAGGAGATTTGCTATGAGTTCATGGGCACGTATCAAGAAGGAAATTACAAGGACTTAAGGATGATCAGGTGCCGGTTCAGAAAAACTTTTAAACCTGGAGCGTAACCTTTCAAATATGTTCTTGTGTTTTTTTTGCAGGATGAGTTTAACATGGATAAATCCAAATTAAACTGAGGGCTAATGTCGGGGATATACCCCGCGGTGTAACCCGGCCGGATGTATGACCCGGCCGGACTTGGCGACTCACTGGTGACCTGCCCTGACCCGGCGACTGACTAGTAACCCGCCCAAAGTTGGCGGCTCATTGGTGACCCGGCAGGCGGGTCAGAGGAGCGACAAGACCCGGTGGCGCAAAAGGCGGCTCATGGAAGGCCGACTCATGTTATGGTGGGCCGGTTTAAGGCATAAGGAATATTCTCTTACAAAGGAAGCAAGACTAGGATTCCACTTGTAATAGAGTAGTCCTAGTCCTACTAGGACACCACATGTAACCTGCCCCTCCAACTTATATAAGGAGGGGCAGGGCACCCCAAGTGGGGACAAGTTTCATGAGTTGGACAAGTTAGGGTTAGACAGACAAGTCTATAGCTCTCGAGATAGAGCACCCTTGTAATCGTGAGCACCATGATCAATATCAATGAAGCAGGTTGTAGGTTTTTACCTCCACCGTGAGGGGTCGAACCTGGGTAAAAAACCTCGCGTCTCTCGTCCCGCTCAACCCCTCTCAAGCTACCACATAGATGCGTTGGCCTCAAGACTAAGTCCTTTTCACGAGGACATCTGCCGTGACAAATCCATGACAGGTTCGGCCGGAATGGGCTTCGCTGGGGGGCGGGGAAGATGCCGTTTTCCGCTGCTCGGGGTCCTTGGTGCGGCGCGAGCCGGACGCAGCGGGGTGGTCGAGGCAATCTTGCTGCATGTTCGCCGAGCTGAGAAGCTCGTTCATGCACCGCAGGCGCTCCTGCAGCTCCTCACCCTGCAGCTGCTCCAACCCGACGGCGGTCGCTTGCGCGGCACGCATGTTCTTGATGGGGGTGTTGTAGAAGGGCGAGATCGTGCCCAGTGCGCGGCCGATGGTGGCGCCACGGTTCCGCACCTCGCCAACTCGGCTGGGTTCAGCAGCGGCCGGCATGAAGCCGTACGTAGCATCGTGTTCCCGCTGGGCGGACTCCAACCTACGCTGCATAGCAGCGAGTGTCACGACCTGGTCCAGCAGGCGCTTGCGCCCCTCCTCGAGATGGGCGAGGCCCCCCATGTCGTTGGTGGTGTTGACTGATAATCCCTAAGTGCAAGGAATCATCATAGCAATTTCCAAAGGTGGAAGTGATAACTATGGAGTGTCGAACCCACAAGGAGCTAAAGGTAAGATCAATATTCTCTCAAGTCCTATTTGCCACTAATACGACTTTACGTACACCGAACGTTTGCTTCCATCTAGAAACGAGAAATAAAACTACGTTGTGGGTATGAAGTGGATAGCTTTGCATGATATCGGAGAAATAAAATATAAAAATAGGTGCTGTTAACATAAAGTTAGAATATATTACTATATATTTTAAATAGCGAGTGTGGAATAATAATGGGTCGGTGTGCGGAATTGTCCTAGGCAATTGTTAACAAGATCGGTAGTCATTATTGCAATTTTATATGAGGGAAAGGCATAAGCTAACATACTTTCTCTACTTGGATCATATGCACTTATGATTGGAACTCTAGCAAGCATCCGCAACTACTAAAGATCATTAAGGTAAAACCCAACCATAGCATTAAAGTATCAAGTCCCCTTTATCCCATACGCAACAACCCCCTTACTCGGGTTTAAGCTTCTGTCACTCTAGCAACCCACTATAATTGAATCATGAACGTATTGCAACACCCTACAACGGGAATCCTTCATGTGTGCGCGGCACGGAAGGCACCATAGGACAGCACCAAAATAAAACATATAACTCAAACCAATCTAGATCATCCATCAACCCAAAGACAAAAGAAATCAACTCAAAACATCATAGGATGGCAACACATCATTGGATCATAATATGTAGCATAAAGCACCATGTTCAAGTAGGGGATTACAGTGGGGTGCGGGAGAGTGGACCACTTAAAAGAGATGAGGAAGGTGATGAAGATGGTGCTGTTGATGAAGATGATCACCGCGGCGATGGTTCCCCCGGCGGCACTCCGGCGCCACCGAGAGAGAGGGGGAGAGAGTCTCCCCCTTGTGCTTCCTCCTACATGGCCTCCCCCTAGATGGGGAGAGGTTCTCCCTCTGGTCCTTCACCTCCATGGCGATGATGGCCCCCTCCGGCTTCCTCCTCCATGGCCTCCGGTGATGATGGCCCCCTCCGGCAGGGTGCCGAAGAGGGCCTAGATTGCTTTTTCGTGGCTACAGAGGCTTGCGGCGGCGGAACTTCCGATCTAGGTTTTTTTTCGGAGGTTTGGGGATTTATAGGAATTTTTGGCGTCGGTCTCACTTCAAGGGGGTCCATGAGGCAGCGGCAAGCCAGGGGGCGCGCCCTCCACCCCTGCGGCTTCCTCGCGAAGCTTCTGGTCCAACTCTTCTGCTTCGGGGTTCTCTTTTGGTCCATAAAAAATCACCGTAAATTTTCAGCCAATTCCGAGAACTTTTATTTCTGCACAAAAAATGACACCACGGTAGTTCTGCTGAAAACAGCGTCAGTCCGGGTTAGTTCTAATCAAATCATACCAAAACCTTATAAAATTGTTGTAAACATGGCATGAATACTTCATAAATTATAGATACGTCGAAGACGTATCATTGACGTCGGTGGCGATTGCGACGCTGAGGTTCTGCATCGTGGCGCGCAACGGGTCGGTCGCACTGGTGAGTCCCGCTGCGGCCCTGGCGGCGGCGGCATTCTTCGCGGCATTAGATGAATAGAAGCCCGAGCCGGTGGTGAGCACCTCCACCCGGACGCAGGGATCTGCCACCCTGGCGGAGACGTCGCCGAGGGGGACAGGCGAGTCGGTGACGTCGAGCACCCCGCTGGGGTACTCATCGGCCGCGGACGCATCGGAGATGCGCAGTGCACCGAAGGAGGCGGTGAGCGAGTCGATGAAGTCTACCACGAGCGCGCCGGGCGCGGGGAATGCGCAGTGCGCAATGTGCTCACCGGAGTCGATGAAGGGCCCGTCTGGAACGTGTCTCCGGCCAGGACCTCGAGCTGCCCCATGGTGGGTGCCAACTGTCGTGGTGGGTGCACGGCAGATGCCAAAGGATGGCTAAATAGAGGGACAGGCTCGAGGGCATCGGTGGGCTCCAGAGGCAAGGTCGGCATGAGCGAGTGAGGGACGCAAGACATACCCAGGTTCGGGGCTCTCCGGAGAGATGACACCCCTAGTCCTACAGAGTGTGGTTTATATGTGGATGTTACAAGCTTGCTCATAGAGCTGTTTAGGGGAGGAAGGAAGGCAGGCCAGAACATAGGCTGCTCCTTCTCCTTAGGTGTGTGCGCTACTGAATGTCTCTCCCTCTAGTGTTCGCCTGTGTACATGGAGGGCTGCTGGGGGGTTTTATAGGTCAACCCCCCAGGGTTACAATGGTAAAGTTACAAGGCTGTGGGGCCGGGATGTCAGTGTCTGAGAAGCCGGCGCTGGGGCCCGTCGGGTACCATGGTACGCCGGGTTCTCCGGGCGCAGGCCGTGCGTGCCAGGGGGCACTGTTCCCATCTTGTCTTGCGTCATGGAGTGGTTGAGCCGGCTCGGCTACAGTGGCACGTCGCCTGGTCGCCATCGGCTTGCGTCAACAGGACGAGGGATGCACTGTAGCCATGCCGGCCCCGGACAGCGGAGTAGGTGGGCCACTGTTGCCATGCTCCTACCGGTCAGCGGGGTTGGTGGGCCACTGTAGCCATGCTCATCCCTTCATGGGGACTTGTTCCGTCGTACGCCCCGGATGGGACGGGAGCTGACCCGCGGCCGGGTTGAGGGGCGCACCGTGGTTGCGCTTACTTATTGAAGAAGTCTTGACTTGCCGGGACCGGCCAGCATGCGCCAGCGTGTCTGGCCGGGTTGCGGTACTTGGCCGGGATGAGGAACCTAGCCAAGGACAAGCCGGATTGATGGCCGTTGCTAGCCCCGATGTTTTTGAAAATGATCCGGGTTCCGTTGCCTGCCCGGGGTTCATCCCCCAGACAGTTGTGCTGTCAGGGATTTCCTCTTCTCCCCTTGGGGTTCCCTGGGCGTCCTTGGAGGCCTCGGCATGAACCTCTCCTGTGGCAATTTTGAGGGCTTCCGCAGTGGCTTCCTTCCCTATGTCTGCCACTTCCTCCAAGAGTTCCTTTTCTTCAAGCACGGGGGCTGCGAGGGAGTGAAGGCAGGAGGGAAATGAATGAAATAATGATTGAAATTACTTGTCGAGCATCAAAATCACGCTGGTGATTCTTGAGATTCTTTATCTAGTGAGTCCAGGGTTGCAACAATTCCCTCGTCAACTCTAATGATTAGCAGGATCCAGTGGAACCTGCGCACACGTTTTTATAAGCAGGCATGCATAACTCATCAACTACACTTAACATCGAGTAAGCAAAATAGAATTTGCCGTACAAGACAGTAACACTCACTTGAAGTTGTAAGGAAATAGTATTTTTGTTCTGGTATTTAGTTCCTTCATAAACCTTAGCAAGTTATCCTCTGAGTCTTTGGCGTGGTTTTTTATCGTAATTTCATTAATGATATATGGGTCGGACCCAATGTCATAGACTCCATCTCTTTTGCATTTGAAAATCTTCATTCTGTATAATAGCATACAAAAGAATATAGTGAGGCTTATTACAGGCAATGAACAAGATGAGCTAGAGACTTAAATTACAGAAAGAAATCACTTACAGACAATAGCAACTGACGATATATTTGTCGAGTGCGTCTTGATTGTATAACTGAAAAATTTCTGGAAAGTCAATCATTATCTCGTTTTCATGGAAGTAATGCTCTTTCTTGACTTTCACCATGAGCATCTCTCACCCGTTCTTTACTTATTTAATGTACTACTCATGCAATCTTCGCATTTGTGTTGATAGATGCAGGACCTGCTCAGGTCTGACCAGAGGGTTCTCGGGGACATATTTCCAAGCTAATTCAGCCACGGGGACTTCCTCAGTGCCTAGGAGTTGATCAACACTGATACCAAAGTCTTCGGCTCTGTTGGTTACCTTATCAGTAATCACCTTGAGTGGGCGGATCGATTGCATTACCTGTTCTATGAGCTGGGGAACTATTTTCCTACTTTTATTACTACTTGTACATCTCGACTGCTGCATTTGTTCCTGATATGACTTCTTAATAGAGCATTCATAGTCTGATTGCCTGTTCTCCACATGTGTCGGGGCTCGCTCTTGAAGTCCCGCAAAGTGCTCTATGGTTTTCGTAGGTATTATCTCCTTTGGCGGCGGGGGCTGTTTCGGTGCAAAATGGGACTTCACTTTGGAAGCCACGACCGCTTTGGTTTCCTCATCAGTCATATAGTAGGCTAACTTCTTTTTGGCAGGAGACTCGTCGTTGTCTTTCTTCTTTGGTGCTCTCTTCCGCTTTTGGCCCTCCTGCTGGGACATAGGGGGTGGCACTACTAGGGAAAACCCTAGTAGTAGCGCTTGAAATATGCATAGCAGTAGCGCTGGGTCCAGCGCTACTGCTAGCGCGCTACAGCTAAGTTGTAGCAGTAGCGCTGTAATGGGCAGCGCTACTGGTAAGTATTGTTAGCAGTAGCGCTTCCTGGACCAGCGCTACTGATAACTATCTGTAGCGCTTGTTCACAGGAAGCGCTGCTGCTAAGCCAGCGCTACTGCAAGGTGCTTTCCAGCGCTACTGCTAATGTTCCTGCTTTCGCCGATCCACACCCCTCTACGTATTTGTGCTGTATTTATATAGGCTCTATACAAAAGTTTCATCAGATCATACTAAACATACACTATTCTCATCATATCATAGACATACAGTAGTCTCGTCATACCATCATCATCATCATCATCATTCAACACAAATATCATCACATCTCTAAAATAGCGATATACAAGTGCGATCATGTCATGTCTCGAATAAGTGCAACTGCATGGTCATGGCACACACACAAGTTTCATCATCTCTATCTAAACCATGATGTAGAAGAAAAGAGCGATCAGCATGAGCAAGAGCGCGACTATGTAGTACCGGCGGTCCCGCCCCTGCTCATGCTGGAGTGTCCACCTCAAGTAACTACTTTCTGCTTCGGCTCTCCTGTCGAACCCACTGTGGCTAGCACCCGGGTACCTGTGCACCTGGGCCTGAGCGGCTGGCCAGTGGTTGTAGACTCCTGGAACCCTCCCAACATACACGGCGTAGTAGCCCTTCGCCATCTCTGATCTATGTACCTGCATCGTGAGTTGGTGAATTGAACGATAATATGCAACATAATGTACTTAAGAAAACAAAGAGGCATAATTAGCAAAATACAAGCAACCAATAGTAAACATAAATGACGAAGTTCCTCATACCCAAACTAATTAACTAGAGCGATCTACGCTAGTTTAGGACCACGGTTTAGTTACATCACATAGTTTCGCCGTGCATAAATTCAAAGTTTTGCCATAGAAAAAGACAGTAGTGACACATTGTCATCAACAATCAGTCCTCCATGTCGGCGGTCCAATCTTCATAGTCAGGGAGGAAGCACCTGAGCTTCTTGAAAGGCTTCAGCTCCAGACGCTGAGCGAGTAGCAGTGCTCGGACATCTTCCCGCGTGATTGGCCCATGGTAGAACATCCCTGTTGGTTCGAGGACCTGCTTCATGATCACTTGGGCAAGTTCACACTTTACGAGATAAAACTCAGCTCTGATTCGATGATCCGGTGTCTTTCCTATGCTTGTGGCCCAGCTGACAATCTCGGCATCGTTGGTAGTAGGTGACATGCAAAGGCGTTGATTATCCCTTCTGTACTCGAGCAGGTGATGCATGAGGTAGAATCCATCAGCCATACTGGTGTGCGGTTGCTGGATGCAGCAGAAGTCAGTCTTATGACCGAAAGCCAGCCCGCGATTCCTGTACTTTTTCACCTTGATATATCCACCAGACAGGCTGAAGGTTAACAGTGCACTATCGAGAAAACTCTTTATGTGCTTGTAATCCTTTTTCCTGAGGTTCTTCGATGAGTCCAAGTACATAGCATGGGAGTATTCCGGGTACAGAACGATGAGGACGGAGCCCCCCCCCCCCCCGCTGCGCAAATTAAGTACACCTCAAATTAGCCTCCATGCTTGCAAAGGAATGATTAACACTTACGAAAGGATATGTGCGGATGACTTACGTGGGATGATAAGGCACGAGAATCGCTTCCTTGTCCTCATTAGAGATCATGAAGTCGCCGAGGTACTTGCTCGCATAGTCACGTGCTCTTTGCAAACTGCCAAGAAGCTCTCGTGCATATAGAATGGGTCCACGACGCAGATATATTTGATGTTCTCGACCCTGATGAAGTAGTTCAGATACAGCGCATACATGCGGATGAACTGGAAATCCAGCTTGGTCATGTGGAACATGTCGTAGATGTAGTCAAATCACAGGATGAACTTATTCGCGGGCCATCTCTCGACGTACAACTTCCCACCCGGCACCTGAACCGCGTAAAGCGGGTATCCTGGTTTTTCCGCGATCAGAAGGCTTTTCTCTCTGGCCAGCACATCTTCATGGAGTCTCCTTAGATCATTGTTCAGTATGTGCTCTAGTGCTTTGGCAGGTAGGATCGGGTCGCCGGCGACATGGAAATGCTTCTTACCTTCGACAGGTATTCTGTCTACCACCCGGGGCTTCGGAGGCGGCTGGCTGCTTGAAGCAGCTCTGGCGCCTTTAGGGCCTTTCCTGTCCGGTCTCCTCCTTTGCTTCTTGGCGGGTGCCGGTAGTGAGCCCACCATACCTTCCCTAACCACCACCCCCAGTGTCGTCGGGCTAATCAGTGGACGGGCCTCGGGGGGTTGCTGGGTACAGGCGGCATCTGGAGGCGTCTCCTAGGTGGATCGCTTGAAGAGAGACTTTTTGCATTCCACCTTAGGACGTTCCGGCTCCGGCAAATCAGGCAGCATCAAGTCATCATCTCCACGCTCATAGCCTGAGTCTTCGTCGTCCTGAGCCATTAATCCTCCATCATCATAGGCGGTATTGAAATACTTGTCTGGGTCATCATCATCATCCTCCATGTCATCATCAACATTTGCTTCTTTAACAGCGGGGGCTACATCATCTGGCACTAATGGAGGCTCTCCCTCATGTCGTCCGCTATCACTCGCCACGACAGGTGCAGGTAATGTGGTAGGTGGGGTGGTGTTCATACCTTCTTGAGAAGGTGGCGTTGGCGTGATACTGGGCGCCTCGAGACGAAGAAGAGACTTCGGCCAAGGCAAGAACCAGCTCTTGCTTGCGCCAATCATCTTAGGGGTCTCGTCGTCATCAACTGGTACCGGAGGAGGCAAATCCTCGAAGCCCGCTAAGACACGGGCCATGTTAACCTTGAAGACGCCATCGGGCATCTCTCGGTTGTGGAACATGCGGTCCTTCGGCTTCACGATCGTTGCCTTTCCCACGGCCACCTTCTGGCCCTTGATGTCGTAGAGTAGGGTGCACGGGGTGTCATCGGCCTACGAAGGAGACATGTCTACGATGTCAAACATCCGAAAGGCAACTGAAACGGAAGACTATAGACATGCTGGTGAAAAGGGTATGACGCGTAATTACCGTGAGGGCGTCGAGCTCAGCCAGCGATGAAGGCCCACCGAGCATGCAAGAGACGAAGGTCGGGCTGCTATGAACAGGAGCGGGACCTTTTGCGGTTGCTTGAGCAGGTGCTGGTGCTGTGGTGTTTGCCGAATTGCTCCTGACAAAGCTGGGAAGGGGAAAGTCCTGCGGCCGTGCATTTGGATTGTTCTTCGTGAAATCGAAAAGTGCCGGAAGCAAGCTGACCACCGCGTCAGTGACCACTGCATTGACGGTCCCGAGCAACTCTTCTTTGGTCTCAGCTTTGGTCTTATTGACCGCAATCGTGACCTTCTCGTCGATGCTCTGCTGAGTGACGACCGACCGTCTCTTCCTTATTTCCTCTGGCTCCTCGTGGTAGCACGTCTTCCACGAGGCGCCATCTCCGACGCCGTGCACACGTCCATAGGACGGCCGCTTGTCCACCGGGACCTTTTTCAGTATGTTCAGGGCCCGGTTGAATGGGGTGTCTCACTTGGGCCTCGCCGACGACTGTGACGACTCGTCGCTTTTGGCTGCCTTTTGGTGCTGCTCTTTCTGCAAAAGGAACATGGATGGTTTACTAATGTGACAAAAATTGCAGTTGAATTGATTGGAAGCTAATATGATAATGTGGTAATATAACAACTACCAGAAGTCTCATGAACTCCCTCGTGTTCGGGTCCGTGTAAGAGATCTTTTTGACTTTGTCCCACTTGTACCGGGCCCTGATCCAGTCATGCTCCAGCGGGTCGGTGAACTCCGCCAAGGGGTCTGGGATTCCGTGACTTTCACGTTCGGCGTCCTCCTTGGCCCATACGTGCCTCTTCCCCTCGTAACCACGGCTTCCGAGGCGGTGGGGAGGCGTGTTCCTGGCCCGGAGCGCCTTCATTTTCTCCGACCTTGCCTTGACTTCTTCTTTACCGCAATTCTCCTTGAATTTTGCAAAGTCCTCTTCCGTTATTGTCGGATTATCAGCATGAATCTTGGACCACGGTTCATTCTTCCCAATCACTTTTTTCACCCGAACTTTCCAGGAGGACAAGTCGTTGGTGAACATCACCATCGCCTTGTCATTTATCTTTGTCATGGCGATGTCGTCCCACGGCTCTTTATATTTGCCTTCATTCCGGCCGGGGAACAGGAACCTATTGTGCAACTTCTTTAGGAGCATGTGCTCCATATGTGGTATCTGCTTCAACCTCTCGTCGTTGATGTTGGCGGTTTCCCTGAGGATGCATCCAAGTTGATTGCCCCAGCAAGAGCGCGCATCCTCCGGTGACGTTAGCTCTAACTTCTTGGGGTGCATCTCCGTGACCACAATTTGTCCGATGCCAAGCTCGTTTGGTCTTCGTGTCCTCTTCTTCTTCGGTGCTTTACTAGCTACGATAGCATCGTTGCCGGTCTTGGGGGTGGTGTCGGTCCCGGTGCCAGTGCTGGTGCCAGTGTCGGCGTCGGTGTCGGGGTTGGTGCCACTGCCGCCACCATGCAACCCCATCTGGTGTTCGTCCAAGTAATCGAAATAGTGATTTGCTGCCTCGATGGGGTCTTCGAGGCGAGCAGAACCACCCACAACTTCGGCGTCAGTACACATGTTTCCTATTGATCAACAATTGTAAATAAAAGATATAATGAAGAGGAAAAAGGGGCCTATGTTTGGTCGGAATGTTGATTCATTCCCCTTCCGGCAAATCTCGGGTACTCCATATGTCCTAGTTTCTAGCACAAGTCATGCCGAAAATCACGGAAATTTTCGGCATGACATTTGCTAAAAAGTGGACATATGGAGCGCCTGAAATTTGCCGGAACGGAAATGAATCAACATTCCGGCAAAACATAGGCCACTCGGATATTTTTCGACATTCAACCAACATTGCAAAACCAACATATAACATCAATGACATATATCATTCAAGCAAAAGCATGCTTGTACTTAAATGCACAAAAATGACAAAAATAGCTACAAACTTGCTCTCTCTCTCTCTCTCTCTCTCTACTGTTTTTGCTAACTTGCTCAAAATTTTGCTAACTTTGCTACCATTTTTTTTATTTGTTACTGTTTTTATACCTAATTTTTTGCTAAATTTGCTAACTTGCCCTAAAAGCCCTAAACAGAGAGAGAGGAGGGCAGGGGAGAGGAGAGGGAGAGGAGGGCAGGGGAGAGGAGAGGCTTACGGCGATGCAGGAGAAGCCGAGGACGGAGGTGGAGGGCGGCAGACGGCGGCGGCGGCGAGGTCGAGGGCGCGCGGGCAGGGGAGAGGCGGGGGCGATGTTGTGGTCGAGGGCGGGCGGGGGAGACGCCGGTGAGGTCGAGGGCGGGCTCGGGAGACGGTCGGCGACAAGGTCGACGGCGGCCAGGGGCGACGGCCGGCGGTCGAGGGCGACGGACGGCGTGAGGGCGGGCAGGGCGACGGCGGCGGCGTCAGAGTGGGGGATTGGGACTTGGCGGACTTGGCAAAATTTGAGCCCTCGCGGGTTAACTCAAAATAGTAGTAGCGCTGGATTGTGAACCAGCGCTATAGCTAACTTAGCTATAGTGCTGGGTTGTAATGCAGCGCTACTGCTAATGGCACATAGTAGTAGCGCTTTTTTGGAACCCAGCGCTATAGCTATATTAGCTATAGCGCTGGTTCACAATCCAGTGCCACTGCTAACTGTTCTAATTTTTATTCTTTTATTTTTATTATTTTCCTTTTCTAGTTTTTAGTTTTCTTTTCTTTTATTATTTTCCTTTTCTTTTCTGTTTACTTTTCTTTTTCTTTTGTACTGCTTTCTCCCTTTTGTTTTTGTTTTTTTTTCTCCCGACGACGGCGTCTCCCTCTCCCCCACTGCGCGAATATCACCGGAACCATGCATGTGGTGGTAACATATCAGTTGACCGATAATGGTTACTTAAGTGCATACACAAAATAGATACATATATATAAATGTAGGTTTCTAATCAGCTGCGTCGACGACGTTTCACATTGAGCTTCTTCCCTTTCTTGTTCGTTGCCGAGTAATTGAGCCCCTCCTTGTGACTTTTCCGGAGCCATGGATTACGATCTTTCTTAGGTAATGTAGTATTGATTCTTCTTTTCACGTATGCTGCATCGTCATCGTCATCTTCCCTCATCGGGTTGCCGTATTGGTCATAGTCTTCCTCGTTGGCGACTCCATCCATTCCGACGATGCTCCTTTTGGATCTCCTCATGACAACACGGCTGGGATTGGCCGGGTCGGTTATGAAGAAGAATTGTGTCATGTGCTTAGCGTGTACCCATGGCTCATTTTTGGCGATGACGTTAACGTTCACGGGAGTGCTCCTTTTGGATCTCCTCATGACAACACGGCTGGGATTGGCCGGGTCGGTTATGAAGAAGAATTGTGTCATGTACTTGTTTTCTCTTACGACGTCCTTGGCCCATCTGACACGGAACATCGTCGCATCGTGCAATCCAGCATAGTCAAGCTCCCAGATCTCTTCGACCCTTCCGTAGAATCTTTCAGTTGTGCCGTTGGCGTCAGTCACGCATTGAATTGTCACCCCGGAGTTCTGGTAATCACTGTCCATGTCTTTGGCCTCCGTGTAGAACGTGTACCCATTGATATCGTAGGACTGATAGGTCGCGAGCTTGGGCGCGGAGCCATGTGCTAAGGCGTGTATGACCAATCCGTCCAAACTGCCCTCTTCCGGGGGATTTTCAAGAACTTGCTCTTTGAACCAACGCAAGAAAGTGGCGTTGTGCTCTACAGTAACTTCATCGTCTGTCTTGAGCATCCCCTTATCACGGTACTTCTTTGCGATGCTTTCTTTGTGCTGTGCCACATAATCATCTACCACATCTAGGTGTTGTAGCACTACTAAGTTAGCCCTGTCAAAGTCGTTCCGTCGATCCGAGTAGTCCACGTGCAATTCCCTCCGGCCGTTGTTGTGACCATCTCCTTCAAGCTTCCCATCGTGCTTCTTGATGGGCAAACCAACAACAGGGTCTCCGACGCTTATATAATTCTCGCAAAAAAAGACGCACTCATGCGTCAGATACCCCTGGACGATGCTCCCTTCGGGACGGGACATGTTACGAACGAATCCTTTGATGACCCCATTCATCCTCTTGAACGGCATCATGCTGTGAAGGAATGTCGGCCCGAGGTCGATGATGTCGTCCACGATGTGGACACACAGATGCACCATGACATCAAAGAACGCGGGCGGGAAGTACATCTCAAGCTCACATAGTATGACAACGATCTCTTCCTGTAGCCTTCAGAGCTGCTTCACACTTATGGACTTTCGAGATATAACATCAAAGAAGTTGCACAGACCAGTAAGCGTGTCACGGATGTGCTTGTCCATTATCCCTCTAATGGCAACCGGGAGTATCTGCGTCATCATCATGTGACAGTCATGAGACTTCATCCCGCTGAACCTTTTCTTCTTGGGGTCTAGAAATCTGCTTATCTTCCTAGAGTAACCGGAACTGACTTTGATTCCCATAAGGCACTTGATGAATTGATCGATCTCCTTCGCACTTAAGGTGAAGCAAGAAGGGGGGCAATAATTCTCCTCCTTCTTGTTGACTTTTCTACCCCTTTCCCCTTCCTCCGTCTCCGTCTCCGTCTCCTCCATCGACTTTTTACGGTGGAGCTCTTTCCTAATCTTCCAAGTCTTTCCTTGCCTTCGGCCCATCCTTGGTCTTCTCTGGCATGTTCATCAGTGTGCCAAGCAAGCTTTCGAGGACATTCTTCGTGATATGCATTTGATCAAGGCAATGAGGCGTGTCGTGATTGGGCCAGTACTCCAAGTCCCAGAAAATAGACCTCATTTTCCGTACCTTCAGCACCGGCTCCGGCGCCTTTTTGATCTTTCCCGGCGCGGGGCATTGTTCCCATCCTCGAAGCTCAGCCAACCCATTAAATAGATCTCCATGCTTTCTCCACCGGTCATCCTTCTCGAGCCATCTACGATGCCCCATGTACACAATTTTCCCGGACCCGCCATCTTTCGTTGACGTAAGCTGCTGAGACGTTGTATCATCCATGCACCTCGTGCATCCGTAGTATCCGTGGCACACCTGGCCTGAGGTGTACCCGTAACCGAGATAGTTGTGCACCGTCGTCATCAGCGCGGCTCTCATATGGAAATATTCTCCTTTGCTGGCGTCCCATGTCCATGCCGGTGTTTTCCATAACATGTCTAGCTCCTCTTGCAGAAGCCCCATATACAGGTTAATACTATTTCCCGGTTGTTTCGGCCCTTCAATCAACATGCTCATGTGTATGTACTTTGTCTTCATGCACTTCCATGGGGGGAGGTTGTACATCCATACAAACACGGGCCATGTGCTGTGGTTGGTGTTCTGGTTTCCAAACGGATTCATGCCATCGGTACTCGCACCAAGCACGATGTTCCTTGGATCTTCTGCAGCAAATCCATATACGGCGTTGAATGCTCTCCACTAGCTACCATCTATGAGGTGTCTCAGCCTCGGATCATCTCCATCATCGGGCTTCTTCCACTCCGCGTGCCAGCGCATGAGCTTTGCTTCCTTAGGATCTACGAAATACCGCTGCAGACGGGGAGTGATCGGAAAGTACCATACAACTTTCTGAGGAGCTTTCTTTCCTGCCTTCTTGTATCGAGAAGCATTGCACACTGGACAGCTGGTTTTTTCCGTGTGCTCCCCCCGATAAATGATGCAATCATTGATGCATGCGTGGTACCTAATGTGCGGCAAATCAAAAGGGCAAACAATTTTCTTGGCCTCCTCGACACTAGTAGGACACAGGTTCCCCGCGGGAAGAACTTTATTATGTAGATACTTCAAATGCTCATCGAGGCTTTTGTCTGTCCATTTGTTTTTGGCCTTCGTCTTTAGAAGTTCGAGCGTGAAACTCAAGCGGGTCACCTCGGGATCGCAACCATCATACAATGGAGTCCTCGAGTCTACTTCAAGTTGCGCCAGCTTGGCCTCCTCTCTAGAAGCAGCTCTCCTGCTAGTCGTACTCTTGCGAAGGAGGTCTCGAACATGAGGGTCCTGCACGACTGCACTTAGTACCGTCGAAGACTGCGGCGTGACCGCCGCCTCTTCTCCGCCATGTCCGGACTCTTCTTCGCCGTGTCCGGAATCATCTCCACCGCCATCGTCATTTCCGGACTCTTCCCCGCCGACATGTCCGGTGCCATTGTCTTCATGTCGATCGGTCATCTCTTCGTCTAGCCCCATGTCGTTATTCCCTGCCATGTGGACATCCTCATCATCATCATCTTCTTCACTTATCCACTGAGTATAGCCATCCATGAAACCATTCATCAGCAGGTGTGCCTTCAAAGTGCCATGATCAAAAGGGTCCAAAAGGACTCGTTCCTTGCATCTTGCACACGGACATCTAATCCTAGTCTGATTATTTGCATACATGTCCATCACCGCGGATTGCATGTACCGCTCCACCTTCCATCCACTCACCTTCATGACCGACTGCACGGTATAACAAGCAAAAGGGTTATAAAATAAATAATGCATGCTTCAAAGTCATATATGTAAAATTTTGGCATGACCTTGCCTAAAAATAGGACATATTGAGTTTGCTCGAAATTCACCGAAACGGAAATAAATCGACATTTCGGCAAAACATAAGCAACTCGAGGGCATGTCACTCGCACAAATCTCTCCATATATATATCCCAAACACACATATTCTCATTCACACACATATTACCATTCCTGAAATGAACAACTTTTTACTCACCTATATATCTCCCGAGAGAGACCGAGAGCACGCGCGGTTAATTAGATGATGAGAGAGAACAATCGAGAGAGCACGTGTGGTTGGCTAAATAGCTAGCTAGATCTAGTTGTTGGGGAGGAGAGGTGAATCTAGCTAGCTAACTAATGGAGAGGGGTTATGGTGGAGGGGGGCATTAATGGGGGAGAGAAGAGAGGTGTAGGAGAAAGAGAGAGGCCATTTATGGAGGAGGGTGCCATTAATGAGGAGAGAAGAGAAGAGAGGTAGGAGGAAGAGAGAAGAAGAGCAACAATGGTGGAGAGTGGAGAGTGGAGAGGGGAAAGGAGGGGGAGAGAGGGCAAAGTGGGGGAGGAGGGGGAGGGGGTGGAAAATGTGGCACCAGCCGCAACTAGCAGTAGCGCTGCTTAGCAAAAAGCGCTGCTGCTATGGGACTTAGTAGTAGCGCTCTCCTGGAACTACGCTACTACTAAGTGGTGCCCATTAGCAGTAGCGGCGCAGTACAATCAAGCGCTGCTACTAAACTGTTAGTAGTAGCGCTTGTTTCTGTACAGCGCTACAACTCCAGCGACCGTCGGTGGCCTCGTCTGGTCCCACATAGTAGTAGCGCGTTTTTGCTTACCAGCGCTACTACTAGAGTTTTACTAGTAGCGCTTTCTAGGAAAAGCGCTACTGCTAAATAGCAGTAGCGGTTACTATTTTACAGCGCTACTACTATGCTACTTTGTATAAGCATTTTCCTAGTAGTGTGGAGTCGGCTGACGCGGCGGTTCTCAATATGGCGGACTTGTGCTAGAATCCCTCTCGAGGTGGGGTGGAGTCGGCTGACGCGGCGGACTTAGAGGTGTATTGCTACTCAGAGGAGTCGGTGGCCTTGGCCCCGAGTTTGGAAACACGATGCATTCCTTTCTCCATAGAATGACACCACGTATGACTTCTCCCAGTGTCTTCTCCCCTTCACCTCCAGGAATGTCAAGCTCTAGTGACTCATATCCCAGCAGAACTTCATCCACCCCGACACGGCATAGCCAGCTGGAATCGGAGTCCCATGGATAGTTGCTTCAGGTGATTCAGTAAAGCAAAGCCGACCGCCACCTTCATGGATATGTCCTTCATTTTCTAGTGTAGCTCACAACTTGTTGTCTCTTTGATATCATCCACGGGGTAGCGAGCCAGCAGTACATCATCGGCCCGGACCCCCGTGGAACCAATGCTGCTTTTCTGCATAGATGGGATGGTACTATCCAATGCTGGATCTGCTTGCTCCTGCCACGGAGACGCCCTTTGCTGGCTAATTGTGTCGATCTGCTCCTGTTGCTGCTATAACATGTGTTCCAACTCCGTGTTCTTTGTTTCTACCTTCTGAAGCCGGTCTGCAACCTGCTTCTTTTTTCTCAAACGGCTTCTATAACTGTCGTTCCACTCCGAAAACCCCTGAACCCATTGAACAACGCCTTTGACTCATGTTTGTCCTCCGTGTTCAGGATTCCCAAGGGCGCGTGTAAGCTCGTCGTTCTCTCTCTTGGGCTGTAACAACCCCTTTCGAGCATCTTCTATTGCTTGAAGTAAAGCGTCCAAGGCTGTTTTAAGATCTGCCTTTTCAATAATCTCCCCTGCCGTTGGGTCCAACTTTCCCACATGCGCCTAAAACCAATTCCTGGACCTCTCGGGCCAATCCTTTGTTTTTGGAATGACCCCTTCAGCAAGCATCTTGGCCTCAGCTGCTTCCCACTTAGGCACACCTCTCTTGTAGCCACCTATCCCCAGAACATGGTGATACTCTTTTTTGCAGCATTTAACTTATTTTTCTTGACCTTTCCTTAGCTTCATCCGATTCCTTGTACTTCACAAATACGTCCCAGTGATCTTTTAACTTCTCTACTGCTCTAGTGAATTCTGTAGTATTCCCTTCTGCCTTGAGGTAGTCATTGTATAATCTTTTCTTCCCAGTCTGGAATTGTGTGGCCATCTTCTTAAGAGCAAACTGCTTGACTTTCAACCATTGGCCATCTGTGAAACCCTCTGGTAGGTTGAAATGTGACATGAGCGTATCCCAAAGCAAATTTTTCGATCTTCCGTTGACATAACTAATCCTCGATCCTCCTTTGGATTATTCCATTCTCGAATGGTGATCGGGATGTTGTCCCTAACAATAACTCCACATTGATTTATAAATTCACGGGCATTCTGTGTAGGAGTAATCGGTTCGCCATCTTCTGTGACTTCATCGATGTTGTAATTTATGCCACAGGCCAACTTTTTGGCCCCGCCTCGTACCCTTCTAGAAGATTGGGTCGATCTAGAGGACTAAAAGAAGAAAGATTCGTTAATATATATACAAATCAATTAATACATCTAATGATCACTCGAGGTCTAACAATTTCTTCGCTATCATTGTTTGTTTGCCCTTCGTCTCTTGATTCTTCCTCAAGTCCCTCACCGGAGTCGTTCAAAAATTGTGAGCCGTCATCTGGTTCATTCTCTTGGTTTTGGGAGGAGCGTATCATGTCGAAGATGATATCCTCTTGATGGTCTCTGCCGAAATCGTCCATAGCTTAACTAATCCAGAAGAAAGATAAAACAATTTAGTATTTAAATTAGAATGCATTCAATAAGCAAAAACTGAATCATAGTATCGAGAAGAACAATACCGGAGATGCAATCAATACACAACAATGCAACAATATGATGCATGATCATGACATGGAGATATGATGTGGTTTGAGCTTATGCAACTAACAATAAATACAAAGCAAGCAGGTGCAATACTATGGATGACATGAGCTTATGCATTGTTAGGGGTGTTCTAACGCGGTACTACAGATTGCAGACGGAGAGGGAAAACATCCGGAGGGGTTTTCCCGGTGTTTGGCATTTTTTGGACAGATGAAGAGAGGGGGACGGTTCCATGTTCAGCATGCTAGGGGCATGTGACAGAGGAACGGATTGCATAAATGGATTCTTTGGATTTTTCAGCATGCTAGGGGCATGTGACAGACGAGTGGTTCGACAACCTGGCAGTGGTGGAGATATATATATACAAAAGACCTGGCAATATGCAATGCAACAATATGATGCATTTGAACCAAGAGGGAAGAACCATCGGAAAACAAGAAGGAACACAATCAATGCAATGCAACAATATGATGCATGATAATGACATGGCAATATGTTGTGATTTGAGATAATGCAACTAACAACAGAAGGGTTTGAGTTGATTTTCAAAGTCCATTTAGTTGTTTTGAACTAGACAACAAGCTTAACTTGCCTTTTCATGCATGAAACTAGTGCTATTGGATAGATTGAATTTTTCTGATCATTTTTCATATATAAATCTTTTCCATCTGAGTTATGGTTGATTTACTATGAATTTTTGAAGTTTAAATCATTTTCTGGATTTTTCTGGTTATTTAGAAATAAAACAAATCCAGTAAATCATTTTAGCAGGGGAAGCTCAGGAACGGGCTGTGGTGCCCCGTTCGTAGTGTGGTTGGGCTCGTTCGAGAGCCCAGACCAGCGCGCATCGAGCGGTGGAGTCAGCCGGGCCTGGGGTGACCGGAGGCGACAGCGAGGAGCTCGGTCGTGGTGGCCGGAGCTCGGGTGTGGGCGCGGGCGGCACTGTGGTGCACGAGCAGGCGAGGGGAGGCGCTAGCTAGGCTATACGCGATGCGGCAAGTGCGTTGGACATGTCGGGTGGAGCATTTGGTCGCCGGAGTCGCGTCGGCGGCGAGCACAGGCGTCGGCGCGTTCGGGCGTAGGCAGTCAGGTGGCTACGATGGCCTATGAGGAAGAAGAGAGGGGTGGCCAGGGTCAGAGGCTCATGGTGGTTGCGATGGAGGCCTCAGCGAGCTCGGGGAGGGGCTGGAGCGAGTGGGACGGCATCAGCGATCTCCGGCGGTCGGAGATTGAAGACGAGCGGCCTGGCGGCGTGGTGGTTCGATCTGTTCTCCCGGGCAGTGGCTGGCCTCGGGACACCACTTATATACGCGGGACCTTTAGTCCTGGCTCCAGCCAAGAACCGGGACTAAAGGCCAATCTTTAGTCCCGGCTCCAGCCACGAACTGGGACTGAAGGTCCTTTTCGGTGGTCCAAATTCCGCGCGGGAGAAGGAACCTTTAGTCCCGGCTGGTGGTTGCAACCAGGACTAAAGTTGCATTTCAATTAATTTTCATTTTGAAGAAATTATTTGACAGATTCAAATTTATAGATTGAAATTAATTCTTGTAAAATGCATAACAATTTGAAAACTAAACCAACTGAGTTGATTCAAATTTCTATGGATTCATCTTGAAGATTTCTATCAACTAGTATCATTTTGACAGGAGGTTGTATAATTAATTTTGCACTTATTAATTAAATACAGTAATTGAATACATTATTTTAAACTTTAAAAATTCGTATCTTTAGTTCTGTTAAGCCAAATGGAGCAAATAAAATGTCAAATTGATTGTCTTAACATAACCTACACATTCATATTTAAAGGCTTTTTCTTAAGGCCAGAAATGGTCTTTCATAGGTTAAAAACCTAAATTACCCTTTCTGGATATTTCAAGCTTTTGAAATATTTACAAAGGAAATATTCACCATAAATTACAAGAAAATTCCAGCATGTCACAAATTCCATATTTGATGATCTTGCCAAGTCTCATCTCTTGGAGAACAAGATACCATCATCAAATTCCCTCAAAACCATCTCTGTCCATTTTCTCGTTTGAGCAACTTTACATTACTAAACATGTCCAAATGAGCTCAAACTTGGTACACCTGCTAAAATGGTCTAAATATTCATGTAGGCCAAGTGGTGCATCAAGGAGAACAAATTAGCTTGGTTAAAGTATGCCAAAACCAATTCTGCCCATTTCTAAGGTTTGACAAAGTTACATTGGCAACTTTCTCCCGTTGATCTCAAATTTTTACCACATTGCCAGATGGTCATGAGCATCACCCCCATCAAGTGGCACAAGTTGGAGAACAAGTTAACTTGATCAAAGCTTGTCAAAACCATTTCTGCCCATTTTCCAGGGTTTGAAATATTTACATTGCCATGTTTCTTCAAATGAGCTACAAATTTGCACCCTAGCTCAAATTGATACCAAGCTCATTCCTGTTAAATTCCAAAACCATTGGATTCCTCTAAGTACCTCTATTCATCATCAAATACCTTCTACCAAAATCTTGTGGTTAATGATTGGGGTACCAAATTGATTCTCCTTTAGCTCAAATTTTTACCAAAGCTCACCCTAGTCATATTTTACCTCCAGTAACTCTCTCTCTTCCATAGCTCAATAATTAAGGGGTGAAAACCCTCACTTTACCTCTCTGGACAACCACTATAATTAAAATACTAAAAGGACAAGAATAATTGAAAATTCATAACTTAATAAATAATTATTCAAAAATCATGTTTCAAATGCCAAAGTGCCCTAGCTTTTTGGTTGGATTCCGATGCTCCGGAGTCCACCTAGGAACACCCAAAACACATATATACCCTAACTCTTACAAAGATTCCCTCTGGTTTGTTCGAAGTGGGACTTCCCAACTATAAGTCCGGAAACACACTAGAGAGAAAGTGATGACGGTGAAGCCGGTCATATCCCAGAGTAGGATCTTGGGGTATAAAACTTTTTCTTCGCGTGTGTCCCTTGCTTATGATTGCACCGTAACCATGGAGAATCTTCATCATTTAACAGGATGCTTAGATCAATCTTCACTGTGAAGGGAGGAATTTCATCAAACTTTTCATAATCTTCTAACATGTCTATCTTGTCCTCCACTCCCACGATGTTTCTTTTCCCTGAAAGAACTATGTGGCGTTTTGGCTCATCGTATGATGTATTCGCTTCCTTATCTTTTCTTTTTCTTGGTTTGGTATACATGTCCATCACGTAGAAAACCTGTGCCACATCATTGGCTAGGACGAATGGTTCGTCTGTGTACCCAAGATTGTTGACATCCACTGTTGTCATTCTGTACTACGGGTCTAGCTTTACCCCGCCTCCTATCAGATTGACCCATTTGCACGGAAACAAAGGGACCTTAAAAGAAGGTTCATAGTCAAGTTCCCATATCTCCTCTATGTAACCATAATATGTGTCCTTTTTCCTATTGTTGTTTGTTGCATCAAAGCGGACACCACTGTTTTGGTTGTTGCTCTTTTCATCTTGGGCGATCGTGTAAAATGTATTCCCATTTATCTCGTGCCCTTTGAAAGTCAATATAGTCATAGATGGTGACTTGGCCAACAAGTACAGCTTATCTCCAACAGTGGTGTTATTCATGAGATGTGTTTGCAACCAACCGCCGAAAGTCACCATGTGTGTCCGTTTAGTCCAGGGGTCAGACTGCTCCGGGTTCTTGGAGCGTACAATATCCATGTGTTCCTTGATATACGGAGCCACCAAGGTGGAATTTTGTATAACTGTGTAGTGTGCTTGAGTGAAAGAATGCCAGTCCATACTTATTACTGAATGCTTTCCTAGCATGCCTTTTCCACTCAGTCTCCCCTCATGCCGTGATAGAGGAACACCAATCGGCTTAAGGTTAGGAATAAAGTCAACACAAAACTCAGTAACCTCCTCTGTTTCATGGCCCTTGGCGATGCTTCCTTCTGGCCTAGCACAGTTATGAACATATTTCTTTAAGACTCCCATGAACTCTCAAAGGGGAACATATTGTGCAGAAATACAGGACCCAAAATGGTAGTCTCTTCGACTAGGTGAACTAGGACGTGTGTCATAATATTGAAGAAGAATGGTGGGAACACCAACTCGAAACTGACAAGACATTGGACAAAATCATTCTGTAACCTTGGTAGGATTTGTGGATCGATTACTGATACGTCTCCAACGTATCTATAATTTTTTATTGTTCCATGCTGTTATATTATCAATCTTGGATGTTTTACAATCATTTTATTGCAACTTTATATCATATTTTGGGACTAACCTATTGACATAGTGCCCAGTGCCAGTTGGTGTTTTTTGCTTGTTTTTTACTTCACAAAAAATCAATACCAAACGGATTCCAAACGCAGCGAAACTTTTTGGAGATTTTTTTTGGACCAGAAGACATCCAGTGGGCCAAAGAAGTACCAGAGGGGGGCTCCAAGGGGAGCACAACCCACCTAGGCGCGCCTGGGGGCCCAGGCGCGCCCTGGTGGGTTGTGCCCACCTCGGCCGCCTCCCACACCGCCTCTTTGCTCTATAAATACCCCGAAAATCCAAAAACCCTAGGGGAGTCGATGAAACACAATTCCAACCGCCGCAAGTTCCAGAAATCACAGATCCAATCTAGACACCAGCACGGAGGGGTTCATCATCCTTATTGGTGCCTCTCCGATGATGCGTGAGTAGTTCATTGCAGACCTTCAGGTCCGTAGTTAGTAGCTAGATGGCTTCCTCTCTCTCTCTTTTGATTCTCAATACAATGGTCTCTTGGAGATCTATTTGATGTAACTCTTTTTTCGGTGTGTTTATTGGGATCCGATGAACTTTGAGTTTACGATCAGATCTATGTTTTATCCATGAAAATTATTTGAGTCTTTTGATCTCTTATATGCATGATTACTTATAGCCTCATATTTCTTCTTCGAATCTTTGGTTTAGTTAGGCCGACTAGATCGATTTTTCTTGCCATGGGAAGAGGTGCTTTGTGATGGGTTTGATCTTACAGTGCTCAATCCTAGTGACAGAAGGGGAAATGGCATGTATGTATTGTTGCTATTAAGGATAACAAGATGGGGTCTATTCCTACATGAATAGATCTTGTCTACATCATGTCATCGTTCTTATTGCATTACTCCATTTTTCCATGAATTTAATACACTAGATGCATGCTGGATAGCGGTCGATGTGTGGAGTAATAGTAGTAGATGCAGGCAGGAGTCGGCCTACTAATCTTGGACGTGATGCCTATATAATGATCATTGCCTGGATATCATCATAATTATTTGAAGTTTTATCAATTGCCCAACAGTAATTTGTTTACCCACCGTATGCTATTTTTCTCAAGAGAAGCCACTAGTGAAATCTACGGCCCCCGGGTCTATTTTCTCATCATATATTTTCAGATCTATTTTGCAATTTTCTTTTTCTTTTATTTGCCACTTTTATTTTCAGATCTATATTATCAAAAACCCAAAAATACCTCGCTGAATTTTATTTGCTTTTATTTGCATCTATCAATCTATTACAACTTTCTCCCGTCCACATGACAATTTCGGGCACCGTTACCCGAAAGGGATTGACAACCCCTTTAACACGTCGGGTTGCAAGTATTTGTTCTTTGTGTGCAGGTACCGTTTACATAGTTTTGCTTGGTTCTCCTACTGGTTCGATAACCTTGGTCTCATCACTGAGGGAAATACCTACCGTAGCTGTGCTGCATCATCCCTTCCTATTTGGGGAAATACCGACGTAGTTCAAGCCGCATCAAAAGGAATTTCTGGCGCCGTTGCTGGGGAGACATCATCAACATCTATCAGGTTCCTAATCACAAATCTCATCTCCTTGCACTTTACAATATTTGCCATTTTCCTCTCATTTTCCTCTCCCCCACTTCACAACCATTTTCCGTTTTATTCGCCCTCGTTTTCATTCGCCTTTTTCTCGTCAGATCTCTTGTTTGCTATCTCTACTTGTGCGACCATGTGCCTTCTATTTTCTTGCATCTTTGCTTGGTAAAAATCTATTGATATGGATCCTGATCCACTTACTAATCTTTTCAAAAGATCCAATTATGATGAACCAATTGATAGTGAATTAAATTCACTAGATTATCTTTATGAAGTTTTGCTTGAGATTTATGAATCTGAAAATTGTGATGAAGTGTTAAATGAAGAAATTTATAAAGTGATTCACGATAGCTCCTTAAACGAAAAGCATGATTGCAATGATATTATTATAAATTATATTAATGTCAATTGTGTTAGTGATAAGCAAAACCCCAAGCTTGGGGATGCTTGTTTTGTTATGTCCATTACTGATTGCAATGATCATGATTGGGGTGATAATGATTCTTATGATCTTGAAAATTTATTTAAACCT
Organism: Thinopyrum elongatum; assembly: GCA_011799875.1. Classification (NCBI taxonomy): domain Eukaryota; kingdom Viridiplantae; phylum Streptophyta; class Magnoliopsida; order Poales; family Poaceae; genus Thinopyrum; species Thinopyrum elongatum. Next base: position 507,442,803 of record CM022297.1, read on the forward strand.
CATGATAAATATGCTTGTGATAATATTAAAAGTGGGTTTGGAAGAGTGTCAACTTTAGCTCAAAATAATCCCGCTTATTTGGAGAGTGTTCAATCTTATGAATTTTTTGATAAAAGTCATGACTTTATTTGATGATAATCCCACTATTTTGGACGAGTGTCAACTTTGCATGCATGTGGATCATGAAGAGAATACTTTATGTGATAGTTATATTGTTGAATTTGATTATGATCATAAATGTAATTATTATGAGAGTGGAGAATATGGTTGTAGAAATTTTCATGTTACTAAATTACCTCTCGTTATGTTGAGATTGTCAATGTTTTATTCCTCTCCTTTGCATATGCTAGATATTTCTTGTCTTCATAATTTGTTTTCCTATAAAATTCCTATGCATAGGAAGTATGTTAAACATAAATGGGTTTGTCACGCATTTCATGATGCTCTTTTTGTGATTCAATTGTTATCTTTCGTGTGAGCATCGTTGAAATCTTATGCCTAGCTAGGGGCGTAAAACGATAGCGCTTGTTGGGAGGCAACCCAATGAATAAAATTTATTTTTGTCTTTTTCTTTCTGTTCTTGAGTGTTTGCACAATTATGCTACTGTTATTATTATGTTTTTATGTTTTAATTAGTGTTTGTGCCAAGTAAAGCCTTTGGGATAGCTTTGGTGATAGTTGATTTGATCTTGTTGGAAAACATAAACTTTTGCCTCCAGTAAAATAATTGTTCAAAATCACAGAAGAGGCAAAAAATTCTGAATTGTTTATAGAAGATTGATATACAAATTTCATCTTTTTCCCTAATTTTTCAGAATTTTTGGAGTTACAGAAGTATGAGAACAATTCGCATCTTTACAGACTATTCTGTTTTTGACCCATTCTGTTTTCTTTGCATTGTGTGCTTATTTTGATGAATCTATGGTTTGTATCGGGGGGTATGAGCAATGGTAAAGTTAGAATACAGTAGATATAATGCAATAACAAAATATGAATGGGTTTTCTACAGTACTTAAAGTAAAGATTGGTTTTCTTATACTAACGGATCTCACTAGGGTTTTGGTGAGTTTTATGTGATTGAAGTTTTCAAGTTTTGGGTGAGATCACGATGGATGAAGGAATAAGGAGTAAGAAGAGCCTAAGCTTGGGGATGCCCCATGGCACCCCAAGTCATTATCCAAAGAGAAACAAGCAACTAAGCTTGGGGATGCCCCCGAGTGGCATCCCCTCTTTCTTCTAACGACCATCGGTATTTTACTTGGAACTATATTTTTATTCATCACATATCATGAGTTTTGCTTGGAGCGTCTTGTATTATATGAGTCTTTGCTTGTTTTGCCTTTTATTTTGTGTCAAGTATCCTTGCTGAACACACCTATTTGAGAGAGCCAAAATTTTGCTAGAATTGCTCTATGTGCGTCACTTAAATCTTTTTGAGCTATGGAATTGCTCTAGTACTTCACTTATATCTTTTTGAGCACGATGTGCTATAATTTTTTTTGAAGAAATGCTCTCATGCTTCACTTAGATTTATTTGAGAGTTAGTAATTTTTAGAAATTCTCTCATGCTTCACTTATATTATTTTGAGAGAAGAAATTTTAATGCTCATGTTCTTCACTTAAATTTGTTTGAGCTATTAAAAGCAACATATGAAATTAGTCCCAAAGTGATAGATATTCAAGAGGGATATAATACAAACTTTCATGAAGATCATTGGACAAAAAAAACTTGATTCTTCGTATTAGTTTTGTGATATGATGATATAATATGTGAGTCATGTTAATGAGTAATTATGCTTTAGTAAGAATATTAGTGTTAAGGTTTGTGATTCCCTATGCAAGCACGAAAGTCAATAGTTATGCAATGAAATTATAGCCTACTTGTGGTGCATTATTCGGTGTTAGTTATGCTTAATGCTCGCTTATGTGATTTTTCGCTTCTTGGTTGGATGCCTCTCAATCTTTTGCTAGCCTTCACTTGTACTAAGTAGAAATACTACTTGTGCATCCAAAATCCTTAAACCCACTTTTGCCACATGAGTCCACTATACCTACCTATATGCGGTATTTTCGTGCCTTTCTAAGCAAATTTGTATGTGCCATCTCTAATTTTCAAAATAAATTTCCTTTTTGTGTGCTCGTACTGCTCATGAAGCGAGAGGGGGTAGCCAATATTTTCCATGCTAGATGTGTTATTCTCAAGATGAGTGTTTATTCACTTGTCATTGCACGAGAGTACGGCAAAGGTATTAGGGATGCCCAGTCCCGAAATAAAAAATGAATTTACTTTATGTTGTCAAATAATAAATTCCTTCGAAAGTGTTGGTATGGACGGCACCCATGGATTCAGTTAGCCGTGGAATGTGAAAGTATGGTGGAAAAGGAATAAAAATTATTTTCTGTTTGGGAACCGCCTATGATATATCTAGCATGGAAAGTGTTGGGAATTACTCGGTTGTTTTCGTTGACAGGAAAAGCATGCCACCCAAAATGTTTTATCTCTATCTTTTTCGCTTTGAGCTCTGGCACCTCTACAAATCCCTACTTCCCTCTGCGAAGGGCCTTTCTATTTACTTTATGCAATTTTATTTTTATTTGAGTCTCCATCGTCTCTTATAAAGCACCAACTAAGGGGCACTATGATCATACTTGAGCATTGGGTGTAGCTAATATGCGAGCGTGTTTCATGAATGGATCAATGATTGAGCATGATGGGCTAGGGATAACTTGCTTTAGCGTTGATATTTTGAAAGGACATAGTTGCTTGTTGATATGCTTGAGTATTGAAATCTTCATGTCAAAACTAGACTATTGCTTTGAATAATATATAAGTCCAAATGTCCATGCTACAAAAGAAAATAATATGTGATGAACATGTTAGGCAGCATTCCACATCAAAAATTATGTTTTTATCATTTACCAACTCGAGGTCGAGCAGGAATTAAGCTTGGGGATGCTGATACGTCTCCAACATATCTATAATTTTTTATTGTTCCATGTTGTTATATTATCAATCTTGGATGTTTTACAATCTTTTTATAACAACTTTATATCATTTTTTGGGACTAACCTATTGACATAGTGCCCAGTGCCCGTTGCTGTTTTTTGCTTGTTTTTTACTTCACAGAAAATCAAATGGAGTCCAAACACAACGAAACTTTTTGGAGAATTTTTTGGACCAGAAGACATCCAGTGGGCCAAAGAAGTACCAGAGGGGGGCTTCGAGGGGAGCACAACCCACCTGGGCGCGCCTGGGGGCCCAGGCACGCCCTGGTGGGTTGTGCCCACCTCGGCCACCTCCCAGACCACCTCTTTACTCTATAAATACCCCGAAAATCCAAAAACCCTAGGGGAGTTGACAAAACACAATTCCAGCCGCCGCAAGTTCCAGAAACCACAGATCCAATCTAGACACCATCATGGAGGGGTTCATCATCCTCATTGGTGCCTCTCCGATGATGCGTGAGTAGTTCATTGTAGACCTTCGGGTCCATAGTTAGTAGCTAGATGGCTTCCTCTCTCTCTCTCTTTTGATTCTCAATACAATGGTCTCTTGGAGATCTATTTGATGTAACTCTTTTTGCGGTGTGTTTGTTGGGATCCGATGAACTTTGAGTTTATGATTAGATCTATGTTTTTATCCATGAAAGTTATTTGAGTCTTTTGATCTCTTATATGCATGATTACTTATAGCCTCGTATTTCTTCTTTGAATCTTTGGTTTAGTTAGGCCGACTAGATCGATTTTTCTTGCCATGGGAAGAGATGCTTTGTGATGGGTTTGATCTTACGGTGCTCAATCCCAGTGACAGAAGGGGAAATGCCACGTATGTATCATTCCTATTAAGGATAACAAGATGGGGTCTATTCCTACATGAATAGATCTTGTCTACATCATGTCATCGTTTTTATTTCATTACTCCGTTTTCCCATGAACTTAATACACTAGATGCATGCTGGATAGCGGTCGATGTGTGGAGTAATAGTAGTAGATGCAGGCAGTAGTCGGTCTACTAATCTTGGACATGATGCCTATATAATGATCATTGCCTGGATATCGTCATAATTATTTGAAGTTTTATCAATTTCCCAACAGTAATTTGTTTACCCACCGTATGCTATTTTTCTCGAGAGAAGCCACTAGTGAAATCTACGGCCCCGGGGTCTATTTTCTCATCATATATTTTCAGATCTATTATGCTATTTGCTTTTTATTTTATTTGCCACTTTTATTTTCAGATCTATATTATCAAAAACCCAAAAATACCTCGCTGGATTTTATTTGCATCTATCAATCTATTACAACTTTCTCCAGTCCACGTGACAATTTCTGGCACCGTTACCCGAAAGGGATTGACAACCCCTTTAACACGTCGGGTTGCAAGTATTTGTTATTTGCGTGCAGGTACCGTTTACATAGTGTTGCTTGGTTCTCCTACTGGTTCGATAACCTTGGTCTCATCACTGAGGGAAATACCTACCGTAGCTATGCTGCATCATCCCTTCCTCTTTGGGGAAATACCGACGTAGTTCGAGCCGCATCAATTACCTTCTGAGAAATTGCATTGAGGAATGCACATAGCTTCACAATGGCTAATCGAACATTTTCAAGTAGAAGCCCGCTCAATGCAACCAGAAGTAATTGCGTCATAATCACGTGGCAGTCATGAGACTTTAGATTTTGGAATTTTTTTTCTCTGCCATATTTATTATTCCCTTTATATTCGATGAGAAGCTAGACGGGACCTTCATACTGCTTAGGCATTCAAAAAATATTTCCTTCTATTCTTTGGTAAGAGCATAGCTGGCAGGACCTTGATACTGCTTTGGATGCTTGCCATCTTTTTTGTTCATACGCTGCTGGTCCTCTTGTGCCTCCAGTATATCGTTTGTCATCCCATACACGCCCAAGAAGCCTAGCAAGTTCATGCAAAGATTCTTCGCCACGTGCATCACCTCGATTGCAGAGCGGACTGTAGGAACGAAGTATGTCTACCTGAGGAGGGTGAATGGGAGTTTTAAATTTTCTTCGGAAAACTTAAATCTCTCATAACCCGGTAGAGGAATGAAAGATAAACAAACTACAGCGAACTAAAATAGAGTACCGAAAAGAAACCAAGACATGGATTGATACAAGTCATACGAAAGAAAATACGTCGAAGGTATACATGGGTGACAGAGATAACCGAAGATGCTCGATGGCGACAAGGTATTTGTTCGACCAGTTTGTCCTTCTGCAAAAGGACTATGTCTGGTTGGAGGGGTTGTGACTTAACACGGAAGATAAACTCTCTTCACCCTATTCAACTCGACAATCGATTCGTCAACCGATGCCGATTACTCGTGGTAGATGCTTGAAGGCAATCTCCGAACCTTTACAGACTTCTTTTCGAGAACCACAATCACTCTTGGTCTCTGAAGAAATTGACACCTAACCGTCTAGAGAGTTTGCAGCTCTCAAGAGTAATAGGCGGAGAGTACTAAACTCAGATTCTAGTGATGCTGAACCACTATCTAATTCTTCGGCTCTAGGGTTTTTCTCTCGGTGGATTTTAAACTCAAATCACTCAGAGAGTGGGTTGCTCAACAATCTTCTCATAATCAAACGGAGCAGCCACTAGACAAAGCCGGCGCGGGGTGGCTATTTATAGCCGCAGCCTTCCCAGATGGGAAATGACCATTTTGGACACGAGGTCCAGCCAATGCCCAACCGACACGTTCACAACGGTCGGATTTTGGAGCAACGGTAACATTACTTGAGGAACAAGTAATGCTAACACCTCGGTCCGAGACAAATCTCTCACAGCGAAGAAGATCACAATCTCTTGCTGGCAAGTATTTGCTCGGAACACAAAGAGATTTCTCTCACAGCTTTCATAGGATTTGGGTTTAGCATCAAAGAATCAAAGCTTTGAATGCTACACCCCTCTTAATAGTATGGTGGTCCTATGACTCAAAGAAAGAAGAAGAATAACGAAACAAATGCTACGTCTTTACTTCGCCTTCATTCTTCCTCGAACGCAGTCATATACTTCGAACAGACACCGAACCACTTGCTTGAACTTCAGCAATTTTTAGGGGTCACTCTTGTTAGCTTCATCTTCGGTGATAACCTTCACTGCCACGCAGAGAGATTATCTTCATCGTTTGCATCAAACTCCTCGATACTTCTGGGACCTGTTACTCTTTGTGCACTAGCAAACACATAAGTTCCATACTGTTTATGTCAACAAACTCCAAAACATAGGGCCTATCATTGGACCAACACAAACCTCTAGGACTTTCCAATAGGGTAGCTTCCAAAATATAGATTTATTCTTCCACATGGGTGCGTGTTCGTTACCGTCATTCAAAACAGATTGTCCGCGAGGACATTTTCCAAATATTACTTTTAAATCCCTGACCATATCAAGTATATATATGATCACCATTACGGTGGTCAGGCTTCTTCCGGTGATCTGCCTCACCTTCGAAATGCTTGCCTTTCTTTCTTAAGAGATGCCTGATCGGAAGAAATCGACGATGTCTGATAACCCACAAGTATAGGGGATCAATCATAGTCCTTTCGATAAGTAAGAGTGTCGAACCCAGCGAGGAGCAGAAGGAAATGACAAGCGGTTTTCAGCAAAGTATTTTCTGCAGGCACTGAAATTATCGGTAACAGATAGTTTTGTAGTAAGATAATTCATAACGGGTAACAAGTGTAGCAAAGGTGTAGCAAGGTGTCCCAATCCTTTTTTTTGCAAAGGATAAGCCTGGACGAACTCTTATATAAAGCAAAGTGCTCGCGTGGACACATGGGAATTCTCATCAAGTTAGTTTTCATCATGCTCATATGATTCGCGTTCGTTACTTTGATAATTTGATATGTGGGTGGACTGGTGCTTGGGTGTTGTCCTTACTTGGACAAGCCTCCCACTTATGATTAACCCCTCTCGCAAGCATCCACAACTACGAAAGAAGAATTAAGATCAATCTAACCATAGCATGAAACATGTGGATCCAAATCAGCCCCTTACAAAGTAACGCATAAACTATGGTTTAAGCTTCTATCACTCTAGCAACCCATAATCTACTTATTACTTCCCAATGCCTTCCCCTAGGCCAAAATCATGGTGAAGTGTCAGGTAGTCGACGTTCACATAACACACCACTAGACGAAAGACAACATACATCTCATCAAAATATCGAACGAATACCAAATTCACATGATTACTTATAACAAGACTTCTCCCATGTCCTTAGGAACAAATGTAACTACTCAAAAAGCATGCTCATGTTCAAGATCAAAGGGGTATTTAATATCATTAAGGATCTGAACATATGATCTTCCACCAAATAAACCAACTAGCATCAACTACGAAGAGTAATCAACACTACTTGCAACCCACAGGTACCAATCTGAGGTTTTGAGACAAAGATTGAATACAAGAGATGAACTAGGATTTGAGAGGAGATGGTGCTGGTGAAGATGTTGACGAAGATTGACCCTCCCTCGGCGAGAGGGTCGTTGGTGATGACGATGGCTTCGATTTCCCCCTCCCGGAGGGAAGTTTCCCCGGCAGAATAGCTCCGCCGGAGCCCTAGATTGCTTCTACAAAGGTTCCGCCTTGAAATGGCGGCGCTTCGTCCCGAAAGCTTTCTTCTGATTTTTTCTAGGTCAAAACCCTCCATATAGCAGAAGATGGGCACCGGGGGCTTTCCTGGTGGCCCACAAGCTCAGGGGGCGCGCCCTGGGAGGTAGGGCGCACCCCCCGGTCTTGTGGCCACCTAGTGGGTCCCCTTCTGTTATTTCTTTACCCAATATTTTTATATATTCCAAAATAATTCTAGGTAAAGTTTCAGGACATTTGGAGATGTGCAGAATAGGTATCTCAGATTTGCTCCTTTCCAGTCTAGAATTCCAGCTATCAGCACTCTCCCTCTTCATGTAAATCTTCTAAAATAAGAGAGAAAAGGCATAAGTATTGTGCCATAATGTGAAATAATAGGCCATAATGCAATAAATATCAACATAAAAGCATGATGCAAAATAGACGTATCAACTCCCCCAAGCTTAGACCTCGCTTGTCCTCAAGCAAAAGCCGAAATCGATAATCATGACCACATGTTTAGAGATAGAGGTGTCGATAAAATAAAATATGGACATGAGGGCATCATGATCATCTTTTAGAACAGCAACATATTGTCATATAATTTCTTATGCTAAAGTGATAATTCATTCACAAGCCAAGTATGAATCAAAAACTTTATAGAAAACTAACAAACTATGATCTCAGTCATTGAAGCAATTGCAACTTATCATAATATCGGAAAGAGTCAATGTAAGAGCTTTTATTTAGCAAGCCCACATACTCAACCATATTTTAGTCTTTCATAATTGCTAACACTCACGCAATACTTATGAGATCAAAGCTTCAATCAGACACACAGAAAGATAGGGGCTTATAGTTTTGCCTCCCAACCTTTTACCTCCAAGGTAATGTCAACAATATTAGTTTATGATCACCTACATCCGAGTGGATATGTATGTCTAGATCTTTCCCCAACACATAGTGCTTGCCAAAAAGAAAAGGTGTAAAAAGGAAGGGTGAAGATCACCATGACTCTTGTATAAAGGTAGGAGATAAAAAATAAAAGATAGGCTCTTCGCGGAGGGAAGCAGAGGTTCTCATGTGCTTTCATGGTTGGATGCACGAAATCTTAATGCAAAAGAATGTCAGTTTATATTGCCGCGTGTGATAAAGAACTTTATTATGCAGTCTGTCGCTTTTATTTGTTCCATATCACAAGTTCGTATAAAGCTTATTTTCCTCACACTAAAAGATCATACATATTTAGAGAGCAATTTTATTGCTTGCACTGATGACAACTTACTTGAATGATCTTACTCAATCCATAGGTAGATATAGTGGACTCTCATGGCAAAACTAGGTTGATGGTTTTTGGATGCACAAGTAGTATCTCTACATGGTGCAAAAGATTTGGCTAGCATAGGATGAGAAGCAAGCTCAACATGTTGGAGAATCCATGACAATATAACTTCTGTTTGGATATAAGAGAACATAACACATTATGTTGTCTTCCTTGTCCAACATTGACTTAACAGCATATAATATTTTAATGAGTGCTCACAATCACAGAAGATGTCCAAGATGGTGTATTTATATGTGAAACCTCTCTTTCTTTATTACTTCCTATTAATTGCACCAATGACCAATACTATGTTTGTCAACCATCAACAAATTTCATGCATCATACTTCTTATATGTGAAGTCATCACTCCCCACAAGATTATTATATAATCTTTTATTTCTTTTATTCCTTTTCTTTTCCAAGATCAAAGCAACAAAGCAAACCCTTAACTCAAAACTAATCTTTATTATATAACTCTCGCACTCGATTACATAGATAGATCATAAGGCAAAAACTAAAAGACTAGATCATACTAAAACTTTTATTCTACTAGATCAAGATCTAACCAAAAGGATCGAACTAAGATAAACGATAGAAGATAAAGATGTGATGGTGATATGATACCGGGGCACCTCCCCAAAGCTTGGCACAAGCCAAGGCGAGTGCCCATACCCATGTACTCAAATCTCCTTCTTCGGAGGTGGTGATGGTGGTGTGGATGATGTGGAAGGCTTGTCCTCCGTCAGTTTCAATAAGATACCCTTCATATCCTGCAATTCTTGGAGCACACGTTGAAGTGTACTTGCAGTCTTCTGAATTTCCTCCAGAAGATGCTCATTTTCGGGCCACCAAGAACCTTTCCCTGCATTACATTCACTTGGACGGGATATATCTCATTTGGTGGGTATATGTGCATGAGGGGTATTTTCCACTCCATAGTTATGAACCAAATTATGAAAGTTATTCCGATGTTACCTGTGTAAGGGCCTCCTAGGGGGAAGCCCTTCTCGTATCTCTTGGTCTTCTTGGTTGCTTGTAGTCCCTATCGCTTGATGTGGATTTGGAATAGTGGAGATGCCGGCCAGAGTGCCTCTCTCTGAACACGGAGGGTGGACCTCAAGCGAATCTCCTTCATCTTCCTCCATCGTGACTTCTTCGGCATCCTCCCTCCTGAGTTCCATCTGCATCAACCAAGCATAGTCTTCCACATTGTTGGAGGAGTAGGAAGACATGATGCATGGCCTTGAAAACTTTGGCAGAAAACAGGTCGAATATTATCATGATACGGCGGTCAAAACCTTTGGGAGATTATATAATGAATTTTTACCATACAAAACAAGTATTCTGGGAGAAAATAGAGTCCGGGAGGTACACGAGGTGGCCACAAGCTTGGGAGCCGCGCCCAGGGGGTAAGGCGCGCCCCCCAGGCTTGCCGCCTACTCGTTCACTTTTCGGACTACTGATGACCCACAAGTATAGGGGATCAATCATAGTCCTTTCGATAAGTAAGAGTGTCGAACCCAACGAGGAGCAGAAGGAAATGACAAGTGGTTTTCAGCAAGGTAATTTCTGCAAGCACTGAAATAGTCGGTAACAGGTAGTTTGATAGCAAGATAATTTGTAACAAGTAACAATAGTAACAATAAGTGCAGCAAGGTAGCCCAATCCTTTTGATGGCAAAGGACAAGCTGGAACGGTTTCGGATAATAAGCAAAGCGTTCTTGAGGGCACACGGGAATTTCATGTACTCACTTTCATCATATTGGTTTGATTCGCCTTCGCTATTTTGATAATTTTATATGTGGGTGGACCGGTGCTTGGGTGTTGTTCTTACTTGAACAAGCCTCCCACTTATGATTAACCCCCTCGCAAGCATCCGCAACTACGGAAGAAGTATTAAGAAAAAAAATCTAACCATAGCATTAAATATATGGATCCAAATCAGCCCCTTATGGAATAGCGCATAAACTAGGATTTAAGCTTCTTATCACTCTAGCAACCCATCATCTAATAACTACTCCATAATGCATTTCCTTAGGCCCAAAGATGATGAAGTGTCATGTAGTCGACGTTCACATAACACCACTAAGGGAATCACAACATACATATCATCAAAATATCGAACGAATATCAAATTCACATGATTACTTGCAACATGACTTCTCCCATGGCCTCAAGAAAAAGATAACTACTCACAAATAATATTCATGCTAAAGGTTAGAGGGGTATTAAATAGCATAATGGATCTGAACATATAATCTTCCACCAAATAAACCATATAGCATCAACTACAAGATGTAATCAACACTACTAGTCACCCACAGGTACCAATCTGAGGTTTTGATACAAAGATTGAACACAAGAGATGAACTAGGGTTGGAGATGAGATGGTGCTGTTGAAGATGTTGATGAAGATTGGCCTCCCAAAGATGAGAGGGTTGTTGGTGATGACGATGGCTTCGATTTCCCCCTCCGGGAGGGAAGTTCCCTCGGCGGAATCACTCCGCCGGAGGGCAAAAGTGCTCCTGCCCAAGTTCCGCCTCGAGATGACGGCGCTCCATCCCGAAAGTCTTATCATCATTTTTTCTAGGTCAAAAGACATTATGTACCAGAAGATGGGCACCGGAGGTGGGCCGAGGGGCCCACTACCCCCTGGTGTCTTGTGGCCACCTGACAGCACCCCTCTGGTAGTTCTTTTCTCTAATATTTATTATATATTCCAAAATAATTCTCCATAAAATTTTAGCTCATTTGGAGATGTGTAGAATATGTATCTCTAACATAGCTTTTTCAGGTCCAGAATTCCAGCTGCTGGTATTCTCCCTCTATGTGTAAACCTTGCATATTATGAGAGAAAAGGCATTAGAATTACTCCACAAAGTGTTATAAAGCATAAAAACACTACAAATAACAGTAGGAAAACATGATGCAAAATGGACGTATCAACTACTTTTTATTTTTCCTAATTTTTTAAATATTCCAAAACGGAGTAAAATTGCTTTTGGAAAGCTTTTGGAGTCGGTTTACTTACTGTATCACATACCTATTCCTTTTCAGTGTTCTGGAGTGTGCAGGAAGGTTTCCCTTATGTACTCCTCCGGTGTTATGGTATGAATAATATTAGTTTCAACATTTATGGGCGTACCTCAGATATAATGTTTGATTCTTTGGCCATTCACCACCTTCGGGTTATTGCCCTCGGTATTTTTGATCTTGATGGCACCGGAGTGATAGACTTCTTTGATAATGTAAGGACCTTCCCATTTGAAGAGAAGTTTTCCTGCAAAAAATCTTAAACGAGAGCTGTATAGCAAGACATGCTACCCTACATTAAATTCTCGCTTTTGTATTCTTTTATCATGCCATCTTTTAACCATTCCTTTAAACAACTTGGCATTTTCATAGGCTTGGGTTCTCCCTCCATCAAGTGTGCTAATGTAAAATAACCTCTTCTCACCAGCAAGTTTGAAATCATAGTTGAGTTCTTTAATTGCCCAATAAGCTTTATGTTCCAATTCAAGAGGTAAATGACATGCTTTTCCACATACCATTTTATATGGAGACATACCCATAGGATTTTTATAGGCAGTTCAATAAGCCCATAATGCATCATCAAGTTTCTTAGACCAATTCTTCCTAGATCTATTAGCAGTCTTTCACAAGATCAATTTTATTTCTCTATTACTTAATTCTACTTGACCACTAGACTGGGGGTGATATGGAGATGCAATTCCATGATTAACATCATATTTAGAAAGCAATTTACGGAAAGCACCATGAATAAAATGTGAACCACCATCAATCATTAAATATCTAGGGACTCCAAACCTCGGGAAAATAACTTCTTTAAGCATTTTAATAGAGGTGTTATGATCAGCACTACTAGTTGGAATAGCTTCTACCCACTTAGTAACGTAATCAACAGCAACTAAAATATGTGTATACCCATTAGAGGAAGGAAAAGGTCCCATATAATCAAATCCCCAAACATCAAATGGTTCAATAACAAGTGAATAATTCATTGGCATTTCCTGACGTCTACTAATGTTAACCAATTCTTTGACATTCATCACAAGAAAAGACAAACTTACGAGCATCTTTGGAAAGAGTAGGCCAATAAAAACCAATATTGTAATACCTTGTGTGCAGTTCTATCTCCAGCATGGTGTCCTCCGTAAGCCTTGGAGTGACACTTGCGTAGGATTTGTTCCTGTTCATGCTCAGGTACACAACGTCTAACAACACCATCTACTCCTTTATAAATGTGTGGGTCATCCCAGAAGTAATGTCCTAAATCATATAAAAACTTTTTCTTTTGTTGGTACGTGAAACTAGGTGGTATAAATTTAGCAACAATAAAATTAGCATAGTCTGCATACCATGGGGGTACTACGAGAAGAATTTATAACAGCTAATTGTTCATCAGGAAAGCTATCATCAATAGGTAGTGGGTCATCAAGAATATTTTCTAACCTAGACAAATTGTCTGCTACGGGGTTCTCAGCTCCCTTCCTATCAGTAATGTGTAAATCAAATTCTTGTAGCAATAGAACCCACCTAATGAGTCTAGGTTTACAATGTTTCTTTTCCATGAGGTACTTAATAGCAGCATGCTCAGTGTGAACAATTACTTTGGAATCAACAATGTAAGATCTGAATTTATCACAAGCAAACACAACTGCTAAAAATTCTTTTTCAGTGTTAGCATAATTTCACTACTAGGAAAATGCTTATACCAAGTAGCATAGTAGTAGCGCTGTAAAATAGTAACCGCTGCTGCTGTTTAGCAGTAGCGCTTTTCCTAGAAAGCGCTACTAGTAAAACTATAGTAGTAGCGCTGGTAAGCAAAGACGCGCTACTACTATGTGGGACCAGACGAGGCCACCGACGGTCGCTGGAGTTGTAGCGCTGTACAGAAACAAGCGCTACTCCTAACAGTTTAGTAGCAGCGCTTGATTGTACTGCGCCGCTACTGCTAATGGGCCCCACTTAGTAGTAGCGCTGTACAGAAACAAGCGCTACTGCTAAGTCCCATAGCAGCATCGCTTTTTGCTAAGCAGCGCTACTGCTAGTTGCGGCTGGTGCCACCTTTTCCACCCCCTCCCCCTCCTCCCCCACTTTGCCCTCTCTCCCCCTCCTTTCCCCTCTCCACTCTCCACTCTCCACCATTGTTGCTCTTCTTCTCTCTTCTCTTCTCTCCTCATTAATGGCACCCTCCTCCATAAATGGCCTCTCTCTTTCTCCTACACCTCTCTTCTCTCGCCCATTAATGCCCCCCTCCACCATAACCCCTGTCCATTAGTTAGCTAGCTAGATTCACCTCTCCTCCCCAACAACTAGATCTAGCTAGCTATTTAGCCAACCACACGTGCTCTCTCGATCGTTCTCTCTCATCATCTAATTAACCGCGCGTGCTCTCGGTCTCTCTCGGGTGATATATAGGTGAGTAAAAAGATGTTCATTTCAAGAATGGGAATATGTGTGTGAATGAGAATATATATGTGTGTTTGGGATATATATATATGGAGAGATTTGTGCGAGTGACATGCCCTCGAGTTGCTTATGTTTTGCCGAAATGTCGATTTATTTCCGTTTTGGTGAATTTCGAGCAAACTCAATATGTCCTATTTTTAGGCAAGGTCATGCCAAAATTTTATATATATGACTTTGAAGCATGCATTATTTATTTTATAACACTTTTGCTTGTTATACCGTGCAGTCGGTCATGAAGGTGAGTGGATGGAAGGTGGAGCGATACATGCAATCCGCGGTGATGGACATGTATGCAAATAATCGGACTAGGATTAGATGTCCGTGTGCATGATGCAAGGAAGGAGTCCTTTTGGACCCTTTTTGATCATGGCACTTTGAAGGCGCACCTGCTGATGAATGGTTTCATGGATGGCTATACTCAGTGGATAAGTGAAGAAGATGATGATGATGAGGACGTCCACATGGCAGGGAATAATGACATGGGGCTAGACGAAGAGATGACCAATCGACATGAAGACGATGGCACCGGACATGTCGGCGGGGAAGAGTCCGGAAATGTCGACGGCGGCGGAGAAGATTCCGGACACGGCGAAGAACAGTCCGGACATGGCGGAGAAGAGGCGGCGGTCACGTCGCAGTCTTCGATGGTACTAAGTGCAGTCGTGCAGGACTCTCATGTTCGAGACCTCCTTCGCAAGAGTACAACTAGCTAGAGAGCTGCTTCTAGAGAGGAGGCCAAGCTGGCGCAACTTGAAGTAGACTCGAGGACTCCATTATATGATGGTTGCGATCCCGAGGTGACCCGCTTAAGTTTCATGCTCGAACTTCTAAAGACGAAGGCCAAAAACAAATGGACAGACAAAAGCCTCGATGAGCATTTGAAGTATCTACATAATAAAGTTCTTCCCATGGGGAACCTGTGTCCTACTAGTGTCGAGGAGGCAAAGAAAATCGTTTGCCCTTTTGATTTGCCGCACATTAGGTACCACGCATGCATCAATGATTGCATCATTTATCTAGGGGAGCACGCGGAAAAAACCAGCTGTCCAGTGTGCAATGCTTCTCGATACAATAAGGCAGGAAAGAAAGCTCCTCAGAAAGTTGTATGGTACTTTTTGATCACTCCCCATCTGCAGCGGTATTTCGTAGATACTAAGGAAGCAAAGCTCATGCGCTGGCACGCGGAGAGGATGAAGCCTGACGATGGAGATGATCCGACGCTGAGACACCTCGTAGATGGTAGCCAGTGGAGAGCATTCAACGCCGTATATGGATTTGCTGCAGAAGATCCAAGGAACATCATGCTTGGTGCGAGTACCGATGGCATGAGTCCATTTGGAAACTAGAACACCAACCACAGCACATGGCCCGTGTTCGTATGGATGTACAACCTCCCCCCATGGAAGTGCATGAAGACAAAGTACATACACATGAGCATGCTGATTCAAGGGCAGAAAAACCCGGGAAATAGTATTAACCTGTATATGGGGCTTCTGCAAGAGGAGCTAGACACGTTATGGAAAACACCGGCATGGACATGGGACGCCAGCAAAGGAAAATATTTCCATATGAGAGCCGCGCTGATGACGACGGTGCACGACTATCTTGGTTACGGGTACACCTCAGGCCAGGTGTGCCACGGATACTGCGGATGCACGAGGTGCATGGATGATACAACGTCTCAGCAGCTTACGTCAACGAAAGATGGCGGGTCCGGGAAAATTGTGTACATGGGGCATCGTAGATGGCTCGAGAAGGATGACCCGTGGAGAAAGCGTGGAGATCTATTCAATGGGTTGGCTGAGCTTTGAGGACCTCCACGTAAGAGGAGCGGCGTCGAAATCGACGAGCTGTTGAGAAACTTGGAACAATGCCCTGCGCCGAGAAAGATCAAAAAGGCGCCGGAGCCGCTACTGAAGGTATGGAAAACGAGGTCTGTTTTCTGGGACTTGGAGTACTGGCCCAATCACGACACGCCTCATTGCCTTGATCAGATGCATATCACGAAGAATGTCCTCGAGAGCTTGCTTGGCACACTGATAAACATGCCGGAGAAGACCAAGGATGGGCCGAAGGCAAGGAAAGACTTGGAAGATTTGAAGATCAGGAAAGAGCTCCACCGTAAAAAGTCGATGGAGGAGACAGAGAAGGAGACGGAGGAAGGGGAAAGGGGCAGAAAAGTCAATAAGAAGGAGGAGAATTATTGCCCCCCTTCTTTCTTCACCTTAAGTGCGAAGGAGATCGATCAATTCATCAAGTGCCTTATGGGAATCAAAGTCAGTTCCGGTTACTGTGGGAAGATAAGCAGATTTCTAGACCCCAAGAAGATAAGGTTTAGCAGGATGAAGTCTCATGACTATCACGTGATGATGACGCAGATACTCCCGGTTGCCATTAGAGGGATAATGGACAAGCACGTCCGTGACACGCTTACTGGTCTCTGCAACTTCTTCGACGTTATATCTCGAAAGTCCATAAGTGTGAAGCAGCTCCGAAGGCTACAGGAAGAGATCGTTGTCATACTATGTGAGCTTGAGATGTACTTCCCGCCAGCGTTCTTTGACGTCATGGTGCATCTGTGTGTCCACATCGTGGATGACATCATCGACCTCGGGCCGACATTCCTTCACAGCATGATGCCGTTTGAGAGGATGAATGGGGTCATCAAAGGATTCGTTCGTAACATGTCTCGTCCCGAAGGGAGCATCGTCCAGGGGTATCTGATGCATGAGTGCGTCTCCTTTTGCGAGAATTATATAAGCGTCGGAGACCCTGTTATTGGTTTTCCCGTCAAGAAGCACGATGGGAAGCTCGAAGGAGATGGTCACAACAACGGCCGGAGGGAATTGCACGTGGACTACTCAGATCGACGGAACGACTTTGACAGGGCTAACTTAGTAGTGCTACAACACCTAGATGTGGTAGATGATTATGTTGCACATCACAAAGAAAGCATCGCAAAGAAGTACCGTGATAAGGGGATGCTCAAGTCGGACGACGAAGTTACTGTAGAGCACAACGCCACTTTCTTGTGTTGGTTCAAAGAGCAAGTTCTTGAAAATCCCCCGGAAGAGGGCAGTTCGGACGGATTGCTCATACACGCCTTAGCACATGGCCCCGCGCCCAAGCTCGCGACCTATCAGCCCTACGATATCAATGGGTACACGTTCTACACGGAGACCAAAGACATGGACAGTGATTACCAGAACTCCGGGGTGACAATTCAATGCTTGACTGACGCCAACGGCACAACTGAAAGATTCTAAGGAAGGGTCGAAGAGATCTGGGAGCTTGAATATGCTGGAATGCACGATGCGACGATGTTCCGTGTCAGATGGGCCAAGGACGTCGTAAGAGAAAACAAGTATTTCACCACCATGTCTATACCCGACGCGAAGAGCACTCCCGTGAACGTTAACGTCATCGCCAAAAATGAGCCATGGGTACACGCTAAGCACGTGACACAATGCTTCTTCATAACCGACCCGGCCAATCCCAGCCGTGTTGTCGTGAGGAGATCCAAAAGGAGCATCGTCGGAATGGATGGAGTCGCCAACGAGGAAGACTACGACCAATACGGCAACCCGATGAGGGAAGATGACGATGACGATGCAGCATACGTGAAAAGAAGAATCAATACTACATTACCTAAGAAAGATCGTAATCCATGGCTCCGAAAAAGTCACAAGGAGGGGCTCAATTACTCGGCAACGAACAAGAAAGGGAAGAAGCTCAATGTGAAACGTCGTCGACGCAGCTGATCAGAAACCTACATTTATATATATGTATCTATTTTGTGTACGCACTTAAGTAACCGTTATCGGTCAACTGATATGTTACCACCACATGCATGGTTCCGGTGATATTCGCGCAGTGGGGGAGAGACGCCGTCGTCGGGAGAAAAAAAAACAAAAACAAAAGGGAGAAAGCAGTACAAAAGAAAAAGGAAAGTAAACAGAAAAGAAAAGGAAAATAATAAAAGAAAAGAAAACTAAAAACTAGAAATGGAAAATAATAAAAAGAAAAGAATAAAAATTGGAACAGTTAGCAGTAGCGCTAGATTATGAACTAGCGCTATAGCCAATATAGCTATAGCGCTGGGTTCCAAAAAAGCGCTACTACTATGTGCCATTAGCAGTAGCGCTGCATTACAACACAGCGCAATAGCTAAGTTAGCTATAGCGCTGGTTCACAATCCAGCGCTACTACTATTTTGAGTTAACCCACGAGGGCTCAAATTTTGCCAAGTCCGCCAAGTCCCAATCCCCCACTCTTCCCCCACTCTGTCGCCGCCGCCGTCGCCCTGCCCGCCCTCGTGCCGTCCGTCGCCCCTGGCCGCCGTCGACCTCGTCGCCGGCCGTCTCCCGAGCCCGCCCTCGACCTCACCGGCGTCTCCCCTGCCCGCCCTCGACCACAACACCGCCCCCGCCTCTCCCCTGCCCGCGCGCCCTTGACCTCGCCGCCGCCGCCGTCCGCCGCCCTCCACCTCCGTCCTCGGCTTCTCCTGCATCGCCGTAAGCCTCTCCTCTCCCCTGCCCTCCTCTCTCTCTGTTTAGGGCTTTTAGGGCAAGTTAGCAAATTTAGCAAAAAATTAGGTATAAAAACAGTAGCAAATAAAAAAAACTGTAGCAAAGTTAGCAAAATTTTGAGCAAGTTAGCAAAAACAGTAGAGAGAGAGAGAGAGCAAGTTTGTAGCTATTTTTGTCATTTTTGTGCATTTAAGTACAAGCATGCTTTTGCTTGAATGATATATGTCATTGATGTTATATGTTGGTTTTGCAATGTTGGTTGAATGTCGAAAAATATCCGAGTGGCCTATGTTTTGCCGGAATGTTGATTCATTTCCATTCTGGCAAATTTCAGGCGCTCCATATGTTCACTTTTTAGCAAAGGTCATGCCGAAAATTTCCATGATTTTCGGCATGACTTGTGCTAGAAACTAGGACATATGGAGTACCCGGGATTTGCCGGAAGGGGAATGAATCAACATTCCGACCAAACATAGGCCCCTTTTTCCTCTTCATTATATCTTTTATTTACAATTGTTGAGCAATAGGAAACATGTCTACCGACGCCGAAGTCGTGGGTGGTTCTGCTCGCCTCGAAGACCCCATCGAGGCAGCAAATCACTATTTCGATTACTTGGACGAACACCAGATGGGGTTGCATGGTGGCGGCAGTGGCACCAACCCCGACACCGACGCCGACACCGGCACCAGCACTGGCACCGGGACCGACACCACCCCCGAGACCGGCAACGATGCTGTCGTAGCCGGTAAAGCACCAAAGAAGAAGAGGACACGAAGACCAAACGAGCTTGGCATCGGACAAATTGTGGTCACGGAGATGCACCCCAAGAAGTTAGAGCCAACGGCGCCGGAGGATGCGCGCTCTTGCTAGGGCAATCAACTTGGATGCATCCTCAGGGAAACCGCCAACATCAACGACGAGAGGTTGAAGCAGATACCACATATGGAGCACATGCTCCTAAAGAAGTTGCACAATAGGTTCCTGTTCCCCGGCCGGAATGAAGGAAAATGTAAAGAGCCGTGGGACGACGTCGCCATGACAAAGATAAACGACAAGGCGATGGTGACGTTCACCAACGACTTGTCCTCCTGGAAAGTTCGGGTGAAAAAAGCGATTGGGAAGAATGAACCGTGGTCCAAGATTCATGCTGATAATCCAACAATAACGGAAGAGGACTTTGCAAAAATCAAGGAGAGTTGCGGTAAAGAAGAAGTCAAGGCAAGGTCGGAGAAAATGAAGGCGCTCCAGGCCAGGAACACGCCTCCCCACCGCCTCGGAAGCCATGGTTACGAGGGGAAGAGGCACGTATGGGCCAAGGAGGATGCCGAACGTGAAAGTCACAGAATCCCAGACCCCTTGGCGGAGTTCACCGACCCGTTGGAGCATGACTGGATCAGGGCCCGATACAAGTGGGACAAAGTCAAAAAGATCTTTTACACGGACCCGAACACGAGGGAGTTCATGAGACTTCTGGTAATTGTTATATTACCACATTATCATATTAGCTTCCAATCAATTCGACTGCAATTTTTGTCACATTAGTAAACCATCCACGTTCCTTTTGTAGAAAGAGCAGCACCAAAAGGCAACCGATAGCGATGAGTCGTCACAGTTGTTGGTGAGGCCCAAGTGGGACACCCCATTCAACCGGGCCCTGAACATACTGAAAAAGGTCCCGATGGACAAGCCGCCGTCCTATGGACGTGTGCACGGCGTCGGAGATGGCGCCTCGTGGAAGACGTGCTACCACGAGGAGCCAGAGGAAAGAAGGAAGAGACGATCGGTCGTCACTCAGCAGAGCATCGACGAGAAGGTCGCGATTGCGGTCAATAAGACCAAAGCTGAGACCAAAGAAGAGTTGCTCGGGGCCGTCAATGCAGCGGTCACTGACGCGGTGGTCAGCTTGCTTCCGGCACTTTCCGATTTCATGAAGAACAATCCAAATGCACGGCCGCAGGACTTTCCCCTTCCCAGCTTTGTCGGGAGCAATTCGGCGAACACCACAGCACCAGCACCTGCTCAAGCAACCGCAAAAGGTCCCTCTCCTGTTCATAGCAGCCCGACCTCCGTCTCTTGCATGCTCGGTGGGCCTTCATCGCTGGCTGAGCTCGACGCCCTCACGGTAATTACGCATCATACCCTTTTCACTAGCATGTCTATAGTCTTCCGTTTCAGTTGCCTTTCGGATGTTTGACGTCGCAGACATGTCTCCTTCGTAGGCCGACGACACCCCGTGCACCCTACTCTACGACATCAAGGGCCAGAAGGTGGCCATGGGAAAGGCAACGATCGTGAAGCCGAAGGACCACATGTTCCACAACCGAGAGATGCCCAATGGCGTCTTCAAGGTTAACATGGCCAGTGTCTTAGCGGCCTTCGAGGATTTGCCTCCTCCGGTACCAGTCGATGATGACGAGACCCCTAAGATGATTGGTGCATGCAAGAGCTGGTTCTTGCCTTGGCCGAAGTCTCTTCTTCGTCTCGAGGCGCCCAGTATCACGCCAACGCCACCTTCTCAAGAAGGTATGAACACCACCCCACCTACCACATTACCTGCACCTGTCGTGGCGAGTGATAGCGGACGATGCGAGGGAGAGCCTCCATTAGTGCCAGATGATGTAGCCCTCGCTGTTAAAGAAGCAAATTTTGATGATGACATGGAGGATGATGATGATGACCCAGACAAGTATTTCAATACCGCCTTTGATGATGGAGTATTGATGGCTCAGGACGATGAAGACTCAGGCTATGAGCGTGGAGATGATGACTTGATGCTGCCTGATTTGCCGGAGCCGGAACGTCCTAAGGCGGAATGCAAAAAGTCTCTCTTCAAGCGATCCTCGCAGGAGACGCCTCCAGATGCCGCCTGTACCCAGCAACCCCACGAGGCCCGTCCACTGATTAGCTCGACGACACTGGGGGTGGTGGTTAGGGAAGGTATGGTGGGCTCACTACCACCACCCGCCAAGAAGCAAAGGAGGAGACCGGACAGGAAAGGCCCTAAAGGCGCCAGAGCTGCTTCAAGCAGCCAGCCGCCTCCGAAGCCCCGGGTGGTAGACAGAATACCTGTCGAAGGTAAGAAGCGTTTCCATGTCGTCGGCGACCCGATCCTACCTGTCAAGGCGCTAGAGCACATACTGAACAATGATCTAAGGAGACTCCATGAAGATGTGCTGGCCAGAGAGAAAAGCCTTCTGATCACGAAAAAACCAGGATACCCGCTTTACGCGGCTCAGGTGCCGGGTGGGAAGTTGTACGTTGAGAGATGGCCCGCGAATAAGTTCATCCTGTGATTTGACTACAGCTACGACATGGTCCACATGACCAAGCTGGATTTCTAGTTCATCCGCATGTATGCGCTGTATCTGAACTACTTCATCAGGGTCGAGAACATCAAATATATCTGCGTCGCAGACCCGTTCTATATGCACGAGAGCTTGTTGGCAGTTTGCAAAGAGCACCGTGACTATGCGAGCAAGTACCTCGGCGACTTCATGATCTGTAATAAGGACAAGGAAGCGATTCTCGTGCCTTATCATCCCACGTAAGTCATCCGCACATATCCTTTCGTAAGTGTTAATCATTCCTTTGCAAGCATGGAGGCTAATTTGAGGTGTACTTAATTTGCGCAGCGGGGGGGGGGGGGCGCCGTCCTCATCGTTCTGTACCCGGAATACTCCCATGCTATGTACTTGGACTCATCGAAGAACCTCAGGAAAAAGGATTACAAGCACATAAAGAGTGTTCTCGATAGTGCCCTGTTAACCTTCAGCCTGTCTGGTGGATATATCAAGGTGAAAAATACAGGAATCACGGGCTGGCTTTCGGTCATAAGACCGACTTCTGCTGCATCCAGCAACCGCACACCAGTATGGCTGATGGATTCTACCTCATGCATCACCTGCTCGAGTACAGAAGGGATAATCAACGCCTTCGCATGTCACCTACTACCAACGATGCCGAGATTGTCAGCTGGGCCACAAGCATAGGAAAGACACCGGATCATCGAATCAGAGCTGAGTTTTATCACGTACAGTGTGAACTTGCCCAAGTGATCATGAAGCAGGTCCTCGAACCAATAGGGATGTTCTACCATGGGCCAATCACGCGGGAAGATGTCCGAGCACTGCTACTCGCTCAGCGTCTAGACCTGAAGCCTTTCAAGAAGCTCGGGTGCTTCCTCACTGACTATGAAGATTGGACCGCCGACATGGAGGACTGATTGTTGATGACAATGTGTCACTACTGTCTTTTTCTATGGCAAAACTTTGAATTTATGCACAGCAAAACTATGTGATGTAACTAAACCGTGGTCCTGAACTAGCGTAGATCGCTCTAGTTAATTAGTTTGGGTATGAGGAACTTCGTCATTTATGTTTACTATTGGTTGCTTGTATTTTGCTAATTATGCCTCTTTGTTTTCTTAAGTACATTATGTTGCATATTATCGTTCAATTCACCAACTAACGATGCAGGTACATAGATCAGAGATGGCGAAGGGCTACTATGCCGTGTACGTTGGGAGGGTTCCAGGAGTCTACGACCACTGGCCAGCCGCTCAGGCCCAGGTGCACAGGTACCCGGGTGCTAGCCACAGTGGGTTCGACAGCAGAGCCGAAGCGGAAAGTAGTTACTTGAGGTGGACACTCTAGCATGAGAAAGGGCGGGACCGCCGGTACTACATAGTCGCGCTCTTGCTCATGTTGATCGCTCTTCTCTTCTACATCATGGTTTAGATAGAGATGATGAAACTTGTGTGTGTGCCATGACCATGCAGTTGCACTTATTCGAGACATGACATGATCGCACTTGTATATCGCTATTTTCGAGATGTGATGATATTTGTGTTGAATGATGATGATGATGATGGTATGACGAGACTACTGTATGTCTATGATATGATGAGAATAGTGTATGTTTAGTATGATCTGATGAAACTTTTGTATAGAGCCTGTATAAATACATCACAAATACATAGAGGGGTGCAGATCGGCGAAAGCAGGAACATTAGCAGTAGCGCTGGAAAGCACCTAGCAGTAGAGCTGGCTTAGCAGCAGCGCTTCCTGTGAACAAGCGCTACAGATAGTTATCAGTAGCACTGGTCCAGGAAGCGCTACTGCTAACAATACTTACCAGTAGCGCTGCCCATTACAGCGCTACTGCTACAACTTAGCTATAGCGCGCTAGCAGTAGCGCTGGACCCAGCGCTACTGCTATGCATATTTCAAGCGCTACTACTAGGGTTTTCCCTAGTAGTGTTTCTTTGAGCACTATCTAGGGTTTTACTAGAATAATGGATAACATTTAATTTCTTATCAACTCTTTGTCCTAGAATAGCACCAACAACATAATCACTAGCATCACACATAATTCCAATCAGGAGGTTGAACAATAGGCGCAGAAATTAAGGCTTTCATAAGCATTTCAAATGCTTCTACACAATCATCATCAAAAACAAATGGAACATCTTTTTGCAAAAGATTAGTGAGAGGCCTAGAAATTTTAGAGAAGTCTTTGATAAACCTCCTATAGAAGCCAGCATGACCAAGAAAACTTCTTATACCTTTGATATATTTAGGACACGGCATTTTTTCAATAGCATCAACTTTAGCGTTATCAACTTCAATACCTCGTTCGGAGATTTTATGCCCCAAGACAATACCTTCATTGACCATAAAGTGGCACTTCTCCCAATTCAAGACAAGATTAGTTTCTTCACATCTCTGCAAAACTCGATCAAGGTTGCTTAAGCAATCATCAAAAGAAGTTTCGTAAACGAAAAAATCATCCATGAAAACCTCAACAATCATTTCATAAAAGTGAGAGAATATAGCAGTCATACATCTTTGAAAGGTAGCGGGTGCATTGCATAAACCAAAAGGCATACGTCTATAAGCAAAAGTACCAAAAGGGCATGTAAAAGTAGTTTTTTCTTGATCCTCTTGTGACACAGGTATTTGGGAAAAACCAGAGTATCCATCTAGAAAGCAGAAATGTGTATGTTTGGATAGTCTTTCTAGCATTTGATCAATAAAAGGTAGAGGATAATGATCTTTCCTAGTAGCTTTATTAAGTTTTCTAAAATCAATTACCATTCTATAACCCGTGATAATTCTTTGTGGGATAAGTTCATTTTTATCATTAGGAACAACAGTAATACCTCCCTTCTTAGCGACACAATGAACAGGACTTACCCATCTACTATCAGCTATGGGATAGATTATACCTGCTTCCAGAAGCTTTAATATTTCATTTCTTACCACTTCCTTCATCTTAGGATTTAATCATCGTTGGTGATCAACACCGGTTTTAGCATCAGGCTCCATATTAATCTGATGCTGACATAGAGTGGGACTAATGCATTTAAGATCATCAAGAGTATATCCTTAGAGTTTTCAATAATCTCTTTTCTTCATGCTCTGAAAGATTAGCACTAATAATAACAGGATATATCTTCTTTTCATCGAGATAAGCATATTTCAAAGTATCAGGTAATTGTTTAAGATCAAACACGGGATCACTCTTGGGAGGAAGAGGATGTCCAAGAGTCTCAACAGGCAAATTGTGTTTCAAGACAGGCATTTTTTTTAAAGAATATCTCATCTATTTTGTTTCTTTCATTCATAAACATATCGTTTTCATGCTCTAGCAAATATTGTTCTAAAGGATCAGTAGGAGGCACAGCAATAGAAGCAAGACCAATAATTTCATCTTTACTAGGTAATTCTTTATCACAGGATTGTCTACGGAATTTGGAGAAATTAACCTCATGAGACACATCACCAAAACATACACTAACAGTTTCTTTCTCACAATCTATCTTAGCATTAACAGTGTTCAAGAAAGGTCTACCAAATATAATGGGACAAAAATCATCTTGTGGGGAACCAAGAACTAGAAAATCAGTAGGGTATTTTATTTTCCCACACAAGACTTCAACATCTCTAACAATCCCAAGTGGTGTGACAGTATCTCTATTAGCAAGCTTAATAGCAACATCAATATCTTCTATTTCGGCAGGTGCAATATCATTCTTAATTTCTTGATATAAAGTAAATGGGATAGCACTCACACTAGCACCCAAATCACATAAGCCATGATAACAATGATCTCCTATTTTAACAGAGACAACAGGAATGCCAACAACAGGTCTATGTTTATCTTTTTCATCGGGTTTAGCAATTCTAGTAGCTTCATCACAGAAATAAATAACATGCCCATCTATATTTTCACCCAAGAGATCCTTAACCATAGTAACATTAGGTTCAACTTTAATTTGTTCAGGGGGTGTAGGTGTTCTTATATAACTCTTACAGACCACAACTGAAGCTTTAGCATGTTCTTTTATCCTAACAGGAAAAGGTGGTTTCTCAATATAAGCAGTAGGAATAACTGGATCAACCTTATAAGTGGTGGTTTCTTCTCTAGCTTCAATGGGTTCTACTATTTTTACTTCAATGGGAGGATGATATTTAAACCACTTCTCCTTAGGGAGATCAACATGACTAGCAAATGATTCACAGAAAGAGGCTACTATCTTAGAGTCAAGTCCATATTTAGTGCTAAAATTATTAAAAGCATCGGTATCCATAAAAGATTTAACACAATCAAACTCAAGCTTTATACATGACTCCTTACCTTCGTCGATTTCCCAATCTTCAGAGTTGCGTTTTATTCTTTCCAAGAAATCCCATTTGAATTCAATTGTCTTCTCCATAAAAGAACCAGTACAAGAAGTATCGAGCATGGATTGATCATTACGAGAAAACCGAGCATAAAATTTTTGAATAATAATTTATCTTGAGAGCTCATGATTGGGGCATGAATATAACATTTACTTAAGCCTCCCCCAAGCTTGAGTGATACTTTCTCTTTCATGAGGCCAAAAATTATATATATAATTCCGATCACGATGAACCAGATGCATAGGATAAAACTTCTGATGAAATTCCAATTTCAATCGGTTGTAATTCCAAGCTCCAATATCATCACATAGCCTATACCATGTCAATGTCTTTCCCTTCAAAGATAAAGTGAAGACCTTCTTCTTGACTTCATCCTCGGGTAAACCTGCAAGCTTAAATAATCCACAAACTTCACCCACATAGATTAGATGCATATCAAGATGTAGTGTTCCATCTCCTGCATAAGGATTAGCTAGCAATTTCTCTATCATACCCGAAGGAATTTCATAATAAATATTTTCAGTAGGTGCAGTAGGTTGAGGAGCAAATCTTTGTTCTTTCGGTCGAGGTGAAGATAGCCCGAACAAGCCCCTCAAAGGATTATTTTCCATAGTGACAAGTGACAATAAATTTCAGCACGTAATATAAATGTTTCCTTACCAAATTCCACTCACCAAAGGCGCTTCACTCCCCGGCAACAGTGCCAAAAAAGAGTCTTGATGACCCACAAGTATAGGGGATCACTCGTAGTCCTTTCGATAAGTAAGAGTATCGAACCCAACGAGGAGCAAAAGGAAATGACAAGCGGTTTTCAGCAAGGTATTTTCTGTAGGCGCTGAAATTATCGGTAATAGATAGTTTTGTAGTAAGATAATTCATAACGGGTAACAAGTAACAAGTGTAGCAAAGGTGCAGCAAGGTGGCCCAATCCTTTTTGTAGCAAAGGATAAGCCTGGACGAACTCTTATATAAATCAAAGCGCTCCCGAGGACACATGGGAATTATCGTCAAGTTAGTTTTCATCATGCTCATATGATTCGCATTCATTACTTTGATAATTTTATATGTGGGTGGACTGGTGCTTGGGTGCTGTCCTTACTTGGACAAACCTCCCACTTATGATTAACCCCTCTCGCAAGCATCTGCAACTACGAAAGAAGAATTAAGATAAATCTAACCATAGCATGAAACATGTGGATCCAAATCAGCCCCTTACAAAGTAACACATAAACTAGGGTTTAAACTTCTGTCACTCTAGCAACCCGTCATCTACTTATTACTTACCAATGCCTTCCTCTAGGCCCAAATCAGGGTGAAGTGTCATCTAGTCGACGTTCACAAAACACCATTAGAGGAACGACAACATACATCTCATCAAAATATCAAATGAATACCAAATTCACATGATTACTTATAACAAGACTTCTCCCATGTCCTCAGGAACAAACGTAACTACTCACAAAGCATGCTCATATTCAAGATCAGAAGGGTATTGAATATCATTAAGGATCTGAACATATGATCTTCCACCAAATAAGCCAACTAGCATCAACTATGAAGAGTAATTAACACAACTAGCAACCCACAGGTACCAATCTGAGGTTTTGAGGCAAAGATTGAATACAAGAAATAAACTAGGGTTTGAGAGGAGATGGTGCTGGTGAATATGTTGATGAAGATTGACCCTCCCTCGATGAGAGGGTCGTTGGTGATGACGATGGCTTCGATTTCCCACTCCCGGAGGGAAGTTTCCCTGGCAGAATAGTTCCGCCAGAGCCCTAGATTGCTTCTGCCCAGGTTCCTCCTCGATACGGTGGCACTTCGTCCCGAAAGCTTTCTTTTGAATTTTTCTAGGTCAAAACCCTCCATATAGCAGAAGATGGGCACCGAGGGCTTTCCAGGTGGCCCACAAGCTCAAGGGGCGTGCCCTGGGGGTAGGGCACGCACAGGGCACGCCCCCCAGTCTTGTGGCCACCTAGTGGGTCCCCTTCTGTTATTTCTACGCCCAATATTTTTTATATATTCCAAAATAATTCTCCGTAAAGTTTCAGGACATTTGGAGTTGTGTAGAATAGGTATCTCATATTTGCTCCTTTCTGGTCCAGAATTCCAGCTGTCGTCATTCTCGCTCTTCACGTAAATCTTGTAAAATAAGAGAGAAAAGGCATAAGTATTGTACCATAATGTGAAATAACAACCCATAATGCAATTAATATCAACATAAAAGCATGATGCAAAATGGACGTATCAATGTCCCAGGTACACGTTCTTCTTACATTTATCCAAATATATATACTTTCAGTCTCTAAATAGTGCGTGCATGCATTGTATCCCTTGTTTGTTTGTCCTGAAAGGTTACTAAGAGCCGGCCAATCATTGATGGTTACAAACAGCAACGCTCGTAGGTCAAATTCCTCCTGTTTGTGCTCATCCCACACACGTACACCTTTTATATCCCACAACTGTAAAAGTTCTTCAACTAATGGCCTTAGGTTCACATCAATGTCGTCGCCGGGTTGCTTAGGGCCTTGGATGAGCACTGGCATCATAATGAACTTCCGCTTCATGCACAACCAAGGAGGAAGGTTATAGATACATAGTCACAGGCCAGGTGCTATGACTGCTGCTCCGCTCCCCAAAAGGATTAATGCCATCTATACTTATACCAAACCATAAGTTCCTTGCATCATCTGCAAACTCCGGCCACTTTCTCTCGATTTTTCTCCACTGCGACCCATCAGCGGGTACACTCAACATCCCGTCTTCCTTACGGCCTTCTTTGTGCCATCACAACAACTTGGCATGCTCTTTGTTTTGGAAAAAACGTTTCAACTATGGTATTATAGGAGCATACTACATCACCTTGGCAGGAACCCTCTTTCTGGGGTGCTCGCCCTCAACATCAGCAGGGTCATCGCGGCTGATCTTATAACGCAATGCACCGCATACTGGGCATGCATTCAAATTCTCGTACTCCTCCCCGCGGTAGAGGATGCAGTCAATAGGGCATGCATGTATCTTCTGCACCTCTAATCCTAGAGGGCAGACAGCCTTCTTTGCTTCGTACGTACTGTCGGGCAATTTGTTGTCCTTTGGAAGCATCTTCTTTAACATTTTCAGCAACTTTTCAAATCCCTTGTCAGATACACCATTCTCTGCCTTCCGTCGCAATAATTCCAATGTGGTACCCAGCTTTTTCTTGTCATCTTCGCAATTTGGGTACAACAATTTTTTGTGATCCTCTAACATGGGCTGCAACTTCAACTTCTCCTTTTCACTTTCGTAGTTTCTCTTTGCATCAGTAATAGCCCGACCAAGATCATCAGCGTGCTCATCTGATGCCTCTTCTTCAGTTTTCCCCATTATAGTACCATCGTATTCAGGGAACCTAGGATAGTTGCCATCATCCTCTTCTTCTTCATTGTCTTCCATTATAACCCCTCTTTCTCCGTGCTTGGTCCAACAGTTATAGCCGGATATGAAACCAGACTGAATCAAGTGGCTGTGAAGGATTTTTTAGGTAGAGTAATTCTTATCATTCTTACAGACACCACATGGACAACACATAAAACCATTGCGCTTGTTTTCCTCAGCCACACGCAGAAAGCTATGCACGCCATTAATGAACTGGGGAGAGCGTCGGTCATCGTACATCCATTGCCGACTCATCTTCATTACACAACATCGAAGTGACCAAATTAATACAGGTTCATACATAAAGTTCATACATACTTCTCATAAAACAACATACAACTATCTAGCTAAAGCATTTAAATGCGACAACAAATGCGATCAAAATCGCAACTAAGGTAATAATTAATCCAACAACATAATGATACCAAGCCTCTTTATTAATGTCATATTTTCTAATCTTTCTAATCTTCAAGCGCATTGCATCCATCTTGATCTTGTCATCATCGACGACATCGGCAACATACAACTCCAATTTCATCTTCTCTTCTTCAATTCTTTTCAAATTTTCTTTCAAACAATCGTTTTCTTTTTCAACTAAATTTAACTTCTCGACAAGAGGGTCGGTTGCAATTTCCTGTTCACATACCTCCCAGATAAAAATATCTATGTCAACTTGATGGGCATAATTGTCATAAACACGAAATGAAATAAATAGTTATAAAAGATAATATACCACATCTGAATCATAAACCGGACAAGGGCCGACGGGGAGGGATATCAAAACCATGGCACTATATATAACAAACAATCATACAAGTAAGCAAATTATACAAGTAACTATCTAAATCATACAAATAAGATTTTTTTTTTTACAAAAAGGATAAGAACAAGAGGCTCACCAAGGTAGTGCCGGCGACGGAACAACGCGGGCGATCGACGGCGGTGAGGACGGGGACGGGAAGGCACTAAGTAAACCACACCTACACATATGCAAACTAAGAAGTTAATTTGAGCTCAAATTGCATATAAATCAAATAAACTCCCACATAATTACTCCCAAACTAAAACCCACAAATCACTATACTTATAGAGCATGAAACGAGCTAAACTAGCAATGAGAGATGAAAGGATGAAGTTGCTAACATTTTAGAACCCTTGGATAGATGGGGTGCCTCAAATCTTGACAAATCTTGGCAAAAATGGAGGATGAACTCGAGCTAGAGGAAGGAAACAGAGAGGAGAGAAAGGAGAAAGCTTGGACTCGGGCTGCACAAAGCATCTATATATAGGGATATCTTTAGTACCGGTTGGTGATACCAACCGGGACTAAAGGTCCATCTCTAGTCCCGGTTGGTGATACCAACCGTGACTAAAGGTGCTCGCAGGGGCCCCAGCCTGCCGTCACCCCACCAACCGGGACTAGAGGTCCCATTTGAACCGGGACTAGAGGTGGTCGTGCCCCCGTCCGCTCCTAGCCGTTGGAACCGGGACTAATGATCACATTAGTCCCGGGCCCAAACCTGGTCGTGACTAGTGCTCCGGATCAAAGGTAGGTTTTCTACTAGTGATATATGTGCTGGACATTGCATATCATATAGTTGTGGACTGAACTGTGAGCATTTGAATGGATGTATGTGATGAACTATGAGCATTTGAATGGCTGTATGTGTTATGAACTGTGAGCATTTGAATGGTTGTATGTGGAATTGACCTCATAGTTGTGGACTGAACTGTAAATGTTCATGTATTTTTTTGTTTTCTGGAATTAGCACTAGTGGCGGGCTGTATGGAGTGCTCATGACAGGTGTATGCATTAGCAGTGGCGGGCAGCTCCTACTAGCAGTGGCGGGCAAGACGTTATGCCCGCCACTGCTAACCACTTAGTAGTGGCGGGAGGTCAGTGGCGGGCTGGCCTAGGCCCCTAGCCCGTCACTCATGGCTATTTTGCGCCCGCCACTGCTAGGCATTCCTGCAGTAGTGAGGGAGTGCCCACCATATACACCACATGAGATGAGAATTTTCAAGGAAAGACTCGACAGACTGAAAGTCAACCCGTGTTGAATAGTGATCTTCGTGTTGAGTAATTGTCGTTGATTTATAATCTTTGAATTTTGAACACAGGAAATGTCTGACGATGATAGGATCCCTGAGTGTGATTACTGCGGCGACGACGCGACAGGCCTCACCTAAAAAATGGTAGGTTCTTCACCGTCAAGCTAGACGAGACCTTCGATGTTTGTACGGTACGCAACGACGATAAGTATTTTTTCGTAATTAATCATGACTTGTGCTTCTTTGCTTCAACGTGTAATTTCTGTTTTTTTCAATTCGACTAGTACATCCCCTGCCATGCAAGACCGTATGTCTTGGGGAAGCTCGATTTCCAAGAGAGTGGGAATATGGAGACGAGGAGAGCTTACCTTAGGACTAGACATGGTTACGCTTTTCGGGTTAAATTCTACAATGCAATTAATCACTTACATTTTTGTTGCTCAAATTGGGGAGCTCTATGCAAGACCTATGGATTTCAGGAGGATATGCAAATAACCTTCGATATTCATACTGAAGATGATAGTGAAGATAATATCGACATTGGGTGGATGTGGATATGCTTCCAGTTCTACCTCTATGTGAGTTTGTCAAACAAATTTCTTAAGTAATTTATATATTTATTTAAAAATAGTTGGTGTTCATCCCTACTAAACTTGTTTATTTATGATTGACAGCTTATTTCTTATCTTCAAGAAATACTCGAAAGGCTGTAGACAAGACTTACTACACTTATGGCTCTGGGCTAACTTGTGAGGAGAAATGATATCTTGTCTCATTTATAAATGATGTTGAGACTTTTAAGATCAATTATCAAATCACCCCAAATTTTAGTGGATACGTGCCACTAGTCCATGAGTTGTATGATGGTAACTTCATTGCAAAAAACATGGTATGATTTTGTTAATTATGGTTGCATACATTCTTCTTAAGTAAACTACATTGCTAACTATATATGTTACTATTATGTTGTTCAACAGAAGCTCCCGAAGGAGGTTGTGCCTGACTTGATGTTTACCGAAGGTCATATGCATATGGTTAGCTTATGACCAACTCCGTCGACAGCTTACAACAGTGCATACTCTATTTCTTTAAAAGATGAAAGACTCAATATCAAAGAATGGAGCAAAGTAATGAATGCACGCAGGCAACCAATTGGAGACAACATGAATGTGTGCAAGCCACAAGTTGAAGACAAGTGGATCTCCATTTTGGAGATGGACCGGTTTACCTATTTTATGGTATTTTACCTAAGAGAGAGGAGTAGGTCCTAGGTAGTACTCATCATATGCTAAGAACAGTTAGCTAGTATTGGTTATGACTATGATGATGATGAGTTATGTGTTAGAATGTGTTAGAATGATGAGTTATTATATGCATAACTCATAGATGATGGTGAGGGGGAGTTGTTATTATGATGATGAGTTATTATATTATTGGGTGGAAGAAAACGACTTTGGATCCATCCACTCGAATTTAATCCGCGTTTTTTTCATCCACTGATATAATAACTCATCATGATCATAATGATATAACGATCTCTTAATTGCTACTGTATCAAAAATTGTATAACGGATGTACAAATACAGTATAAAAATAAAATAAAATACGGATGAATAGTAGTAGCGCGGGGTTACAACACACGCTACTAGTACTTAGCAGCAGCGCCTGTCCGGACCCACGCTACTGCTAACTGAATTAGCAGCAGGGGTCAGAAAAGCGTTACTGCTAAACGTTAGTTGCAGTGCCCTAGCAGTAGCACGGGTACTAGGCACAAATCTCTCGCTACTACTAGGGTTTTTCCTAGTAGTGAATAAGAGACGTGTGACGTGTATGTTTTTAATGACTTAAGGTTATCTAGCACGGCATGCAGTGGTCAGTTCATTGCATGCAATGATATTAATTAGTAAATAAACATTAAATTCTCTCGTTTTTCCCTCTGCCTTGATCACGATGCATAACGTAAGATGACTTAAGATGATTTTTATGCACCGGTTCGGAGGGGGTATTACTAATCATGCTAAGGAATCTCGGTGCTAACTTCCATCACCGCGTGGTCCAGTGGCGACGGCCCTACCATGCACAGTGGAAGCAAGCCGCGCCACAAGATTGGCTTGCTATCCAAAATTCCAAATGGACAACTAGTTCGTCTCTCCATCGATCGATGAGCTAATTTCCAAACAGCCAAATAATGATTGGACTCTTTCAAACAAGGCGCTCCTACTAGCAGATCCGTGGAATTAATGAACACTGATTCCCCGTGCCTATACTGGTCAATGACCACTACTGTCTACCGGTGAGCTTCCTCCGGCGTCCACTTCCCCAAGTCTTCCCCAAGTCTTCACAGGACTTCCCATCTTCCCGCACTGCCCCGCCTCCAGTCCGCCTCCGGTCTCCCCTTGCTTTTGCTCCCCAGTCTCCCCGGCCGCCAGGCACGAAAAGCTGACATTCCCCCACCGAGGGCGTGGTGTCTTCGTGCCGCCGGGCAGTCGGTGGGAGGTGATTGCCTCAACGGCTCCACTCAGCAGCTCCCTTCGCCTAAGCAGTTCCAGTGAAAGGAGAGGTACTCGTTGTCTTAGTTTTACTCCTAATCTTTCTTTCTTTTTTCCGAGATTGTTTTACTCTTAGTCCTATAGTGTACTCCCTCCGTCCGGTGAAAAGTGTACATCTAGGTTCAAAATTTGTCCACAAAAGAGTGTACTTCTATCTTCCCAATGCACTTTAAAGTAGAAAAAAATACTTCTCTCTCATCACACGGTAACCAAGACCAATAGCAATCTACACATGGTCTTCTTAATTTCTACATGCACTTAGCTCATTGCAGGTTGGGTAATTAAAGAGGAGAGAGATGGTGGCTTGCACCTTTCCAATGCATTTTTTACTTAACTTCATAATTTGTCCTAAAATTTCTAGATGTACACTCTTCACCGGACGGAGGGAGTAGCACACAGCATGCATGTTGATATTTTTTTTCAGTTATCCCTAGTTTATTTATTTAGAGACAATAAAACTGAGCACTAATCCAACTCTCTCATGCCATTAGTATTTTTGACCGTCGAATGGGGACTTTGGGTGTTTTAACCGTTTGATCAACTCACAATTCCACACAGTAGAATGCTACACGGGCTGGGCCACTGCCCTGATAACAAAATCGAAGCTCTTATGTCATTTGGACTATGGGCCTTAGGCATGCTAGCGGCAGCCGAAGAAAGCAGCGTACATAGCTGACAGCCTCACAGTTGGGCAAATTACTTCTGGCGACGCGAGAAAAAGACGCAACCATAATACTCGCGGGTGGGTCTATGGGTGTCATCTGCTCTTCTCATGGAGAAAAACAATTCTTGCCAACTAGACTGGCAAGTAGGCGAACCATCCGTATGATGTGAGCGACTTAAGCCTCACCACTATAATCCACAAAAACGTCCCTACAAGGTGAGAGGCCAAATGAAAGTTCAGCCATCTCACGGAAGCGTACTAACCTCATCTTTTTGGGCAAATGTCTTGAATTCTTTACGAGATGACATTTTCCTCATCCAACTATACATACCTACAGGAAATTCCAATTTTTTTACAATAACTAACATTAAAAATACTACCGCTCCGAATAGTTATATCAAATACCAACATTAAAGTGCAAAAATTGACAGGTGCAGCAACACGTGCCTTCATTGACCTAGTATACTCCCTCCGTCTAGGTGAATAAGTCATCTTAGATTGTGCACCGTGACCAAGGAGGAGGGGAAAACGAGAGAACTTAATGTTTATTTGCTAATTAATAGCATTGCATGCAATGAACTAACCACTGCATGTCGTGTTTGGTAGTCTCAAGTCATTAAAAGCATGCACACCCCACATCTCTTATTGGTTGATATGTCAAGAAACAAGAAACAAGGTAGAAGTTAATGCACCGTGCCTAAGTGTTTTGGGATTATTTAGTTTTCGTAAGATGACTTACACACCTAGACGGAGGGAGTACTATAAAATGGACAGAATTAGGGAGCGGGGCTGCACCGTCCCATGCGGGGGTCACTTTGTCTCTGCATGCATCCAATCAAATAGCATGACAAAAAAAATCCTAAATTCATTATATTATTAAAATAAAAGTCAAACAAACTCCACACAGACTAAAATTATATGCACCGTTGATTTAATATATGATGGTTGAGATTTAAAATACTATATGTTACGCACAATTATAATCGCGTACCATGTTTTCCATAAACACGTGCTACTATGAAGAGGAAACATAAATAGAAAATTATCCCCATGTCATAAAGACAGGTGCTTGAGAAATAAGAATAAGAAAATGTATACAAATAGGAAAGAGGTGTTTGTATTGTTAACTAATCCAGTTTTGCTATATGTATGTCGCCTGAAATTTATATTTGGGTAAGTCACTTTTTTCTTCTACTAGTAGTTGGTCTGTTTTTCCTTTATTTGTATGTGTCAGACTTTGTGTGGGTGCGTGTGTGTCTCGCATTCATGTAGTGGTCTTGTGCGTGACTTTGTGTATGGTGTGCGTGCGTTGGGGGCATGTGTGTGTATGTGCATGTGTCTTTCTGTGTGCATGCACATGCGTGTGCTTGCTTCTGAGTGTGTGCGCGCGCGAGGAAGACCACATCATCAGTGTGAGATACATTTTATTTCGACATGTCGAGATACAATTGATCTTTAACTTAAATACTAGAAAAACATAAATATATACATAAGTATTATATACTATGTGTGTAAGTTATACTAGAGTGCAAAATTGCACTATTATACGTCTATTTTTGCTTTCATAAAATTATGCAATTTCAGTACAGCTTGTGTGCAAATATTACATCATTTTTTATATTTTAATTTCATTTTATTTCTTCTTTAACGGTAATACCAACAGGACTAATTAATTCCTTATTAGGAAATTTCTTTATTTGAAAATTCTGCTATTATACATTTATTCTTGCATGTTATGAAAATGCGCAATTTCTGTGTAAATTATATGCAAAATTTGTCATTTTGTATTTTGTTTTCATTTTATTTCTTCTAGTGGGTAACAACAATGCTACTAATTCATTCTTCCTTAGCAAACTTTATTATTTTGATTTTGCTTTAGTTTTTATTTTATTTTCTTTGTTCTTTCAGGGCAATACCAATGTCTTTAATCCATTCCCTTTTAGAAAATTTGTTTTTTGCGAAAATTCCAATTTTATATGCTCATTTTTTAATATTATAAAAAACACAATTTCTGTCTATATTATGTGCAAGCTTTATCATTTTTTATTTAAATTCTTTTATTCAAATGATACCAATGGCACTAATTCATTTAATGAGCACGCAATATGTGGATTAAGTACATATTAGTGGTGTCGCATTTTTCGTCTCTCACACATGCGCATGCATACCCTACGCAAGGGGGGTCATGACCCCCCCCCCCCCCCCCCCCCACCCACACCCCCCCCCCCAACACCCCCCCCCCCCCCCCCCCCCCCCCTCTCTCCTTCCAAAAGTGAAAATATTTTTCGTCTATATATATTAAGCGTTTTGGTACATTTGTACAAAGCTAGTGACGTAAAGCAGCTTAATTGTTTTTTTCTTTGTGTGAGTCGGACATGTTTTCAAGCACATTTTGCTTTTGGTTCAAATTTTGGCCTCCCCTTAATTGCGTGTCACGCTCTGCCACTACATATACACAATACATGAGCACAAACACAAGGACATGCATACACGTGCGCGCACACACACTACACCGACACACAACCATAGGCCTGCACATACAAAGAAAAATACGCACATACGCTGAGTCAGCTAGCTATACTACCATGTAACACTAGTACTTTGGGTATATAGCTAGCGTGCAGTGCGTGCGTTAAAAAAATATTGACTGGCCCTAATACTACTTTCAGACCACTGGGATATGGCCACGCCCTAACTAATCCTATCACGAGGCCGTTACTAGAAAAGCTGGCCATATCACGTATGGAAAGACAGACCGGTTAATAAGGAAGACAAAAAAAAATACTTGCAATTTATTTTTTTTAACATAGTACAGATGCAAGCGCTCATATACACGCACATACACTCACCCCTATAAACGCACATACGCACACCCTACCCCTATGAGCACCTCCGAAAGACTAAGCCGGCATATCATCTTGAAATTTACGAAGTCACCGTAGGCACCTCGTCGTCGACGGGAACGTCTCCTCCCACTGAATGCACATCATCGAAAATCGTGAAATAAATCCAGGAATAAATGCGAGCACCAGAACTTGAACCCTGATGCGCAGTCTGCTTGCAATTAGCACTACAGCAAAATCATAAGTGGTCATGTATCTGCGTGTAAGCTGGCCATCATACCGCTTTTTTCGTTGAGAGCCGCTGTTTTAACCTTGGCTTATAGCGTAAGTGGAACTCGGCTTACAGGACTTAAGCCGGTCCAAATGAAGCCGAGGGCAAAAAACCGAGTGTAACTCTCGGCTTACATGACGCCAAGGTTAAATGGGGTTTCGCCGAGTATGCTTAATACTCGACCTCGCTTATTTTTCCTATAGTGTAGGATCCCTTCCAAGCTTCAATGCGTGAGAAGCTGAACCTTGCTTATGGCCAGCTCTCACGCATGATCCTGTATTGTTTAGCCTAAGGCCGTGCTACAAATCATCCGGATGATAATAGACAAATGTAAGCCGCCTCGCCAGCTGTTAGATTGCCCGACGTGTAGCTGTTGGATCCGGTCAACGCAGAAAACACATGCAACCGCTCGCCCTCAAATCCAGTGTCACGGGCCTTACTACTGCCCAGGACCAACCCACACATCAGGAACCAGCACAAGGACGGCCCAGGCGGGAGAAGAGGCCCAGCAGTCGCTACAAGGGCCCAAGCTGGAGCAAGTGACCTAGCTATATAAGCGCGTGTGTGTGGTGTGGGTGGGGCACGAAGGAACTAAATCCCGAACCGGCCGCCTGTGGCGTTATCCTCTCCCCATCCCCTGGCTCTCACTTCCCGATCCCCCTTCTTGCTGCTACCAATTCCTCAATTGTATCCAGATTATGTGATGAACTGATATATAGATCGAAAAGAGAGGTTAAGGATCATATCATCTGGTATTCAGAGCCTTCAAATTCCACCACACAAATCCCTTCTCCGTGCGCGCTCGATCTGGCGCCGCATACTCGCAGTCTCAGAGAGATCATGGCGGGGCTGGATGTTCAGAAGCAGTTGGAGGACGCAGCAGCGGAGCGGAGCGGCATCGCCAAGGCTCTCCTCTTGATCCAGCAGACGCTGGACCGGATGGCGCCGTCGGTCGCGAAGATGGAGCCGGTGGTCGCCAAGATGGAGCCGGCGCTCGTTGCCTTTGAGCCGGTTGTCCAGGATCTCGCGGCCTGGCGTCCGGGCGTGGATGCGGCGGTTGGGCGGCTTCAGGACGACCTCAGCGACATCCGGACGCAGCTCTCCAAGATCGCGCTTGGTGCGGGCGCGGCAAGCACGGCGACGGCACCGTTGCCCTCGACAACGGTGGTCGCACCGCCCCTCGACCAAGTTACCAGTGGCGACGACCACACGCCAATGGGCCACCACGAGCCTTCTCCTACCCGGGCCTTGACGTTTGGGGGGGGGGGGCTCCTCCCAGCGCCGATCCCGGCCAATGGTACGTTCCGCAAGCCCTTCCCAAACATTCCCATACCAAATCCTCTGGAGTTGGGCAGCGCTAGCGGATCTCTGGCAGTGCACAGTGGAAATTCCAGAAGTGGACTGCCCTGAATTTGACGGGGAAAATCCCACGGGGTGGAAAATTCGCTGTGAAGCTTGCTTTCGCATTGGGGCTGTCGATCCGTCCGTGTGGATCGATACTGCAGTAGTCAATTTCACAGGTGCGGCGGCACTCTGGTTGGAGTGGTCGCAAGCACATGTCCGGAGTCACAATTGGGACCAGTTTGTTGCTGCAGTGTTAGAGAAATTTGGTCGCACGGAGTTTCAACAGTTACTTAGGAAGTTTTCTAAGCTTAAGCAGTCGGGGTCAGTGTTGGAGTATGCGGAGCAGTTTAATGTTGCCATGCATAGCTTGCTAGCACATCACAGTAGTTGGGATCCTTTGTTTTTTACCACCCACTTCATAGATGGGCTGCATTCTGAAATTAAGGTTGCTGTTATGCTTCATCGTCCCAAGGATTTGGATACTGCGGTTGCTCTTGCTGAATTGCAGGAGGAAGCGGTGGAGATGGTGCGGCAGGAGCAAGAGTCCCAAGGGACTGCTCGTGGGCTGACGTCGACGGCACGCGCGGGGCGCTTCTCTGCGCGCCCCCCTCTGCCCGTTACTGTGGCGTCCTCCTCCAGTGGGCAAAAAGGGGCGCCCACTTCACCAGGCACGCCTCCGTCGGATGGTCGGCGCAGTCCCGATAGTGCTCGCATTGCCATTGGTGCGCCATCGGTGGATGACAAGCTCAAGACCCTGCGCGCGTACCGGAGAGCGCGTGGCCTATGCTTTACTTGCGGTGAGCGTTGGGGGCAAGGGCATACCTGCGCTGCCACCGTGCCGCTGCATGTGGTGGAGGAGCTCGTGGGCATGCTCACCGTGCCCGCGTCTCCGGAATCAGCAGCATCGCAAGACACCTCGGAGGAAGAGGATCTTTGTTTGCTCTCGGCTGCCGCTACCACGGGAACGGAGTCACCCAGGGCCTTTCGTATGTTGGGAACTTTGCAAGGGAAGTCACTATTGATGCTGGTGGATTCTGGTTCATCTCATAGCTTCATTAATTCAGAAATCGCCAAGGATTGGCCAGCGGTGCAGGCCATGTCAAAGCCACTGCGGGTGAGGGTTGCTGATGGGGCTGTGACAGTGTGCAATACTGAGGTGCCAGGGTGTAAGTACCACATTCAAGGACATGCTTTCCAGTCAACCTTGAAATTGTTTCCGTTGGGCAGCTATGATATGATACTTGGGATGGATTGGCTGGAATCA
The DNA here is from genome assembly GCA_011799875.1 of Thinopyrum elongatum. Classification (NCBI taxonomy): domain Eukaryota; kingdom Viridiplantae; phylum Streptophyta; class Magnoliopsida; order Poales; family Poaceae; genus Thinopyrum; species Thinopyrum elongatum. The sequence goes on from CM022297.1 coordinate 507,483,827, forward strand.
CGTGGATTGATGAATATCGATTGGGGTGCAAAGAGCATGATTTTTCAGCATCAAGGGCAGTTTATTCAGCTACAAGGAGTGTCTGCGGACGCTCACAAATGCCCAAGCATCTCCACGGTTCAGTTGCAACTACTGCAGGCTCAAGAGGCGGTGTTTGCCTTGGTGCAACTCTGTTCTGTGAAGCCAGAGGGTGATCAATCAAGTATACCGGCTGTAGTTCAAGATTTGCTTACGGAGTTCTCGGAACTATTTGAGGAACCTCGTGGATTACCTCCTCATCGTTCATTTGATCATGCTATTGACCTGCTGCCAGGGGCTGCACCTGTCAACATAAGGCCATATCTGTACAGTCCGGTGCAAAAGGATGAGATTGAGGCCCAAGTGGCCGACATGTTGGCTCAAGGAATCATTCAGATCAGCCGAAGTCCGTTCTCGTCGCCAGTTTTGTTGGTGCAAAAGAAGGACGGGGAATGGCGCTTTTGTATTGATTTCCGGCATTTGAATGCAATCACAGTCAAAAATCGCTATCCCCTGCCAGCGATCGATGAGTTGTTGGATGAGCTACAGGGAGCAAAGTGGTTCACTAGCTTGGACTTGCGGGCGGGATACCATCAAATTAGGATGAGACCGTCGGACGAAGCTAAAACAGCCTTCCAAACCCACCATGGTCACTTCGAGTTCAAGGTCATGCCGTATGGGGTGACCGGTGGTCCAGCGACATTCCAGATAGGAATGAACACCATGTTTGCTCCCTACCTGTGAAAAGGGGTGCTCGTTTTCATCGACGACATCTTAGTCCACAATAAAACTCTGGAAGAGCATGTCACCCTGTTACGATCGGTGTTCCAGACCCTGAAGGAGAATCAAATGAAAGTCAAAATGAGCAAGTGCACGTTTGCGAGCAATCGGTTGAAGTATTTGGGGCATGTCATTAGCGCTGAAGGGGTGCAAACTGACCCAGCTAATATTGACAAGGTGCAGAAGTGGCCGAGTCCGCAGTCTGCGAAAGAAGTGCGCCAGTTTCTCGGTTTGGCAGGGTACTACAGGAAATTTGTGCGTCTCTTTGGCTTGATCAGTCGTCCGTTGACAGAGTTGCTCAAGAAAGGAGTGGTTTTTCGTTGGACATCTGCTCATGAGGAATCTTTCACAGCCTTGAAAAGAGCTTTGACCTCAGCTCCCGTTCTGGCATTACCAAATTTCTCCAAGCCTTTCGTGGTGGAGACGGACGCCTCTGACAAGGGCATTGGGGCTGTGTTGATGCAGGACCAGCACCCGATTGCTTTTCTGAGCCAAACTCTTGGTCCGCGGCTTCGTACACTCTCAACCTATGAAAAAGAGAGCCTGGCTGTACTCATGGCTGTCGAGCGTTGGCGTTCCTATTTGCAAACATCGGAATTTGTGATCCGTACTGATCACCGCAGTCTGTCTTGTCTTGACGAGCAACGATTGACTACACCGTGGCAACAAAAAGCATTGACCAAGCTCCTCGGGCTGAATTACCGTATTGAATACCGGAAAGGGGCTCTAAATCAAGCGGCCGATGCCTTGTCCCGTCGCCCAGAAGCTGCTGTTTGTGCGATCTCGGTATGTGTTCCTCGCTGGTTGGAAGATGTGAAGCGCAGCTACACCCAAGACCCTCAGTGCACCAAGATATTGGCAGCAGCATCAGTTCCAATGGCAGCGGATGGCCCATTCCAGGTGCACGAAGGACTCATCCGTTACAAATGACGCGTGTGGATTGGGAACAACCCGGTGGTGCAACAACAAGTGTTGGCCGAACTCCATTCTGGAGCGATCGGGGGGCACTCGGGTGTCCAGGCTACTTACAATCGTCTTAAACAGCACTTTGCTTGGCCCCAAATGAAGCAGACAGTGAAGGCGTATGTGGCAGCGTGTGCTATTTGCAAACAAGCCAAACCGGAGCATGTCAAGTACCCTGGGTTACTTCAGCCGCTGCCTGTTCCGAAGCAAGCATGGGAGATGGTCACACTTGATTTCGTGGAGGGATTACCAACATCCAAGGGGTTCAACTCTATTCTAGTGGTGGTGGACAAGCTCACTCGTTATGCTCACTTCATACCTCTGCGGCACCCCTTCTCGGCCCTTCAAGTAGCCAAAGCCTACATGGATAATGTGTTCAAATTGCATGGTCCTCCAGATGCAATGGTGTCGGATCGTGATCGGATCTTCACCAGCAAGATTTGGCAAGAGCTGTGCAAGTTGGCACACATCACCTTGAACATTTCCTCAGCAAGACACCCTCAAACGGACGGCACCACTGAGCGAGTGAATCAATGCATGGAGCTGTACCTTCGTTGCTTCGTGCACAATTGCCCAAGTAAGTGGGTTGACTGGATCTCTTTGGCTGAGTTTTGGTATAATACTTCGTACCATTCTACTCTCAAATCCACTCTGTTTGAGGTGCTGTATGGACACAAGCCGCGGTTCTTTGGGATCTCCAACATAGCGGATGCAGCAGTGCCGGATTTGGCTGAATGGACGCAGGAGCGCGCCACCATGCTGGCTTCTCTACGGCAACACTTGAATCGGGCTCGGCAGTGGATGAAGGACAAGGCGGATCGTCACCGTTCTGACAGGACCTTTGCAGTTCAGGATTGGGTCTACCTGAAGTTGCAGCCCTATGCCCAGTCCTCTGTGGCTGCTCGCGCTAACCATAAGCTCGCCTTCCGCTATTTTGGTCCGTTTCAGGTGCTTCAACGTGTTGGCGAAGTGGCTTATAAGTTGGCCTTGCCGGAGCATGCTAAGATCCACCCCGTGGTCCATGTCTCCCAGCTGCGGGCGGCGGTTCCTCCTACAACAACCATTCTGCCGGAGCTGCCCACGCTGGACGAAGACCTGCTTCCGTTCCAAGTCCCTGAGAAGCTCCTGGATCGGCGGACGGTGCAGCGTGGGGCACGTCAAGTGGAGCAGGCACTGGTGAAATGGTCTGAGTTCCCTGTCTCTCTGGCTTCATGGGAAGATGTCATTCCTCTCCAGGCGCGTTTTCCGCGAGCCCTGGCTTGGGGGCAAGCTCAGGCTAAAGGGGGAGGGAATGTCACGGGCCTTACTACTGCCCAGGACCGACCCACACATCAGGAACCAGCACAAGGACGGCCCAGGCGGGAGAAGAGGCCCAGCAGTCGCTACAAGGGCCCAAGCTGGAGCAAGTGACCTAGCTATATAAGCGCGTGTGTGTGATGTGGGTGGGGCACGAAGGAACTGAATCCCGAACCGGCCGCCTGTGGCGTTATCCTCTCCCCATCCCCTGGCTCTCACTTCCCGATCCCCCTTCTTGCTGCTACCAATTCCTCAATTGTATCCAGATTATGTGATGAACTGATATATAGATCGAAAAGAGAGGTTAAGGATCGTATCGTCCAGCCACGCCTCCTGTGCAGCGATGGTGCTCGTCATCAATCCCACCTCACCGTGGTGACTGCGCCAGCGAGATCGCACCACCGGAGCCATCGGCAGAGCTCCAACGCAGCGGCACCGGAGCCACCGGCAGAGCACCAACGCAGCAACACCGGAGCCGATGGAAAACAAAGCTTCAATGCAACACCTACGATCCCCGGGGAACCTCCACTGCAGCTCCATGGCAGCACGGTGGCGTGAAAAAAAAGCTCCACGCTGCATCGTCGGCATCCCGGCGAAGCTCCATTGCAACCGTGACGGAGCTCCATTGCAGACGACGCGCTCCATTGCAGCCACCGGGGCGCGGTGTTCCGGCGAAGCTCCGTTGCAGCCCCAGCCGCGCTCCATTGCAGCCACGGCGGGGCTCCATTGCAGCCACCGGCGCGCTCCATTGCAGTACTACCCGGTGCATCGCAGCTCCTGGCTTACCGGTGAAGCTCCATTGTGGCGCTGGTGAAGTTTCATCACAGCTTCGGGTGCCGCCGGTGAAGCCCCATTGCAGCTGCCGGTCAAGCTTCCTTGCGGCGCCGAGCTCCGGGCCTCCGCGCGAGCGCTGCATCGCAGCATCGGGAGCCACCGGCGAGTGGTCCACTGCAGCTCCGTCGCGCGCATGCTGCGGCGATGTCTGATGTCGCGAGAGGCCGAGAGCGACGGGGTGCTGCGATGAAGCTCGCGGCGGGCGACTTCTGATGCTGCGACGGAGCTACTACGACGGAGATGCGGCATGCGGTGCTCGCCGTCGTTCTCCCAGTGGATTGTAGCAGCGGTGGGGTGGGGTCCAGGCGTGACAAACAGAGATGGAAAGGGGAAAAGAGAGGAAAGAGATGAGTGGAGGAGGAGATTGCGTGCGGGAAGAAGATAAGGCTAGACCGAGCGGTGACGGGTCCACAGGGACACGTGTCCACCACAGGACGCGGCTTGCGTTTCCTTAATTTCATCCGGTTGATAATAAACGTTTTCCTTAGCCCTAATATGCCAAGCAGCAATACAGTTCATGTCAGTGCATTCATAAATGCATAAATTTAAAGCACACATGAAAATCTACACATTTTCCGTTACGATGGGATTGACAACATGGAGTGTTTAAATAAGCAGTTGCATTCGAGTGGCCATTTTGGTGACCGGGCTCTATGGAGCCCGAATTTTTTAAAAAATTCAAAATTAAAACTTTTTGGTTTCAAAAAAATGTGAAAAATAATATGCAGGTATACAAAGATGAAATGTATATGTGTGTAAAGATTCAGGATAAAATACCTTAAAATGCGACATGTATAAAAAAGGTCATGAACTTTGAGGGTGAATGGTATCATGTGTTGAAATGCTCCAAAAATCACGAACCCTAGAGTGAAGTCAATCAATCCACTTCACTCTCTCTCCTCTCTCTCTCCCCTCCACTCCCAGTCCCATCTGCCTCTGATCGATGGCCAGCGACGACGGCAGCAGCACCGGATCCGGTGGTGGATTCGACGGCTCCAACGATTCCTCGAGACTACTGCGTGATGCGGAGCTGGACGATGTGGAGGAGGTCGCCTTGTAAATTGCATTGAGGCGGTCGTGGCTGGACCAGGGCGGCAGCGGCAACTCCAGTTCTGTTGCTCCCATAGCCCGGCGACGCAACGTCGGTGACGTCGTTGGGCCCTCACGCACGTCGCGCAGTTGCGGCCGCTCCGTGTCCACGCCCGTCCAAGTATGCCACCAACCACCGCAAGCTCAAACTCTGGATCTTGTACCCGGGCATCACTGGGTCCTCGTGCCTGTCGGACTAGGACGCCCAAATCTAAGGCACGGGCAGTGCGACACAAGCGGCAACGGGCGAGGGAGAGGGCAACGGGGGAGGAGGCATTGGCCGCGTGCCGGGCACGCGTGAGCGCTGGTGGATTCGGAGGACGCGCTCCTCGCGTTGGTCCTCCGCCGCTCCCGCACGACAGCTAAGACGGGATGCGCAGCGACTCCGCCACAAGAACGCCAAGGCGCTCCGGCTCGCCATCGGGCTGTCGGAGTGTGAGGCATCCAAGGAGGCGGCGGCCAACGCGAAGGTGGCCCGACAGGCGAAGGAGTAGGAGCACCTTCTCCAAAGGCTGTCGCACCAAATGTGCTCTGACAACTCAGGCGCGACGGACAGATCCAGCTCCAATGACGACGATGCAACAGTGCACGTCGATGCCTACATGGGGGGGGGGGGGGGGCACCGGCCCATCGGCTAGCGCCAGGGGAGGTTACCTTCGAGAAAAATGGTGATTTCTTCTATATGTTTTTACTCGTTGTAGTATGAATTTGCATTGTCCGCCGATGAATTTTGATCCTTTTGTCCGATGATGAGCTATGATCTAGCTGTATCGGATGAATTTAGTGTGTCCGTCGCGTTTACATACGTATCATTGCTTGATTTGCATGAATTCTGGGGTTTGGGTATGAGGAACATGGTTGTGGGGAAAACAAATGAGATGTTCCCGATCACTGCCTACGAACGCGCCCCGGCACGTCCGTGGGTGCTTGAGAGCCTGAATTTGATGTTTGCGGGCTCTAACCCATCAAGGATGGCTAACATGGGGACATCGGGTCGAGGTGAGATGAGGTTCAAAGTAAATCCCGTGGCGACATGGATGTGACGTCACAGACGTAGACAAGACCGGCATGATCAAGGACGGAGCCGACAGTGAAGTGAGTGGCGTCGCACGCAAAGGCAATATGGAATTAAAGGTCAGACATGTATGGCCGGGGTTGTCATCGGAAAGGGCCTTAGATGAAATAGTTGAACTAGTTTCATCAAAAAAGAATTTATCCCGTAAAAATTAGTTTGTTTAGTGTAACAGTTGAACCAGTAGTTGCAGCTGCCAAACTTGGTGCTGATAGTGCAACAAGGACTAAGGACGGAGGAGGAAGGTTGGGAGTGCAGCCTGGAGTCGGAGTCTCAACCCCACGACAGGATAAATCTAGGACACCAATAGGACTTGTTTGGTTGCAGTGAAACTAATTGACTTGGGTATTGGGTTGATCCCTGTCAATCCCCTCAATCCCTGTCTATACCCAATCCCTCCCAATAGTTCTTACATATCCACTTCTGGAAATGCAAATGGCATATCATCATATCAACATGCATATGCTATAAAAAAATTGTACAAAAATAGCTTGCTGCATAATAACAAGATCTACATAAGAAATGCAACAGTAACTTACAAATCAAACTTGACAACTCAAGACAAACTGGTGAATAAATATTTCACAAACGATATCCTTGTAGATCATGTAGCTTCAAAGGCTATGCAAATAGATAATGTAGATGTAGAATTTCATGATATCCTTGTAGATCATGCGGCACTTCTAGAAAGTAAAGCAGAACATGGGTCAAAGAAGACACATAAGCAAGCAAAATAGCAATTATTAAACAACCCAAGAGTATGTACCAAATTTTCCGGTTCATGTATTTCTACATGACACTGGAATTTATCGACAACATCATATGAGAATGCAGAAGACAAGCTAGCACTAGACTATCATTTGCTAGCTCTAATATAACAGACGAAGTAGAAAAGTTATACTCCCTCCGTTCCTAAATATAAGTCTTTATAGAGATTCCACTATGGACTACATGCGGAGCAAAATGACTAAATCCACACTCTAAAATGCATCCATATACATCCGTATGTGGTTCATAGTGGAATCTCTACAATTATATTTAGGAACGGAGAAAGTATTGCACAACTTGACAACAAATCTAGAATGAAGGGCACATAAAGAAATCAAATTTTTTTCATTTAATCCATGGAAACAGATGAATATTCAATGAAGAATGACTGAACCATTCAAGAACTTGAGCTTGAAAAATTGACCAGTTATAGAAACTTCAGTGACATTTGTTAGGCATTAGCTTAACTAGCCCGTGTCCTTCTCCGTATACCACTGTACCTTGCATGTACAGAACGAGTCCTGGACGTCCAACAAAAACTTAATTTGGCTCCCGGACATGTTTATGCTATACTTTAGTTGTGAGCTAAAATTCACTACTCATGGCAGTAAAAAAAATTCTGAATACTAAAGAACAGGAACATGTATACATTCATCAACCTTGCTCCCTACAAACATTGCACTTCGATCTATTAATTCAGTACTCATGGCAGTATGACGGTGAAAGAAATTTTCTGTACTGTGATCTACAAACATCCGAAAGAACCAATAGAACAAACATACTATGGACTTTGGGAACAAACATATATATATATATATGAAAATGGTTGTGTACTCCTGAGAGTATGTACTCCTGCTCCACACACACACACACACAAATATATATATATACATATATATATACAAACTCTACAATTTGCCTACACTGTGAGTTAGCAGGGAAGAGATTAATAATTAACAAAACAGATCTAGGTCATGAAGATACCATACCAAGGAAGAAACAACATACAGAGCTACTCAGATTTCACGAAACCACAGCCCATCAGTGTCCAGAATGTCATTTTTTTCAGTTAATTGCAGTCCTAGAAATGACACAAGATGGCATAAATAGTAAAATTATACTTATACAGCCATGATCTTCATGGTCTACAGTCCAAGAAAATTAATAGAAGCATGCAGTCTCTTCACAGGTGTACAGTACAACCAATTTCTGTCAACCAAACTCTATCAGTACATACACTAAGAACAAACATATGTAGGAATGACTACCAACTAGCCGAGCTTGCCGAAGATTCAGAAGTAATAAAGGCTTTGTGCTGATGCTAATGATCTTAACATGCGAAACAGATCAATCAGAACATCTTTCGTCAGATAACCTACCAAGTTAGCATGTCACCTGAGACACCCATATGTTCATTTCCTTTCTCTATTAGCCCCAGCCAACGAAGCACCGATACGGATACGCGTATCAGTATCAGGCCGAACCTACCAAGTTAGCATGTCAACCGAGACACTAATATGTTCATTTCCTTTCTCCATTAGCCCCCGGCCCCCCGCCATCACAAATAAGCCAACTTATCTAGCATAGCAGGCCATACAAATAAGCAGCGAGCGTAAAGAAACGTGACAGTAAAAAGAAAAGTGACTACAAACTCAAGAATGGTAACCAGATTATATTAGAGAACCAAAAAATCAAGTATTTTCTGTTTATTGAATGTAAACCTTAATTAAAGCAAACAAACAAGGAATAGATATGGCAAAAATAACATCCAAATCAAAATACAAAGGCATAAAAATAAGGTTATTTCCCTTTCCTTTATTGGAAGGAATGATGATCAGTAGACCTAGCAACTCTATTACTTATTATAGATACTTAATGTAAGCTGGCCAATTATTTTGATGGTAGTATTCTTAAGCAAACCATATATATGCATGAGTAGGAGAAAATTACAGACCTGTAGATAACTGCATTGTGCTCTGGTTTAAGCTGTACTCCCTCCATCCGGTGAAAAGTGTATATATAGAAATTTTAGCATAAATTATGGAGTGGAGTAAAAAATGCATTGGGAAGATGCAAGCCACCATTTCTCTCCTCTTTAATTACCCAATCCCCAATGAGCTAAGTGCATGTAGAAATTAAGAAGATCATGTGTAAAATTTTATTGGTTTTGGTTACCGTGTGATGAAAGAAAAGCATTTTTTCTACTTTAAAGTGCATTGGAAATATAGAAGTATATTCTTTTGTGGACAAATTTTAAAGCCAAACGTACGCTCTTCACCGGACGGAGGGAGTAGATAACTGCACACCGTTGCAATCCTAACAAACATGTATCTATCCCTTGTACTCTGATGCATATATATGCATGAGGAGGCCGATGGTGATTACCACGGCAAACCATATTCTCTGACTACTACAGTACAAATATGGAGCCATGACAACCTAATTTGAAAGTGAGCAGCCAGCGGTCCTGTGGCGCGAGCTGCAACGGCGACCGGACGGGCGACGTTAGCAAGCGCTCTTACCGACGACGAGTAATCTTGCGGCTCAGTCGTTTCTTGTCGGTCGAACCAGATGCATAATCAGAGACAGATGGATGCCCATGTTTGTGTATAGCCTTAGCGGTAGTTTGGTATTTTCTGTTGCCTGCGTCATCTCCGTCGGCTGCGCCGCCAGCAGCACCGCGCCTCCGCTGGTCGACGAATCTGGCACCCAGAGATGCATGAGAAAAAGAGATAAGAGGAGGAAAATGAGTAGAGAAAGCAAGGAGGAAGAGGTAGAGACTTACATGAGAGAAGGCCCCCGTCGGCGAAGGAGTCGCCGGCGGCTCCGCCTGGGGCCGTTTCTTGCGCCGTCGCTGCTCACCTCGGTAGAGTTTCCTGTGTCGCCACTAGCCACTCTTTCACCTCTCGTTGTGGATTGGTTCCACGAGGGGTAGCCGATTCTTTTTGCCCCTGCAGAACGGGGTGGACGGCCGTGATTTGGGCTTGGATTTCCCTCGCCCTAGCCCAAACCAAACACTCAAATTATGATCCACACGTATTTATTCCCACCGCTAAAAAAACATATTTATTCCCAGGTACCCCTAAAAAAACGTATTTATTCCCAGGTTCTCCTATACAGCGCGTAGGTCGCGCGCAAGCCGGAACGCACGCAACCCCTGCTCATCCGTGTGAACAAGTGGGCCGGCTCATATTTGCTCCTTTCCGGCTTTTTTCTTTTTTTCCTTTCTCTTCTATTCAATTTTTTTTCTATTTTTCACTTTTTATATTTTTTTTCATTTTTTATTTTCGGTTTTTTGAAATTCGCGAGTTTTTTTGCTGAAATCTGGGAACATTTTCTTTTTCAAATTGGAGAACATTTTCTAAAATTTAATTTTTGTTCATTGATTTCAAAATTTGTGCACCAAATTTTAAAAATATTCATGAACTTTTAAATATGTTCAACCTATTCAAAATTGTTCATCGAATTAAAAAATCAAATTCAAATTTGTTCATCAAGCTCAAAAAATGTTCATGAAGCTCAATTTTTTTTATCATATCCAAAAATGTTCATGAATTTTTAAAGAAATGTTCATCATATTCATAAAATGTTCATCAAATTGAAAAAAATCTCAAATTCAAAAAAATATTCATTGAATTTAAATTTTGTTCATCAATTCGCAATTTTTTTAAATCACAAACATTTTTTGATTGGGTGAACATTTTTTGAATCAATGAACGTTTTTGTGAAATTAATGAACATTTTTTGAATTCACGATCATTTTTTCAATACGCGAGCATATTTTTTAAAATCATGAACATTTTTGAAACCACGAACATCTTACGATTTCTGGAACATTTTTCAAAAATTCATTTATTAAAATTTTGAAACTTTTTGAAATTCAGAATTACTTTAAAGAAGAAAAAATAAAAACACAAAAAAGCAAAAAGCAAAAAACAAAAGGCAAAAAACAAAATAAAAACTTAGGCGTCCAGCCCCGCTCATGGGTCGGCCAATAGGGGCGCACGGGAGGAGAGGGGTGCGCGCTGGCATGTTTACCAGCGCCAAATAGGAGATCCCTTTATTCCCGGCCTGGATGACCCCCGTGGATCGGGCCATGAGCGCTACCAACACATGGTTTAGCGCCTTTGTCTCAAAAACAAAACATGGTTTAGCGCCTAACCAAACAAGGTACAAGAGGCACTAAAAAAGGTATAGGGGGCACGTTCCCTTCCCTATTACCCAGACATGAACAAAACGTTTGCTTGTCAGGATAGATCAGAGGAATCAAACATTCGCTCCCTCGGCCTAGGAACTCCACTTATTCATCCCTGAAAAAAAAAACATAAGGAGGTAAATTCGCTCCCTCCAACGCTCCACCTCCTGCAACAATTTGCACTTCTCACTCTTATGTGTGTGTGTGTGTGTGTGTGTCGGGGGGGGGGGGGGGGAGGGGAGAATTTTGCCCCAAATGGATTTGCCAGCCAAATAATGTGTGCTTTGTCAGGGGAAGACATACAATTTACCTATACAAAAGATTGGCTCCCATTTGGATAAAGGGAGATTTGCCACGTAAATATTTTGGATGGCAAAAAATATTCAAAATAGATGCTAAAAAATGGGAAACAAATTGTGTCTCCCCCTTGCCCAATGGACCAGCTTGCGAAAAATTCACTCATACAACTTGCTATATATGGGTGTTGGCTATGGGAAGAAACACACATGATTTTTAGCATACACACTAAGTTTCCATCCATGAGAATGTAGATTTTCCAGGCATGAGGAAAAATGGTTTGCCATAACTTAAACTAGAGAAAAGATGGCAATGTTGTTTGTACCTAAGTTGCTATCCATGAAAATTTAGATTTACCATGCATGAAACAAAGTTTGCCATGACATAAACTAGAGAAAAAGTGGCAATGATGTTTGTACCTAAGTTGCCATCCATGAAAATTTAGATTTACCATGCATGAGAATAAAAGTTTGCCATAACAAAAACACCAAAAATAAATCGCATAGACCATACTTAACACGCACCATTAATTCATAGTTAGCATGCAAGTTTTAAAAAAGAGTTGTGGGCGACCCCGTATACTACATGTCACCACAACAAAAATTGTAAGTTTTATGAAGACATTACATTCCTCCAAAAAACTATCTTATAATTCAAAAATTGTTAGGTTGATTCTGCTGGAAAATTACTCCTACTCTCCTTGCACACATTCAGAGATAATGGCAGAACTTAAAAAGACTGCATTGTTGACCTGGCTCTTAGAGGGATCACGTGTGTGGGCACGAGATACACCTAGACTAATAACCAGGTGGAATCGATCGGGTTCTAGTATCTGTAGAGTGGGAAGTCACCTTCCCACTTTGCTCTCTGAGGTGGTTACCCGGATTGGTTACGACCACCCCTATTTCCTCAAGAAGGGCCCACCCCCCTAGGTCGATCTGATTCCAATTTGATAGCATCTAGCTGTTGAATCCTAGTTCATGGAAACAATTCAACTCAAGTGGGCGGCCACGGCCACTTCTCCTCCCTGATTGTTCTACATAGTGAACGTTTGGCATCATTGTGCCAAAGTCTCCTGACAGTTCATGCGGGGTCGGGGCAATCTAGGGGTCGACCTTCGTGTGCGTAAGGGTTCTATCCTACGAGGCCAGATTAAGATGATGAATGTAGAAGTGGGCGTGTATGGCCTTATCGTTGAGGAGTGACTTTTGCGGTACACTCTTGAGGCCTCCCTTATGGAGATCTACAAGGGTGAGGAGATCTTCTGGCGGTAGTGGAGCCACCAGAATTGGCTTCTGAAGTATGGTGCCAACACTGCCCACTTTCATGTCATTCCGAATGGGCGGTGTAGGAGGTGCGTCAGGCACTGATGGAAATGAAGGCTAGTTCGGTACCTAGGCCGAATAGTCTCCAGACCGCTTTCTTTGAGAAGTTCTAGGAGCATCTCTAGGTGGTAATTATGCCAATATTCCAAGAATTTTACACGGCGACATTGCACATGTATCGCCTGAACTTCGGTGTGGTTTCCCTGATCCCCAAACTAGTTGGGGCGACGGATATCCGCCACTTTAGGCCGATCACAATGATCAATGTCCTCTAGCAGATATTCGCTAAGGTTTGTGCGACGTTGTGTTGCCCGGATGGTGGAACGCCTCTCCCATCTTTACCAGTTCGCCTTTCTTAAGGGGAGACGTATTCACAATGGGATCTTAGCACTTCATGAGATTGTTCATGAGGTAAAGGTTTAGCATCAGAAGGGTGTGTTCCTTAAGATGGCTTTCCAAAAGACCTATGATTGCCTAGAATGGTCTTTCCTCCAGCAAGCCTTGGAGCGGATCGCTGGTGTCGTTGGATCATGCAGATGGTCATGAGTGGTAGCACCGCCATCAATGTTAATGGGAGGTGAGCCCCTAATTTAGGTGAACGGATGGGGGTGAGGCAGGGGGATTCGATTCCTTGTCCCCCCTCTACAACCTTCCGGTTGGCGCCCTTTGCGATCATCTTGGAAAAAGCCGAGATGGAGGGATCAGAGCTTGATATCATTAATCTCAAGTTCCTTCTCTATTTGAGGCCATGTCGCGCCTTAATATCAACTTTGAGAGCGAGGTTGTGGTCATGGGTTACTCGCTTGTGGATCAGCAACGGATAACCTTAGTTGTGGGTTGTTCACCTTCTCCATATCTTATCAGGGCATGTCATTGTCTAATTCTAGGATTCTGATCCGGGACTTCGACCCACTTATTGGGCAGGTCGCGTCGAGGGTATAACACCTCCATGTATATGTTGTGGTTGTATATTTTCATGGAAGTGTACATAACTCCTTCAACAAGGATTTATCGTGCTTCCTCCGACAGGCAGCCGATGGATGCCTGAAGTTGTACATTTGCCTACGGATCAACGTCTCTATAGGCAAGGGAGAAGGGACCCTTTTCTGGTTGGATCCATGGCTTGGCAAGGGCCCGCTGCACACCGAATTCCCTACCCTAATTGTGATTTGTTCAGCCCGGATGCAACTGGTTGCCTCGGCTGCCCATAATGGGACTTGGAACCTCCCGTTTTGACGAATATTTGGCCTTGAGGAGACCTTAGCATGACTCAGAATTACGGGCGGTGCTTCCACCCATATGTTGTCGGGCTCCCCGGCGTGGTTTCTTGGCACTTGGCCCCATCGGGGCTTTCCTTTGTTGGCTTGATATATCGTGCCTTAGGTCATGCGCCGACGTTGGCGTGGACCACTTCTTTTTGGAAAGTTTCGCTTCCTCTCAAGATTTAGATCTTCGTTTGGCAGCTTCTGTGGGATCGCCTCCCCTTGGGAATAAAGGTACTCATGGGGTTTTCCCTTGTCTTGCGTCCCTGAGTCTGGGACCCACATTTTCTTCACCTATCCTACTCGCTTCTCCCCGGCGTGGTTTCCTGGCACTTGGCCCCGTCGGGGCTTTCCTTTGTTGGCTTGATATATCATACCTTAGGTCATGCGTGGAAAGTTTCGCTTCCTCTCAAGATTTAGATCTTCGTTTGGCAGCTTCTGTGGGATCGCCTCCCCTTGGGAATAAAGGTACCGAAGTAGCATGGCCCTGGTGATGGGTTTTTCCCTTGTCTCGCGTCCCCGAGTCTGGGACCCACATTTTCTTCACCTATCCTACTCGCTTCCTATGGAGCTTTGTCCGTGAGGCCCTGGGGCCTGAGTGGCATGCCCCGAATCTAGGACAGTTCCTGGAAGCCCAGGCCAACCGTACTAGTAGGAGGATACCTCTTATGGTTGGTATTCGCGGCAATGACATGGACCCATATGGTGATGAAGCTAGTCTTCTTGCGGCGTGCCACTGACTCTGTGTTTAAATTAATGGCATTCTCTAGGCCACGGGACAGGGATCGGCTAGGCGGCATGACTGCTTATCTGTGTGCGGCAGGTCGCCATCTTTCTTTACCTCCTAGTTAGCGATTGTTGGCTCTGTGGAGCCCTGTATCGCCTTTTTTCCTTTTTCTTTTTTTGGGACATGTTTGTGTTAGCCCCAGCAAACTTATTATTACTTCTACCACTTGGACTTGAGGTATGGATGTGCTGGTTTACTTTACATATAGAGCAAGGCAAAAGCCTATTTTGAGGAGTAAGCCTGTAGCCAAAGACCTTGCACACTGGATGCAAAGTACGAAAGTAAATAGATGGTGAGTTAACATTACAACTACCAGACATCATCACTGGTAGGAAAACTTAACCTTAAGAATGAAGCTTTCGGTGGAGCGATCCAGCATAGGTCAGCCACCAGCAATCCTCAGTGTCCTGGCCTCCAACCTTGATATGCATAGAAGATCTCACTTGCAACCAACTCAGGAAGTTTTGCCGCCAACATCGATTTCTCGGTTTTGTCTGCAAGATCAAACAAGAGTTTAACCAGTGAGAAATTTAATGCATCAGCACAAAAGGATCAGTTACTTTATTTTCTCAAAGTATACATTGTTTGTACATCTCCAGACTGTCCAAAACATGATGTCTATACCCATCGTGACCATTAACTTATCATTTTTATTAGACGGTCTCAACCAAGTGTGGAACAAATTGGCAGGAATTGATATAATTGAAAGCGCATTTGAGTAAACTCCACATTAGACTAGCAACAAAACATGTGAATAACATATGATCAATGGTTCCTTTGTGTCCACAAAATATACGGGTTTTATCCCCTGCCACCCGCTCATGTATAAGTTATCCCTAGTCAAAATACAGTTTTTAACATCAACAAGATGAAAACCTTGATTTGGCCACAGAAATATGTGTGGTAAGCCAACAGTGTTTGAAATCAACTCTTAATATTAAGATTTAACAGTAAACACATCATCACCTGTGTAAGCATCCATCTTAAATAATCTTTCCTACCGAACAGCAGAACAATCCCCCACCCAACCCCCCACCGCACCCCCCCAGAGTTGTTCCCAACTCAATATTTCCAAAACCTCTGAACAAGGCATCGGCTACTAAAATATTATGATCAAAACAGATGTTATATGATATATGGTAACTAAATTTCAGGGGTCAGGGACCTATCCACCACTCCTCACAAAACCTAGCATTGTGCCCATTCCCAACTAGCTTTTTGCAGTGTTGGTAAAAAATGTCCTTCACAGCCTTAAGAGTAGACCAAAAGTGAGAGTCCCTGGGTCTACTCTCAGCACCAGAAATACACTGATTCTTGACATATTGGTTCAGGATGATATATTACTACAATCCTCGATCATTTCTTTTGTAGAATAAAAAACTACTTTTAGTTTGTAGAAATGTGGGTCAGCCACGTGCATTTAGTAGAGATTACAAGCCGTTACTAACTGCAAAATGGAGTGGGTGCAAATACAGATTGGTTATCTTATATCTTGGACTACTATTCAGTTCAATGAGGGCACAACACTTACCAGATACAAATACAAATGCAAATATTAGTTCCATAGATGAAGCAAAATGGTGAGATCATTCAGACGTTAAAACCAATCATTAGTATAGGATATGTAATGGTAGCCGAGTAACACATCTGCATTGGTAAGATCGAGGCCCCACAATTCTACAATAAAAATAAATATTTGTGGTTTCATTGCGATTTTCCTAAATCAAAGAAATTAACACAAATATAAACACTTGACATGCTTAAGTTTATATTATCCTACACATGGAAGCTCATGCATTAATTCAGTTTTAAGACAAATTTTTATTATCATAATATAATAACAAAAAACAACATGTGAATGTTCTTGAAATGTATGTACCAAAATTTCTTGCAGATATATATTCTTCAATCATTAAATGTCAGCGGA
This sequence comes from Thinopyrum elongatum, assembly GCA_011799875.1. Lineage (NCBI taxonomy): Eukaryota > Viridiplantae > Streptophyta > Magnoliopsida > Poales > Poaceae > Thinopyrum > Thinopyrum elongatum. Next base: position 507,500,440 of record CM022297.1, read on the forward strand.
TTTTATTAAAGTGCTTGATGCAAAAAGGTCTAAAATCTCAATGCTACATACTGTTGATACTAAAATTAAATCAGACAGAAATAATAGATCTATTTTAACAGACATATTAGCAAGGTTAGATTAATGGAAAATAAAAGTTTAGAATAGTTGGAATCATCTTCAAATTTCTATTTTCTTTTGTAGGTGGCACATATAGTAAGAAAATTTCCTGGCTCCACCACTGCATCTAGCTGCTTATCCTTGCAATGACATTCAGTATTATGCACCGTGACGGCAATATCCTCAACCCCATCGTTATTCAATTCGTCGTGGCACTCACTACCATGCTCATGGTGATCCGATTTGTGCTGGATGCTTTGCGGCATCGGTCAACAGGCAAGTCCATGAGAATGACTCTGATTTTTATAGACGCAGTAACCAAAGCAATGATCTTGTACAGTCTTGGGATCATGCAACGCCCCTCTGATAAGGATGACTACTACAAGGTGTGGGCTGTGCTGTTGGTCACCCTCCGTTACAGCGTGAAGCTAGGTCGGCCGGCCGGCATAGCCCTGAAGCAAACCCCGTTGGTAGACCTAATGTCCTCCTTCTGGGCTGCCAACATCCTTCGCTCTAAGGCTCCAAAGATTCTCAAAGTAACTGGTTGGCTGCTTTGGTCAGTCAACTCTTTACGCATCATCCATGGTTTTGTCTCCTCGGAGTTCGCCAACGAAAGCCACAGAGAGAATTTGATGTTATTAACAGAGTATATGCGTCACGAGCACAAAGCCGGTGCTGGGGGTGATTGTGAGAGTCTTGAACCCAGCACAATGAAGGGATACCGATACTTGGTGCGGGGTGAAGCCAAGAAACGGAAGATGAAGAAGAAAGGAACCGGCAGACAAGAAAGAGATAGTGATATGGTGGAGGAAACTGGGAATATCAGGATGCTCTTGCTGGCGTTGAGAGATGAGGACAAGGAGATCCTGACGCTTGAGAAGATATGGAAAGAGCCGGCCCTTGAGGAGGAGCTCAAGGACCTTTGTCTCTCCTTTGCACTCTACAAGCTCCTTCGCAGGCGCTTCTTCAACTTCGGCATCCATGAGGCCAAGCTGAAAAGGACTAGACGGCTGGTCCTTGAGGGGATCCTCGGTGAGCCCTGTAACTCCAAAAGGGCGTTCCGTGTCAGCGAGGCCGAGGTGTCTTTCCTCAATGATTTCTTCAACAGCAGGCATGCCATAATATTTGCAAAAGGCTTTCCATTCATTCGGCTCCTGCTATCCACCATTCTGATAGGGGGGATCATAGCTATGGCGGTTGCTGTCTATAGCTTTTCTAAGGTTGGTACAGCAGAAGAGCTCGGCAAGGTTCGTGGTGGAGTAGTTTTTACATGGTTCCTCCTGTCGTTTCTTTATATAAAAGAGATATGGGAGATCACAACTTACGTGTTCTCAGACTGGACCAAGATAGTATTGGTGTGCAAGTACGTCGAGAAGCCATGGTGGCTGCGATGCTCGGCAATCAATGCCCTTGTGTGGAAGCTCTGTAGGATCTCTGTGCTGCCAAGATGGCACGGAAAGGTCGGCCAATGCAACCTTCTCTTCCCCTCCCGTTTCGTCTTCCCCACCAATCTTGTCTTTCCACGGAGACGTTCCAGGTACTTTGTACATCTGTCCCCGGAAGTGAAGTGTACTGTTTTCAATTGTCTCAGAGACTGCTTGGCCGCCAAACCTTCCCTGCAGTTGGACAACTACCTCAAGCGGGCATTCAAAAAAGTCAAGGCATCTGGTGGTTTTCACGCAGTCTTGGAAGCAGTAGATGGAGTGAAGGACTGTGTGCACATTCTGCTGGTTTGGCATATTGCTACATGCTACTGCGAGATTGATCTCGCTGAAAAAAGAAAGGTGTCAGCCAGCGTATATTGGAGTGGGAAAGACTTTGGCCGGCGCAAACCTTCGGAAGGTGATTTAGATCTTCTGTGGTCTCAGTACATGATTGCTAGGACATTGTCGCAGTACTGTGCGTATGTGCTCACACTGGTTCCTTCTCTAGTACCTGGGAACAGCCTAATGGCCAGGTCGGTGCTGCTAAAGGTGTGTGAAGAAAAATGGCACCTTTTCAACAGAAAATTTGACTCCTGTGCTCCTTGTTATCGGACCACCCAGATGCTTGGACGGCTCAAGAAATATGCATCAGAGGAGATAGAATTGTATAAGAAAAACGAGGACCGGGAAAAACAGGACGAGGAAAACCAGGATGGGAAAAAAGAGGAAAATCTAGACGACACCATATTGAAGAAGGGGGCAGATCTTGGCAAGAAGCTGACAGAAGCGTTTAGCAATGACAAGCCAGAAGATCTGTGGAGGTTCTTGTCAGAGTTCTGGGCTGGATTTGTTATCCACCTGGCTGCATCTACAAGGGCTTCTCAGCACAAGATATTTCTGAGCTCTGGCGGGGAGCTCATGACACATCTCTGGGCGTTGCTAACCCATGCCGGCATCCTAGGGGAGGTCCAGCACGGCGACCAAGACATTGATACAGCGCAAACGGAAGGAGACGTTTACGATCGGACTACACAGTTTTAGGAGGAAAAATATGCACTGCGTTTCATGTGAAATGTGTGCAGATAAGCGGTGTTCCAAATATGTTTCAGCTGTGTGCCTGGGATCAGAAGAATTTGTGATGGGTAAAAATCAGAAGAGGTTGCTTATGTGTTTTTTATGTTCATCAAAATTCGTAGTTATTTGCTGCTAGTTCCAGTTGTTAGCTTGTATACCTGGTTTTGTTGACTAGATGTTAAATTACTATCTTGGGTTAAAAAAGCATCTAACAGCGCGGCTTGTGCGCTGGAGATGTATGGATCAAGGTCGTGTAAAGTCTTAACCTCCATTAAATTCAATGGAAATTGGTGTTGTGTGGACCCTTCAATAGTTTCATTCGGTGCTTGTTTGGTGCAGATGTTAATTGTTATATTGTTGTTGCAAGGACTGTGTTAAAATTAATGTACTTAATTGTGTTTCGTTTTAAATATATATTTCCAAGATTTGGTGGATTTTATTTGTTTTCTACTCTCTCCGTTCTAAATTAGTTGACTCAGATTTGTCTAGATACGGATATATCTAGATATGTTTTAGTGTTAAATACATCCGTATCTAGATAAATCCAAGTCAACTAATTTGGAACGGAGGGAGTACATAAAAGGACTTGATCAATTAATCTTACTATAAAATGCAGGAGCTGTTGGCTTCGGTCCCGTACATACCAACTCCGACGAGTACTTTCCGCGGAGACGGACACGTACGCAGCAGCCATAGCTAACCAGGCACACAAGCAGCTAGGTGAAGCTAGCTCGTATCCTGACGCAGGAAACTAGTCGGCCGCCGGCCTTGTCGCGTATACGTATGCACGAACAGGAGATAATCGGACGACAAACAAACGCGAGACACACGCCGGGATTTTATGGCTAAAGGGCCATATCGGTCCTGTGATTTCTATTGCTTTGTTTGATCTGAGTTACAATTACAGGGGTATACCTACGTATATATAGCAGCTAGGATCAAACACAAGTAAACCTACACGCTTACAAAGTCCTAATCCTAGTACTATTAGGTGATTGCACCAAGTCCGAGCCGGACTAGGACAGCACGTCGTGCTTAATTCCAACAATCTTGCCGAGTAACCGGTTCGAGACGTAGAAGTAGACTAGGTGCACGTATACACCAAGCAGACTAGCAGGCTGCTGGATCGATTCTACGGTGGATAGCTAGCTTGTACAAGTCGCCGGCTTGATTGATGATCGATCTAATCAGCAAACAACTCGACGAGATCACAAGGATACGCACGCAACTTATGGCTACAGGACCCTGTCGGTCCTGTGGATTATTTCTTTCAATCTGATAATCTGGTTACAAGGGGTACCACATACGAGTATATGTAGTAGCTAGGACAAGGGAAGCTAACCTACATGGTTAAGAATTCTAGTCCTAATACTACTAGTCCTATACCTACACGGCTTGTGATTGCACCCGTCCGAGCCGGACAAGGCCCCTAATCGTGGTTAATTCCAACAGGAGCGCAGAATATATAACTGCTTCAATGTTTTCCAATCAAAATATAACTGTGATGGACAAAGTTCCTGGTAGGTCGTGGTCTGTGGCAAGGTGATGCCCTATCTTCCATGCTTTTTATCATTGTCATGGACACTTTATGCAAATTGTTCGACAAGGCGGAGGAATGTGGGATTCTGGATGCTTTTAGTAATAGATCTGCTATCCCTCAGCGCATGTCCATCTACGCTGATGATGTTATTCTCTTCCTTAAGGCAACACATGAGGAGGTAGCTGCAGCTAAGTTTCTGCTGGACATCTTTAGTGATGCTTATGGGTTGCGATGCAACCTACTCCCTCCGTTCCAAATTACTCGTCGTGGTTTTAGTTCAAACTAAAACCACGACGAGTAATTTGGAACGGAGGGAGTAGGAAAGAGCTTGCTTTTCCCTATTTTTTGTGAAGAAGATCAGATTGCAGATTTTGGAAGCACACTCAATTGCCAAATAGCTCCCCTTCGTAATGAGGATTTTCAAGGCTTGATCGACACATTGAGAAATAGATTAGGGCTCTGGCGCACTGGATTCCTCTACCAGAGTGGTCATTTAATTTTAGTCCAAGCGGTGTTATCAGCCATTCCAATTTTTCACTTATTGTCCCTTGACCCTCCGCTATGGGTGTTCAAGGCCATTGACAAAATCCGCAGAGCATTCCTTTAGAAAGGCACTTATGTGGTAAATGGCGGACACTGCTTGGTGAGTTGGAAACAAGTTTGTCGTACGAAAGAGAGCGGAGGACTAGGCATTCTGGACCTGAAGATCATGAACTCCGCGCTTCGGTTGTGGTGGGCTTGGAAGGCACGTACATCAAATAATCGTGCATGGAGCATCTTACTAAACCCTTTGGAAAATCATGAAAGGCGTCTATGCTGCTGCTCGTGTTGAGTTAGGCAAAGGAAATAGATGTTTCTTCTGGACTGATAAATGGATCAATGGCGCCACAGTAGAAGATATCACGCCAGAAGTTTACAATTCCATGCCTCCGGTCGTCAGGGAGAGAAGAACAGTAGCAGAAGCAATGATTAGTGGAGTATATGGATTAAGGACATAAAGGGGAAAATAAATATTCACATTTTTCATCAGGTCTTAACCTTATGGGAGGTGATTTCTGAAGTTCTAATCATACATGGTGCTGAAGACAAATGGATCTGGTCGTGGAATTCTAAAGGTACCTACTCGGCGAAATCTGTTTATAAAGTACACTTCGCTGCATCGGTTATGTGTGGTACTACTTGCACCATTTGGAAGGCTTGGGCTCCTTTAAAATGCAAGCTCTTTCTCTGTCTGGTCATCAAGGGGCATGTCTGGACAGCGGACCATCTAGCTAAGCATGATTTGCCTCATAATGCTGCATGTTGTTTCTGCAACATTGCGCAAGAATCAGTTCATCATCTCTTCATGGGTTGCAGTGTAGTGACCATCATTTGGAGTTCAGTGCTTCTTTGGGCAAATCTGAGCGAGGCCATCCCTCAAAATGCTCCTGATCTCCGGGATTGGTGGCAAGAGGCCAGAAATAGAGTCCATGAACCTAGAAGGAATTCCTTGAACACTGTGGTACCACTAATTATATGGAGTATATGGAGGGAAAGAAATGGCAGAATTTTTGAAAATTCGCACACACTGCTTCAAGGAATCATCAATCAAATTAAGATTGACGAGGTGCAATGGGAAGAAGCAACTCTAGGTCATTTTGTATTACATTAGTTTCGTTCTGTTTGGTCCGAAAAAGGGTTTCCCCCCGCTTTATATATTATAAAGCATCCATCACCGATTACAACCGCGAGCCGATACAAACACACACCCCACTACACACATCACACACCCAAGGCTACAACACACACCCAAGGCTAGATACAAGGGTGCCGGGCACCGACACACTACTCCAACGACTACAAAGCACCAAGGAGTGTCGTCTTGAGCCAACAGAGATCACCAAGAGCAATCCACCGAGGAGAAATGAGACGGCCGACGGCGGAGCGAGGACTCCAAAACGATGCCTCCAACAAGGGAACGACCAAAGCCAACACCGTCCGATCCCGCGGATCAAGTTTTCACCCGGAGTAACCCGAAGGGAGAGGGAGCACCGCGACGGAGCCTGCAGGGAGGAAACGACGTCCACGGACGCCGCCACCGTCGACCAGTATAGAGACTGGGCAAGTGATGTACCCCGGTGCACCAATCCCTCTGACGCAACCCTGCTCCGCCAACCACCCGCGTCCATGCCGCTCCCGAGTGGCCATGTCTGCCCGCCCACACCCGAGCCGCACAATCTGCCCAAGATCAACACGCCTCCCACCGCGAGGGCCGCCGCCCTGCATCCAGACCGTCCTGGAATCATCAAAGGAGCAAGCTTTGGACAGTGCAAACCCCACCCATCGCCGGAAACCGCAACGACCATCCCGCCTCAGACAACACCGAGTCAGCAACCAACAAGCACCAGGCTGGGGAAGTGGGAAGGGAGGAGCGGCACACGGCCCCGACCGGCGACGGGCGGCTCGACCTCGTCGAAGCCCCCATCCTACCGGCCTTCCCACCCGAAGCACTCTGCTTCGCCCCACCATGGCCACTGGCACCGACCAGCGAGAGGCCACTGACGGCGCGCGTCCGTCGAAGAGGGGGAGAGAACCGCCGCCACCGCATCCAAAGAAGAGCCCACGGACAACCCGCCCGCGCCGCACGCCATCGCCCAAGCCGGGAAGGAGGCCCGGCCGAACTCCAGGACGCACACGCCCCGCCACCGCCACAGCCACGCCACCTCTAAGCACGGCAACGCCGGCCGCCCGCGGCTCCTGCTGGACCCAGCCCTCGCCGCCGGATGGATCCCCAGCGCTAGATCCCGCAGGGTCCGACCGGGGCCAGCCAGCACGATCCGCCAGATGCCGCTGCCCCATGGACGAGCAACCCCTCCACGCCAAGGGCCGGCCGAGCCAAGCCGTCAGCGGCCCCCAGCCCGCGCCGCCGCAACCCTCGTCGCCGGCCACCGGATCTGACGAAGTAGCCAAGCCTGCTGCCCCGCCGCCCCCAACGCGCCAGCACGCCCCGCCACCAGCTCCACGCAGCCGCCGCTGCGCCGTCGTACCGCTGTGCCCGACGCACACCAGCCCGGGGTGCCGCCGCGCCGCCCTGCGCATGCGCCGCGCACCTCGCTTGACCTTGCGTCTCGCGCCACAGGGCACCAGGGGAGGCGGGAGAGAGACCCCGCCGCCACCGACGCCAACCGGGCTTCGCCCGGTGGCGCCCTCCGGCGGCGGCGGGGAGAAGGGGAGGCGGGGAGGGAGAGCTGGCGGGCGGCGGCTAGGGTTTCGCCCTGCCGCCCGCGAGAGCGGCCCGGGCGAGACAGAGTTTTCCCCACTTTTGTTCACCTTTCGTTCTGTTTGCGGTTTCTGTAGACAGTTTTGGTGGTAAGGGCTTTGGGTCTTTTTGTTTGCAGAAGTTTAGGTTGTCCTTGTTGTAACTCGATGGTCGTTGGTCATGTATTTCTCCCTCTCTTTAATATAATACATGCAGTCCTCCTGCATGGTTTGAAAATAATAATAATACTCCCTTTGTTTCACAAAATATGTCCTGAGGCCTCCACGTGCTCGGACCAAGAAAATTACTAAAAATCTAATGGGTTGAACTACATGACGGGAGCAATATCCCTAAAGAATGGCGCCAACTCCTGTTGTCCCACGTCTCTCACTGCAGGAAAGCGCACTCACCTCTTACGTACTCCCTCCATCCTACTCCCTCCGTCATAATATAAGAGCGTTTTTGACAGTTTATAAGTCCTATTAATCGTGTCTTAAATCAAACCATTTTCAATTTGACTGGGTTTATAGACAGAATATCAATATCTACGTTGTTATTACTCTATTGTTTTTCCTGAAAATCCTTGTCATCTTAGTGTGTGGTTGTGCAAGAATACAAGGACATGTTATGTTAAGGACTTACTGTTCATTATATTATAAGACATTAAACCTGCCGATTGCTTGATCCACTCTTGGTATTTTCAACAGATTTGTTACCTTTTGGAATATCTCTTGCATTAGAATATTGATCAGTTTTGGACATGCCTAATTAGTTTTCCCCTCTTGGACACTTGAGAAAAGCAACATATTATGCGGATGAATTCACTCTACCCAATTTTTTTCTAGGGAGAACTTGGATTATGGGAAACTTAGAGGCCCAATGGGCGAGTTTAGTTAAGGGCTTAGTCCAAGTTATCTTATTTTTTTAGCATCGAGATTATATAAACAGCTGTAAGACCCTCTTTGGAAAATTAAGCAATAAAACAATTCTATTGCCCGGCTCCCCGAGGAGCCGGAAACCCTAAACCCTAGCCGCCTCCTTTCATCGCCGCCGCCTCCTCTTCCGCGCAGGACGGCGCCCAGCCGCCGGCGGCCGCATGCTTGCCCTCGCCCACCTCCCTCCTTCCCTTACAACCTTCGGCCTTGACCCGGTAGAACCCTAGTTCCTACCACTTTGGTATCAGCTAGCTCGGTTGCGATCATGTCTTCGCCACCGCCCACCCCAACCCTTCCGCTGCCCACCGCCAGCACCGCCCCGCTGGCCACTACGGCCGGCGCGCCTCCACCGCCGGTGCCCGCCACCGCCGCCGCGCCGATCCCTGCCGTCTTCACTCCGGAGGAGGTCACGGGAGCACTCCGCGATCTCGCCACCGCGGTCCAGGGGATCCGCCTCTACCTGGCCGGCCCCTACGGGCCCTCGCCGGACGCACCACTAGCTGCCGCCACCGGGCCGCTGCTCCTGCCGTGGCAACCGCCGCACCCGGCGACCTCCGCGGCGCTCGCCAGGCCGCTGCAGCCCCAGCTGCAGCTGCAGCTGCCTTCCGTCACCACCCCGCTCTGGCCGCAGTGGCCATCGCCGACCATCGCGGCTTCCGTCGCGCCCGTCGCCCCCAGGCAGCAGCTGCTGCAGCTGCCGGCGCCCCCGCCGCCCAGCACCGGGCCAGCTACGACCGCGCCGGCAGGCGTTCCGATCCAGCAGGTCCGGTTCCCGCCCTCACCGTCACCGCTTCCAGGATGGTTGGCCGGGTCGTCACCGCAGTTGGTCTACACTATGGCCGCGGAACAGCCGGCGCCCACCCTCCAGTACGGCGGGCCCTCCGGCTCCGCGGGCCCCTATGCTGGCCTCGACGGGCCGCCGTTTCACGGGGGACCCCCTGTGTCTACCAGCCCGGCGCCATCCTCCTCGCTGCTCCGTACCGCCGAGCCGTACGCCCACGGCGGTCATGCTCAGACACCGCCGCGTTTCGCCAAGCTCGACTTCGCACCTACGACGGCACCGAGGATCCCCTCAACTGGCTCAACCAGCGTGAGCAGTTCTTCCGGGGGCAACGCACGCTCGCGTCGGACCGCACCTGGCTCGCCTCTTATCACCTCCGGGGCGCCGCACAGACGTGGTACTACGCCCTCGAGCAGGACGAGGGCGGCATGCCCCCATGGGAGCGCTTTCGCGAGCTATGCCTCCTTCGCTTTGGGCCGCCGATACCCAAGAGCCGGCTGGAGGAACTCGGCCGCCTTCCCTTCACCTCCACGGTGCAGGACTTCGCCGACCGTTTCCAGGCCCTGGCGGGCCACGCGCCGGGCGTTACAGCTCAGCAACGGGCCGAGCTCTTTGTCGGCGGTCTGCCGGATCACATCTGCGTGGACGTGGAGCTTCGGGGACCCCAGGACCTCCAGACGGCCATGTACTACGCCCGCGCCTTCGAGCGTCATGCGCATGCCTTACAGTAGGCGGCACCAGCGCGGGGTGGCCGCCTGCCAGCCCAGCCGCCCCCGACACCACCTGGCCGGCCGCCCCCGGCCGTTCCAGCGACTACCACTCCGGCAACGACGCGGCCCTTCCGCCGGCTCTCTCCGGCCGAGCAGCTCGAGCGCCGTCGCCAGGGGCTTTGCTTTAACTGCGATGAGCCCTACGTGCCGGGCCATGTCTGCCCACGCCTTTTCTACTTGGAAGCGGCCGACTACGTCGAGGAGGACTCACCCGCCGACGGGCTCGGCGAGTTGCCCCCACCAGTTGCTGCGGAGCCCGCCCCGGCACCTGCTCTGGCGACGGCTCTCGTTGTCTCGCTCCATGCGCTCGCCGGCATCCGCGACGAGCGGACGATGCTTTTGCCGGTGATGATTCACGGCGAGCGCCTGGTGGCCCTCCTGGATACGGGCTCCACGCATAACTTCCTGCCCGAGGCGACCATGCGTCGTTTAGCGCTTCAGCCGACGGGCAGGGAGCAACTCAGGGTCACGGTGAATAACGGCGACCGCCTCCGGTGCCATGGGCTGGCGCGGAACGTGCCCATCACCATCGGCGACGAGCACTTCACTATCACGTGCGCCGGCATCAACTTGGGCTGCTTTGACTTCATCCTCGGCGTCGACTTCCTGCGGACCCTCGGTCCCATCCTCTGGGACTTCGATGCCCTGCCGATGACCTTCTGGCGCCTGGGTCGTTGTGTTCGGTGGGAGGGCGTGGGTGGCGCCTCACCAGCGACGCCGCAGCTGCAGCTGGCTGCGACTGCCGCCGAACCCGAGCACCCACTGTTGGATCACCTCCTGCAGCAGCACCGCGACCTCTTCGACGAGCCTCAGGGCCTTCCGCCAGCCCGGGTGTATGATCACCGCATTCATCTCCTACCGGGCACGGCGCCGGTTGCAGTGCGCCCCTACCGCTATCCCCAGCTGCAGAAGGACGAGCTGGAGCGGCAGTGCGCGCTCATGCTCGCCTTGGGCATCATCCGGATCTCCACTTCGCCGTTTTCGGCGCCGGTCCTCCTCGTCCGCAAGTCGGACGGCACGTGGCGCTTCTGCATCGACTACCACGCCCTTAATGCCCAGACGCTCAAGGACAAGTTTCCTATCCCGGTCGTCGACGAGCTCCTGGACGAGCTACATGGGGCGCGCTTCTTCACCAAGCTCGACCTCCGCTCGGGCTACCACCAGGTGCGGATGCACCCGGACGATGTCACCAAGACGGCGTTTCGGACTCATCACGGCCACTTCGAGTTCTTGGTGATGCCTTTTGGCCTATCCAACGCCCCGGCGACCTTCCAGGCTTTGATGAACGACGTCCTCCGCCCCTACTTGCGTTGGTTTGTACTCGTTTTCTTTGATGACATTCTTATCTACAGCGCCTCGTGGGCGGAGCACCTTCAGCACGTCGCCGTCGTCTTCAACGAGCTTCGAGCGCACCATCTTCATCTTAAGCGCTCAAAGTGCTCGTTTGGGACGCCTTCAGTCGCCTACCTCAGCCACGTCATCTCGGCCGAGGGTGTTGCTATGGACGCCGACAAGGTGGCGGCCGTCGCTGCCTGGCTGACACCGCACTCACCGCGAGCTCTCCGCGGCTTCCTGGGCCTCGCGGGGTACTACCGGAAATTTATCCGGGAGTTCGGCCTCATCGCATCCCCGCTCACGCGCTTGCTGCGTCGCGACGCCTTTGCCTGGGATGCGGAGGCAACAGAGGCGTTTGAGGCTCTCAAGGGGGCCCTCACGACGGGTCCCGTCCTCCAGATGCCTGACTTCGACCGGCCGTTCGTCGTGGACTGCGACGCCTCCGGTGTGGGGTTCGGCGCCGTCCTTCATCAGGGCGACGGGCCGCTCGCGTTCTTCAGCAGGCCTTTCGCTGCGCGCCATCATAAGCTCGCGGCCTATGAGAGGGAGCTCATTGGCTTGGTGCAGGCCGTGCGCCACTGGCGTCCCTATCTTTGGGGCCGGTCGTTCCGGATTCGCACGGATCACTACAGCCTCAAGTTCTTATTGGACTAGAGGCTGTCTACCGTGCCGCAGCACCAGTGGATCAGCAAGCTCTTTGGCTTCGACTTTACCGTCGAGTATCGTCCGGGCCGCCTTAACACCGTGGCCGACGCCCTGTCCCGCCGCGACGCCGACCACGACATAGCCGTCGGCGACTCTGATGGGGCGGCTCTCTACATCCGCTCGGGGCCCTCCTTCCCCCTCTTTGCCAACATCCGCAGGGCCACCACGGACGCGCCGGACGCTCAGCTTCTTCGGCAGCGCCTTGATGCCGGCGACCTGAAGGAGCCGTGGCGTCTGGCGGATGGCTTGCTCCTGCATGGGCGCCGTCTCTTCGTGCCGGACCACGGCGACCTCCGTCACCAGGTTCTGCTGCTGGCACACTCGGCCGGCCACGAGGGTGTGCAAAAGACCCTCCACCGTCTCCGCGCCGACTTCTACATCCCCGGTGATCAGGCCCTGGTCCGGGACTAGGTGCGGTCTTGTGTGACGTGCCAGCGTAACAAGACGGAGACACTGAGGCTGGCTGGTCTGCTACAGCCCTTGGAGGTGCCCTCTCAGGTCTGGGCTGATATCTCCATGGACTTCATCGAGGGCCTCCCCAAGGTGGGCGGCAAGTCCGTCATCCTCACGGTGGTCGACCGCTTCTCCAAGTACTCGCACTTCATCGCGCTCGGCCATCCCTACACTGCCGCGTCCGTGGCCCGTGCCTTCTTCGACGGCATCGTCCGCCTCCACGAGTTTCCCTCTTCGATCGTCAGCGACCGGGACCCAGTGTTCACGGGGAATGTCTGGCGCGATCTCTTCCGGATGGCGGGCGTGAAGCTCCGCCTGAGCACGGCCTTCCATCCTCAGACGGACGGCCAATCCGAGGTGGTTAACAAGGTGATTGCCATGTATTTGCGTTGTGTCACAGGTGATCGTCCTCACGCTTGGGTGGACTAGCTCGCGTGGGCGGAGTACTGCTACAACACCTCTTATCACTCCGCCCTGCGTGCCACGCCGTTCGAGGTGGTCTATGGCCGACCGCCCCCGCCCATCCTGCCGGTTGACCCGGAGACGGCTCAGACGGAGGCGGCGGGTGACCTTCTTTGCAGCCGGGACGAGATGCTTGCGGAGGTGCGGCAACGCCTCATTCAGGCCCAGCAGCTGGCCAAGCACTACTATGACGGCCACCACCGCGAGGCGGAGTTCGCGATGGGCGACTGGGTGTGGCCGCGCCTTCTTCACCGCTCTACGCAGTCCCTCGACCACCGCTCTACGCAGTCCCTCGACCCGCGCGCGAAGCGCAAGCTGGGCCCTCGCTACGCCGGGCCATTTTTCGTGCTGGAGCGCATCGGAAAGGTGGCCTACCGCCTTCAGCTTCTGGCCGGTGCTCGCATCCACGACGTCTTCCATGTGGGGCTGCTGAAGCCCTTCCGTGGGGAGCCACCGGCGGCCACGCCAGCGCTTCCTCCGACCTCTGACGGGCGCCTCCTTCCCGGGCCAGCGAAGGTGTTGCAGGCCCAGCTACGTCGCGGGGTGTGGTACTTGTTGATCCAGTGGGAAGGCCTACCAGCGGAGGACGCCACTTGGGAGCAGCGTGACGAGTTCCGCCAACACTATCCAGACTTCCAGCTCAAGGACGAGCTGTTTCCGCAGGCGGAGAGAGATGTTATGACCGGCACAACTTATAGCCGGAGGAGGCCCAATGGGCGAGTTTAGTTAAGGGCTTAGCCCAAGTTATCTTATTTTTTAGCATCGAGATTATATAAACAGCTGTAAGACCCTCTTTGGAAAATTAAGCAATAAGACAATTCTATTGCCCGGCTCCCCGAGGAGCCGGAAACCCTAAACCCTAGCCGCCTCCTTTCATCGCCGCCGCCTCCTCTTCCGCGCAGGACGGCGCCTAGCCGCCGGCCACCGCGTGCTCGCCCTCGCCCACCTCCCTCCTTCCCTTACAACCTCCGGCCTAGACCCGGTAGAACCCTAGTTCCTACCACTTCCATACATATATTTATGTAAGATCGACAATAAATTAGCTTACCATCTGAATCATTATTTTCTACATGAGAAAAATGACACATTTACTTTTTTTGATAGTTATGGTATCAAACTTTTAATAGGGACCTTTTTTATATATAATACTAAGAAAGCACTATGTTCAGTAGTGAGACTGATGAGATGTGCCTAGCTAGAAGATTGTTGCTATCTCGGTGCTAAGTGGCATAGGTTTGAATGGGGCATCCTTGTCCGGAGACCTGATTACTGAAATGTGGTAGTTTGTGGATGCAGAGATTCACCGTGTTGTGGTCTTCGTCACTGGAGTGGTCTCCTAGGATATGATTGGGGAGCGCAGTGCAAGAAGGCATCTGCAAAGTCATAGACAATGTAAATCTTTATTCAATTCGTCGTGGCACTCACTACCGTGCTCATGGTGATCCGATTTGTGCTGGATGCTTTGCGGCATCGGTCAACAGGCAAGTCCATGAGAATGACTCTGATTTATGGACGCAGTAACCCAAGCAATGACCTTGTACAGTCTTGGGATCATGCAACGCCCCTCTGATAAGGACGACTACTACAAGGTGTGGGCTGTGCTGTTGATCACCCTCCGTTACAGCGTGAAGGTAGGTTCGGCCAGCCGGCATAGCCCTGAAGCAAACCCCGTTGGTTGACCTAATGTCCTCCTTCTGGGCTGCCAACATCCTTCGCTCTAAGGCTCCAAAGATTCTCAAAGTAACTGGTTGGCTGCTTTGGTCAGTCAACTCTTTACGCATCATCCATGGTTTTGTCTCCTCGGAGTTCGCCAATGATAGCTAGCCACAGAGAGAGTTTGAGGTTATTAACAGAGTACATGCGTCATGAGCATAAAGTGAGTGCTGGGGGTGAAGGTGAGAGTCTTGACCCCAGCACAATGAAGGGGTACCGATACTTGGTGCGGGGCGAAGCCAAGAAACGGAAGATGAAGAAGCAAGAAACTGGCGGACAAACAAGAGATAGTGATATGGTGGCGGAAACTGGGAATATCAGGAGCCTCTTGCTGGCGTTGAGAGATGGGGACAAGGAGATCCTGACGCTTGAGAAGATCTGGGAGGAGGAAGTCCTTAAGAAGGAGGTCAAGGACCTCTGCCTCTCCTTTGCACTCTACAAGCTCCTTCGCAGGCGCTTCTTCAACTTCGGCATCCATGAGGCCAAGTTGAGTAGGACGAGACAGCTGGTCCTTGAGGGGATCCTTGGTGAGCCTTGCAACTCTGAAAGGGCGTTCCGTGTCAGCGAGGCCGAGTTGTCTTTCCTCAATGACTTCTTCAACAGCAGGCATGCCATAGTATTTGCAAAAGGCTTTCCATTCCTTCGGCTCCTGCTATCCACCATTCTGATAGGGGGGATCGCAGGTATGGCGTTTGCTGTCTATAGCTTTTCCAAGGTCGGTACAACAGAAGAGCTCGGCAATGTTCATGGTGGAGTAACTTTTACATGGTTTCTCCTGTCGTTTTTTTTTTGTAAAAGAGACATGGGAGATCACAACTTACGTGTTCTCAGACTGGACGGCCAAGATAATTTTGTTGTGCCAGTACGTGCAGAAGCCATGGTGGCTGCGAAGCTCGGGTGACAAAGGCTCTTGTGCGGAAGCTCTGTATGCTGTCTGTGTTGCCAAGATGGCACGGAAAGGTCGGCCAAAGCAACCTTCTCTTCCCCTCCCGTTTTGGCTTCCCCACCATGCTTGTCTTTCCACAAAGAAGGTCCAGGTACTTTGTACATCTGTCCCCGGAAGTGAAGTGTACTGTGATCAACTGTCTGAGAGACTGCTTGGGTGAATCCACGCGATTAGACAACTACCTTAAGCGGGCATTCAAAAAAGTCAAGGCAACTGGTGGTTTTCACGCAGTCATGGAAGCGGTAGATGCACTACTGGAATTTTCGTATACGCCGGGTGTCGGCGTCTTCGCCGAGAGCCAAAACACGGGCACTCGGCAAAGCAAAGAACGCCGAGAGTCGCACTCGGCAAAGGGAGTAGGTCGGCAAACACACGATAATGCCGACAGTATTGCTCGACAAACAGGCTATACTCGGCAAAGGCAATGCTTGTTTGTGTATTGTATATAAATTTTTGAGGCAGGGATCAGGGGGAAAGCAGTAAAAAGTTGTCTGGGAATGGATCTTTGCCGAGAGCTGCTCTCGGCAAAGTGGCACGCTGACAGTTGGCTGTGGCGGCTTTGCCGAGAGCAACTCTCGGCAAAGTGGCATGCGCCAGCTGTTGGCTGTGGCATCTTTGCCGAGAGCCACTCTCGGCAAACAGCTGACGGAACCAGCCGACGTGAGAGCTACTTTATTTTGCCGAGTTGTACTGTTTGGCTCTCGGCAAAGTCTTTGCCGAGTGCCCGTGTCCGGGCTCACGGCAAGTTCCTGTTTGCCGGAGAGGTGTACGCCGGGTGGCTGTTGCCGAGTGCAGCACTCGGCAAAGGCTTTGCCGGCGGGTTTTGGTCCTTTGCCGAGTGTCCGTGGCACTCGGGCGTATACGTCGATTCCAGTAGTGATGGAGTGAAGGACTGTGCGCACATTCTGCTGGTTTGGCATATCGCTACATGCTACTGCGAGATTGATCTCGCTGAAAAAAGAAAGGTCTCAGCCAGTATGTATTGGAGTGGGCAAGACTTTGGCCGGCGCAAACCTTCGGATGGTGTTTCAGATCTTCTGTGGTCTCAGTACATGATTGCGAGGACATTGTCGCAGTACTGTGCGTATGTGCTCGCACTGATTCCTTCTCTAGTACTCCCTCCGTCCCAAAATAAATAACTCAAGTTTGTACTAACTTAAATAAGTGACTCGACTTTTGTACTAAAAGTTTGTACTAACTTAAATAAGTGACTCAACTTTGTACTAATTTAGTACAAAGTTGAGTCACTTATTTTTATTTTGGGACGGAGGGAGTACCTGGGAACAGCTTAATGGCTAGGTCAGTGCTGCTAAAGGTGCGTGAAGAAAAATGTCACCTTTTCAATGGAAAGTCACCTTGTTATCGGTCACTAGTAGAAAACAAGGATTTGGTCCAGACCTGGCCAGTCCATTATTCCCGGTTCAGTCATGAACCGGTACCAATGGGGGAATAGGTCCCGGTTCGTGAGCCCAGGGGGCCGGCCGGGCCTCGTGGGGCATTGGTCCCGGTTCGTCTGCCCCCTTTGGTCCCGGTTCCAGACACGAACCGGGACCAATGGGCCTCGCTCCTGGCCCACAACCATTGGTCCCAGTTCGTGGCTGGAACCGGGATCAAAGGTGTGGCTTTAGTCCCGGTTCCACCCACGAACCGGGACCGATGAGGTGCCTATATATACCCCCTCGCCCGCGAGCAGAGCACTCCACTGCTCTGTTTTTTCTGGCCGGCGAGGGGAGGGTTTTGTGGTGCTCTATCGCACCTCCTATGCACATGAGGTGTTCGATGAAATGCCCGAGCCACACTACTTAAGCTTTCTCCTCTCCAAGCTCGACCTCCAAGCTCCATTTTCCTCAAGATTTGTCTAGGTTTAGCGGTCCGTCACGTCCCGTCCCCGTCTTCACCGCCGTCGATCGCCCGCGCCAATCTCGTCGCCGGCACCACCGTGGTGAGCCTCTTGTTCTTATCTTCTTTCTAAAAGAAAAAAAATTCTTACTTGCATGATTTAGATTGATACTTGTATAATTTTCTTACTTTTATTATTGTTTGTTATTATATAGTGCGATGGTTTTCGTATCCGCCCCCGTCGGCCCTCGTTCTGTCTATGATTCGGATGTGGCATATATTATATTTTATAACTATTTGGTTCATTTATTGTTTATGACAATTATGCTGACTAACGTGGCATAGATATTTTTATCTAGGAGGTATGTGAACCGGAAATTCCAACCGACCCTATTGTCGAGAGGTTAAATTTAGTTGAAGAAGAAAACAATTACTTGAAGGAAAAATTAAAAAAAATTGAGGAGAAGATGATATTGGAGTTGCATGTTGCGGATGTCGTTGATGGTCACAAGATCAAGATGGATGAAATGCGCTTGAAGATTAGAAAGATTACAAAATATGCCATTCATACCGAGGCTTGGTATCATTATGCCGTTGGATCAATTGTTATCTTGGTTGTGATTATGATCGCATTTGTTGTTGCATTGAAATGTTTTACATAGTTTCAATGTATGGTTTAATTAGATGCTCTGGAGAACTATGTATACACTTTGGTTTTAATGTGATGATGAACTTCTATTAATTTGGTCACTTATCTATTCATGATGTTCTATAATGGTTTTTGACACACTTAATTATATATAATGCACGCAGATGAACCGGCAATGGATGTACGGTAACAAACGCATCTCCGAGTACATTTAGGGCCTGCATAATTTTCTCGCAGTGGCTGAGGCAAACAAGCAGAATGGTTTTATGTGTTGTCCATGCCCTAGCTGTGGGAATACGAGGTCTTACTCTGACTCGAAAACCCTTCACACCCACCTGCTTATAAGGGTTTCATGCTACACTATAATGTTTGGACCAAGCACGGAGAAATAGGGGTTATGATGGAAGACAACGAAGAAGAAGAGGATGATGACAACTATGTGCCCCCTGAATACGGTGATGCTGCAACGGGGGAAACTGAAGATCAAGAGAAACTAGACGATGTGCCCGATGATGATCTCCGCCGGGTCATTGTTGATGCAAAGAGACAGTGCGAAAGTGAAAAGGAGAAGCTGAATTTCGATCGCATGCTAGAGGATCACAAAAAAGGGTTGTACCCCAATTCCGAAGATGGCAACACAAAGCTCGGTACCGTACTGGAATTGCTACAGTGGAAGGCAGAGAATGCTGTGCCTGACAAAGGATTTGAGAAGCTACTGAAAATATTGAAGAAGAAGCTTCCAAAGGATAACGAATTGCCCGACAGTACGTACGCAGCAAAGAAGGTCGTATGCCCTCTAGGATTGGAGGTGCAGAAGATACATGCATGCCCTAATGACTGCATCCTCTACCGCAGTGCGTACGAGGATTTGAACGCCTGCCCGGTATGCGGTGCATTGCGGTATAAGATCAGACGAGATGACCCTGGTGATGTTGACGGCGAGCCCCCCAGGAAGAGGGTTCCTGTGAAGATGATGTGGTATGCTCCTATAATACCACGGTTGAAACGTCTGTTCAGAAACAAACAGTATGCCAAGTTGATGCGATGGCACAGAGAGGACCGTAAGAAAAACGGAAAGTTGAGAGCACCCACTGACGGGTCGCAGTGGAGAAAAATCGAGAGAAAATACTGAGAGGAGTTTGCAGGTGACGCAAGAAACGTATGGTTTGGTTTAAGCGCGGATTGCATTAATCCTTTTGGGGAGCAGAGCAGCAATCACAGCACCTGACCCGTGACTCTATGTATCTATAACCTTCCTCCTTGGCTGTGCATGAAGCGGAAGTTCATTATGATGCCAGTACTCATCCAAGGCCCTAAGCAACCCGGCAACGACATTGATGTGTACCTAAGGCCATTAGTTGAAAAACTTTTACAACTGTGGAATGGAAACGGTGTACGTGTGTGGGATGAGCACAGACAGAAGGAATTTGATCTGCATGCGTTGCTGTTTGTAACCATCAATGATTGGCCTGCTCTCAGTAACCTTTCAGGACAGACAAACAAGGGATACCACGCATGCATGCACTGTTTAGCTGACACCAAAAGTATATACCTGGACAAATGCAGAAATAATTTGTACCTGGGGCATCGTCGATTTCTTCCGACCAACCATCAATGTCGAAAGAAAGGCAAGCATTTCAAAGGCGAGACAGATCACCGGAAGAAGCCCGCCATGCGTACCGGTGATCACGTACTTGCTATGGTCAATGATTTACACGTAATCTTTGGAAAGGGTCCCGGTGGACTATCTGTTCTGAATGACGCTGAGGGACGCGCACCCATGTGGAAGAAGAAATCTATATTTTGGGACCTACCCTACTGGAAAGACCTAGAGGTCCGCTCTTCAATCGACGTGATGCACGTGACAAAGAACCTTTGCGTGAACCTGCTAGGCTTCTTGGGCATGTATGGGAAGACAAAAGATACACCGGAGGCACGGGAGGACCTGCAATGTTTGCACGAAAAAGACGGCATGCCTCCAAAGTAGTATGAAGGTCCTGCCAGCTACGCTCTTACCAAAGAAGAGAATCAAATCTTCTTTGAATGCTTGCTCAGTATGAAGGTCCCGTCTGGCTTCTCGTCGAATATAAAGGGAATAATAAATATGGCAGAGAAAAAGTTTCAGAACCTAAAGTCTCATGACTGCCACGTGATTATGATGCAACTGCTTCCGGTTGCATTGAGGGGGCTTCTACCGAAAAACGTTCGATTAGCCATTGTGAAGCTATGTGCATTTCTCAATGCAATCTCTCAGAAGGTGATCAATCTAGAAATCCTACCAAGGCTAAGGAGTGATGTGGCATAATGTCTTGTCAGTTTCGAGCTGGTGTTCCCACCATCCTTCTTCAATATCATGACGCACGTCCTAGTTCATCTAGTCGACGAGATTGTCATTCTGAGCCCTGTATTTCTACACAATATGTTCCCCTTTGAGAGGTTCATGGGAGTTCTAAAGAAATATGTACATAACCGCGCTAGGCCAGAAGGAAGCATCTCCATAGGCCATCAAACAGAGGATGTCATTGGGTTTTGTGTTGACTTCATTCCTGGCCTTAAGAAGATTGGTCTCCCTCAATCGCGGTATGAGGGGAAACTGACTGGAAAAGGCACGCTAGAAGGGGACTCAATAATATGTAGGGACGGGCATTCTTGGTCTCAAGCACACTACACAGTTCTACAGAATTCTACCTTGGTGACCTCGTATGTCGATGAACACAAGAACATTCTGCGCTTCAAACACCCAGAGCAGTGTGATGACTGGATTACATGTGAACACATCAGGACTTTTGGCAGTTGGCTGGAAACACGTCTCAGAGGTGACAACACTGTTTCTAATGAGCTGTACTCGTTGTCCAGGGGACCATCTTCGACTGTATTAACTTACAAAGGATACGAGATAAATGGAAATACATTTTACACGATCGCCCAAGATCAAAAGAGCACCAACCAAAACAGCGGTGTCCGCTTTGATGCAGCAACCAAGAGGGAAAAGGACACATATTATGGTTACATAGTGGACATATGGGAACTTGACTACGGACATGATTTCAAGGTCCCTTTGTTTAAGTGCAAATGAGTCAATATGTCAGGAGGCGGGGTACAGGTAGACCCACAGTACGGAATGACAACAGTGGATCTGAACAATCTTGGGTACACAGACGAACCATTCGTCCTAGCCAATGATGTGGCGCAGGTTTTCTATGTGAAGGACATGTCTACCAAACCGAGAAAAAGAAAAGATAAGGAAGCGAATACATCATACGATGAGCCAAAGCGCCACATAGTTCTTTCAGGAAAAAGAGACATCGTGGGATTGGAGGGCAAGACAGACATGTCTGAAGATTATGAAAAGTTTCATGAAATTCCTCCCTTCAAAGTCAAGACTGACCCAAGCACCCTGTTAAGCGATGAAGAATATCCATGGTTACGGCGCAATAAGCAAAGGACACAAGCGAAGAAAAAGTGAAGACTTTCTCTCCACAACTATTATGATGATGCCTTTGATCTAGAATATCGCTGCAGTTACATGTGAAGAAATGAAATGCCTTTTGTAACAGACGAGTTTCCGGAAACCCTGATACTTCGAAAGAGATTGTCCGTTTTGTACATGAAGTGCATCCAGTTTTTGCCGTAACCCTCTCAACTTTTTAGCACATGCTATGGGGGTGAAATTATGATACCATGCCAATTTTCAACCTCTTCAGAGTTCATTTAAAGTGCTTTACAATTTCAGGGTCATATAGATCAAAAAAATTAGTAAATGCATGAAAAATAACAAATAAAGTCAGAAAGGGTTGAAAATTGATGATGTGGATTTGAATGGTGCATTTTGAACACACAAAAAGTCTGGAGTTCAAATAAGTTCAAAAAAAATGAAATCCCTTTGTAACAGACGAGTTTCCGTATGAAACCCTGATACTTCGAAAGAGATTGCATGTTTTGTACACGAAGTGCATCCAGTTTTTGCCGTAACCCTCTCAACTTTTTAGCACATGCTATGTGGGTGAAATGATGATAACATGCCAATTTTCAACCTCTTCAGAGTTCATTTGAAGTGCTTTTCAATTTCAGGGTCATATAACTTAAAAAAATCAGTAAATGCATGAAAAATAACAAATGAAGTCAGAAAGGGTTAAAAATTGATGATGTGACTTTGAATGATGCATTTTGAACACACAAAAAGTCTGAAGTTTAAATAAGTTCAAAAAAATGAAATCCCTTTGTAACAGACGAGTTTTCGTCCGAAACCCTGATACTTCGAAAGAGATTGCCCGTTATGTACACGAAGTGCATCCACTTTTTGTCGTAACCCTCTCAACTTTTTAGCACATGCTATGTGGGTGAAATGATGATACCATGCCAACTTTCAACCTTTTCAGAGTTCATTTGTAGTGCTTTTCAATTTCAGGGTCATTTAGCGCAAAAAGAATGAACTAATAGCAAAAAGAATAAACTTAAAATAATTAATTAAAATATTCTGTTATGATCAACTAAAACAAAACTATAATATTCTTCAATAGCAAAAAGAATCAACTAAAAAGCTTTTATAAAACTCTAATAGCAAAAGGAATCAACTAAAAAGCTTTTATAAACCTCTAGTATTTTTAAACTAAAATTATATAAAATTTATGCAACTAACAGCAAAAAGAATCACTGGAAAACTGCAAAAAAGAAATAAAGCAAAAAAAAAAACAGAAAAAATATGGCACCTACTGGGCCACCACGGCCTGAATACGACTAGAAACCCAGCTAGTTGGGCCAGGATTCTGGCCCGCAGAAGGTCCAGCAGGCCCACAGGCATAGCAGTCTCAGATTAGGCCCATAAGCCTGTAGTTCAGAGGAGTTCAATAGGGATGAGGCAGTCGAGCTTATAAACCGGTGCGGGGCGCTCTCAACTAGCGAGGTGGGACTAAACTCCCACCACCACGTCGCTGTGCAAGCCCATAGGTCCCGGTTGGTGCCACCAACCGGGACCAAAGGGGTGCTTTGGTACCGGTTCGTGGCACCAACCGGGACCAATGCCCCCCTTTAGTCCCGGTTGGTGCCACCAACCGGGACCAAAGGGTCTGCTGAAAACAGGGACCTTTGGTCCCGGTTGGTGGCACCAACCGGGACTAAAGGGGGGAATTGGTCCTGGTTGGTGCCATGAACCGGGACCAATGCTCTGGGTATATAAGTAGCACTTAGGAATTTTCAGAACCGCCCATCCCCACTTCGATCTCTCCTCCTCCTCTTCCCCCAACGGCGGCGAATCCATCCACGACGCCGGCAGGCTGCCCGAGCTAGCCGTCGCCGACGCCCTCGCCGCGCCCTGCCCCCGACGCCGCCGCTCCTCGCGCCCCTCTACCCTGACCAGACGCGCCGCCGCGCCCCCTGCCCTGTACGCCTCCTCGTCGCCGTCGCCGTCGCCGTGCCCTGCCTCCTCGTCGCCGCCCCCAGTGAGCTCGCCGCCACCTGCCCCGCCGTCGCCGCCCCCAATGAGCTCGCCGCCCCTGCCCCGCCGTTGATTTTTTTTATGATGAAAATTGTTTTGTTCATATATAATGCATATATATATGTATGTGGCTATGTATGTATGGATGTTCATAAAATTGTTTTGTTCATATATGTATTAATTGTTTTGTTCATAGCATTTTATTTATATGATGAATTTTTTTTCATAGCATTTTTCATAGCCATATATATGTATGTGGTTACATGCATGTATATATGGATGTTCATAGAATTTTTTTTATATGTATGTGGCTATATGTATATGTCGTTGTCGATATAGCCCCTCCCCGATAACTTCAACATGAGGGGGGGGGGGGTCGATATACCCCCTCCCCGATAACATTTTTTTTATATGATGATTTTTTTTCATGGCCATATATATGTATGTGGCTATTTGTATGTATGGATGTTCATAGAAATTTTTTATATGTATGTGGCTATATGTATGTCGTTGTCGATATAGCCCCTCCCCGATAACTTCGACATGAGGGGGGGTCGATATACCCCCTCCATGATAACATTTTTTTTCTAAGTTACTAAGGTAAAATGTTCACCCCCTCTCGATATACCGGGCGACCAACTCTCGAGGCCACCCAAACCCTAGAAAAAAAGTGTTGTCAATCTCCTACCCCCTCCCGCCCCTACCTGACAAACTCTCGAGGCCACCCAAACCACTAGAAGATAACTCCGGTAACTTCGACATGAGGGGGGACGTCGATCAACCCCCTCTCGCCCGAACAAGTCTATGAATTTTGACATATGCAACATTTGATCATATGTCAAAGTTTGATCATATGTCAAAGTTTGAATTTTGACATATATAGATTTATCAAGAATGCCCCCATTATGGATGTGCACAAGTTGATCCAATTTTTTTATGATCTCATCTATATATATATATTCTTCTATATGTCACGTTGTCTGTCAAAGTATTGAAGAAATCCATGGCTTCATCATTAGCCGGAAGTAACAGGCGTATGATGCTACAAAGCTCTTCAAAGTTGTTTTAGAACGGAGTTCCGGATAGAATAATTCGCTTTTTGGTATGAATTTCAGCAAAGGCCTTCCAAATAGCGATATGAGGGGGGACGTCGATCAACCCCCTCTCGCCGGACCAAACCCTAGAAGCGTCGAGGCCACCCCAAACCCTAGAAGCGTTGCCGAGGCCACTCCAAACCCTAGAAGCGTCGAGGCCACCCAAATTTACAAAGTTAAAAGTGCGTTGTCGAGGCCACCCCAAACCCTAGAAGCGTTGTCGAGGCCACCCCAAACCGTAGAAGCGTCGAGGCCACTAATTAATATTCCTTGTTGTGATTAGCTAGCTAGGTCTATGTTTGCCACTAATATATCCATCTCTCATGTTTGTATATTAATTGCCATGTTGTAATATTTGTAGAAACTATGGATCAACTAAGAGACTTGGAAACAGAAGAGTTGTTGGGGGACATCATCCTCGGCGGAGGTGATGTCTTGTCGTATCTCAACGACACCGATTGTCTGGAAGGAGAGGGTGAAGGCTCCGGTGATCGAACAATGGACGAGGAAGGACATGATCATGATGGCTCCAGTGACCGAATGCCGGAGGAAGAAGGAGACCATGATGATGGCTCCGGTGATCGAACGGAGGAGGGAGCTGTTGCAAAGTCCGGCGAGGTATATATATATATTAATTAAGCCTGTGCTGACTAGCTAATTGATGCATTAATTGTTTTGGTATGTACATATATTAACTCTTCTTTCTTCTTTTAAAGCCCTCCGGATCGAGCCAAACTTCGGTAACGAGACGAGGCCCGAAGAAAAGGTTGCGTCAGGATGAAAGGTTCACGATCACAGCAATCGCGAACGATGGCCAGCCGATTGAACCGAGGCGGACCAAGGACGCATTTTCTGCTCAGTGCGGAGCTATTGTTAGGGACAACATCCCGATCAGCAACCAGCTATGGAATAAGCCTAAGAAGAACGAAGACCCTCAAGTTTCTTATGTCACCGATAGACAGAAAGATGACCTTTGGACCTCGCTGAAGGCAAATTTCACCCTACCGCCAGAGGAGGATCCGGATAAGCCAGTTATAGAGCCATTGGTCAAGGCGTGTGCTCTTAAGAAGATGGCAGATCTATTCAGGAGGTGGAAGAATGAGTTGAAATCAATGTTTGTCGACCAATGGAAGACTCCAGAATTCACCGGCCGATTTGAGAAGATAAGAGATAACTGGCCCGCATTTGTGGCCTACAAGACATCGGACAAGAGTAAGAAGATGTTAGAGACAAATAAGATAAATGCTGCAAAGAAGAAGTTTCACCATCGCACGGGGTCAAGTGGCTACCTCAAAGCCCGGCCGCTATGGGACAAAGCTGAGAATGACCTGCTTGCTAAAGGGGTCGAACCAGAGACATTGAACTGGCCAGACCGTTCAAGGACTTGGTTCTTCGGGGTTGGGGAAACCTTGGACCCTGAAACAGGGAAGTGCGTTTGGACGGACGAGCAACTTGCAATACCCGTCAAGAAGCTTCAGAAGTGTATCGCCGCAGCGCAGCAAAGGACGTTCATTCCCGACAGAGAGAATGACGAGCTGACCGAGGCCCTCGGGAATACTGAGCACCCTGGACGAACACGAGGCACGCCAGGCTCCGTTGCGTGGAAGGTTGGGTTTCCCGGCGTAGGCGGTTACAAAACCCGGGAGAGGAAGAGGAAACTGGAGCAGAGCGAACTGTAGAAGCTGAATGCAAGGGTACAAAAGCTAGAGGAACAAGTTGAGACCCAGCGAGGTGCCGGAGCTACCCCCGAAACTACCCCGCCATCTCAGCGAAGAAGCAGCATGGCTTCCACCGAGGTCATTCAGCAGCCTGACTTCACGGCTCCTAGCTACCCCGTGGATGCTATCACGGAGGCTCAGCATTGCCAGCTTATGACGCAATGGCAGCACCTCAAAGTCAAGGCGGCTGTCGGCTCTGTTGCACCTCCTGAACCCGACGCAACTTTTCACTGCCCGTCCGATTCCACAAGGCTATGCTGTTGTGATGGTGGATGAAGTAACGGAGGGATTTGAGGAGCTCGAGCTTCACCACCCTACAGGTCAAGGGGATACTCAGCTGGGTCTTGCTCTGAAGACTCCATGTCTATGGCGGAAGAAGCACATCAAGCTTCCGAACTGGACGCCTCCGCCTCCGCCTCCTCCTCCTCATCCGGCGAGTGATCAGGGCACTCTGCCTCCTTCTCCGGCTGCTCCGGCGCGTGAGGCCACTCCGCCTCCTCCTTCGCCTCCTCCGGCGCGTCCGAGCAGTCCGCCTCCTCCTCCGCCTCGTCAGCAACGGCGGAAGACATACGCCGCCGCTCCGGCTCCTCCGACGCGTCGGAGCACTCCGCCTCCTTCTTCGCCTCGTAAGCAACGGCGGAAGAGAGACGCAGCCGCTCCGGCGGCTAGCAGTACAAGCAGAGGCGGGAGGCAATTCAGATACGGTCCATCTCTCAAGCCTCTGGAAAAGTTACCATATGAGAGGACCGACAAGGAAAACGAGGACATCTCTCGTGCCCAAGTGAGGCACTTTTTTGCAAAGAAACCTCCACCTCCGGAGGAGAGGAAAGATCCGGTGAAAGAGAAGCGCACTCTCGATGCCCTGAAACGACTACCACCGTCTCCGCCGCAAACCAACTATGAGCACATTATTGAAAGGACATATCTGGAAGCGGAGCGGTCGGGAAGTACTTGCAGTGATCGAAGGTTAGCAGAACGACGAAGTGGGAAAAAATTCCCCAGCTCGGCGAACAAGCGAACCAATCGTGCCCCCCGCTCAAGGTGTCTAGCAATATCGTCGCTAATCATCCGAGGATGGTGCCCGGTACCAATCCTGCAGATTACCTGCCCGACGATGCACATTTTGATACAATGGAGGTGGACGAACACAAATACCGGCACGGGAAGCCTCTCGTCAAACCTGGTCATCCTCCTCTAACAACGATGATGCGAAGATTCCATGAGTGGTACATGAACACCTGCAGCGAGTCTGGGAAGGATACTTTGACGCTGAGAGTTAAAGAGGAGCACGACCTCGTTGGAATTGATCTGTTGTCTGTTCCATTTGAGGAGTTCTTCCAGTTTTTCAATCAAAAGGCCCTCGATAAAATAATCGTCACTTGCTACTGTATGTAAGTACTACTTCTGTAATTAAGTCTCTATATATAGCTCAGCTCTTTCATTGCATGTATATATAATTATCCTCACTATATTATGCAGATTGAAGATCGTCGAATGCAGAAAAGAACAAATCTATGATATTGGGTTCATTAACACAAATCTCATAGATGAATGGACGGTTAAATATAATGCCAAAGAAACCGAGGCCAACTTGCTACAATCGTTGCATCGAAATCAAAACAAAGATAAAAAACTCTTTCCTTACAACTTCAAGTGAGTGTTACTGCCTTGTACATATTCGGTTTCCCTTATTAATCGAGGTTATAGTAATGTAATTGATGAGTTATGCATGCGTGCGCAGCTTCCACTTTATTCTCCTAGAGATTAAGCTTGAGCAGGGACTAGTAACCGTCTTAGACTCGAGACGAAAAGATCCCAAGGAGTATGCGGCCATGACTAAAATGCTCGAGAAGTAAGTTCAATCAATCGTTATCGCACCATATCGGCAACTTTGTTCATTTCCTGATATCAAGTAATTGTTTTCTTTGTCTAGCAAGGTTTGGAAAGAGTTCACCGCTAAAGTTCCGGGACTGCCAGGGAAGCTCCAATTTACACACCCGAAAGTAAGTACTACTACCTAGTTCCGTGCATCTCCCATTGATTCTAGCTAGTTTCATCAATACCATTTAGCATGCTTGCTTAGCAGTTTGATTGACCTCTATTTCTTGTAAAGTAGTTATGGCAGGAAGGCGGGACTGATTTTTGTGGATACTACATTTGCGAGTTCATCCGCCACACGACCTGTGAGCGGGGCTAATCTGAAAAACAATATGAAGTGCGTAAGCAATAATATTCACAATTTTATTTTATTACCATCATTTGTGTTGAGTTTCATTCATATATATGTATTGACCCCCTTCTTCAAATTAGATGTGGCAGATGCGGGATGAACTCCTACCACAAGATCGCATAAAAGCAATTCAAGAGGAATTGGCGGGATTCTTTCTTGACCACGTCATCAATAAAGCCGGAGAATACCATGTGGAACTTGACATCAGATGTTAGGGATTATAAGAGATCTTATATTGTATATATGTAGCTGTAGCGTCGGATAAGATATACGAAAACTTGTGTTCGACCAATCTCTCGGAGAAGGAGGAGGGTCGATCACTTCTCTTGTATATATATGTTCATGACGATCTTGTATACTTAATGGTTTCCTTCATTTCCTTACTAGCTAGCGTGTCGCGAGTTCTCTCTATACGTATAGTACGTAGCGTCCACCATGCACGGAGATAAGAGAGGTCACTTCTCCCTATTACCTAGCTAACACAATATATGAAACCCCTAAACTAACCCTACAAAACCCCCAAAACCTCCAACCCCCCCCCCCCCCCCCCTTTCAAAAAAAAAAACAAAAACACCGGCCCCTGAACTGCTGACGCGTGGATGCTTTTTGGTCCCGGTTGGTGCTACCAACCGGGACAAAAGGCCCTCCTGCCTGGGCAAGTCGCAGCGGCCACGTGGAGCCCCATCTGTCCCGGTTCGTAGGCGAACCGGGACTAAAGGTATTGGGCTTTAGTCCCGACTCTTTAGTCTAGGTTTCAGAACCGGACAAATGGGCCTCTGGAACCGGGACAAATGGGCCTTTTTCTACTAGTGGGTCCACCCAGATGCTTGGACGGCTCAAGAAATATGCATCAGGGGAGATAGAATTGTATAAGGAAAAAGAGGACCGGGAAAATCCGGACGAGGAAAACCAGGACGGGAAAAAAGAGGAAAATCTAGACGACACCATATTGAAGAAGGGGGCAGATCTTGGCAAGAAGCTGACAGAAGCGTTCAGCGGTGACAAGCCAGAAGACCTGTGGAGGTTCTTGTCAGAGTTCTGGGCAGGATTTGTTATCCACCTGGCTGCATCTACAAGGGCTTCTCTCAGCACAAGATATTTCTGAGCTCTGGCGGGGAGCTCATGACACATCTCTGGGCGTTGCTAACCCATGCCGGCATCCTAGGGGAGGTCCAGCACGGCGACCAAAATATTGCTAACGCACTAACGCAAGGAGCCGTTTACGATCAGACTATGCAGTCTTAGGTGGGAAAATCTGCACTGCCGTTTCATGTGAAAATGTATGAAGATTAGTGGGGTTCGAAATATGCTTCAGCTGGTGTCTAAGAAGCTATCCGTGGTGACACACGAGGTGTTCAAGAGTGGGCATAGCTGGGTGCCTGAGATCAGAAGAATTTGTGATGGGTAATAGATCTTCGACTTGCTTGAGGTATCAAAGCTGGAAGTTGCTTATGTGTGTTCTGTTTTGTAAGTTCATCAATATCCGCAGTTATTGTTGCTAGTTCCTGCTGCCAGCTTGTATGCCTGGTTTCGTTGACTAGATATTGATTTACTGTCTTGGGTTTAAAAAGCATCTAACGGTGTAGCTTGGGCACTGGAGGTGTATGGATCAAGGTCATGTAAAGTCTAAAGTCTCAAACTCCATTTGCTTCACTGGAAATTGGGTCATGTGGCCCCTTTATCCAAAAAAAAGTGAGAATGTATCAGTTTGATTCAGTGCTTGTTTGCGTTGCTTAATTATATTCTTGCGAGGATTTTGTGCTGAAAATAATGTTCAGTAATCAGGGTATTAATCAGAACATTATTTTCTACATGAGAAAAACGTCGCATTTACCTTTTGTGATAGTTATGATATCAAACTTACAATAGGGGTCTTACTTTTATATAACTCTAATAAAGGACGGGTTTCAATAGAGAGACTGATGAGGATGTGCCTAGGCTGAAGATTGCTGCTATCTCGGTGCCAAGTGGCATAGGTTTGAATGAGCATCCTAATCCAGAGACCTGATTACTGAAATGTGGTAGTTTGTGGGTGCAGAGATTCACCGTGCTGCAGGCTTGCAGCCTTCATCAGCGGAGTGGTCTCCTAGGACATGATTGGGGAGCGCAGTGCAAGAAGGCATCTGAAAAGTTGTAAAACATATAAATCTTTACTGGTGAAATGTCGCTGTGTTGGTCGGCACAACTACGGTTTGTTCCTGGTGGGTACCAGCCGCACCACTGACTTGCCACTTGGATGTGCCTGTTGCTGAATTTGCATTTGTCAGTTGTTGTAAGCATCAGTATTGTGTTGTCCATAAATACCCTGCTGAATCTTGTATCCTGAGGCTGGTGTCTCCAGCGAATTTTTTTGCTTTCGTTATAAAGCAGGGTCACAATTAAAAAAAGAAAAGAGAGACCCCGCCAAGTGCATGTTTTATTGGATTATATACCAGAGAGAACAATCTGCAGTTTGCTCTCAAACCAATAAATATGAAACAAACTCTTGTATCTTTCAGGGGAGCCAGGTACAGTAGTGGATAACAACATGGGCATGCTTAGCACCATGATTTAATGTTTGAAATCTCTTGCTTGTGCTTAATTCCTGATTGGGATGTTGGATGAACCGGAAGCAAAGCTTGGCCTTTTAGGACTGGAAAATTGAGGTTCTTCTTGTTGATGGTCCACGGCCTCAGTGCTGATTCTAGGATGAATGAAGCAGGTGGGCTAAAAATAACAAGTCACTACTAAATTGACATAAGCATAGCAACAGTTGAAATTCTGTATGCTCTTAATTTTCTTTTGGGGGATTTGGAATTCTCTTATCAGGTTCGGCGATTCAGAATGGGTTGAAGATATGAATTTGTATTCTCATCTGCTCAAGAAAATATGATGTATGCCAAAAAAATGGCTAGGGCTGCTATTGAAGGTGTGATTCAGTTTGTTGTATCTATTATAAATAGCAAAGCAAGTCAGTCACTAGGGCGTATGGCATAAAAAAAAAATACACCAGTAGCCAGGACTGCCGATGAGAACAGCCTTTTCTGCGTTTGCAAATATATTTAACATATTGAAACTACACTCAATCCACCATTTATTCAACAAGCATAAGAAATCAACCTTTTACGCTAATAAACATTTGTCAATTACCTCTTGAGAACTGCACCCCACTGGTCTGCAGATTTGGAGTGGTGGGGCCAGGGTTTGCCGTCATGGTTGCCAGCGGGCCGTCCATGCCAACACCTAACGCTGACGCGTGGCTTTCACCCGCTGCTCGCCGCCGGCCTTCAGCCGCCACCCACCGCCGAGCACCCTTGCCTTGCCTAAGGTTCACAGCGACATCTCTTCGTGCTTTTTTTTATGAGAGAGAGAGGCAAGAGGTATTCTCAGGATAGGCCGCAACGGCCCAATACAGTAGCTTCCTGAGCGGTTTTGTAATTTTTTTTTATGGACTGATTTTAGAAGCTTTCGTATGATTTTTCTTCTCCTTTGTTTCTATGTATTTTTTGTAGTTGTTTTTAGTGTGTTTTTATTTTTGGTGCTCTTTTTTTTCAATACATGTTGACTTTTTTTAATACATGTTGAACATTTTTTTTGTACATGCTGAATATTTTGTAGATATAAACGTTGAATATTTTCTATTATATACAGAACGTATTTTATTTGAATACATGTTGAAAATTTCGTCAAATTCAAATTGAACATTTCTTTATACAGATTGAACATTTTCCAGGTACACGTCGAACATTTTCCAAATACATGTTAATATATTTTTCAAATGCACATTAAAACATTGTCAAAAGCACATCAGACATTTTTTTAAAACACATTGAACTTTATTTAACATAATTTTTTTAATAAATGTCATAAACATTGTTTAAGTGTTGAACAAATTGTCAAATGCACATTGAACATTTTCAAAATACACAGTGAATATTTTTTAACACATATTGAACAATTTTCATAAATGCCGTCAACATTTTTTTAAACATGTGAAACATTTGTAAGTGTCACAAACATCTACTTAAATGTCACAAACTTTTTTTGAATGTCGCGAAGCATTTTCCAAAATTACACAAACAACTATTACAATGTATAAACATTTTTTATAAAATATGATTAACATACTTTTGAAATGTGTGAACATGTGATGAATAATGTTTTGAATGATATGGATTTTTTTTACAAATTACACTTTAATGCACGGTGATCTTTTTCCGAAATCAAATAAAGGCATTTTTTGAAATGTATATATTTAGAACATTGTGAAATGTAAACAAAAATATAAAAAGAGAGCGAAAACAAAGGAACGAAAGAAAGGAACGAAGCAAACCAACAGCTCCCAACTGGGCGGTCTATTTAGGGCGTCCCTTGAGCCGAGCGATTCTACCGTCTCACTACAGGGCACAGGCAGGACATAGATGCTCCCTCATTGTTTGGAGTACCTATGAAATAGGTTGTGTGGGACCTCGGGTGGGCTAGTAGCCTAGTACACTCAGTGGCGGCGCCAGGGGTATTCACGTGTATTCATGTGAATACCAAAGATTTGGCCCAAAAAATTTAGTATATGTCTTATTCAGCGGCCCACAAGCCTACAGCCCAACAGTACTGCAGCCCACACAGCGAGTCCAACACGGCCGACCACCTCGGCACCTCGTTTTGCAGATTCGCTCGACCTCGACCCGAATCCATTCCCCAGTCCCCACTCGGTCGTTCCCCAACCTAACCTAGCGCATGCTGCGGCGGCGGCGGCGGCGAGCAGCGGCAAGCGGAGCCACCGGCGGCCGGTGGCCGATGAGCGTCCAGGTTCTATTCTCCTTGTCCATGTCTTCTCTCTCTAGTTCTCTTCCCCTAAGAAAGTAAGAAGGCCTGCCGGCCAGCCCCCAGCCAGTTCGGCAGTTCCTATGGCGTTACAGTACAGAACTACAGATTAAAACGAGTACTAGTTTGCTGCCGTTTAGTATTCGGACAAATAGCAAAACTGCAATCGTTCTTAAGGCCAGCCAGTTCCTAATTTAGTATCCGGGCACTAGTTTGCTAGATTGCAGTTTTGCTATTTTAATGTAGTTTGCTGGACGTGGATGTGCAGCTTGCTTCTTCCTAGTACACAGTACTGCTAGTACATCTAGTTTGGTGGAACGACCAGGTTGCTAGATTGAAATTTTGATATTTTAAGTTTTTAACCTACCAATTTTCAGAGTGTATATTTTGGTAGATTGCTAATCTATCTTTTTCTGATCTTGTATCATAGATGAAGAAGAACGATCAGGTTTGGGAAGGCCATGTGATACATGTTGGGGCTCTCACTTCAAAACTGTGAACCATGTCATCTCTATGTATGATGCACTACGACGAGTCCTTCGCAAGATTGGAGACGAGTACCATGGTGCGGAGGCACAATCGGCTCTATCCATAGACACAATATTTCGATCATTCGAGTTTGTTTTCATGGCACACTTGATGCAAGAAATATTTGGATACACAGATGAGTTGTGTAGAGCTTTGCAAAAGCAAAACGAAGATATTGTTCATGCTATTGAGCTTGTTGGTGATACAAAGTATTACTTGGAGGCTTTGAGAACCGATGCCGGATGGGATGATTTTCTCACAAAGGTCACATCTTTTTGTACAAAGCATAAGATCAAAGTTGTTGATATGGAGGGTCCTTACTTTCCCGTTGGCCGGCCTAGAAGGGGTTTATGTAATGGTGCGATTAATTACCACCGCTTCATGGTTGATATGTTTGTGGGTGTCATTGATAGGCAAATCAGTGAGCTGAATGGCAGATTTGATGAGATAAACACAGAGCTACTTTCTTGCATGGCAGCATTCTGTCCACTTCATCTATTTACTGCTTATGACCAAGATAAGTTGGTTAGGCTTGCTACAAAGTTTTATGCTTCTGATTTTACATGTGATGAACTGGCAAGACTTCCATGGCAACTAAACGTGATGTTATTAATGTGCGTA
Source organism: Thinopyrum elongatum (assembly GCA_011799875.1). Lineage (NCBI taxonomy): Eukaryota > Viridiplantae > Streptophyta > Magnoliopsida > Poales > Poaceae > Thinopyrum > Thinopyrum elongatum. Next base: position 507,534,828 of record CM022297.1, read on the forward strand.
GAGATGAAAGGTTTCAAAACCTGAAAAATCTGTGTGAGCTTTCAGTTATGCTTGTTGAGACAAACAAGCATGAACAATATCATATTGTTTACAAGCTTCTTAAGTTGGTATTAATTCTGTCAGTAGCTACTGCTAATGTTGAAAGGGTGTTCTATTTAATGAGCTATGTGAAGAATAAGTTAAGGAACTAAATGGGTGATGAATATTTGAAAAATTGTTTGGTTACATTTGTTGAGAGAGAATTTTTTAATCAAGTGAAGGATGAAGATGTCATCAATCTCTTTCAAAAAGACGACCGCGGAGTTATATTGTAAGAAGGATATCATCACTTTATCAATCAAAAGGTACTTATGTATTCATGTCATTATGGTCTGATACATTGAAATATTGCTATTGCCGTTATGCTAGTGCTGTTTTGTTCATATATTGCTAGTGTTGTGTTGTTTGGTTCATATACTACATTTAGAGAAGAAAAAATTTGGATGAATACCCAGCCTACATTTCCTGGCGCCGCCACTGAGTACACTAGGTTTTAAGTGGAGCTTCCCGTGTGAACCAACCTGTGGTTGGATGGTTAGAGGGACTGTGGTATCCCCAGCCCACCAGGGTTCAAATCCTGGTGCTCGCATTTATTCCTGGGTTTATTTCAGGATTTCCGGCGATGCGCATTCAGTGGGAGGAGACGTTCCCGTCGAAGACGAGGTGCCTACGGTGACTTCGTAAATTTCAAGATGATATGCCGGCTCAGTCTTTCGGGGGTGCTCATAGGGGTAGGGTGTGCGTGTGTGCGTTCATAGGGGTGAGTGTATGCGCGTGTATGTGAGCGCTTGCGTCTGTACTGTGTTCAAAAAAGTGGAGCTTCCAGCGATCCTTAGAGCAACTCCAGCAGTTCCCCCATGTTCAAATTTATGGGTTGACCGTAATTTTTATGGAAAGTTCTCTGGGAGCCACTTTTGTCGGTTTCCATAAACTTCTTCCCTTCAATATATTTTTATTTCATTTTTTGTTAAACAAAACTAGCTAAATGGCATAGGGCCCGCCAGCCAGTGACATGTGTGACGGCCACCGGCGAGGGCCGGCACATCGGCAGCGTGGCCGCAGGAGGCGGCACGTAGGCGGGCGGCGGCACATTTGTGGCTGCGCGGCGGCGTTCCGGCGAGGTTCCGACGGGGCACGCACTGAAGTTTCAGACAGTTACTAGTCCGTAAAAATTATACGGAAATATCATCTTCCCGTAAACCGCGGGAAGATTGAGCTCTATTTACGATATGCTCTAAATTTATGGATGGTTTACGGGAATTGTTGGAGTGGTTTTTTGGCCCCAACTTCCTATAAACGGCATTTTGTTTTACAGATCTCTTATTCCTTGAGCGGGTCGCTGAATAGCAAGTGGCGAAACATGCACCCCTGCTATGCACTACATATGCATGCCCCATGCTTCATTATTCCACCAGTTTTGGGAAGATTCTACTAGTTTTTTGGGGTTATTTTTGGTTTTTTCTAGTTTTAAAACAATTTTACATGTTTTGTTCTATTTTTCAATTCTCGGACATTTTTTGAAGTTTGTGAATATTTTTAGTTCTTGATTATTTTTAAATTTTGATAGTATTTTCCTAATTTAAAATAATTTTTAATTCTTGAACATTTTTTGAATTTTAAAACATGTTCAGAATTCAGAAAATAAATTATTACTCACTCGGACCCAAATTAATTGACGCAGCCTTCAGCCTTAGCACAACTTTGTACACTAAGGCTGCGTCAATTAATATGGATCGGAGGGAGTAACATTTTTAGAATATTATGCATGAGACAGGAGGTGTCGGAGCTTCTATTTAACGCATTGCGTTCAAAATGTCGAGCTTTCGCATGGGAGCACTCAGATGATCAAGCCCATTTAGCAATTCCTCTTTTTTTTCACTTTTATTAGGTTTGAGTGTTTATTTTCGTTTTTCGAAAACAACAGGGATATTTGTTTATTTACCTAGTAAACATTTTTTAAATGTAAATATTTTAGATAATTTTAATACATTTTTCTAACTTTTGTTAAGTCTTTTTTGAATGCTGTGAATGTTTTTTAAAAGCATTGTGAAGATTTGTTTTTAGTTTAGACCATTATTTAAAATCTTTGTGAACGTTTTCTTAAATTTTTAGTATATTTTTAAAATTTGAAGAACATTTCTAAAAATGCCAACATTGTAAAACCGCAAAAAAAGAGAACACACATTTAAAAAATATATGAAGGAACACACGACAAATGGATTCTTCGATTTAAGTGCACACACATTTTTTTATGGTGCAAACAATTATTTGAAATGAGTACTTTCTGTAGATATTAATTACATAACCATCCCGGAAAAAAGATCTTAATCACATAACCAGTAACAGAACACTTCAAATAATGCCATAAAGATATGTACTCAGTTCAGATCCAACATTTGACAACGCTACTGTTTATTGATTGTTGGCTCACTGCAGTTACATATTTAAAAAATTGAAGCAACATGCGTCAAATAGGATTCGCCGTTTTTAAGTGCATATATGGTTTTTATAATGCACGCAATTGTTCTGAATTGAGTTCTTGTTGTAGATATTAATTACATAACCATCGCTGAAAAAGGACCTTAATCATAGAACCAGTAACATAACACTTTAAATAATGTCATAAAGATATGCACTGAATTCAGAACGTTTGAGAACCCTACTGTTTCTTGATTATTGGCTCATTGCAGTTACGTATTTAAGTAGTGTCAATTACCCGTTTCCAGAATTGCTTGCTATATAACCGCGATGAAGGTGTCATTCGAATCACAAGTCGAAACACAAGAATAACACTGCTTAATAAGAGCACAAGAAATTCTTGCTTTTTTCAAGGGTGCTAACTCACCTGTTCCTATGGCGCTTCTCAAGAAAGAAACCAAGGTTCTCCTCTTGGCAGCCATCGTAGCTTTCGCCATGGTCATGTCAGCTTGCCACGCTGAAGAAGGTAGTAACTGATAAGATCTCTAATTGTGTGTCATGTCGTCGTCAACCAAACTGTCCCATATTCTTCCTTCCATTTTTAGTCAGCTTGAAGTATATCATTTTCAGTCTTTTTGAGTTTATTTATGGATGTTTGCACACATACTCCTACTAAGAACTCTCCTCGGCGCCCTACATCGTAATATTTCGGCATGCAGACGCGTGCCCTCATGTCGTGCCGTGTCACTTCGACACGGAGTGCGTGCTCTACTGCATAGAGCTAGGACTAAGGGACCCAAAGCTGCGGTGCCGGCTTGATCACAAAGATGGCTCCCAGAGGTGCTGCTGCGTGCAACGTGGTCCATGAACCGGCGTACGCCAATTGCTCTATCTATAGAGCGATCGATCCCACCGGCGGCGACCGGCAAAGATAAATATAAACCTCCATGTCAATAAACCAGTGGGAAAGTAATAATTCGTGGTACCTTTTGTGTTTCTTCGATCACTTATATACGAACACAGGCCCATACGTGCGCGCGCACGCTCTGTACTGTTCTCTTCTCATACATGTTCATATGTGCCTCGCTAGCTTGCGCGTACACATGTGGTACTGGTAATGCATACAGATTCAAGATGTTGCTTGCAGTTGCAGCTAGCTATACCCTTCCTCTACTGTATGCAACGCGTTTCCACCGAACATGCAAATGTGTCGAGGCTGTGAGCCTGTGACCAGCAGCGGGGCATATGGCTGGGACAACTTTTGTTTCTTTGTGTGATGCAGTCTACCGTTCGACCAAAGTCAGGCTGCAAGTGTCTTCGTCTGATGCCGAGCTTGTCTAGATTGTCTGCGAATGAAACATGATTACTGGAGAGGTCATAGAGAGCGATAAGGGACATAAGGAATTAGGATTTCACTACCAGAATAACTGCCGCTGCCGACGGCTTAATCTATGCTGACGGCCCCCGTCGGCATAGATGGATCTATCCCGACGGCCTAGGTCAAGCCATAGGCGAGGCGTAGACAAGTCGTCAGCATATGTCCACCTATGCCGACGGGGGCCGTCGGCATAGCTCGGCTGTCGGCATCGCTGGCTATATGCCTACGGTGGCCGTCGGCATAGGACTGGCCGTCGGCATAGCTGTGGGCCCACCTACCTGGGCGGCGATGACCGTTTGACGGCGTGAGGCCTACGCCGACGGAGCTAACGGGGGCCGTCGGCATAGATATGCCGACGTCATCGATCCGCGTGCTCTGCCACGTCATCGATCCGAGCCCCTCGCCGGTCCGTGGGGTGGCATAGGTATGCTGACGGCCTGGCCGTCGGCATAGGCCTGGCACATGGCCTCTGCCACGTCATCGATCCGCGTCCTATGCCACGTCATCGATCCAGGGCACTGCCGATCCATGGCCGTAGCTATGCCGACGGCTTTGCCGTCGGCAAAGATTTGTGCTAATTTTTTTTCTTCTATTTTATTTATTTTCTCTTATTTATTTATTTTTCTTTTTTTTCAAAACTAATTTGATTAACTTAAATGTGCCTTATGTAAAAAAAACATACCTCAATTATATATCGATTGCCCCCCTCATGAACGTCGCTGCCGCCCTGTCACAGAGGGGGTAAACGGGATGGGGTACCTGGGGGGTAGCAACCATGCCAGATCTTGCGATGGGCCCTCCAACGCGTGTGAAAGCATGGTGGCAGGCGCAAGAACCCGGCACGCGGCTCCGGGGTGTGCCCCCCTCACGGGCGTCGCTGCCGCCGTGCCACGAAGGGGGGAAACGGCCACGTCGGGCCGACACGGAGGGAATCTTGGGGTGGGTTGGGCCGGAACCGTGTTTGGGGGTGTAGCTATGGGCTGGGCTATGACAAACCGATGAAAACATCCATCGGTCAAACCCCGTCTGGCGAAAGTCAAAGGGCTAGATCCGCCGGTCGACTATGTCAAGGTTAGACGGGACGGGGTACCTGGGGGTAGCAACCACACCAGGTCTTGCGATGGGCCCTCCTACGCGTGTGGAAGCGTGGTGGCAGGCGCATGCACCCGGCACGCGGCGCCGGGGTGTGCCCCCCTCACGGGCGTCGCTGCTGCCGTGTCACGGAGGGGGGAAACGACCACGTCGGGCCGACACGGAGGGAATCTTGGGGTGTGTTGGGCCGGGACCGTGTTCGGGGGTGTAGCTATGGGCTGGGCTATGACAAACCGGTGAAAAGGTCCATCGGTCAAACCCCGTCCGGCGAAAGTCAAAGGGCTAGATCCGTCGGTCGACTGTGTCAAGGTTAGACGGGACGGGGTAACTGGGGGGTAGCAACCATGCCAGGTCTTGCAGTGGACCCTCTGACGTGTGTGGAAGCGTGGTGGCAGGCGCAAGCACCAGGCACGTGGCTCGAGGGTGTGCCCCCCTCACGGGCGTCGCTGCCCGCTTGTCACGGAGGGGGAAAACGGCCACGTCGGGCCGACACGAGGGAATCTTGGGGTGGTTTGGGCCGGGCCCGTGTTCGGGGGTGTAGCTATGGGCTGGGCTATGACAAACCGGTGAAAAGGTCCATCGTTCAAACCCCTCCGGCGAAATCAAATGGCTAGATCCGTCGTGTCGACTGTGTCAGGGTTAGACAGGACGGGTACCTGGGGGGGTAGCAACCACGCAGGTCCTTGCGGTGGGCCCCAAGCGTGTGTGGAACGTTGGTGTGCAGGCGCAAGCACCCGTCATGCGCCTCCGGGGTGTGCCCCCCTCACGGGCGTCGCTGCGCCGGCCTCCGTGTCGAAGGGGGAACGGCCACGTAGGGGCCCACACGGAGGGAATATTGGGTGGTTGGACGGGAGCCGTGTTTCGGGGTGTAGCCATGAGTTGGATATGACAAACCGGTGAAAAGGTCCATCGGTCAAACCCCGTCCGGCGAAATTCAAAGGGCTAGATCCGGTCGACTTGTGAGGGTTCGGGACGGGTACTTGGGGGGGGTTAGCAACCACGCCAGGTCTTGAGGGTGGGCCCTCCCGACGCTGTGGAAGCGTGTGGCAGGCGCAAGCACCCGACACTGGTTCCGGATGTGCCCCCCTCACGGGCGTCGCTGCCGCCCGTGCAGCGGAGGGGAAACCCACGTCGGGCCGACACGGAGGGAATCTTGGGGTGGGTTGGGCCGGGTCCGTGTTCGGGGGTGTAGCTATGGGCTGGGCTATGACAAACCGGTGAAAACGTCCATCGGTCAAACCCCGTCCGGCGAAAGTCAAAGGGCTAGATTCCGCCGGTCGACTGTGTCAAGGTTAGACGGGACGGGGTACCTGGGGGTAGCAACCACACCAGGTCTTGCGATGGGCCCTCCTACGCGTGTGGAAGCGTGATGATAGGCGCAAGCACCCGTCACGCGGCTCCGGGGTGTGCCCCCCTCACGGGCGTCGTTGCTCCTGCCGTGTCACGGAGGGGGAAACGGCCATGTCGGGCCGACACGAAGGGAATCTTGGGGTGGGTTGGGCCGGGACCGTGTTCGGGGGTGTAGCTATGGGCTGGGCTATGACAAACCGGTGAAAGGTTCCATCGGTCAAACCCCTGTCCGGGCAAGTCAAAGGGCTAGATCCGTCGGTCGACTGTGTCAGGTTAGATGGACGGGGTAACTGGGGGGGTAGCACACCTCCAGGTCTTGCGGTGGGGCCCTCTGACGCATGTGGAAGCTTGGTGGCAGGCGCAAGCACCGGGCACGTGGCTCAGGGTGTGGCCCCCCTCACGGGCGTCGCTGCCGTCGTTTCCGTAAGTGGAAACGGCCAGTCGCCGACACGGAGGGAATCTTGGGTGGGTTGGGGCCGGCCCGTGTTCGGGGGGTAGTCTATGGGCTGGGCTATGACAAACCGGTGAAAAGGTCCATCGGTCAAACCCCGTCCGGCGAAAGTCAAATGGCTAGATCCGTCGGTCGACTGTGTCAGGGTTAGACAGGACGGGGTACCTGGGGCGGGGGGGGGGGGGGGGGTAGCAACCAAGCCAGGTCTTGCGGTGGGCCCACCGACGCGTGTGGAAGCATGGTGGCAGGCGCAAGCACCCGTCATGCGCCTCCGGGGTTGTGCCCCCCTCCCGGGCGTCGCTGCCGAGCGGCCGTTTCACGGAGGGGGGAACGGCCACGTCGGGCCGACACGAGGGAATCTTGGGTGGGTTGGGCCGGTCCGGTACCGTGCTGTTCTGGGTGTAGCCATGAGCTGGGATATGACAAATCGGTGAAAAGTTCCATCGGTCAAAGCCCGTCCGGCGAAAGTCAAAGGGCTAGATCCGCCGGTCGAGTGTGTCAGGGTTAGACGGGACGGGGTACCTGGGGGGTAGCAACCACATCAGGTCTTGAGGTGGGCCCTCCGACGCATGTGGAAGCGTGGTGGCAGGCGCAAGCACCCGACACGTAGCTCCGGGGTGTGCCCCCCTCACGGGCGTCGCTGCCATCGTGTCACGGAGGGGGGAAACGGCCATGTCGGGCCGACACGAAGGGAATCTTGCGGTGGGTTGGGCCAGGACCGTGTTCGGGGGTGTAGCTATGGGCTGGGCTATGACAAACCAGTGAAAAGATCCATCGGTCAAACACCGTCAGGCAAAAGTCAAAGGGCTAGATCCGCTGGTCGACTGTGCCAGGGTTAGACGGGACGGGGTACCTGTGGGGGTAGCAACCACGCCAGGTCTTGCGGTGGGCCCTCCGACGCGTGTGGAAGCGTGGTGGCAGGCGCAAGCACCCGGCACACGGCTCCGGGGTGTGCCCCCCTCACGGGCGTTGCTGCCACCGTGTCACAGAGGGGGGATGGAAACGACCACGTCGGGCCGACACAGAGGGAATCTTGGGGTGGGTTGGGCCGGGCCTGTGTTCGGGGGTGTAGCAATGGGATGGGCTATGACAAACCGGTGAAAAGGTCCATCGGTTAAACCCCGTCCGGCGAAAGTCAAAGTGGACTGTGTCAGGGTTAGACGTGACGGGGTACCTGGGGGGGGGGTACACTAGTAGAAATCAGGGGACTAGTCCCTGTTCCAGAGGGCCTTTAGTCCCGGTTCTAGAACCGGGACAAAACAAACGGGACTAATGCCCAAAACCTTTAGTCCCGGTTGGGTTACGAACCGGGACCAAAAGAGGTCCTCATGGCCGCTGTGGGGCGCCTAGGCAGGAGGACCTTTAGTCCCGGTTGGTAACTCCAACCGGGACTAAAAGGCAGCCACGTGTCAGGAGCTCGCAGGCGCTGGGGTTTTTGTTTTTTTAAAGGGGGGGGGGGGTTATGGGTTTTGGAGGGTTAATTTAGGGGTTTCATATTGTGTTAGCTAGCTAATAGAGAGAAGTGACCTCTCTTTCTCCGTGCTTGGTCGACGCTAGCTACTATACATATAGAGAGAACTCGACGCTATCTAGTAAGCAAATGAAGGAACCATTAATTACACGACATCATGATCATGAACATATATATAGAGAGAAGTGACCTCTCTTTCTCCATGCTTGGTCGAACAACAAGTTTTCATATATCTATCCGACGCTACTACATATATACAATATAACATCCCTGACATCATCAAGCGCCAAACTCCCATTGAATTTCCATATGGTATTCTCCGTCTTTATGTATGACGTGGTCAAGAAAGAATCCCGCCAATTCCTCTTGAATTGCTCGTATGCGATCATGTGGTAGGAGTTCATCCCGCATCTGCCAGATCTAATTTAAAGAAGGGAGTCAATACATATATATGAATGAAACTCAACACAATTGATGGTAATAAAATAAAATTGTGAATATTGTTTACGTACTTCATATTGTTGGTCAGAGTAGCCCCGCTCAGAGGTCTAGTGGCGAATGAACTCGCAAACGTAGTATCCACATAAATTATTCCCGCCTTCCTGCCACAAGCACTTTATGAGAATAGAGTTCAATCAAACTGATAATCAAGCATGATGATGGTATTGATGAAACTAGAATCAATGAGAGATGCGCGGAACTAGCTTGTACTACTTACTCTGGGTCGTGTAAATCGCAGCTCGTTCCTCATACCCGGAACCATTCCGGTGAACTATTTCCAAACCCTGCCAGGCAAAGAAAATGATTACTTAATATCAGGAAATGAACAAAAGTTGTCGATATGGTGCGATAATGATTGATTGAACTTACTTCTGGAGCATTGCAGTCGTGTCTACATAATCATTGGGATCTTTACGTCTCGAGTCTAAGACAGTTACTACTGCCCCGTCAAGCTTAATGGATAGCAGAATAAAGTGGAACCTGCGCACACATAACTCATCAATTACATTACTTAACCTCAAGTAAGAGAAAACGAATATGCACAAGACAGTAACACTCACTTGAAATTGTAAGGAAAGAGTATTGTCCCTTTGTTTTGATGTCGAAGGAACGATGGTAGCAAGTTTTTCTCAGTATCTTCAACTCTGTTTTGTACCGACCATTCATTTACGGTATTTGTGCTAATGAACCCAATGTCATAGATTTGTCCTTTTTTTGCAATCGACGATCTTCAATCTGCATAATATAGTGAGGATAATTATATATACATGCAATGAACGAGCTGATCTAGAGACTTAATTACAGAAGTAATACTTACATACAGTAGCAAGTCATGAGTTGTTTGTCGAGGGCCTCTTGATTGAATAACTGAAATAACTCCACAAATTCAACAGGCATCACCTCAACTCCAATGAGGTCATGCTCTTCTTTAATTCTCAGCATCAAACTATCAGTCCCATTCTTCCTGCAGCTTTCCAAGTACCAATCATGCAATCTTCTCATCATCGTTGTTAGACGAGGATGATCAGGTTTGAAGAGAGGCTTCCCGTGCTCGTATCTGAAGATCTCTAGTACCTCAGCCGTTTCAAACTGTACATCATCGCCCACGTAATCACCAAGATTGGTACTGGGCAGTAGCACCCGGATGATTAGCGACGATATTGCTAGACACCTTGAGCGGGGGGCACGATTGCTTCTCCTATTCGCCGCGCTGGGGAATTGTTTCCCCACTTCTTCGTTTTGCTTCTCTTGCAGCACTTGAAGTACTTCCTGACCGCCACGCTTCACCATATGTCTTTGTAATACAGCAGTCATAGTTGGATTGCGGCGGAGGCGGTGGTGGTCGCTTAAGGGCATCCAGAGTGCACTTCACTTTCACCGGATCTACCGTTTCCTTCGAAGGTGGAGGTTTTCGTTCAAAATGGGCCTTCACTTCGGCAGCACAGATTTCCGTGTTTTCCTCGTCAGTCCTCTCATATGGTAAATTTGGAAGAGGCTTCAGGCTTGGACCAAATCTGTATTTCTTCCCGCCTCTTGTACTGCTAGCCGCTAGAGCGGCGGCGTCTCTCTTCCGCCGTTGCTGACGCGGCGGAGTCCGCTGACACGCCGAAGGAGGCGGAGGAGGAGGCGGAGTGCCCTGATGCGCCGGAGGAGGTGGGGGAAGAGGCGGAGTGCCCTGACGCGCCGGAGGAGGCGTAGGAGGAGGCGGAGTGCCCTGACTCGCCGGAGGAGGAGGAGGAGGCAGAGTGCTCTGACGCGCCGGAGGAGGCTGAGTCTGCTGAGGCGTCCAGTTTGGAAGCTTGATGTACTCCTTTCTCCATAGATAGGTACTCCTTAAAGCATTTTCCAGATGAATCTCCCCTTCACCTATAGGGTAGTCAAGCTCCAGCTCCTCAAATCCCTCCATTATTTCATCCACCATCACAATAGCATAGCCATGTGGAATCGGACGGCAATGAAAAGTTCCCTCAGCTTGAGGAGGTACAACAGAGCCGACCGCCGCCTTCAAGGTCAGGTTTTGGCATTTCTTCATTAGAACACAATGTTCAGCCTCCGTGATACTATCCACGGGGTAGCGATGAGCCGTGAAATCAGGCTAAACGAGCTCCGTGGAAGCCACGCTGCTTCTCCGCTGAGATGGTGGGGTAGCTTCTGGGGCAGCATTGAATCAAGGATCTTCGTGCCGCTGAGATGGTTGTCCGGTAGCTCGCTGGCTCTCAAGTTCCACTAGTTTTGCTAATCTTGCACTGAGCCTCTGCATTTCGGTTGCTTCCTCTTTCCTCTTTCTCTCTCGGCTTCTATAACCACTGCTGTCGGGAAACCCATGCACCCACGGAGCGGAGCCTGATGTGCCTCGTGTTCGTCCAAGGTGTTCAGGATTCCCGAGGGCCTCTGTCAGCTCGTCCTTCTCTCTGCCGGGAATGAACGTCTCTTCCTGTGCTGCCTTGATTGCTTTCTGAAGCTTCCAGCTGGGTATTGCAAGTTGCTCGTCCGTTCGAACACACTCCCCTGTTTCTGGGTCCAAAGTTCCCCCAACCCCAAAGAATCAAGTCCTTGAACGATCTGGCCAGTGTAATGTCGCTGGTTGGACCCCTTTAGCAAGAAGGTCTTGCTCAGCTTTGTCCCACAACGGCCGGGCTTTGTGGTAGCCACCTGACCCCGTGTGATGGTGATACTTCTTCTTTGCAGCATTTTTCTTGTTTGTCAGTGACCTTTTCATACCCTTCTCCGATTTCTTGTAGGCCACAAATGCGGTCCAGTGATCTCTTATCTTCTCATATCGACCGATGAATTCTTGAGTCTCCTCTTTCTCGACCAACTTTGTGTTCAACTCTTTCTTCTAGTTCCTGAATAGTTCTGCCATCTTCTTAAGAGAAAACACCTTGACCTTTCGCTCTATAACTGGGTTATTCGGATCCTCCTCTCGCGGTAGGCTGAAATTTTTCATCAGCGAGGTCCAAAGATCATCTTTCTGTCTATCCTGGACATAAGAAACTTCAGGGTCCTTATTCTTATTCCATTGCTGGACGCTGATTGGGACGCTGTCCCTAACAACAACTCCGCACTGATGTACAAATGCTTCCTTGGTCTGCTTGGGAGCAATCGGTTGGCCATCTTTCGCGACTTCTGTGATCGTGAACCTTTCATCCTGGCGCAACCTTTTCTTCGGGCCTCGTCTCCTTACGAAAGTTTGGCTCGATCCGGAGGGCTAAAAGAAGAAAGAAGCGTTAATATATGTACATACCAAAACAATTAATGCATCAAGTCAGCACATGCTTAATATATATATATATATATATATATATATATATATATATATATATATATATAATATACTATATAAGATATATACCTCGCCGGACTTTGCAACAGTTAAGGCTCCCTCCTCCGTTCGGTCACCAGAGCCGTCATCATGATCTCCTTCCTCCGCCATTCGGTCACCGGAGCCATCATGATCTCCTTCCTGCTCCATTGTTGGATCACCGGAGCCGTCATCCTCTCCTTCCTGACCATCGGTGTCGTTGAGAAACGACAAGGGATCACCTCCATCGCGGATTATATCCCCCAACAACTCTTCTTGTTCTAAGTCTCCGTCCATAGTTTCTGCAAATATTACAACATGGCAATATACAAACATGAGAGATGGATTAATGGCAAACATAGACCTAGCTAATCACAATAAGGATTCATATGCATATATGAGCAATGGATTAGTTGCGGACCACCTCTCTCATGCATGTCCGACGTCCCCCCTCATGTCAAAGTTATCGGGGTTATACTTTCAGGAGAGGACACTTTGCAAAAAATAATTGTTATGCAGGAGATCAAACTATCCATTCTACCCCATTGACCTATGCCGGCCGCCTACCGAATAAATAAAGTCCCTTCGGTTCACTGAGGTAAGACCGGTGAATTAGATGCCAATATATAGTATTATACATAACAATTACGGGTAGGGGCGGGAGGGGGGAGATCGACAACGCTCTTTCTTCTAGGGTTTGGGTGGCCTCGAGAGTTGGTCGGGCGAGCGGACCGGGAGTAAATTTTGACTTAATGAGTCTTTTAACTTATTTTGAATATATGAACATTTTAACTTAGTAACTTGGTAAATTTTAACTAATTTCTATGAACAAAAAAATATATTCTATGAAAAAAAACATCATATGAACATTTTCTATATATATCCATCCATCCATCCATACATACACATACATATATACATGGACCAAAAAATGCTATGAACAAAAAAATATTCTATGAACAAAAAAAATCATCATATGAACAGTCTCTATATATATACATCCATCCATCCATGCATACATACATTCATCCATCCATACATACATACATGGAAAAAATGCTATATGAACAAAAAAAGTGTATGAACTCGGTGGCGGCGCGCGGCTAAGCAGAGCAGCGCAGGGGTGGCGGCGGCTAGCAGAGCAGCGGCGGCGGCGGCTAAGCAGAGCAGGGGCGGCGGCGGCGGCGGCGTGCGGCAGCGCAGGGGGAAGGGGCTGGGGATCGAGCTCACTGGGGGTTGGCGTCGGGGTAGGGCGTCGGCGAGGGCGTTGAAAGCGAGGTGGACGAAAGGTGGGCATTGGTCCCGGTTTGTGCCACCAACCGGGAAGGAAGGTGGGTGCTGCCGCGGCCAAAAGTTTTGTCCCACCTCGCTAGTTGAGAGGGGCTCGGTGTGGTTTATAAGCGCCGCTGCCACTGCCCTCTCGAGCTCCTCTCTAATGCAGGCAGTACTTGCCTATCTGACGCCCTGTTGGGCCTGCTGGGACCGCGGGCCTGCATCCTGGCCCATGTACAGATGGGTTTCTAGTCGCATGCAGGCCGTGTAGCCCTAGTAGGCAGGCAATTTTTTATTCTGTTATTTTAGTTCATTCTTTTTAACAAATAAATTCTTCGATAATTTTAGTTAATATTTTAGTTGATCCTTTTTCGTTCATTCTTTTTAGTTCATTCTTTTTAGTTAATGTTTTAGTTGATTCTTTCTTAGTTCATTCTTTTTAACAAATAAATACTTTGATAATTTTAGTTAATTCTTTTTAGTTGATTCTTTTTAGTTGATTCTTTTTATTTCATTCTTTTTCGTTAATGTTTTAGTTGATTCTTTTTAGTTCATTCTTTTTAGTTAATATTTTAGTTGATTTTTTAGTTCATTCTTTTTAACAAATAAATACTTTGATAATTTTAGTTAATATTTTTTTGATTCTTTTAGTTCATTATTTTTAACAAATAAATAGTTTGATAATTTTTGTTAATATTATTTTGATTCTTTTTAGTTCATTCTTTTTGCAATTAGTTCATTCGTTGAGCTAAATGACCCTGAAATTGAAAAGCACTACAAATGAACTCTGAAAAGGTTGAAAGTTGTCATGGTATCATCATTTCACCCACATAGCATGTGCTAAAAAGTTGAGAGGGTTACGACAAAAACTGGATGCACTTCGTGTACAAAATGGACAATCTCTTTGGAAGTATCAGGGTTTCGGACGGAAACTCATCTGTTACAAAGGGATTTCATTTGTTTGAACTTATTTTAACTCCAGACTTTTTGTGTGTTCAACATGCACCATTCAAAGCCACATTATCAATTTTCAACTATTTCTGACTTCATTTGTTATTTTTCATGCATTTACTGATTTTTTAGCTAAATGACCCTGAAATTGAAAAGCACTACAAATGAACTCTGAAAAGGTTAAAAGTTGGCATGGCATCATCATTTCACCCACATAGCATGTGCTAAAAAGTTGAGAGGGTTACGGCAAAAGCTGGATGCACTTCGTGTACAAAATGGACAATCTCTTTCGAAGTATCAGGGTTTCGGACCAAAACTCATCTGTTACAAAGGGATTTCATTTGTTTGAACTTATTTTAACTCCAGATTTTGTGTGTGTTCAAAATGCACCATTCAAAGCCACATCATCAATTTTCAACCCTTTCTGACTTGATTTGTTATTTTTCATGCATTTACTGATTTTGTTTAGCTAAATGACCTTGAAATTGAACAGCACTGCAAATGAACTCTGAAAAGGTTGAAAGTTGGCATGGTATCATCATTTCACCCACATAGCATGTGCTAAAAAGTTGAGAGGGTTACGGCAAAAGATGGATGCACTTCGTGTACAAAATGGACAATCTCTTTCGAAGTATCAGGATTTCGGACGAAAACTCATCTGTTAAAAAAGGCATTTCATTTCTTGACATGTAACTGCAGTGATATTCTAGATCAAAGCCATCATCAGAATAGTTGTGGAGAGAAAGTCTTCACTTTTTCTTCGCGTGTGTCCCTTGCTTATTGCGCCGTAAGCATGGATAATCTTCATCGTTTAACAGGGTGCTTGGGTCAGCCTTGACTTTGAAGGGAGGAATTTCATGAAACTTTTCATAAACTTCAGACATGTCTATCTTTCCCTCCACTCCCACGATGTCTCTTTTCCCTGAAAGAACTATGTGGCGCTTTGGCTCATCGTATGATGTATTCGCTTCCTTATCTTTTCTTTTTCTCGGTTTGGTAGACATGTCCTTCACATAGAAAACCTATGCCACATCATTGGCTAGGACGAATGGTTCGTCTGTGTACCCAAGATTGTTCAGATCCTCTGTTGTCATCCGTACTGCGGGTCTACCTGTACCCCGCCTCCTGACAGATTAACCCATTTGCACCGAAACAAAGGGACCTTAAAATCATGTCCATAGTCAAGTTCCCATATGTCCACTATGTAACCATAATATGTGTCCTTTCCCCTGTTGGTTGCTGCATCAAAGCAGACACCACTGTTTTGGTTGGTGCTCTTTTGATCTTGGGCGATCATGTAAAATGTATTCCCATTTATCTCGTACCCTTTGTAAGTCAATACAGTCGAAGATGGTCCCCTGGCCAACGGGTACAACTCATCTGCAACAGTGTTGTCACCCATGAGATGTGTTTGCAACCAACTGCCGAAAGTCCTGATGTGTTCACATGTAATCCAGTCGTCACACTGCTCCGGGTGTTTGGAGCGCAGAATATTCTTGTGTTCATTAACATACGGGGTCACCAAGGTAGAATTCTGTAGAACTGTGTAGTGTGCTTGAGACCAAGAATGCCCGTCCCTACATATTATTGAGTCCGCTCCTAGCGTGCCTTTTCCAGTCAGTCTCCCCTCGTACCGCGATTGAGGGAAACCAATCTTCTTAAGGTCAGGAATGAAGTCAACACAAAACCCAATGACATCCTCTATTTGATGGCCCGTGGAGATGCTTCCTTCTGGACTAGCACGGTTACGAACATATTTCTTTAAGACTCCCATGAACCTCTCAAAGGGGAACATACTATGTAGAAATACAAGGCCTCGAATGGCAATCTCGTCGACTAGATGAACTAGGACGTGCGTCATGATATAGAAGAAGGATGGTGGGAACACCAGCTCGAAACTGACAAGACATTGCACCAAATCACTCTTTAACCTTGGTAGGATTTCTGGATCGATTACCTTATGAGAGATTGCATTGAGCAATGCACATAGCTTCACAATGGCTAATCAAACGTTTTCTGGTAGAAGCCCCCTCAATGCTACCGGAAGCAGTTGCGTCATAATCACGTGGCAGTAATGAGACTTTAGGTTCTGGAACTTTTTCTCTGCCATATTTATTATTCCCTTTATATTCGACGAGAAGCCAGACGGGACCTTCATACTGAGCAGGCATTCAAAGAAGATTTCCTTCTCTTCTTTGGTAAGAGTGTAGCTGGCAGGACCTTCATACTGCTTTGGATGCATGCCGTCTTTTTCGTGCATGCGTTGCTGGTCCTCCCGTGCCTCCGGTGTATCTTTTGTCTTCCTATACACGCCGAAGAAGCCTAGCAGGTTCACGCAAAGATTCTTCGTCACGTGCATCACGTCGATTGCAGAGCGAACCTCTAGGTCTTTCCAATAGGGTAGGTCCCAAAATATAGATTTCTTCTTCCACATGGGTGCGCGTCCCTCAGCGTCATTCGGAACAGATAGTCTGCCAGGACACTTTCCAAAGATTACTTGTAAATCACTGACCATATCAAGTATGTGATCACCAGTACGGAGGGCGGGCTTCTTTCGATGATCTGCCTCACCTTTGAAATGCTTTCCTTTCTTTCAACATTGATGGTTGGTCGGAAGGAATCGATGATGCCCCAGGTACACATTCTTCCTGCATTTGTCCAAATATATACTTTCGGTGTCATCTAAACAATGTGTGCATGCGTGGTATCCCTTGTTTGTCTGTCCTGAAAGGTTACTGAGAGCAGGCCAATCATTGATGGTTACAAACAGCAACGCATGTAGGTTAAATTCCTCCTGGTTGTGCTCATCCCACACACGTACACCTTTTCCATTCCACAACTGTAAAAGTTCTTCAACTAATGGCCTTAGGTACACATCAATGTTGTTGCCGAGTTGCTTAGGGCCTTGGATTAGCACTGGCATCATAATGAACTTCCGCTTCATGCACAATCAAGGAGGAAGGTTATAGATACATAGAGTCACTGGGAAGGTGCTATGATTGCTGCTCTGCTCCCCAAAAGGATTAATGCCATCGGCGCTTAAACCAAACCATACATTCCTTGCGTCACCTGCAAAGTCCCCCACCTTCTTTCGATTTTTCTCCACTGCGACCCATCAGCGGGTGCTCTCAACTTTCCGTCTTTCTTACGGTCCTCTTTGTGCCTTCACATCAACTTGGCATGCTCTTTGTTTCTGAACAGACGTTTCAACCGTGGTATTATAGGAGCATACCACATCATCTTGGCAGGAACCCTCTTCCTGGGGCGCTCGCCCTCAACATCACCAGGGTCATCTCGTCTGATCTTATACCGCAATGCACCGCATACCGGGCATGCGTTCAAATCCTCGTACGCACTGTGGTAGAGGATGCAGTCATTAGGGCATGCATGTATCTTCTGCACCTCCAATCCTAGAGGGCATAGAACCTTCTTTGCTTCATACGTACTGTCGGGCAATTCGTTATCCTTTGGAAACTTCTTCTTCATTATTTTCAGTAGCTTCCCAAATCTGTTGTCAGATACACCATTGTCTGCCTTCCATTGCAGCAATTCCAGTGTGGTACCGAGCTTTGTGTTGTCATCTTCACAATTTGGGTACAACCCTTTTTTGTGATCCTCTAACATGCGATCGAACTTCAACTTCTCCCTTTCACTTTGGCATTGTCTCTTTGCATCAAAAATGACCCGGAGAAGATCATCATCGGGCACATCGTCTGGTTCCTCTTGATCTTCAGCTCCCCCCGTTGCAATATCACCGTATTCAGGGGGCAGATAGTTGTCATCATCCTCGCTTCTTCTTCGTTGTCTTCCATCATAACCCCTCTTTCTCCGTGCTTGGTCCAAACATTATAGTGTGGCATGAGACCCTTCTCAAGCAGGTGGATGTGAAGGGTTTTCAAGTAAGAGTAATCCTTCGTATTCTCATAGATAAGGCATGGACAATACATAAAACCATTTTGCTTGTTTGCCTCAGCCACTTCGAGAAAATTATGCAGGCCCTTAATGTACTCGGAGGTGGTCTGTCACCGTACATCCATTGCCTGTTCATCTGCGTGCATTATATATAATTAAGTGTATCAAAAACCATTACAGAACATCATGAATAGAGAAGTGACCAAATTACATTAAAACCAAAGTACAATAGTGATCAAATGTTATTACTGAAAAAATAGATACATAAAGTTCATACATAGTTCTCATTGAACAACATATAGCTCTCTAGAGCATCTAATTAAACCATACATTGAAACTATGTAAAACATTTCAATGCAACAACAAATGCGATCATAATCGCAATTAAGGTAACAGTTGATGCAACGGCATAATGATACCAAGCCTCAGTATGAATGGCATATTTTCTAATCTTTCTAATCTTCAAGCGCATTGCATCCATCTTGATCTTGTGATCATCTTCGACATTCGCAACATGCAACTCCAATTCCATCTTCTCCTCCTCAATTCTTTTCAATTTTTTCTTCAAGTAATTGTTTTCTTTTTCAACTAAATTTAACCTCTCGACAAGAGGGTTGGTTGGAATTTCCAGTTCACATACCTCCTAGATAAAAACATCTATGGCACATTGGTCGGCATAATTGTCATAAACACTAAATGAAACAAATAGCTATAAAAGATAATATACCACATCCGAATCATAGACAGGACGAGGGCCGACGGGGGTGGATACCAAAACCATGGCACTATATAATAACAAACAATAATACAAGTAAGAAAATTATACAAGTATCTATCTAAATCATACAAGTAAGATTTTTTTTTCTTTTAGAAAGAAGATAAGAACAAGAGGCTCACCACGATGGTGCCGGCGACGAGATCGGCGCGGGCGATCGACGGCGGTGAGGATGGGGACGGGACAGGACGGACCGCCAAACCTAGACAAATCTTGAGGAAAATGGAGCTTGGAGGTCGAGCTTGGAGAGGAGAAAGCTTAAGTGTGGCTCGGGCATTTCATCGAACACCTCATGTGCATAGGAGGTGAGAGCTAGAGCAACACACACCTACACACGCCGGCCGGCCAAAAAACAGAGCAGTGAGCGGGCAGGGGCGGGGGTATATATAGGCTTATTTTTAGTCCCGGTTGGTGGCTAGAACCGGGACAGAAGACTGACCTTTGGTCCCGGTTCCAGCCACCAACCGGGACTAAAGGTGCTGGGCCAGGAGCGAGGCCCATTGATCCCAGTTCGTGTCTGGAACCAGGACCAAAGGGGTCAGACGAACCGGGATCAATGGCCCCCGAGGCCCGGCCGGCGCCCTGGCCTCACAAACTGGGACTGATGCACCCTTTGGTCCCGGTTCGTACGTGAACCGGGATTAATGCCCTTATCCTGGCCTCAACCAAAGCCTTGTATACTACTAGTGGTAGCAACCACGCCAGGTCTTGCGGTGGGCCCTCCGACGCGTGTGGAAGTGTGGTGGCAGGTGCAAGCACCCAGCACGCGGCTCTGGGGTGTGCCCCCACTACTGTAGGATGCTGCTAACGCGACACTACGATCAGAGACCCTTTGACAAAACTGTGTGCGATGCATTAATCGCAAATGGTGATGTAAAAAACCGTCAAAAAAGATGCAAAACATTTGCGATGGTGGAGCCATCAAACACGGTTCCGATTTTAGTTGCGTGTGCAATGCAGGGCATACGGTTCAGTTCACTTAACTGTTTGCGATGAGGAAGAAGAACAGAAACGGGCAGCCAGATGAAGGCATGTGCGATATATGACATATAGTTCACTCGGATTAACGGTTTGTGATGAGGCGGAACAACAGAACGGGCAGCCAGATGAAGGTGTGTGCGATTGAGGGCATACGCTTCAGAAGGATTAACTGTTTGCGATTAGGTAACAGAACAGAAATGGTCAGCCAGATCATAGTGTCTGCGATTGATGGCATACACTTCACACGGATGAACTGTTTGCGATTAGCCACAACAAATAGAAACAGTTAGATAGATCAACGTGTGTGTGCTAGACTGGCACACATTCTAATTAAAAGAAGCGTGCGCGATGGTAATAAAGAGCGCGAACGGTTGTTGGAACAAGACGTGTGCTGACATTGCCTATTGCGGTGCACCCTATGGTGCAAACGCCACGTACGCGGCCGAGAAAGCGTGCCCACGTTATGCCATCCGGGAATAGTGCCGCACTTAGAAATTATAGAACTGTCAATAAATTTTGAGCCTGCGTCCCGTCACATTCCAAATTACTACCACGCTATATTTAATTGCAAACCTGTTTACACCGATCAAAACTTAAACGGTTTCCCACTTAGGAGCATATTAGTACTTGGTTATAAATACTACTACTCCAAGATGACTGCACATTCCTCCTCAACTCCTCATCCACAAAAATAAACAAGTCATTCATCATCGTTCCCTTGTGTCTGCCATGGCCAGCGTGAGTTCTGGGTCGAGAGATTACCACCAGGGAGAGGCGAGCATGGAAGCGGAAGCACGAGAGATGTCCCGCCTCGCCGCGAAAGCAGCCGACATGTCCCGCCACGTGGCCGTAGCAGCACAGAGGTCCTGCCGCGCCGCCGAAGCAGCATAAAGGTCCCGCCGCGTCGTCGATGCAGCAGACTAGTCCGGCCGCGCCGCGGAAGCAGCAGAGATGTCCCGCCGCGCCACAAATGCAGCAGAGATGTCCTCCCGCGCCGTGGTGGCCCGGGAAAATGTCTCGTGGGCAGGCGAGGACTCTTACATGCACATGAATGCGATCATCCATAGGCAGATGGATCAGATCTCTGACTGGGCGAGGTTGCAGGACGACATGAAAGCCTCGTTTGAGCAGGCTACCGGCGTCATCCGGCAACTAAGTGAGGGCAATGCGAAGCTCCGGGCCAAGCGCGACCTGCTGAGGGCGAAGATCGTCGGAAGTGTGGAGCAGCAGGAGGAGACCACTGCCTTGTTGAAGAGGACCGGCGTCATCGTCAAGAAACTTATGGACGAGAATGACATGCTCCGCATCAAGCGCCAAAGGCTGGTGGAGGAATCCGTGGATGCTCTCAAGCAGCGTCTTGAGGACACGAAGGAGCTCATCGCCGTTCGCCGCGGAGACTAGTTCCCGCGGCCTGCAGCAACGCATCAAGAAAGTAGAGATCAGCGAGCCAGATCGTTGTCTTCCTTCTTCTTTTGCCCTTGTGTATTTCGGGCGTTGCCGCATGTGGCTTTTTTAATTATCTTCCTAAATATGTAAGACAATTATTATCCACTGTCATCGTCCTTATATTCATCAGTCTTGCTATAAGTCGCAGTCGATGCTATATAGGTCCTTCGGATCTTACATCAAGATCCATGCAAAACTTTCTTTTCAGATTTTCTTTTTTCTCTCTTAAATCTCAGTCGAGTGAGGCATAGCCACGCCATGAAACAGGGGCTCGGGCGCCATTAATGGAGACGTTGGGAGGGAGGTGGGCAGCAGATAGAGGTCAAAGGGCTCTCTCCCGATGAGCACGCGCAGGGGTCTGATCGCACGCCTCTCGTAATCAAATAGCTACCCCGCACGACACCTCCTAACCAATACAAAAAGGGGACGCATGGCGGCACGTAAATGGTAAGTAGAACGCCCATGATTGCAATAATACTTGTGTTTCCGATTTGTAACATGACAACACTTCTTCCAAAATAACTTTGTTGATTGTTAATGTGTGCGCCTTTGCAAATCGGACAAAAAATTTACCACAGCATGTTGGTGCCATGTCATGACACCATGCCAAGTTTCATGATTTTCAGGCGGGTTTTGGATTTACAGGAATTTTAAAACCAAGTTTCTCGATGTTTCTGGCTGAGCCAAGATGCCCAGATGTTTGAATTCCATTCCCACTTCTTCCATGGGACCTAGAAGTTCGCCCAAATACACATAAATGATTTTCCAAGTAACTTTTGCGCACAGGAGCATGTGCTTATAGTTCAAATTTGAATTATGCACACTAAATGCCCAGAAATTCAATTAATGTATAAAAAAGACCAAACAAACCCGAAATAATTCCAAAATTTAGCACGAAACTCCTATTTGGTCTAAGCTGCCTGTGTAAAAAAATCAAGACGGGAGAAGGCAGTGTATGTCATTTCGCACACGAAGGTGACATGTTCCCTCTCGGAACCACGAGCCTTCTTGAGAGAAGCTCTGGTTTGCAAGAAGCTTATACCAAAGCTTGTCCCAATTCGGCCAAAAAATTTACCACGGCATGTTGGTGCCATGTCATGACACCATGCCAAGTTTCATGATTTTCAGGCGTGTTTTGGATTTACAGGAATTAAAAAACCAAGTTTCTCAATATTTTCGGCTGAGCCACGACTCCTAGATGTTTGAATTCCATTCCCATTTCTTGCATGGGACCTACAAATTCACCCAAGGACACACATGTGATTTTTCAACCAAATTTGGTGCACTGGAGCATGTGCTTGTAGTTCAAATTTGAATTATGCACATTAAATGCCCAGAAATTCAATTAATGTATAAAAAAGGCCAAACGAACCCGGAATAATTCCAAAATTTAGCACGAAACTCCTATTTGGTCTAAGCTGCCTGTGTAAAAAAAGTTAAGGCGGGAGAAAGCAGTGTATGTCGTTTTGCACACAGAGGTGACATGTTCCCTCTCGGAACCACGTGCCTTCTTGAGAGAAGCTCCGGTTTGCAAGAAGCTTACACCAAAGCTTGTCCCAATTCGGCCAAAAAAATTACCATAGCATGTTGGTGCCATGTCATGACACCATGCCAAGTTTCATGATTTTCAGGCGTGTTTTGGATTTACAGGAATTAAAAAACAAAGTTTCTCAATATTTTCGGCCGAGCCACGACGCCTAGATATTTGAATTCCATTCCCATTTCTTGCATGGGATCTACAAATTCACCCAAGGACACACCTGTGATTTTTCAACCAAATTTGGTGCACTGGAGCATGTGTTTGTAGTTCAAATTTGAATTATGCACATGAAATGCCCAGAAATTCAATTAATGTATAAAAAAGGCCAAACGAATCCAGAATAATTCCAAAATTTAGCACGAAACTCCTATTTGGTCTAAACTGCCTGTGTAAAAAAATTAAGGCGGGAGAAGGCAGTGTATGTCGTTTCGCACACAGAGGTGACACGTTCCCTCTCGGAACCACGAGCCTTCTTGAGAGAAGCTTTGGTTTGCAAGAAGCTTATACCAAAGCTTGTCCCAATTCGGCCAAAAAATTTACCATAGCATGTTGGTGCCATGTCATGACACCATGCCAAGTTTCATGATTTTCAGGTGTGTTTTGGATTTACAGGAATTAAAAAACCAAGTTTCTCAATATTTCCGGCCGAGCCACGACGACTAGATGTTTGAATTCCATTCCCATTTCTTGCATGGGACCTACAAATTCACCCAAGGACACACATGTGATTTTTCAACCAACTTTGGTGCACTGGAGCATGTGCTTGTAGTTCAAATTTGAATTATGCATATTAAATGCCCAGAAATTCAATAAATTTATAAAAAAGGCCAAACGAACCCGGAATAATTCCAAATTTAGCACGAAACTCCTATTTGGTCTAAGTTGCCTGTGTAAAAAAATTAAGGCGGGAGAAGGCAGTGTATGTCATTTCGCACACGCAGGTGACACATTCCCTCTTGAAACCACGAGCCTTCTTGAGAGAAGCTCCGTTTTGCAAGAAGATTATACCAAAGCTTGTCCCAATTCGGCCAAAAAAAATTCCACAGCATGTTGGTGCCATGTCATGACACCATGCCAAGTTTCATGATTTTCAGGCGTGTTTTGGATTTACATGAATTAAAAAACCAAGTTTCTCAATATTTTCGGCCGAGCCACGACGCCCAGATGTTTGAATTTCATTCCCATTTATTGCATGGGACCTAGAAATTCACCCAAGGACACACATGTGATTATTCAACCAACTTTGGTGCACTTGAGCATGTGTTTGTAGTTCAAATTTGAATTATGCACATTAAATGACTTGAAATTCACTTAATGTATAAAAAAGTCCAAATGAACCCGGAATAATTCCAAATTTTTACAAGGCACTCATATAGTTCTATGTTGCCTCTATAAAAAAATCAAGGGGGGGAGGCAGCGTATATCGTTTCACACACAAAGGTGACACGTCCCCCCTCGGGAACCACGAGTCTTCTCGAGAGAAGCTCCTGTTTGCAAGAAGCATATACCAAAACTTGTCCAAATGCGGCCAATTTTTTTACCACAGCATGTTGGTGCCATGAAATGACACCTTGCCAAGTTTCATGATTTTCAGGCGAGTTTTGAATTGACAGGAATTTAAAAACAAGTTTCTCAATGTTCCCAGCCGAGCCACGACGCCAAGATGTTTGAATTTCATTCCCGTTTCTTGCATGGGACCTATAAATTCACCCAAAGACACACATGTGATTTTTCAACAAACTTTGGTGCACTGGAGCATATGCTTGTAGTGCAAATTTGAATTATGCATATTAAATTCGTAGAAACTCAATTAATGCATAAAAATGCCAAACGAACCCGGAATAATTCCAAATTTTAACACGACACTCATGTAGTTGCATGTTCACTGTACAAAAATGTTCTAGCAATTCAAACACCATCCTTTCCCTCCGTAAAACCATTTTGTCTTTCAAAACATAATGAAAAAATCAGGTATACCTGATGAGGACATCACTCCTTCGGATACACACAAAACTCCGCTGGATATACAAGGACCGATCACTAGAGCTCGAGCGCGACAAATGAATTTAGAGGTGAGCTCGTTCCTAAGCACTTCTTTATATGTTCCTGAGAATAGATTGCTACCTAATGATTATATTATGATTAGGAACCATGGAGAGCACCAGGAGATACTTGCAGAGGGGCTTGGAGGTGGAGAGGACCAGCAAGGGCGTCCAAGTCAAGGTGGAGGCCCAAACAAAGTTGACTTCGAATCTGTTTCGGAGTCCAGGAGTAGTCTGCACTAAAACGGTTGTCCAGGGCGCATATGGGCTCGGTTTTGGACGTTTTATATATGCACGGATATCTGAGAAGATAACCTTTCCAAAGGCGCTGGTCCCATGGTCAAATTCCTCCCGAATCAGCGGGAATCATAGGGAAAAAAGACGTCCATAATCTGTCTCGGTGCTGCGCTATCATATTTTGGCCTTTGGGCCGTGTATCATGTTGGAGCCCATTAGGGGTGCGTCCAGGGGTCCCTGCACGACCCTAGAGTCTTCATATATAGCCGTCACCCCACCATTAGGGTTTGGGTTTTGCTTAAATTATTCTGTCAGGAACAGTTTCACCGTTCATCGGTTTGTGAGACCCCAACTTCATGAGATTAATCATACATCTGCAATTTGGTTGCATTCTTTCTTGTTCTTGCTTGTGTTCTTTGATTCACAGGCAAGGATTAGCCTTCTTGGCGAGGTCGACCATGCATCACTGGTCGATAACCAGAGGAGACGTGGTGCTGTGATTGCGGGGTTCAGAACGTGTTGTTCGGAAGCCGGATCGACTTGTGTCAAGTTTCCACCAAATCGAGAGTTATCTGAACCTTTCGGAAGATCGGGACACCCTTGTTCATATCAATACCACAAATAGTTTACTAGAAAGAATCGTGTGGGATGTGATATAAAATATCTTGGCGCAGCGTCTTGTCTGCCTTACGCAGGAAGCTTTGTCGTCTACAGTCCACCGCCCGTGCTTGAACCACACTTGCGCGGCAGTTTCTTGCGGCATCGAGCGAAATTTTTCTGCCACCACGGAAATTTCTATCTCCCCGCCCCCTCCCTCCCACCAAAAGCCACATTTCCACTGTTCCTCCTTGCTTTCCAATTTCAATCCTTCACTGCTGCTTACTGGCAGCTCAGCCTCCTCATCGGCGACCCTTCTTCTTGCAGCGCCATCTCCTCACCGGTGACCCTTCTTGTTGCTGCACGGCCTCCTCGCCACCGACCCTTCTTCTTGCTGCGCGGCCTCATCGATAAGGTCAGGTAATCCACACCCCACCCACACCATCCTCCTCCTTCCCTGTCCCACATGCCCCGACCGACGGCGCGACACCTTTCGCCGAAATCACTGGCCCCCTCCTCCAATTAAGCGCCGCCCACAGCCATTTTGCACACAGTATAACATGGAGCTCAGTAGCTTCTGGCAGCGGAGAAGCAAATCATGGCCGCACGGGCGCACGAGGTCGCTATGGCTGCCATGCGTGCCGACCGCCAGATCTTGGAGGAGCACCTCGTCTTCGAGGCCACCATCGACACCGCCACGTGGTTGTCTACTTTAATATACAGTCCATGCTGTTTTCTCGAGGCCACCGCCAGTGCCTTCTAGTGATTTGTCCTCTATAATGTTAATATGCAATCTGATGTTCAGTTAACAGTTTGGTCCTCTAAAATGTAATGTTCAGTTAATAGTTTGGTCCAACAATTGCTACATTTCGTAGAACTGTTCTCAAGCATTCTTTGTTTTGTTAACTGTCTTATCTTCTAGTACATGTTTCTATTCTGCAATGTCGTGCTCAGTTAACTATTTTGGTTCATTTGGTCTGCTCTCCATTTAATTTTTTTGGTTCAATTCTGCAATTTGATTTTCATTTGTTGTGGGTACAATTTTGTATTGTTACGCATGTGAGAAATAAATCGAATTTGGCTGTACTCAATACATATTCTACTGATAGTATGGCAACTCTCAGTTAAACTGATCAAGATCTTCCTTATGTGTGTTGCAGGGAAACAATGGGAGACACTACGGTTTACCATCGAGGTTTGCTCATGCATGGTCCTTTCGCTAATAGCACATTATTGTGCAGTTGCAGGAATCATTCTAATATTTAGGTTTCTTAAAATTTGGTTTTGCACATGTAGGTCCTGCTGTCAGAGGCTTAGGCCCACTATTCGACCCATTTTGCATATGGGGAAATAAGATGTCCATGAATATCAGTCAAGTCAAGAAACTCAGAAAGATTGTTAGGATGAAGAAACTTGCGACGAATAACAGCAAGATCTTTGTTTGCACAATGAAGAAGACATCAGTCAACTATAGGATGGTACTAACTCTTTTACCTTGTTTTTACCTCTTGCGCCATTTCAAAATTTATAACAGCGATTCATGCATATCTTTGTTTTCAGTACTTTTCAAAGCAGTTCACCGATGATTACCTCTCAAACCACCTGCATGGTCAAGAGGCGAGGAAGGTATTCATTCAACACCCATGGTACAATATTGAAGTCTTCCTGAAGAGGGCGAAGGTTGGGCGGGCAATTATCCATAGCCACTGGCCTAAAGTTGCAAGGACATTCAACATCACTGAAGGCTCAATATTTGGCTTCCGCTTCTGTAGTTTCCCAGATGAGATTCATCTATCTATTTACCGTGTATGATGCTACTTTCCAAAGGTTTTCGATGTTGCATGTGAAACTTGGTGCTGTTGTGTAATGGCGTAACTGAGTGCCAAAACTATCTTATGTAATTCGATTATGAAATCCTGGTTGCCGCTATACGGATATGAAATATCTGGTGTGTTTTATAAGAAATGTCAATTTGATTACTACATGGATTATCAATAATAGGCTAATTATCCTGCATATTGGGGTTTTCTATTGCAGACGGTTACTCAAACAGCACCGTGGGCGATGAACTCAAACAACCCACACGGTTTCTAGAAAGTAGGCATGTTCGATCAACTAACAATCACACATGGCTTCCGACAGAGAACTGTTTGCGTTAGGCCACCTTGCACAAATGTTTCCACACAAAAAACTGTGTGTGATATACATACGAACGGAAATGTTTTTCTGGGATTCACCGTGTGGGATGTACATACGAACGGAAACGATTGGGTTTTGATGCCTCGCCAATCGCACATGAGCTCATTTTGCCCCAGCCTGTGTGCCAGGAGGGCCTATCCCCGATGGTTTCTGGGTCATGTGGGAAGGACCCCCCTATCGCAGTCACTCACTTGGCGACGGTTCGAAACACCGTCGCGGAAAGGGGTTAAAAACCGTTTGTATAGCACGTCTCTCCACCAGAGCCCCCTCATGGGCGTCGCTGCCGCCGTGTCATGGAGGAGGGAAATGGCCACGTCGGGCCGACAAGGACGGAATCTTGGGGTCGGCTAGGCCGGGACCGTGTTGGGGGGTGTAGCTATGGGCTGGGCTATGACAACCGGATGAAAAGGTCCACCGGTCAAACCCCATCCGGCGAAAGTCAAAGGTCTAGATCCGCCGGTCGACTATGTCAGGGATAGATGGGACATGGTACCTGGGGGGTAGCAAACACGTCAGGTGTTGCGGTGGGCCCTCCTACGCATGTGGAAGCGTGGTGGCAGGCGAAAATAGCCGATACGGAGGGGGGAAGCTTTCTCTGTTAGATAAGTATGTTTGTAGATGGGTAGAATGTAGTAACATTTTTTTAACACTCACACACATATATATCTATGTATGCGTAATAAAAAAATAAAGTAAATATTAAAAAAAATGGAGAGTATCTATGCCGACGGCTAGCCGTCGGCATGGATTGACACGTGGCATGTCCATCTATGCCGACGGCGTCGGCATAGGTACACCTTATCCACACCTGCCCTACCCCCACTACTCATTCTTCTCCCCCTGATCTCCCGACCCCGCACCGTCTCCCCCCCCGCCCGCACACTGACCCGCACCGTCGCCGTCTGCATCCACGCCGCC
Source organism: Thinopyrum elongatum (assembly GCA_011799875.1). Classification (NCBI taxonomy): domain Eukaryota; kingdom Viridiplantae; phylum Streptophyta; class Magnoliopsida; order Poales; family Poaceae; genus Thinopyrum; species Thinopyrum elongatum. Next base: position 507,563,699 of record CM022297.1, read on the forward strand.
ACCAGGCGGCGCCTCCATCTGCGCCTGGATCCGCCTGCGCCGCCGCCGTCTCCGCCCGGATCCGCCTGCGCCACCGCTCTCGTAGCCCGCCCCGGCCTCCCTCGACGCATCCCCGCTCGCGGCCGGCCCTCCCCTGCGCCACCCCGGCCGGCCACATCGCCGCCCCGCCTCGGCCACATCGTCCCCGCCCCGACCTCCGTCGACCCCGCCCCGGCCACACCGCCGCCCCGCCTCGGCCACCCCGTCCCTGCCCCGACCGCCCTCGCCCCTGCCCCGCGCGCGGCCGGCCCTCACCTGCGCCAAGTGACCGCCGTGCCAGCCCTACACCGCCTGCTTCGGCCCTCCATCGCCTGTGCCTGCCATCCCCCCGAGCCGGCCCTCCCCCATGGTGAGCTCCCTCCCTCCCTCTCTGTAGCAATTCTTTTTTGTTAATTTAGTTGTTGTTCATAGTTATGTAAGTAGATGGATGGTTAGATGGATGGATGCATTATGTATGATAAAGTTAGATGATAGATGATTTGATGATAGTTAGAAATGTGAGAAATGCAAGAAATCCAAAAAAATTAACAAGAATGCAAGAAATGCAAATGTATGATGATAGTTAGACGATGGATGTTGATGATAGATGATGAGGATTTTTTTATGCCTTGATAATTTTTAGATAATGATGATGATAGATGATGATTTTTTTTTTGTGGAAGAGATGATAGATGATGACGATGATGATTTTTTTATGCTTCGATGATTGTTAGATGATGATAGATGATGATGATGATGAATATATTGTGATGTTCTTAATTTTTGTCATGGTGCAGGTTCTGTGGTGTTCCATCTCGGTGGAGTGATCGTCATAGGAGCTATTGGTCCCCGATTGTCCCTCCGCTGTTCGACTACTTCCTCTAAAGCCGAGGGTGAGCTACGAATCATGTCACTAGATTTCGTCCTCGAGTTAAGTCGCGTAACCTAGGCATCTCCCGTCCGAAAGGGTTGCATCGATAAATATGCATTCAATTGCATATTTATCACCGCAACTCTTTCGGATTGCCCAGCGTTTTCCATGGACAGCCCAAGGATGTGTAGATTGGGTACGTTCTGAAGGGGAACGCGACAAAAAATAATTTTTTTGGTATAGCGAGCACGCCCAGGACCACTATGGAGACTGCATACAAGGTTTGATCTGATCCGTACCAACTCGAAGCGCAGCGAAAGAAGAGTCGGTGTAGATCATCGGTGCAGATCCCCGCAGCTAGGATTTACAACCTCCCAACCGCGAGGATGTACTCCCTCGTCGGATAGCCCTTTGGGAGGCGGTTGGACAGTCCCTCGGTCGATGTCACTGACAGCCCTTCGGGAGGACCCTCGAAACTCGAATGGTAACTTGGACAGCCCTTCGGGAGGACACTCGAACAGCCCCTCAGGCAAAAGATCGAAACTACAACCTCTCTACGGGGTTGCACACATACGGTGTTAGCTATCCGGCAGGGCTTCGCCGTCCAGAACTAGTTCCTGCCGGAACCCAGACAGCCTTTCGGCTCTACGAAACTATTTCGCGGGGAGGGAGAGAGAAGCCAGACAAGTCTATGGCATGTGTATGAGAGCAAGGATGAAGCTTTGGGCTGCCCACTCCTCCTCTATTTATAGGAAAGCCAAGGGGTAGGATGGACATTCAAAAATGCCAAAGTACCCCCACTTTATGTCACACACAAAGGGCATAAGAGGGAAATGGGGTGCCATGTGGAGCTCCATGGAGGAGCTCCACCATTGGCCGGCCACCCCCTTGGGGGCTGAGGGAGTCCTGGATTTAGGGGTCCTCGGGCGTCTGGGCTATGTGACGTGGGCCGGACTGATGGGCCATGAAGATACAAGACAGAAGACTCTCTCCCGTGTCCAGATGGGACTCTCCTTGGCGTGGATGGCAATCTTGGCGTTCGATATGAAGACTCCTTTCTCTGTAACCGACTTTGTACAAACCCTAGTCTCCTCTGGTGTCTATATAAACCAGAGGGTTTTAGTCCGTAGGGACAATCATAATCAGATAGGCTAGACTTCTAGGGTTTTAGCCATTACGATCTCGTGGTAGATCAACTCTTGTAATACTCATATTCATCAAGATCAATCAAGCAGGACGTAGGGTATTACCTCCATAGAGAGGGCCCGAACCTGGGTAAACATCGTGTCCCCCGTCTCCTGTTACCATCGACCTTAGACGCACAGTTCGGGACCCCCTACCCGAGATCCGCCGGTTTTGACACCGACATTGGTGCTTTCATTGAGAGTTCCGCTATGACGTCAAAGACAGGGTTGATGGCTCGCCTTGTTATCAAGGACAATATCACCTCCGGAGGAGCCCTGGCCTCAGGCCAAACCCTCCAGCTGGGCGGCTTTATCATAACCGCCCGTCCGGCCGTTAAGCCGACGATGACTTCTCGGGTCATCGAAAATCGCCTCCGTGCTGACTCTGAATACTCCAAACGGATGGATCCGACGGAGTTGTCGTCTTTAAACGAACTCCAGGATCGCATCGCCGCCTTGGGGGCCGTTACAGACTAAGATCGGATTGGGCTTAAACCCGATCAGAGAGAAATCAAATCTCCACCGATCACCCATCAGATAGCAGTGGTAGAAGAGCAAAACAACAACTCTTCCCCTATGTTGAGGACGAACTATGTTCGGATTTCCAAGCTCGAAGAGCCGGATACCTGTCTGCGGAACGGCGCGCCCTGTCCTCCGAACCTAGAATCTGACGATGGGCCTGAAAAATCAGTCGATATCCCGGAGCTCGAATTATTAAGCTCGGAAGTTTCTCAAATTCCGGATCCTAAACTGGGTCAGGGTTTGGATTTAAAGCCACCTATCCACCCAGATACACGCGATCTCGTGTACGTACGACAGCAGTCTCAGGAAACAGTCCATCACTTTCGGGCCAGATTCCTCCTTGTTAAAGACAAGATTGAAGATTGCCACGACGAAGATGCGATCTCAGCATTCTGCAACAATTGCATGGACGAAGGAATCCTCAACGCCGTCAACCGCCGTCGCGTATCAAACTTCGCTGACTTGGCAACCATAGTACAGAAGTACTGCGCAATGGAAAGGGCCTGGAAAACTCAAGCAGCTCATTGGGAACCACTGGTCCCCATTCAACCCCTCGTCCGAGCAAAAAGGATGCACCCCCATGGGGTGCCCGACCCAATAGTAAAGGAATCCAAGCCTATTACGGGGCGCAGAACCGTCCTGGAGGGATGGCTCGATAGGCCATGCAAAATACACGCAACACCGGATACCGTACCAACTCACAGCCTTAGGGCATGTTGGATACTCTGGTAAGTGGCCAAAAGCGACAAGGATATCCTCACCAAAAACACCTTAGAACAACACCCCCCGGAAGACGACGACCTCAGAGTATTGACGGTCTTCGAGACCTTCGCTTCAAACAATAGGCGCAAAAGGGCACTCCGCGACCTCGCCGAAGTCTGCCAAGTCACAACAATAAACCCCTGGAACGACACGGCCATAAATTTCAATGCCAGTGACGAACCAAAATCCAGGACAGTCCGGGCACCAGCTACCTTGGTCCTCAGTCCAATCGTGGATGGCTTTCGGCTCACCAATGTACTCATGGACGGCGGCAGCGGACTAAACCTCATCTATGAGGACACGCTCAACAAAATGGAAATAGACAGGAGCCGCATCGAGCAAAGTAGCACGACCTTTCGAGGAATCATTCCCAGTCGGGAGGCGCGGTGCGCGGGAAAAATCACATTCGACGTGGTATTCGGCACGCCAGAGAATTATCGGTCCGAAGAGATGACCTTCCAAGTGGCCCCTTTCAACAGTGGATATCACGCCCTATTGGGGCGAGATGCATTTACACGCTTCCAAGCTATACCTCATTACGGGTACATGAAGCTCAAGATGCCCGGGCCCAATGGTATTATCACTCTTTCCAGTGATCCAGACATAGCACTCCGCGCCGAAAACAAAACCGCATCCCTGGCCCTCGAGGCATTGTCCAAAGCCCTCGCGGCCGAAGAATTAGCCACACTGCGCTCCACGGTGGATAGGGACGACGTAATCCTGGACAAGCGACCCAAATCCACCTCCTTCAAACTAGCAGACGAAATCGTCAAATTCCAGGTCCACCCAACGGACCCCGAGAAGATATCCTCTATCGGGGCACAGCTGGACCCAACGGTTGACGCCGCATTACGAGCATTCCTACGCGAAAATTGGGACATATTTGCCTGGCACCCTTCTGATATGCCAGGAATCCCACGCGGGTTGGCCGAACACAGCCTCAATATATCGAAGGGACACGAGCCGGTCAAACAAACACTGCAGCGCTTTTCCGAACCCAAACGACAAGCTATGGGGGAGGAGCTGGCCAAGTTAATCGAGGCCGGATTCATCAAAGAAATAAAACATCCAGACTAGCTAGCAAACCTGGTGATGGTACCAAAGAAGGATAAATCCTGGCGCCTATGCGTCGATTTCAAAGACCTCAACAAAGCCTGCCCCAAGGACCCCTTCCCCCTCCTCCGCATCGATCAGATCATTGATGCTACTGCAGGACACGACTCACTGTGTTTCCTCGACGCATACTCCGGATACCATCAAATCAAAATGAAGAAGTCCGATCAAGCCGCAACGGCATTCATTACCCCATACGGGCCTTTTTGCTTCAACACTATGCCCTTTGGGCTTAAAAACACCGGCGCTACCTACCAACACATGATTCAAACATGCCTGGAGAAGCAAATCGGCAAGACAGTTGAAGCATACGTGGATGATGTCGTCATCAAAACTAGACACGTCGAGTCATTAATAGACGACTTACGTCTCACATTCGACAACCTCCGTGCATATGACATCAAGCTCAATCCGGAAAAGTGCATTTTCGGCGTTCCCGCTGGAAAGCTGCTGGGCTTCATTGTTTCCAGTGGAGGAATTGAGGCAAATCCAGCCAAAATTCGAGCTTTGTCACAATTGGCTATACCAACTGACCTTAAACAGGTCCAAAAACTAGCCGGATGCGTGGCAGCTTTAAGCCGCTTTATCTCCAGACTCGGAGAAAAAGCATTGCCACTCTATCGCCTTCTCCGACACACCGACCACTTCGAGTGGACGGATGCAGCAACGGCCGGACTGGAAGAAATAAAGGCTCTTTTAGCAAGCAACCCAATCCTGGCCGCGCCAAACGTCGGCGAACCAATGTTGTTATACATCTCTACGACTCACCAGGTGGTGAGCGCAGTGCTCGTCGTTGAATGAGAGGAGGACGGACACAAATTCCCGCTTCAGAAGCCGGTATACTATGTATCCACTGTCCTCACACCATGCAAATCACGGTACCCTCATTACCAAAAGATAGCATACGCGGTCTTCATGGCATCCCAGAAGCTACAACACTACTTCCAAGAATGCTCGATCACGGTGGCTTCCGAAGTACCACTCAATGACATAATAAACAACCGCGACGCTATGGGCCGGATTGCCAAATGGGCCATTGTGCTCCTGCCATTCGACATAACGTATAAACCGCGCCGAGCCATTAAATCCCAGGTGTTGGCTGACTTCATCGCCGAATGGACAAAGGCCGAACTCCCTAAAGAGTACGGCACATATTCCAACTGGGTCATGTACTTCGATGGCTCTAAGATGCTGGCCGGTTTGGGAGCGGGCATCGCCTTAACATCCCCAACGGGAGACACAGTCCAGTACGTACTCCAAATCTTATATACAGACTCCAATAATGCAGCCGAATACGAGGCCTTACTGCATGGTCTTCGGATGGCCGTCTCCATGGGCATACAACGTCTGGAGGTGCGCGGGGATTCAAATCTCGCAATATCCCAAATAAACGGAAACTTTGATGCAAAAGATCCGAAAATGGCGGCCTATCATAACGCCGTACTCAAAATATCAGCCCGGTTCGAGGGACTCGAGTTTCATCATGTGGCTTGAGAAAGTAATCAAGCGGCAGATGTCCTTGCTTGCATGGGAGCCAAGCGCGACCCCGTCCCGCCTAACATCTTTCTGGAACGGCTCTTCAAGCCATCTGTGGTGTGGCAGGATGAAAGCGGCAACACTAGCCCGGACCCGATCATACCCCCTGAGTCCGAGCACAATACCGATATCATTGGGGGCTCAGCCACCGAAGCAACACCATCGGCCCATCTCATAATGGCAGTAATTGCCCCATGGACGGAACCCTTCTTGGCCTACCTTAATAGGCGAGAGCTCCCTGAGGATCCTAACAAGGCTCGCTGCATTGTCCGGCGTTCGAAAGCCTACAAGGTCCATGACGGTGAGCTCTACAAGAAAAGCGCTACCGGAGTCCTTCAAAGATGTATCTCCGAAGAAGAGGGGCGGCAGCTCCTGGCCAAAATCCATGCTGGCCTTGGCGGTCACCACGCCGTGGGTTGGGCCCTTGTGAGTAAAGCCTTCCGTACAGGTTTCTTTTGGCCTACGGCCCGAGCAGATGCACAGGACCTTGTCCAACGTTGTGTCGGATGCCAGCTTTTCGCTAATCAAAGCCATATGCTGCCTACTGCTCTACAAACAATCCCCATTACATGGCCTTTTGTGATCTGGGGGCTTGATATGGTCAGACCCCTTAAAGGGGGAAGCCACAAGAAAAAATACCTGCTGGTCATGGTAGATAAATTCACTAAGTGGATTGAGGCCAAACCGGTTAAAACGGCCGAAGCCGGACCAGTGATAGACTTTATATCCGGTGTTGTACACTATTATGGTGTTCCACACAGCATTATCACAGACAACGGCTCTAACTTTACACCCGACGAGGTGAAAACCTGGTGCACTAAGTTGGGCATCAAGCTCGATTATGCCTCCATCTATCACCCGCAAACAAATGGTCAAGTCGAACGGGCCAATGGTCTTATTATGAGCGGCATTAAGCCCAGACTAGTGCGGTCTTTGAAAGAATCAGACAAGCACTGGGTTGAGGAGCTCGACTCCGTACTCTGGGGGCTGCGGACCACGCCCAACCGCACCACCGGATACACACCGTTCTTCATGGTGTACGGCGCAGAGGCCGTGTTGCCCTGCGACATTATGCATGACTCACCACGAGTGCGCATGTATGAAGAGAGAGAGGCCCAGCTTGATCGGCAGGACCGCTTAGACGCCCTGGAGTAGGAGCGCGATGTTGCAAAGGCCTGTTCCGCATTGTATCAACAACAGGCTCGCTGATATCAAAGCAGAGATGTGCGGGCCAAGACTTATAATGTTGGCGAACTCGTTCTACGCTTGCCAGAGAAGAAAAAGGATAAACTCAAGCCCAAATGGGAGGGTCCCTTCATCATTGATGAAGTTCTCACTGGAGGAGCATACCGACTGCGTGATGCATTAGATAATCGCTTGGAGCCGAACCCATGGAACACCGCCAGACTCCGAAGATTCTACGCCTAGAGCCGGACTCTTTGTTCGTCTTCTTCTCCCTTTTTGTCCATTACCTTTTTTTTCTTCTTTCTCCTCTCTTTCGTTTTTTCCTAGCTTTAAGCTCTTGTGCGGCTAAACTGCGCACCTATGACGTACACATCCCTAATATGTACGTCCATAATACTTGGGGGCTTCTTGCACAGAAGCTTATTATTATTATTTTTTCGAGCATCAAGCTCACCACATATGTGTCTTTTCTTCATATGTACCTTTTCTTCGCCATTATATGCACCGTTATGACTTAAGTTTTGGCCAAGCTGGGTTGCCTGGCTCCTGTGCTTATGCCCTACGTTCCCGTTAGTTCGGCTAGGGCATAAAGGGAGCACCTCTGCGATTGTTACTGCCGGGTCATCCGGATGTGTACCTCAGACTGGGTGAAGCCGAAAGCTAGCGTTCTTAAGGGAATATTCGGTCGGCGGACTAAAGATGTTTTTTCACTCATTACATTATGAACCCCCAGATGATATGTATACTGTGATTTTTTAATCACAGTTCGGACATGAACATTAACGCATGTTCACCCAGGGAAAGGAACCCTTAATGGAACTATTCTCTCTGGAAGATGTTTCTTACAATCACACGTAATATAACATAGCTAGCCGGATACAACTTGTCTGTTCAAGCAACTATGACCCCTACGCCTGGTTTCCACGCATACCCCGGTTTATATTACCGTGCGGGTATTCGGAAACACTCCACACCTTCGGGGCCGGAGGTCGAAGCGAAAAGGTCCGCCATGACAATCGTTTTACATTCTGGCTAGGGACAAATTTGTCAATCGAAGCACATAGTCACTTAGACTCAAAAACTTCTTCCTCTATGCCATCCCACAGGCTGTCTAGCTTACAATCCTGTTGGGACAATTCGGCGGCTACCTTTACTTGGTCATATACTAAACTAACTGGAACCTCTTTTCCGTATGATCCCCGAGGTCCGACCCGAGCCATATGATTCGGATCAAGCTTGGTATTATGTGTTTTCACCATGGTACAGGCCTCTCGCGCACCTCCTCGGCAGGCCGATATCTTCCATAAACGGAAGCGCCTCCGCGCTCCTTTGAATAGCTGCACAAGTTCCTCCATACTTCCTGGAGGGGAGGTGGATGGCCACAAGGCCTTGGCAACACTCCGCATTGCCTGCCGAGCTCGCTCGTGCATTTGCGACAGCTCTTGTAGCAGATCGCCTGAAGATCCGGACATTTCCTCTTCGGGACGGCCGGTCAGCATACCTGCAGACATAAATCTGTCAGTTCCTTCCCTCGCCGAATTACACGGAGGTAAGTTAGAAAGCATACTGAATATGCGGCCTCGTAGCCTCTTATTTTCCTTCACGGAGTCAGCTAGCTGGGCTCGCACATCTTTCAGCTCTTCGCCCAGCAGGGTGTTAGAATCATGCAGCTTGTTTTTATCCTCCCTGACCCGTGTCAGCACACGTTCGCCCGCGGCCAGTAGCCTTTTGGCTTCTTTGTTATCCGCATGTGCGATTTCAAGTGCCTCCTTCAGCTGATCTGACGATCCTGCCATGAGATATGCAACACTGTTAGCATTGCTGGCATATGATTATATTTTCTCGATGGAGGGGAACATTACCAGGCGACGCCTACTTGGATTTCTCCAATTCGGCAGTGGCAGCAGTTAGCTGAGTCCGACACTTCTCCAGTTCTTGAGACAGCAGGTTGTTCTTCTCTGTAAGAACCTGGTTATACGATGATCCTTAAATTAGTTGTATCAACTGCTTCAAGTCTCGGGGGCTACTGGTATATAATTATCAGGTTTGTACGATGTGAACTTACCCACATATCTTTCAAATGCTGGTCTGTGGCTCTGGTAAGCCCGTCTCAAGCAGCTCAGATGTATGCATCAGCCGAGCTGAAGGCATTGAATGCCTCTTTTGTAAAGCCGGGGTCGTGAAGAGCGGCCCTCTGGCGCCGATGATTCATGGCGCTCTCCACTTCTGAGTTTGTGATGGATACATCATCCGAATGCTCTGTCAAAGGACAATCCGGTGTCACTCCCGTACCGGCCCTCATTCTTATGGCAGCTTCTAGGGCCTGGCTATTGGGAGCGTGTCCTGCAGGACCTCCGGACATAGTCCGACGAACGCCCTTCCTGATGAGACACAAACAGACAATATCACAGTTGGATGTGACTACCAAGGGGCATATTTACGAAGCCGTACCTCTTTGACGATGGCTCGGTCATGACTTCGTTTGCCTTCCTCTTCGAAGGCTTCCCCGATGCAGGCGCCGCTCTCTTTTGAGTCGCCTCTGGTGTAACATGGCGCGCCGAGCGCCTCCCCTTTGGAACACGAGATAGTGTGGTGGGTGAGGCAGAATGAGGAAGCTCTTTCGGAGGAGAGGTCTTCTGATTACTTATGTGTGAGGCAGGAAGGAGGCCGGGATAGTCTGCTACAATGGCTGCTTTTGTGCCATCGTAGCTCGCCTGGTAAAATACCGCCTCCTCTAGCTCCACGAATATGTCCGGATCCTCCTTGCATCTGGGGTCAAGATCCCGGTTATGGTTCTCCAGCTGTGGAGCGGGGATGTAGATCCCCGTGATGACCTTTCGCCATTCCTGTTACAGATGGACGGGTTAGTATTAGTCGAAAGTGACTCGTGGAAAGGATCGAGTATGGTGGTGGGATTAAAACTCACCCAGCTGGGAGGATTATACATGGAAAATCCCTCTCAGCGTTTAAGACAAATAAATTCCTCTTCCTTTCCTTTGTACAGATCGACCAATATTTTGGCCAGAGCGGCGGGGGTGTCCGGACCTTTCCGGCCACAGCGTGAGGCGTCATCTTCCCCATTTTAGTGCCACATAGGGAGCCCTCTAAATTGGAGTGGCTGGACAGCCCGCACTATGGAGATCGCCATTACCTCGATTATTGATAATCCGGACTGGGCGAGCGTCTTTATCTTGCTCATTAATTGATGGATTTCCGCGCTATCTTCCCCCTCGAAGCTCCTAGGGCGCCAGCTGTGGCGTTTCTTCAAAGGAGCGCTGGAAAATTCAGGGAGACCCATTCGGGTTGGGTCAGGGAGAGCGACGTCCTCAATATAAAACCACTCTGAGGGCCACTCCTCGGATGCCCTCTTTGGTGTTTCGGATAGGTATCCGGTCCCGGCTATGCGCCATACTTCGGCGCCGCCCACCTCGAATATGGATCCCTCTTGGGTACGAGGGACGAGGCAGAATAGTTTTCTCCATAAATCAAAGTGGGCTTCACAGCCTAGGAAAAGCTCGCAAAGGGCAACAAAACCCGCGATATGCATGATAGAGGCCGGCGTGAGGTTGTGCAGTTGGAGGCCATAGTACTCCAGGAGTCCTCGGAGGAAAGGGTGGATTGGAAACCCAACGCCTCTTAGCAAATAAGAAATGAAGCACACCCGCTCCCCCCTGGTTGGATTGGGGAAATTTTCCGCCAAAACTTCGCCTGAGAAGGAAGTCAAACCTGCTCAAACAGGGACCAGATCCGCGGGGGGAAGAAATCCCTATGTTTGGAGCTTCACCAGCTGATCATGGGATACAGAACATCTTTCCGAATCGCCTTTTTTGGAACCGTGAGGGCGGGTGGAAGAACTGGGAGCACTAGCCATGTTGGAATGGTTTCTCCTAGCAAGCTTTGAGGATTTCCCGCTTGGCGTGGAATGGATCTGAAGATCCAACCTCTTTGAATAGACGCCTCTCTTACATGGTCAGGGAGTTATGTGCAAAGATACCCCGACCTCTCGTATTCACTCAACACATGGAAACTGAAGTCATGAAGGCGTGGAAGCCGATGAGCGCGACGTTAAATGGAGGGCCGAATACAGCTCCTTAAGTCAGGTACTTCGAAGTAATCGGAGGAGGAACCCGCCTTGCAATGCCGAAGACAATCTGCGCTCCGGACACATCGTCATTGAAAGCCTGGTTTGGGGGCTACTGAGGGAGTCCTGGATTTAGGGGGTCCTCGGGAGTCCGGGCTATGTGACATGGGCCGGACTGATGGGCCATGAAGATACAAGACAGAAGACTCTCTCCCGTGTCCAGATGGGACTCTCCTTGGCGTTGATGGCAAGCTTGGCATTCGATATGAAGATTCCTTTCTCTGTAACCGACTTTGTACAAACCCTAGTCTCCTCCGGTGTCTATATAAACTGAAGAGTTTTAGTCCGTAGGGACAATCATAATCAGATAGGCTAGACTTCTAGGGTTTTAGCCATTACGATCTCATGGTAGATCACCTCTTGTAATACTCATATTCATCAAGATCAATCAAGCAGGACGTAGGGTATTACCTCCATAGAGAGGGCCCGAACCGGGGTAAACATCGTGTCCCCCGTCTCCTGTTATCATCGACCTTAGACGCATAGTTCGGGACCCGCTACTCAAGATCCATCGGTTTTGACACCGACAGGGGCCCCCCATGAGGGGCTTGCTTCGCCCCCAATCCCTTCTAGAATCCTTTTGGAAATATCCCAAAAGGTGACTCACCAAAAAATAACCCAAAAAGCACTTTCACTATTCACGACGACATTTTTCAGCGTCCGTTCGAACTGAAAATATTTATGTGGGCTTAGAACATTTCTAGTACCCACTAAAATAATTTTCAACGCATTCCGAAACAATTCCGGATTAGTGATTTTCATCTGTGAAAAGCATCTGAAGTGGTTCCGGCAGCTTCGGAACATTTCCGGTTTTTCTCTCGGAAAATTCCCAGAAGTTTCCAGAATGATTCTGGTACCCTCCAAGAATTATCAGGCATGTGCCAAAACCAATTTGACTTAATGGCATTCCCTCAAACAACTTTTCAGTATCACCAAAACTCATTCAGTGATCTCTCTCTTCGGAATTTTTCCGCTGTCTCCGAAAACCTTTTTCGGAAACTTTCTCTCAGACTCCTTGTCTTGTATTCAGTAGATAGATGACCCTTAAGCGTGTGACCCTATAGGTTCAGTGAAGTATAGACATGACCCGGAACCCCTTCCGATCAATGATCAACATTGGAGCCGTGGACACCCATATTGACCCCTATACCCACATGAATGAATATTCGATTGAACCTCCAGTTGTCATGTGTTGCTTCGCGATAGGTTACAAACACCCGAGGTGAGATTTATTGCATCCCCGTGGATCAACAATTTGTCCACCATGCAAGTTACCTCGTTACCGGTTTTGTTCTCTTTTCTTGTTTCCGTGTTCCGGCATCCCAGTGATCAAATCACAAGGTGTCTGGCCAGACGATGATGGATACCATAACACCGAGAGGGCCCGAGAATATCTCTCCATCGTCGGAGGAGCAAATCCCAATCTTGAGCTATCTCGTTACTCGCCATACTTTTCCGTGAACCCGTAAGCCGCCGTAATAGCCACCCATTTACGGATGACGATTAACAAACCCCAAAGTTCACGAAGCAAGTACGAAGGAACTTGATACTCTCATGGTCTTAGGAATTATGCAAACATTAACTATCTCTGTGATATTAACCATAAACTTGTGACAAATGTATCTCATAGCATAACATCAATCTGGGTCGATCCAACACAAGTGTTCTACTAACATTGTGCCCTCAAAATTGCCAGCACATCCATGCCCATGATCAGGAAAACAGGATCATCATGCAATACTTGAGCCAGTCTTAGAGGCAAGACCAGGAATACATTTTACCGTTTATTATATCACACGTGCATATGAGTTTCCTTTCGAGCCTCGTGTTATTGCAGACTCGAGAATCATAGCCGTTATAGCATGGAACATAAGCATTCATTACAAACTTGGAGATACAAAATAACTGTTATTACTGCCTGTAGGGCATATCTCCTATAGACTCCCACTTGCACTAGAGTCATAATCCAGTTACATGGCTTCCCTGACACCAATGTCTATCCGGTGCTGCTCATGCTTTGCTCGTGATAGAGGCTTTGTCATCAGGTCTGACACGTTCAGATCCATGTGAACTTTGTGTACTTTCATTAAACCTGCTTCGACATGATGTCGAATGAGTTTATAGTTGCGTTCAATATGTCTTGTCTTATGGTGTGAACTTGGCTCCCTTGCCTGAGCCACGGCGCCACTATTATTACAATAGATCTCCACCGGGTCCTAGGCACTAGGAACCACACCAAGGTCTTCAAGAAATTGCTTGATCCATACCGCCTCCTTGGAGGCTTCTGAAGCTGCAACATATTCCGCCTCCGTCGTAGAATCCGCCACAGTCTTTTGTTTGGAACTTTTCCAATCAACTGCCCCACCGTTCAATATGAAAACACAGCCTGATTGAGATTTGAAGTCATCTGGGTTAGTCATGAAGCCTGCATCAGTGTAACCACTTACAATGAGCTCTTCATCAAATCCGTACACAAGGAGTAAATCCTTGGTCCTTCTGAGGTACTTAAGAATACCCTTGACTGCAGCCCAGTGTTCCAAACCTGGATCACTTTGGTACCGGCTGCTAACACTTAGCGCATAGGAAACATCCGGTCTTGTACATAGCATGGCATACATAATAGAACCAACTGCCGAGGCATATGGAACATCATTCATTTGTACTCGCTCATCGAGAGTCCGAGGACACTGATTCTTGCAAAGCACTGTGCCAGGTGACATGGGGAGTAGGCCTTTCTTGGAGTTCTCGATGTTGAACCTTTTCAACACCTTGTCAATGTACGTGCTTTGGCTAAGTGCTATCACGCGTTTTGATCTATCTCTATAGATTCTGATGCCCAACACATATGACGCTTCGCCTAAGTCTTTCATTGAAAAACTTTTCTTCAATGAGTCTTTTATTTCGCTATGGAAATTCATGTCATTTCCAATCAACAATATGTCATCCACATACAAGATTAGAAATGCTTTTGCGCTCCCACTAAACTTCTTGTAAACACAAGATTCTTCGTCATTCCTGATGAAGCCAAACTCTTTGACCACTTCATCAAAACGAATGTTCCAGCTCCTTGATGCTTGCTTCACACCATAAATGGCTTTTTGAAGTTTGCATACCTTTCTAGCATACTCATGAATGACAAAACCTTCTAGCTGTATCATGTATACATCCTCTTTGAGGTTTCCATTTAGGAAAGCCGTTTTGACATCCATCTGCCATATTTCATAATCGAAATAAGCAGCAATTGCTAGTAATATCCGAACAGACCTAAGCATAGCTACGGGCAAGAAAGTCTCGTCGTAGTCCACTCCTAGAACTTGCGTGAACCCCTTAGCGACAAGTCTAGCTTTGTGGATAGTAATGTTACCATCCGCGTCTGTCTTTCTTTTGAAAATCCATTTACAACCAATGGGTTTTACGCCTTCTGGAAGTTCTTCCAAGTTCCAAACTTGGTTTTCATACATGGATTCCATCTCGGATTTCATGGCCTTGTGCCATTCCCTTGAGCTAGGCCTCGCCATCGCTTCCTTGGTTCATCGTCTTCAAGAATGAAGATTTCGTTATGAAACCACTAAGGTGGCAGGATAGCCCTACCTGATCTGCGCGGTTCAGTTACAACATTGTTCGAAGTTTCCGCATCACATACGACAACTTCCGGCTCGGTTGTAGGGATAATTAGCGGAATTTCTTCCGGTTCCTTAGCCATATCAACGGTTGCCGAAGATTCACTAATCTCATCAAGTTGTACTGTCCTCCCACTTACTTCTTTGGCGAGAAACTCTTTCTCGAGAAAGACTCCGTTTCTAGCGACAAATACTTTGTTCTCGGAGGGAAGATAGAAGGAATACCCAATGGTCTCATTGGGATAACCTACAAAGTAGCATTTATCTGCTTTGGGATCGAGTTTGCTAGGCTGTAAACATTTTACGTATGCCTCACAACCCCAAATTTTGAGATGCGACACAATTGGTTTCTTCCCATACCATAATCCAAATGGCGTCGTCTCAACAGATTTAGACGGTGCTCTGTTTAATGTATAAGCGGCAGTTTCTAGTGCATGACCCCAAAAAGATATCGGTAGATCTGTAAGAGACATCATCGACCTTACCATGTCCAACAAGGTTCGGTTACGTCGTTCTGATACTCCGTTTCTCTGTGGAGTTCCGGGAGGCGTAAGCTGTGAAACGATTCCACGGTCACTCAGATGTTGGCCAAACTCATGACTAAGATATTCGCCTCCGCTATCAGAATGCAGAAACTTAATCCTTTTGTTACGATGATTTTCTACCTCATTCTAAAATTCTTTGAACTTTTCAAAGGTTTCCGACATATGCTTCATTAAGTAGATATAGCCATACCGACTTAAATCATCAGTAAAAGTCACGAAGTAGAAATACCCACCCCGTGCGGCTGTGTTCATCGGACCACAATCATCACCATGTATTATTTCCAATAATTCACCCGCCCGTTCAGGATGACCCGTGAACGGCGTCTTGGTCATTTTCCCCATCAAGCAAGCTTCACATGTGTCAAATGATTCAAAATCAAAGGACAGTAAAACTCCATCTTTATGGAGTCTTTGCATGCGTTTCTTTCCGATGTGGCCCAGCCGACAGTGCAACATGAAAGTGGTGGTGGTATCAGCCTTCTTAAGGCGTTTAGCATTCATGTTAAAGACATCATTTCCACATTCAAGATTCAATATTAAAAGGCCCCCAACAATGGGTGGAAATCCCATAAACATATCCTTACAATAAAGTGAACAACCATTGTTCTCAGATTTGTATGAATACCCATCGTGTACTAAACATGATCCAGAGATAATGTTTCTACACAATGCCGGAAACAGTTACTTAGTTCCAAAATAAATCCAGAAGGGAGACATAGAGGCATAATGCCGACGGATTAAGCGGCGATTCCAGCGCTGTTCCCGACACGCATCACGACCTCATTCTTTGCCAGCTTGCGCACCTTCTGAAGCCCCTGTATAGAGTTGCAAATGTGAGCAACCGATTCGGTATCAAATACCCAAGACTTAGAATTTTCGCTAGCAAGCAAAACGTCAATGACATTAACTTGTATATCAATTATACCTTTTCCAGTTATCCCAGACTTCTTATCTTCCAGATACTTCTTGCAGTTCATTTTCCAGTGTCCAGTGCCTTTGCAGTAAAAACACACATTTTCAGGTTTGGCTCCGCCCTTAGATTTGCTGCGGGAGCCGGTCTTACCGGCGCCCTTGCGCTTCTTGGACTTTCGTTTCTTTTTGAAACTGGCAGTCTTCTTCACCAGCAACTTTTGCCGATTCTGCAGTCCTATCTCATTTGTTTTGAGTATCGCTTCATAAAGCGAAGTAAGGATCAAATCCATACCAGGAGTCTTTGGAAAATTAATTCCCATTTCAGCATAACCAGCATACCAGTTTGCTAGTCTGACACTATGCTCATCAACTAGAGATTCCTCATTTATATTGCATTCTTTCATGGCCTCAGTCATCTCATGAACTTTACCTGAATCCCTTTTGTGATACAGAACGTCTAGTGCCTCGATGATCTCGAAGGAACTAAGTCGTTCAAAATAGTTCTGTAACATAGGATCCATGCAAGATAACATAAGGTTTTTAACAGCACTGAAATCATCCTTTCGCGTGTCAAACACATTGACGATATCCTGAGCCATTTCTGGCGTGGGTGGATCACCTAGAGTTTGATCAAGCACATAGTCTTTCTTAGCGCTCCTGATGACAATCCTCAGGGTACGGACCCAGTCCGCATAGTTGTTTCCAGTTTCAACTAACTTCACTCTCTCTAACATCGGTGCTAAGAAGAACGTGATGTTGCGAGCCATTTGATCTACAACGGTAAACACAATTCGCTTAGACATTGTTCATAATGAATTTTGCACTAGTGAATAAACAACTTTTATTCTAAAGTGCACTCCCACTCAAATCAATATCTCTCAAAATTGATAGTGAGTGATTCAAGATCCACATTGTAATTCAACGTCATTGTTCGAGATGAACACAATGGCACGAACTATAATTGGTAGGCAAACTTGCCGATCACATATCCATGTGATTCTTGTTCATCTTTCGATGCGTGTGTTCCGAGCTTAGGACGATCCTGCCATGAATGGCAAGACAACCAAGTGATCTTGCAGCAAGGTCTGATCTCACCCGCCTTACACCCGTACAATCGTTCGTACCCATGTAGATCATGGCGCACCCCGAAAGGAAAGATGCTGTGACGGTGCTACACTTGGGAGAACACTAACTACTTGATATTATTAGTGAGAGATCACCCTAATTAAAAGCGACTACCGCGCAATCAAGAAGTGTTCATCTTAAGGGATAAACATCTCAGGCAATTCATAATTAGCATGATATGGTATAGCCCTTTCTGACGGAGAAGTCTTTCATTTCTTTGTCTTCAGCATTTGCGTCGGTGTTCACCTTCGCGAAGATGGCCACCACCTTGTCGATGCACCAGATAATATCGCTATCTCCATAGCGGATAAAATAAATGCATTACTTAAGGTTGACACGCAGGTCATTAAAGTGCAATCATATGGCTCCAGCCATCATGCTGAATCATGACACGCAGGTCATGTTAATTACATCGTATAGTCATCTCATACATAATCAAATTGAATATGAGCATTGCTATACCACATCACATGCAAACCATCTTGCAAAACCAAGTTAGACGCCTCTAATCGGTTTGTGCAAAATTTTATTTTACGTGGCTTCTAAGGTTTTGATTCAAACCGCAGCTACCACTGTTTATCATCAAGTATGATTATTCAAGTCGCTAGATTAACTTTCCAGGGTGTATGAAACACGAGATAATAAAATCTCGTGCCCCATACTAAACTTCGTCATACGTATGACCCCGTGCAAATCATTTCTGCATTGCCCTTTCATCTGTGAAATTTCATCTTTCCTTTAACTATGGTGGAACCCAAAGAATTGATAGCACTTCATTGATCAATCAGGATCGCGGATTGCCAGAACTTTGTGAAATTCCACCATGCCATTTCAGGATCAGAAATACGCAAATTCTAGGGAAGCAACAAGAACATCGGGTAACAGATTTCATCTGCCACCCGCATAAATAATTTTCAGCAATAGATCTCATCTACTCCAAAATTATATTTTGCAATACCCTTACATCTCCATGTATTCTAGATCGTAACCTACATCTACACATAGCCTGGCTCTTGATGCCACTGAAGGGGAACACGACAGAAAATAAAAAAAATTCGGTATAGCGAGCACGCCCAGGACCACTATGGAGACTGCATACAAGGTTTGATCTGATCCGTACCGACTCAAAGCGCAGCGGAAGAAGAGTTGGTGTAGATCGTCGGTGCAGATCCCCGCAGCTAGGATTTACAACCTCCCAAACGTGAGGATGTACTCCCTCGTCGGACAGCCCTTCAGGAGGCGGTCGGACAGTCCCTCGGACGATGTCACGGACAGCCCTTCGAGAGGACCCTCAAAACTCGAATGGTAACTTGGACAGCCCTTCAGGAGGACACTCGAATAGCCCCTCAGGCAAAAGATCGAAACTACGACCTCTCTACGGGGTTGCACACATAGGGTGTCAGCTATCCGGCAGGGCTTCGCCGTCCAGAATTAGTTCCTGCCGGAACCCAGACAGCCTTTCGGCTCTATGAAACTATTTCGCGGGGAGGGAGAGAGAAGCCGGACAAGTCTATGGCATGTGTATGAGAGCAAGGATGAAGCTTTGGGCTTCCCACTCCTCCTCTATTTATAGGAAAGCCAAGGGGTAGGATGGACATCCAAAAATACCAAAGTACCCCCACTTTATATCACACACAAAGGGCATAATAGGGAAATTGGGTGCCATGTGGATCTCCATGGAGGAGCTCCACCCTTGGCCGGCCACCCCCTTGGGGGCCCCCCATGAGGGGCTTGCTTGCCCCCCAATCCCTTCTAGAAGCCTTTTGGAAATTCTCACCAAAAAATATCCCAAAAAGCACTTTCACTATTCATGATGACATTTTTCAGCGTTCGTTCGAACTAAAAATATTTATGTGGGCTTAGAAAATTTCTAGTACCCACTAAAATAATTTTCAACGCGTTCCGAAACAATTCCGGATTAGTTATTTTCATCTGCGAAAAGCATCTGAAGTGGTTCCGGCAGCTCTGGAACATTTCCGGTTTTTCTCTCGAAAAATTCCAGAAGTTTCCAGAATGATTCTGGTACCCTCCAAGAATTATCAGGCATGTGCCAAAACCAATTTGACTCAAAGGCATCCCCTGAAACAACTTTTCAGTATCACCAAAACTCATCCGGTGACCTCTCTCTTCGGAATTTTTCTGCTGTCTCCGAAAACCTTTTTCGGAAACTTTCTCTCAGACTTCCTGTCTAGTATTTATAGACATGACCTAGAACCCCTTCCGATCAATGATCAACATCGGAGCCGTGGACACCCATATTGACCCCTATACCCACACGAATGAATAGTCAATTGGATCTCCAGTTGCCGTGTGCTATTCATGTTGCTTCGCGATAGGTTACAAACACCCGAGGTGAGATTTATTGCATCCCCGTGGATCAACAATTTCTCCACCATGCCAGTTACCTCGTTACCTGTTTTGTTCTCTTTTCTCGTTTCCGTATTCTGGCATCCCAGTGATCAAATCACAAGGTGTCTGGTCAGACGATGATGGATACCGTAACACCGAGAGGGCCCGAGAATATCTCTCCATCATCGGAGGAGCAAATCCCAATCTTGAGCTATCTCGTTACTTGCCATACTTTTCCGTGAACCCGTAAGCCGCTGTAATAGCCACCCATTTACGGATGACGTTTAACAAACCCCAAAGTTTACGAAGCAATTACGAAGGAACTTGATACTCTCATGGTCTAAGGAATTATGCCAACATTAACTATCTCTGTGATATTAACCATAAACTTGTGATGAATGTATCTCATAGCATAACATCAATCTGGGTCGATTCAACACAAGTGTTCTACTAACATTGTGCCCTCAAAATTGCCAATACATCCATGCCCATGATCAGGAAAACAGGATCATCATGCAATACTTGAGCCAGTCTTAGAGGCAAGACCAGGAATACATTTTACCGTTTATTATACCACACGTGCATATGAGTTTCCCTCCGAGCCTCGTGTTATTGCAGACTCGATTATCATAGCAGTTATAGCCTGGAACATAAACATTCATTACAAACTTGGAGATACAAAATAACTGTTATTACTGCCTCTAGGGCATATCTCCTACACGTTCTCCATGCTCTACCCCATTCCGAGACAGGATTTCGGCGGCGCCTCCCCGTTGTTCTCCGGAGCACATTCTCTCGGCTATTAGCCGAGACGTATATCTGGAGAACAGCGGGGTGGTGCTACCAAAAATTTTGTCTCTGAACAGGGTAGAGCATGGAGAACGTACTCAATCTACACATCCTCGGGTGGGATTGGGACCCATGTTTACCTATTAGAGATGTAGGTGGTTTCAATGCCGTCAACGCGATAGAAAATAAAAAATTCATGTGATTAATTTAAATGAATCCTTAATTTTGTTGTGTGGCTCCCAATAAAGCAGAGGATGGCAGATAATCAGTGGATCTACAGTGGTTTTATCCGTAGGAATCGAGTAACATCAGAGTGGATCACGAAAACTGATGTGTATTTGAAGGAGATATTCCGTAGTCCAGTGAGAATTATCCCACAATGCCCCTGTGCGAGATGTGCCAGACATCATCGTAGAAATCAGAAGGACATGACTGACCACCTTCGCATGCACGGATATATGCCAAACTTTGACATGCCGCCGATAAACTTAGCCGAGCGGGACCATGGTAGAGAGGAGGTGATGCGACAACGCATCGATGGTTATGCGGACGACGGGGTCAGAGACATGCTAGATGATGTCATTGCTGCAGAAACGACACATGCGACACCTTCAGAGAATGAACTGGAGGAGCCGGAGGCAACCGCAAAGGCCTTCTTGGAGGTCTTGGCCTCATCAAAGAAACCTATTTTTGCGGGTGCCAAAATATCTCAGCTGGATGCCATCTCGCAACTGATTGCAGTCAAGGCTGAGTACGGCTGTAGCCAGGAATGCTTCGAAGCATTCCTGGGAGTATGGGC
This sequence comes from Thinopyrum elongatum, assembly GCA_011799875.1. Lineage (NCBI taxonomy): Eukaryota > Viridiplantae > Streptophyta > Magnoliopsida > Poales > Poaceae > Thinopyrum > Thinopyrum elongatum. The sequence goes on from CM022297.1 coordinate 507,585,170, forward strand.
TAACAGCCTCCCTGAGGGTCATGAACTGCCGAAAAGCATGTACGCTACAAAGAAAATCATGAAGGCATTGTCTATGGATTATGAGAAAATACATGTTTGTCCGAAGAATTGCCTTTTGTTTAGGCACGAGTATGCGGATGACAAGTTTTGTTGGGAGTGCGGTTCATCTCGGTACCTTGAGGTGGTCGGTGAGGATGGTGAGAAAAGGCAGCTAGCCATCCCCGCTAAGGTTCTTCGGTATCTCCATTTCATAGAAAGACTGCAGCGCCTTTTCTTCACGGAGGAGTCTGCCAAAATGATGAAGTGGCACAAGGAAGGTATAAGGTACCATCCAAATAAAATCGTACATTCATCAGAAGGCGAAGCATGGAAGTAGTTCGATGAAGAATACCTCGAGGAAGCAGCCGAGGCTGGGAATGGCAGAATAGCCATATCAGGTGATGGGTTCAATCCATATGGTATGTCGTCCAATCCATACAGCTGCTAGCCCGTGTTTGTAATTCCGCTCAATCTCCCTCCCGGTGCCCTAATGCAACGCAAGACCATGTTCTTGTCACTCATCATTCCGGGGCCTGAATACCTGGGGAAGCAATTGGGTGTGTTTATGCAGCCGCTGGTGGATGATTTGCACCATTCTTGGTACTTTTCGAGGTTGACATACGACCATGATCTGCAGAGAAGTTTCTTGATGAAAGGTTGGTTGCACTATTGCATGCATGATATTCCCGGCTATGCTCTATTCTGCGGATGGTGTACAAGTGGGAAGATGCCATGCCCAGTGTGCATGCAGGCTCTGCATTTGATTTGGCTGAATAAAGGTGGCAAGTATGTAGCCTTTGACCTGCATCGATAGTTCCTCCCTCCAGACCATCCAGACAGGGAAGACAAGAAGAACTTCACGAAAGGCCGGGTTGTCCATGAAGTAACCGAGATTCCAACGTTTTCGGGGGCAGATGTTCTTGCTCAGCTAAAAGCTCTCAAGCCTAAAGGCAAAGGCAAAGCCAAAGGCTTCGAGGGATATGGCAAGACACACAACTAGACTCACATTACCCCCTTCTCGAAGCTTCCTTATTTCAAGGACCTCAAACTTCCTTACAACATCGATGTGATGCACACCGAAAAGAATGTCGCAGAGTCCCTTTTCCACACGATCCTCAACATTCCTGATAAGACGAAGGATAACGTTAAAGCTAGAGCCGATCAACAGAGAATTTGTGGTAGACCATGTCTATACATGAAGCCTCCCACAGGCGGTCGAAGAAACTGGTTCAAGCTAGATGCTGACTTTGTCCTTAAACCGTCAGAAAAGAAGGAAGTACTTATCTGGCTGAAACTCATTTTGAAGTTCACCGATGGTTATGCATCGAATATAAGTAAGGGAGTCAATCTTTCAACGGGCAAAGTGACCGGGCTCAAGAGTCATGACTACGATGTATGGATTGAGCAGATAATGCCGGTAATGGTTCGAGGCTATGCCCCCGAGCATGTCTGGTGAGTGCTTGCAGAGCTAAGCCATTTCTTCCGCACGCTCTATGCTAAAGAAGTAAGTAAAGATGTGATTGAACAATTGCATAAGAAGGCACCGGAGTTGATAGTCAAGCTAGAGAAGATCTTTCCACCAGGCTTCTTTACTCCGATGACACATCTCATTTTGCACCTCGCAAACGAGGTATTTTTTGGGGGGCCTGTGTAGAATCGTTGGCAGTACGACCCTGAGAGACAGAACAAGCATCTCCGATAGAAATGTGGAAACAAAGCTAAGATTGAAGCTTCCATAGCTGAGGCAGTTATCCTAGAGGAGGTGTCAGACCTCAGGACATCATACTATCCAAACCACGTTCCCCATCTGCATAATAAGGGCCTCGATACAATATAGAAGAGCCCAAGTATCAACCCAAGCTCCATCTATTCAATGGGCAAGGTGGCAGGACTGGGTCCTCAAAACCTTATAACATGCCACGACAAGAGTGGGAGGACCTCATGTTCTATGTCTTGCACAACATCAAGGACATTGAGGAAGTGTAGATGAGGTAATACCACTACACTATTCCGTTATGTCTTGCACAACATCATGTTCTATGTTCACTTAGTCCCGGTCTAACACCGCTTTTCTTCTTTTATTGATTTCATTCAAGAGGAATGGACGGGAATGATTCCTCCTACTGAGGCGGAGGCACATACTCTTCTCCGTCATGGAAACCCTAGACGTAAAAATTTTGTTGCTCGGTTCATGGAGAAAGTAATTTTCCACATTCCCCTATTAAATACCTAGTTCAACATTTATTAGTTAACTAATGCACCCAGCAATTTCAATTATACTTGTATGTAAAAGATCTGAACATATCTATGCATGACAAATTGAGATGGGTTTCCATGGGGTTTGACGCTGCCGTCATGACATGTAAAAAGTATGATGTGAATGGGTATAGCTTCCATATAGAGGAGCACCAGAACAGCCGGCCTGATCACAAACCTATGAATACCGGAGTGTAAACCCCCGGTCAAAATTCAGTAGACTACTATGGAAGGATACAAAATATATACGAGCTTACATTCCGCAAAGGGCGCGAAACCCTAAGTCTGCCTGTGTTCAAATGCCGATGGTTCGACCCACGGGAGGGGCTGAGACATACGCCTTCCATTGGTTTGGTCAAAGTCAAACCATCAACCGTCTATGCCGAAGCCGATCTCTTCATTGCGGCTACCCAAGCTACACAAGTTTATTATCTGCCTTACCCATGCCAGAAAGAGTACCTAAAGGGTTGGGAAGTTGTGTTCAAGGTGTCGCCACATGGTAAGCTACCAGACCCGAACGAAGATGATTACTACAACATTAACCCCATGACATACGGGGGAGTGTTCTTTCAAGAGCAACCTGATGATGATGTCGTCAGAAACGATGATGCTAGACCATTGGGTGATGATGATGTGTATCCAAACGATGACGATGCACGGAATGATGGTGAGACCATTGTTAATGAAAATGACATACTTATGCTAGAAAAGTTAAATGAAGACGCTGACGACGAGGAAGAGCCTCCACCTCCGTCAGACAACGAAGATGATATGATTGATAGTGATGATGAGTCCAAGCGAGAAATCGGTTACAACAGTGATGATTCGTATGGGTTCCAGCAGATGTACGTTTCAACTCTTTTTTTCTATGGTTTATGAATATGCCTTTTTATGCTTATTTATTAATGTGTTTATTATTCCTTATTATTATTATGCTTTTCCCTTCATTATTAATGTACTAATTGTTTATTCTCCTTTCAATGCAGGTTCGTGGAACATGGGCAAGGGGAAGGCCGACGGCGCAGGTTTCCAACGCAAGGTCATCGGCATTCCTAGTCAGAGTGGTCGAGCACGTACTGTTACCCCCCAACTACTTGAGGATGACTCCTCACAGGGAGGTCGAGGGAAAGGTGCCCCTAGAGGAGGAGGGGGCGGGGGGAGAGACCCTAGAGGGCGAGGGGTGGGGGGAGAGCCACTAGAGGGGGTCGCGGCCAGAAAGAGTGCACCCTCACTGACTTAGGGGTGTTGTCTTTGAGACCCTCCTCTAGTTAGGTACCCTCCTCTAGTGAGGTACACTCTGCCAAGGAGGAGGAGGACGAGGACGACGAGGAGGAGGTGGTCCGCGAGGAGGTTCAGGAGGACGAGGGGGGCGAGGAGGAGGAGGAGGTTGGGGAGGGGGGCGAGGAGGAGGAGGAGGTTTGGGAGGGGGGCGAGGAAGAGGAGGAGGAGGCAGGCGAGGAGGATGGTGGTGGCGGGGATGATGGTGTTGGCGGGGATGATGGTGTTGGCGGGGAGGGGGTTGGCAACAACAAGGGGTGGCTGCGCGGTAACGCAAAGCTCCCTACCCAGACTCCTGCTACCGAGGAGCAGAAGTGGCTCATTGAGCCCACGGGGAAAGAGTAAGTGCCACTTAATAATAATTTAATTTCTTTTGCTTGTCACATGCTTATATTTTCATTATTTTGCTTGTACACATGCCAATAATTTCATTCTTTACATCTTTTGCAGCAACTGGATATATCCTAAAGGGGCCCGTGTTCCCAACGGCCTCATCACCGTCTTGCTGAAGGAACACTGGCTGGGGCTCTACTATTCGGATCCAGTCAGGCACCCGGACCGTCGGGTTTTGGCCACGAGCTGCGACCACTAGGAAGCGGCCCCCCACGCAGACTATGAGACCCATGCTAAGGCTGTGATCACTAATTTTTGGGTGAGTTCTCTTCGGAAGCACAAGTCCATTCTGGTTTCATGAATGATTTAACTCATGGCTTCTTCCATTCTGGTTTCATGAATGATTGCAGAAATACTATCGAGTTCTTCAGGAGCACAAGGCCACTGCCGACGAGATCGTGCTGCGCCAAGCGAAGAAGAAGGCCCGCCAGATGCAGTACGAGGTGCACTGGGTGGCCATCTCGCAATACTATCACCACGCCCTTGGGGTGAAGATGACCAAGGAAGAAGCGCGGAGGGAGGACATTACCTTGGAGAGGCACGAGTACTTGGCGGTAAGTATAAAAGTTTTTTCATTCCGACGTTTGTGGTAAATTTCATTGTTTCGTGTTGACATGCCATTATGCTTTCATTATGTAGGTGTGTCCAAATTGGTGTTATGGAAAACACGAGTCCTGGGCGGCATTGGTGGATCTGTGGTGTGGTCAGAATGGAGACTGGGCGGCTAAGAGCATAAAAAACAAGGCTAACCGAGGGAAGGAGGGAGTACATGCTCAGGGAAACCGGAACCACTTTCTTAACAAGACACTTCACGTATGACTAACCTCATTAAACAATCTTCATCTTCTATTTACCGTCACTTTCTTATGTAGGACTAACTTATGTTTGGTGGTGTAGGAGGAGAAACTGAAGCGGCCGCTCTCACACATGGAGGCGTGGGAGACCGCCCATATGCGGAGGAAGCCCAAGCCTGGCGAGGCCAAATACTACGGAAAGACCGCGGAGAAGAAGAAGGCCTACTCTGAGGGGTATCTACGGTTACATCCTGACACACGTGACCCCATTAGGGCTGATCTGGACGACAGGGTGGTGGTGGGCATGGGGCCCAAGGCTCACGGTTGGCAGCCGGTTCTGGATGCTGTGATCACTCCTTCTATCTCCTACACACATAGCTCCGAGCTACCGACCCGAGCTTGAGCCAGCGCACGAGCACGGACATGACCAGTGCGTAGTCACACTCCCTCCTAGCCGAGAGGCACTCTGTAAGTATTTTCCCTCTTATCTTCATTGCTCACTTTATTTTCCGCACTGAGATGTTTTATGAGTTCCATCATGTCATACTGTAGGCCTACATGGAGCACACACGCCAGGAGACCATGGCGTGGCATGCGAGAGTTTTAGCAGTGCAGGAGCACAGCTCCTGCATGATGACGGTTAGTTTGGCCCCTTTCATTTCACTTCTATATTTGCACTTGCATTTCTTCTGACATTCGTGTTTGCTTGGTCAATTAACATGCAGCGCGTTGTTGAGTGCATGGCGACCGGCACGGTTCCTCAAATGGAACCACCACCACCTCCTGGACCATAACTAGTGCTGCTTACCTATGAGGAGTTTCTGGCACAGCACCCGATGACTACGCCGGTTAGTACATCCCCAAACTATTCACCCAAAGCTTACCGTTTATTCAACACAATCATATATCCCCTTAACATGTCTTTTCATACATCCAGGGAACCGGTGGATCTACCGTTGGTGGTGGTGCCGGTCTTGGCATCACTCCCGACTCACGGAGCCCGGTCACTCCGATCCACCGAGGCAGTGGCGGTGGCGGTCTTGGCGGTAGCACTACTGCTAGCAGTGACGACCTGGGCTTAGGCGGACTTGGCGGTGACGACCTTGGCGGTGGTGGTGGACGTACTGGCGCATAAGCCTGTGGGTGACGGTGGTGGCGATGATATAATTGTGTGCTTTAGACGACTTGTTCTCTCTTTATGCTCCTTCAGATGACTTGTGTTCTTCTTAGATGCTTATGTTGTTCCTGATATGCTTATGTTATTGATTGTGAGGATGTGACGGTGGTGGTGTTGGTTGTGATGCTTATGTTGTTGCTTGCGCTCTTTTATGTCGTTGTGACGGTGGTGCTGTTGGTTGTGATGGTGGTGCTGTTTGTGGTGTTGCTGTGCATGTCTATTTCATTATATATACTTGCTATTTGAATTGAATTGAATCGATATCAAACAGAAAATAGAAAAAAAATCAGACAAAAACTATGCCGACGGCTTAGCCGTCAGCGTAGGGCTGTTGCGAGCTACCAGTGGCCGCCACGTGCCACCTATGCCGACGGCTAGGCCGTCGACATAGTTTGTACATATGCCGACGGCCTAGCCGTCAGCATAGGTGCCATGTGGTGCCCACTGGTAACTCCTGGGGCACAGCTATGCCGACGGCTTGGCATAGCTGTGCGCCAGGAGTTACCAGTGGCCGCCACGTGGCACCTATGCCGACGGCTAGGCCGTCGGCGTTGATTCAAATCTACGCCGACGGCTAGGCCGTCGGCATAGCGTTGCCACGTGGCGCCAAGTGGTTGGGCTACACTTGACGAAGGTGCCGTCAACACCGTTAGGTGTGGAACTTTGCCGACGGCCTGGGCCGTCGGCATAGACGTACGGACACCGTCGGGATAGGCATCTATGCCGACGGCTTTTCTATGCCGACGGCATCCCGGGTACGCCGACGCATATTTTGCCGATGGCTATATGCCGACGGTGGTCGTCAGCATAGGGCTATCCCGATGGGAATCTGGGCTATGCCGACGGCCTGAGCCGTCGGCATAGGCGTTCATTGTGGTAGTGTTCAAATTTGACTAGCACATATGCCCATGCATTACAACGGAAAATGAGTTAATTACACCTGCGGTCTCTGTAGTCGCTGGTTTGTTCCAAAACAGTCCTCGATCTTGCGTGTTGCCTCGCTACGGTCCCAAAACTTACCAATACTGTCCACCGATGGTCCTCAGACGGGTCCCACATACGTATCGTCTATGCATCCAGCTACGGCAGCACAGGCCGACTGGAGAGGTCTTAGTTTTTTGCAATGCGGACCCTTGCTTTGAGAAGAATACTGCCCGCAATACATCCTTTCAGACTGGACAGAAGCTGATTAAACAGTAAACAGGGCGGCTGTTGCTTTTGATCGGAGGCGATCTATGAGGTGATAGCAACTATTTTGGGATAAAGTCGGAGGCGATCGACGATGGTGGTGAGGGCATAGCCACCGTGAGTCGCCATCGGTGGCGATGGCTCCTGTCCGGCGGCTTGATAGGGGTCCCTATGGTATCTCTCAACATAAGGAGCACCATTCTTTTCAGATGTATTCTTTAATCCAAGCTGAGGATTCCCATTGGAATTGCGGGCATTTGATGTTCTAGGATCAATAGTTAGGAGCGAGGCCGCGGTTTCCTTTTCGTCAACAGAAGTGGAGATTCCATTGTTCCTGGTTTTCCATTGGCAATACCTGATGAAACTGGTAGTATACGATGTTTAGTTCAACTTGGTATTGGTTGGGTTAATGTTTGGATGCAGCGTAGGGTTTCAGTACATACGAGGTGAAAATTTGATATTTTTTTCTTTGTTTGACAGGACATGAGACTGATCACTTCACTATAGAGCTCGTTCATGGTGCATTTTTCATGGGACAGGAGGCAATAGATCTTAAGTTAATGGCAGAAAAGTTTGCTATGATTACTGCGAAGCTGACGTAATATGTATGACCATGTTTTATGATTTAATTGAGACGCTGGGTTATGAAAGAAAAGGAAGAATCAAGACATACTTATTGCTGCCGGGTATGCAAATCAATGAGGGTGGTCTTCGGTTGTTATCAAAGGACAACGACACAACATGCATCAGGGCAATGGTTAGACATGGACACCGTTTTCTCATGTTTTACGTGAGGATAAAATTACCGCAGAAACATGGATGATGTTATTACAAACCCCACCACTCAATTGCCTAATGTTATCAGCCCTATGAAGTGCGGTAGAGACCAGGAGCATGAGAGTGTTTTGGAGAAGAGTAATGTGTCATACAATCATGTTGATGAGAGTGTTAGCGATAATCTTGAGTTTTGTAGTGCATGTACTAATGATGTATTAGTGTGTGCATGTACGAGTTGGCTAGGTCATGTCTGGTTAGGACACCAGTGATCAAGGTGGCTAGTGATTTGTTTAGGCTGAGATTAGGAATCCTACCAGTAGTCTAACTTGGAGTCGGCTTGCAAGTTAAGTCCGTGTCATGTAGGCTTAGTAGTACGTAGCCGAGTCCAAGTGTGTTTAGGTTTCTGGCTAGGTTTGTATATATACACAGGGTTAGCACAAGTTTTGTACCAGATAAAGAAAACACAAAAGAAATAAAAAGACAGAAAAGAGGGCACAATAAGGGCCCTTGGCTCTCAGTTTTTTCGTCCGTGTGTTTGTCGTGATTTGATGTGGTCGACCTGTGGGCTAATCCCAACAATTGGTATCATAGTAAGGTTCGGTATTTGAAGCTACACTTGCCCCGAGGTGGCGACCCAACTAGCACCTTGGAGCGGGCCATGGAGTTGCTGGGTGGTGTAGCGACAAGGAGGATCTGGCAATCGTTGTTTAGTGGAGCGATAAGGAGGGAGACGACAGGCTGTCGTTAGCAAGGCGATGGAAGAAGATCATTGATGAGAGCAATGGTTCTGAGGTGCGGTGCCGGAAATTAATCAATATCATCATCCACGGGAGTTTGATGAGTCAAGGAGTCACACGAGTCAGCATGTCTCAGTCGGTGTCCGGTGAGTCGTCATGTCTAAGTGTTCGTCTCTGTGAGAAGGAGTTGAAGGTGAAGTATACTCAGGTCATCTGTGTGTCTTGATGGGAAGATCAAGTACATTTTTGTGGGGGCGGTAAACCAGTAAAGGTGAGTCTCTTCAATGAGACCATGTCTCTACATGACGCTGGAGTGCATGGTGTAGTGCACAGGGTGGTGTGATCCACAAGGAGCCAGCATGTATCTCGCTAGGGTGGATGGTGTAATCCATCGGGTGGTGCATTCCACAAGTTACTAGTGAGGATTGGTAGTCCAAGGCCTATATGAGGTGATCCGTAAATTCACCAAGTTGAAATTGGGGAGAGATTCTTGCGATCTATGAAGCCTATCAATTTGACTTGTCATGGTGCGAGCAGATGAGTCGACAAAGGGTGATCTACAATGAGCCAAGACCAGAGAAGTATGGAAGACAAAGAGTCAAGATTACAGAGATATTGTTAACGATAATCTTGGGTTTTGTAGTGCATGTACTAAGGATGTATTAGTGTGTGCATGTACGAGTTGGCTAGGCCATGTCTGGTTAGGACACCAGTGATCAAGGTGGCCGGTGATTAGTTTAGGCTGAGATTAGGAGTCCTACCAGTAGTCTAATTTGGAGTCGGCTTGCAAGTTAAGTCCGTGTCATGTAGGCGTAGTAGTACATAGCCAAGTCCAAGTGTGTTTAGGTTCCCGGCTAGGTTTGCTAGCCATGGTCCGTACCAGCTGCGTGTGTGTATATAAATTAGCAAGTGTTGTACCTGATGAAGAAAACAGAAAAGAAATAAAAAGACAGAAAAGAGGGCATGACAAGGGCCCTTGGCTATTAACTTTTCATGCATGTGTTTGTTGTGATTTGATGTGATCGATCCAGTGGGCTAATCCCAATAGAGGGTACAAAAGAAAGGACAAGTACATGCCGAGGGAGTGAAAAAAAACAAAGGAAGAAGATGCTGTGGGTAGCGATGACGAATCATGTGGCTCTGATTATGCTCGATCCTTAGTAGACAGTGACTACGATCTAGAGGATGGTGATGCTAATTTGTTCATTGATAGGAAGAGGAATGGTGTAGAGAGAGAATGTAAAGGGAAAGGAAAAGAAGTTGTCGAAGCTGACATTTCGGAAGATGATAAACTGGAGCTTCCAGATTCAGATGAATAAGACAAGAAATTCAATTTCAAACATTTTTCAGATGCAAATATGAATGAGCCCAAGTTCCATTTGGGCTAGGTGTTTTCATCTATTGATTAGTTGAGGAAAACAATTAGAGAGTACAACAACAAAGAGAAGTAACATAACATTTCTGAAGAATGAAAAAGCTAGGCTTGGAGCTAAATGCAATGATGGATGTCCCTGGTATTTGTAGGCATCATACGACAACAAGACACAATCAATTATGATCAAGGCATTCAAAGATGAACATAGTTGTTGCAAGAAGTGGCAAGTAAAAGCTTTTACTGCCAGATATATAGCTCATAAGTATATGGAGAAGATCAGAGCAGATGACAAAATGACACTGGAAGTTTTAGGGTCACTAGTTCAACAAGAGTGGAACATGAAAGTCAAGACGGGAAAGCTTGGGAGAGCTAGGAAAATTGCACACAACATTATATATGAAGATGAAATTGCACAATACAAGAAGTTATGTGATAACCCACAAGTATAGGGGATCGCAACAGTTTTCGAGGGTAGAGTATTCAACGCAAATTTATAGATTCGACACAAGGGGAGCCAAAGAATATTTGCGAGTATTAGCAGTTGAGTTGTCAATTCAACCACACATGGAGATTAAATATCTGCAGCAAAGTGATTAGTAGCATAGTAGTATGATAGTTTTGATAGCAGTTGTAACAGTAACTGTAGCTGTAACACTAGTAGCAATGGTTTTGTAGCAAGTGTAACAGTAACAACAACATTAGTAACTTAGCAAGAACAATATGTGGAAAGCTCGTAGGCATTGGACCGGTAAATTCGTTGGATGATATTCATCATGTAACAGTCATAACCTAGGGCGATACCAATCTAGCTCCAGTTCATAAATGTAATGTAGGCTTGTATTCCGTAAATAGTCATACGTGCTTATGGAAAAGAACTTGTATGACATCTTTTGTCCTACCCTCCCGTGGCAGCGGGGTCCAAAATGAAACTAAGGGATATTAAGGCTTCCTTTTAATAGAGAACCGGAACAAAGCATTAACACATAGTGAATACATGAACTCCTCAAACTACGGCCATCACCGGAAAGTATCCCAATTACTGTCACCCTGGGTTTACGGATCATAACACGTAGCAGGTGCATATAACTTGCAAAATCGGATCTAGAACATAGATATAATTGTGAAAACATAAACGGTTCAGATCTGAAATCATGGCACTCAGGCCCTAGTGACAAGCATTAAGCATGGCAAAGTCATAAAAACATCAATCTCAGAACATAGTGGATACTAGGGATTAAGCCCTAACAAAACTAACTCGATTACGTGATGAATCTCATCCAACTCCTCACCGACCAGCAAGCCTACAAAGGAATTACTCACTCCCGGTGGATAGCATCATGGAATTGGCGATGAAGGAGGGTTGGTGATGACGAAGACTTAAGATTCCCCTCTCCGGAGCCGCGAACAGGCACCAGATCTGGCCTCCCGATGAAGAACAGGAGGCGGCGGCGGCTCCGTATCGTGAAACGCAATGAAACTTCCTTCCCTATTTTTTCTCCAAAAATAGGTATTTATGGAGTTGGAATTAGGGTCGGCGGGGCCATGAGGTGGGCACAACCCACCAGGGCGTGCCTGAGGGGGGCGCCCTGGTGTCTTATGCCCAGCCAGGGGCCCCCTCCAGTGGTTCTTGGCTCTAGTATTTTTCTTTTATTGTAAAACATTTCTTCAAAAAGTTTTGTTCCATTCCGAGAACTTTTATTTCTGCACAAAAACAACACCATGGTAGTTCTGCTGAAAACAGTGTCAGTCCGGGTTAGTTACATTCAAATCATGCAAATTAGAGTCCAAACAAGAGGAAAAGCGTTAGGAAAAGTAGATACGACAGAGACGTGTCAACTCCCCCAAGCTTAAACCTTTGCTTGTCCTCAAGCATTTCAGCTGATAAACTGAAAGTGATAAAGAAAACCTTTTACGAACTCTTTTGTTCTTGTTTACATAAATAAGCTTAAGTAGCACCCAGGTTTTCAGCAAAGATCATGACTAACCATATCAGCAATTACTCTTAAAAATTATATTAATTCATATCAATGGCATAATCAACTAGCGAGCAATAATAAGATATCTCAAATGCCAACACTTTGTCAAAACAATCATGATATAATATGACAACAGTGGTATCTCGCTAGCCCTTTCTGAGACCGCAAAACATAAATGCAGAGAACCTCCAAAGTTCAAGCAACGACTAAACATTGTAATTCATGGTAGAAAAGATCCAGTCATGATGCATCCAACATTAACTACACACAATGCATGAGGATGACAATACTGCTCTCAGATCTGGCACTTTTTTGAAGAAGGTGATGCCTCAACATAAAATTAAAAAGATAGTCCCTTCGCAGAGGGAAGAAGGGATTTGCAGAGGTGCCAGAGCTCGAAGCTCAAATCAGAGATAAATGAAATTTTGGGAAATGCACCCTTCCTATTTACGTCACGACCAAGAATTATCAATATCTTCCATGCTAAACACATTAGTGGCGGTTCCCAACCGATAAAAGTAAAGGTTTACGCCCCCTCCACCAATAAACAGACTCCACGGCTAGCCGAATCCACGAGTACCGTCCATACCAACAACAATCCTAGGGGAATTTTATTTAATTATTTGCAATTTTTGAATTCGGGACTGGCAATCCCTATTACCGCCCCTCTCGTGCAAGGACAAGTGAATAAACACTCACCGTGAGAATAACCCGCTTAGCATGGAAGATACCGACTACCCCCTGTCGCTCTATGAACAATCTAGGCACACAAAAAACAGATGTTCATTTGAAGTTTTAGAGGTGGCACATGCAAATTACTTAGAACGGCAGGGTAATACCGCATATAGGTAGATATAGTGGACTCATCTGGAACAACTAGGGTTTTAAGGATTTTGATGGACAAGCAGTATTCCCGCTTAGTACAGGCGAAGGCTAGCAAATAGGTTGAGAAGCGGCCAACTAGAGAGCGAAAACGGTCATGAACATGCATTATGAATAATGAACATTGAATACTAGCATGAGTAGGATATGGACACCATGAACATAAATATCGTAGGGGCTATGTTGGTTTTGATTCAATTACATGCATGAACATGTGCCAAGTCAAGCCACTTGAAACATTCAGAGGAGGATACCATATCATCATACTACATCACAACCAGTTTAGTGCAATGTTGACATCCAAGATAAATCATTATCCACTCCTAGCTATTTAAGAATGGCACGAGGAACTATAATCTCTAATTGTCATTGCAAACATGTTTGATCATAATGTGCTGAATCATGGATACTAGGTTAAACATATTAAAAAAAACAGAACAAGTTGAGTTCATACCTGTTTCTCTCTGCAACAGTCAATTCACCAAATATCGTCATTATTGCCTTTCACTTGCACGACCGAATGATATGAAAATAATAATAGAGCAAGAGTGCCATGGACTAAGCTAGAATCTGCAAACATTTTATTTAAAAGGAGAAGACAAAGCAATTTGAGCTCTTTGTTAGATTAACAATAATACATATGAGAGCCACTCAACATTTTCATCATGGTCTTCTCCTTGGTATGACTCAATAAAAAGAAAAGAAATTCAGAGAAACGCACTGAAATATTTTTGGAGTTTTTAGTTTTTTCTTGAAGAAAGCAAATCAAAGAAAAAGGAAAAACAAAAACAAGAAAAACTATTTACCCGGGAAAGCTCCCAACAAACAAAAGAAGAATCGAGAAATCTTTTTGGGTTTTCTTTTAATACTACAACTAATTAAACTAGAAAGAAAAACTGAAAAGAAGCAGGAAAGATTTTTTGGGATTTTCACAAAGTTTTTCAAACACACAAGAAGAAAGCGAGAAATTAAATCTAGCATGGATAATACAATGAAAAAGTGAGAACACCGGCAACTGGAATAAAATGTTTGAACATGAATATAATGTCGGTGGAATACGTACTCCCCCGAGCTTAGGCTTTTGGCCTAGCTTGGTAATCACCATTCATAGTATCCGTTCGATCCCATGTCGAAGTGTTGTGGCGGCGGCACCTGAGCGTCCCACTCCTGAGGCTCCTCCTTTGCTGCTGCCTGGTTGTTCCGGTATGCAATGATGTCCTCTGGCATGACCCGGTATCCGTTCCTGGCAATAGAATCAAACAAAGCAGGTGCAAGCAACGGGATAATATCACGGGAATTCACACTGAAAACCAGTTTGTAACAAATATTATGAAGAGAGTCAGCATCATCAGTAAACTGGTGAGGCACCATCGCCTGGTGATCTAGATAAACTCGGGACAAAGGATAATCATGTTGGCATATCTGAATGTTAAAGTGGCTCGCTAAGAGAGTAGCATAAATACCACCATGAATTTTTTCTTTATTCCTGTTGAGGTGCAAACGGCGTGCAATAATAGCCCCTAGACTAAAGGTGTAATCATCGTGTAGTGCACGACATAAAATGCCAAAGTCTGGAGCACTAAGTGCACCGACCTTCTCTCTAGCAGTTAAACACTTAGTGATGAATCGATGAATAGAGCAAAGTAATGTATAGAAGGAAACTGCAAACTAGTGGCGGTGACACTCGATACGCCTCTCTCATCTCCCACTGACAGAGTTTGATAAAAGTCCTCAAACTCCACAGGTTTAGGCCCTCTTATTTCCCCGTCAGAAGGGATCAAGCATATATCACAAAAGTTAGTGAGTGGTATCTGACGGGTTTTAGCATATAAACTAAACCGCACCTAAGGGGGATTATTCCTACTCAGAAAATGAACATTTTGCACAAAGGAATTTGTAAGGAGATGGTGTTGGTCACACTCAGCTGCGAGGAAGTCGGTCAACCCAACATTTGCAACAAACTGAGCGAACTCTTGATGGAACCCGGCCCCCTCCATGAAGGCATTATGCGGCCATTCGCACGGCTGCACCTCCGCCCTTCTTGTAGTGTTGAGGTCATCGTCCGATGATTCCCCAATGACTCCTTTGGCATTTTTCTTGGAGGCAAAATTCCTAAAGAAACTCATCTTATTCCTATAGATAAAATTTTGAAAAAATTTAGTCCACAAAATTTTAGTCAACAAAACTTCACAATATTGATAGCAACTACTCATAAGGATGCCTAGAGGCCATATTGAGCATTCAAACTACTTAGAACTCTAAGAATTCGACATGCAAGCCCATTTACAGCAGCACCAAGGGTAGCTAATTATTCAAAATATAAACCACTAAAGCAAAAACTAATTGGAGTAATGGAGGAGTCACATACCAAGTAGCAATCCCCCAAAACAGTTTCGGAAACAGAGCTTCGAGCAAAGAGATCGAAATCCGCGGGTTTGAGGGCAAGAACATGAGAGAGAGAGAGAGAGAGAGAGAGAGCTATGGTGAATTTTTTCTGGTGGTAGGGGATGACATGGGCTAAAGAGATAAGTGAGGGGACCCACGTGGGGACCACAACCCACCAGGGCACGCCTGGGGTTGCTGGGGCGCCCTGGTGTCTTGTGGTCACCAGGTGCATCCCCTCTGATGTTATTTGCACCAAAAAATCAGAAATGTTCAGAAAAAATCGTATTAAAATTTCAGGGTATTATGAGAACTTTTATTTTTGGGCACTTTTTTATTGCACGGGAAATTTAGAAAACATGATAAACATGACATTTTATTTTATATGACTAAGAAAAACAGAAAACAAAAGGTAGGGACAGAGCATTGTGCCTACTAGATTCATCAACTTCATACCTCTAAAAAATGATCCATTAATAAGGTTGATCAAGTCTTATTAACAACCACTTTCGATTAGCATGAAGCCGAAGAACTTTCGTAAAGAACTAAGTTACCTCAACGGGGATATGCATATCCCCAAAAATAAGTATATCATATTTCTTTTTGGCAGTAGGTAGAGGTAGTTGAAGACTTCCAATAGTGAGCGTCAGAGATTTTTCAATAACATTAATACCATTCACTTGGAATTGTTTCTTCAGAAAGTGCACTGTATGCTCATTACCATTGATATGAAAAGTGACTTTGCTTTTATTGCAATCAATAACAGCCCCTGCAGTATTCAAAAAGGGTCTACCAAGGATAATCGACATATTGTCGTCCTCGGGCATCTCAAGTATAACAAAGTCTGTTAAGATAGTAACATTTGCAACAACAACATCCACATCCTCACAAATACCAATAGGTATGGCAGTTGACTTGTCAGCCATTTGCAAAGATATTTCAGTAGGTGTGAGTTTATTAAAATCAAGTCTTCTATACAAAGAGAAAGGCATAACACTAACACCAGCTCCTAAATCACATAAAGCAGTTTTGACATAAATTTTTTTGATGGAGCAAGGTATAGTTGGTATTCCTGGATCTCCAAGTTTCTTAGATACTCCATCCTTAAAAGAATAATTAGCAAGCATGGTGGAGATTTCAGCTTCAGGTATTTTCCTCTTATTAGTGATGATGTCTTTCATATACTTTGCTTAAGGGGCCATCTTTAGAATATCAGTCAAGCGGGTGCGCAAAAAGACTGGCCTAAGCATTTCAGCAAAGCGTTCACATTCTTCATCATCTTTTTTCTTAGAAGGTTTAGGCGGAAAGGGCATGGGTTTCTGAACCCATGGCTCTCTTTCTTTCCCATGTTTTCTAGCCACAAAGTCTCTTTTATCACATCTTTTATTTTTGGTTTGTGTGTTATCAAGATCAACATCAGGTTGTATCTCAACATCATTATCTGGTTCTTTATCATTGTCTAGTTGAGTATCTTCATGAACATTATCATTATCATTTTCATTATCACTAGGTAAATGTTCATTACCAGATTGAGTTTCAGCGTCTGAGATAGAGACATTATTATTAGCCTCAGGAGGTTTTTCTATTGCAGGTTCACTAGAAGTATGCAAAGTCCTATCATTTTGTGACGCCCCCGGCCCGATCATGCACTATTCATACACGCAAATGCACACGATCAAGCCTAAGGACTCACGGGAAGATATCACAACACAACTCTAAAACATAAATAAAGTCATACAAGCTTTATATTACAAGCCAGGGCCTCGAGGGCTCGAATACATAAGCTTGCGAACAAGCGTCAGCGGAAGCATCAGATATCTGAGTACAGATATAAAAGGAAGTACAGAAAGGCCTTTAGAAAGGCGGGGCAAAATAAAACACTACGATCGAAAGGCGAAGGCCTCCTGCCTGGGACCCTCCGATCCTACTCCTGGTCGTCAGTCAACTCGTAGTAGTATCCATCCTCTGGGTAGTAGTAGTAGCGATCGTCGGGGCATCTGTCTCAGGGGGCTCCGTCCTCTGGTCACGTCAAACTGATATGGGGAGAAAAAGGAAAACAAAGCAACCGTGAGTACTCAGAAGTACTCAGCAAGCAAGGATCTACACTACATATGCAACATTTTCAAAGGGAGGCTGTATATGTGGACTGGGCTGCAGAAATGCCAGAATAGAGAGAAGGCCTAGTCCTATCGAAGACTAGCATCTTCAGCGGTCTTGCAGCAGTAGAAGAGAGTAGAACAATACCATATAATGTAGTAGTAATAATATCAACCTCACCCAGAGATCCTTTCTCGACTCCCTGCGAGAAAGCAATCCCAGAGCCATACATTCATCAACCTCGTCCTGAGATCCCTTCTCGACTCCCTGCGAGAAGCAATCCCAGAGCCATATATACAGGTCTCATCACAGGTATCCAGTTCTAAATTGTATCAATCAGGATACAACTCCGAGTGTCCTTTACCGTAGGACCGGCTATCGATAGAAATGTTCTTCCCTGCAGGGGTGCACCAACTTACCCAACACGCTCGATTAACTCCGGCCGGACACACTTTCCTGGGTCATGCCCGGCCTCGGCCAAACGACACATCGCAACCCTACCTATAGCTCAGCAGAGAGGTCCCCGTCGGTCTACATCCTAAGCGCTCAGAGGTCTTGGGCCATCGCCCTGTGCACTCCGAGTCGTTGCGCGCAGGGAGAAGCCTGGCACCAGGAGGGCGCCGGTCCGTCCGTGCCGCCATGCTGAATTGGACGTCTGACAGAGCTTTCGGCTGATGCTACGATGCAGAACGCCCATACTATGCCCACGTGATGGTTAGTGCTATCAGACCAGAGGCCTGCTCGGATCAAATATCCAAATCGCTAGGACTAGGGGCTTGCGGTAACGAGCAGAGACTCACGAAAGATGTGACCCCGTCGCCCCGTCTCGAGGACTTGCGGCAAGGGTTAAGAATGCCCGGCCGCGCCTCGTATTCACCACTCGGGCACCACACTGGCAACCCGCCTTCACATCACACGCGGGTACCCCTCAGGGTCGACCCGCCTTTCCAAGTAACATTGTAAAGTCCAAGTATCCGTGCGTCCATAACATCAGGGAATCCGAGGTATCACCCTCATTGAATTCCCACTCGATGTATCCGTCAAGGTGAACTAGGAGGAATCACCCTCACTGGGTCCACACTTGAGGTGTTGTACGACAGCGTCGTTATCGGAAGCGGTAAGGAGGAATCACCCTCACTGGGTCCACACTTGAGGTGTTGTACGACAGCGTCGTTATCGGAAGCGGTAAGGAGGAATCACCCTCGATGACCACGACCGAATAGCTACTCTACAGAGTTAACATCAGAAGTGCTACAAGAGGTTTCACCCTCGGCACTCGATAGTAACGCTGCAGTGTCGTTACAACTAAGGGGTGATGTGCGGTGTCGGGGCCTGGTCTTCAATCCCGTTGATCGGGTCTTCTGACGATCCAGCGCGGCAGTCGGGATAAGTGGGGTCACTGATAGGTCTCTACCCAGCCTAGACTAAACAGTTTAGGATATGTAGGTAATTATCAACAGCAGGTTACAATGAACAGGCTATGCATCAGAATAGGTAAAGCAGCAGCAGAAGTAATTCTAATGCAAGCATGAGAAATTAGAATGGGCGATATCGGTATGCTCAAGGGAGGGGCTTGCCTGGTTGCTCGGCGGCAAGGGCAAGGTCGTCTATGGTGTCTTCGGGATCCGGAGCTGCGTCGGTCTCGGGGACGACGTCGGGGTCGGGGGCTATCGAGAGAGAAGAGGGGGAGGAAACAGTATAAATATATAGCAAACATGAGCATGACAAATACAATACACGGTGCTAGGGGTAGTCTAACGCAGCATCACACGTAACAGACGGAGCGGGAGAATATCTGACGATATTTTCCGGGTCTTTGGAATTATCGGACAGAGGATAAGAGGGGAACGGTTGCAAGTTCGGATAGTTAGGGACGCGTGACGGACGAACGGACCGCGTATTCAGATTCGTCTCGTCGTTCTGAGCAACTTTCATGTACAAAGTATTTTCATCTGAGCTACGGATTATTTTATATGATTTTCTAAAGTTTTTATTAATTTCTGGAATTTAATTAATTATTTAAATTAACATTATCCGAAACAGTGTCTTGCTGACGTCAGCATGACGTCAGCATGACGTCAGGACCAGTGGGTCCCACCTGTCATAGGCTGTTAGGTTAATTAGTGATTAACTAATTAATTTACTGTTTAATTAACACTAACTACTTAATTAGATTAACCTAATCAGGATTAATTAACTTAATTAATTAACTAATTAATTATTTAATTAATTAATTATTTTTATTTATTTTAAATATTATTTTTTTATTACATTTTCTTTTAATTCGTTTTTAGGGGCTGGGCCCCATCTGTCATTGCCTCAGGGGGGGCAGGGCCCACCGGTCAGTGGCACGTGGCCACCGGGGCGGTGCGTGCGCGCGAGCGCTGCGGGCGCGGCGCGGCGGGCGCGGGGCGTGTCAGGCACGCGCGCGCAGGCAACGGTAGGGGCGAGCGGCGGAGCAGAGCTGCAGCGGCAGCAGCGCGAGGGCGGCGGACGGCGAGGAGCTCCGGTGGAGCAGCGGCAGGGCGCGCGTGCGAGGGGTGAGGCCACGGGGCGCGGGCGGTGGTTGCGGGGCGAAGTGGGGAAGGTGGTACGCGGTCAGGGTGCAGGGGGCGAGGGGAAACGGCGGGCCGAGCGTGGCTTCGGCCAAGGCGGCCACGGGCAGGGACGAGGGGAGCCGGGCGCGGCCCGGTGGTGCGAGGTGCGTGCGCCAGCGCGGTGGCGGGACGACGGCCCGGCGCGCGAGCGCGCGAGGTGTGCACGGGGGCGGGGGGAGGAGACGAGGGAGGCAGCGCCAGGGCTCACCCCCGTTGTAGATGTGCGCCGGCGAGGCTCGGTGATGGCCGGCGATGGAGAGACGGGGACGGCGGCGTGCGACGGCGAAGGCCAAGGAGGAGCGCGCGGGGGGCTCGGGGAAGACGGCGCGGTGCAGGAGGGAGATGCAGGAGGCCGGGAGGGACGGCGCCGGCGACGTGACTCCGCGGAGGAGGACGGAGGCACGGCGGGGCGGCGACCGGCGGCGTCGGGGCCAGTTCCCCCCGATCTGGATCGAGAGGAACGGAGAGAGGAGAGGGATTCGTTCGGGGGGGGTGGGGTGTCGGTGGGCTAGGGTTACGGGGAGTGAGGGGATAAGGGGATGGGGTGGGCCGGCCAGGGGGGAATGGGCCGGCCTGGTTGGTGGCCTGGTGGCCAGCTGGGCCACGGCCCAGTTGGTCCGGGGGGGGGGCTTTTCCTTTTTCTTTTCTTTTCTCCTTTTATTTATCCATACCCCTGTTTTGTAAATAGTTAGGGCTCAAATTGAATTTTGTAAAACATGTGACCTGGTCCATAAATACCAGTGCTTTATTCCCTAACACCTAAAATTAGTTTGGGCAAAACATCATTTCATACTTAAATTAGATTTAATAAATGGTTATTAAATATTGTTTTTAGTCGCTGTTTGAAGATGTTTGAGTCACTTACCCAACTCCAATGATGTTGGTTTCAATTTTAGAATTGTCTCTGATTTATTTGCTATTTAATGAACAATTTAGTTTCTATGTTGGACAACTTTTATTTTCCACTTTCATTTAAATTTGAATTTTGACTTGGGAGTTGAAAAGCAATATGATGTTAAAGATGATTATGCATTGTTAATCATGCTGACTTGGCATTATCAAAAGGGTGATTACTGTAGTTAACCACCGGGGGTGTTACAAATCTCCTCTACTAACAAGAATTCTCGTCCCGAGAATTAAGAAGTAGAAGGAAAAAGTTCGGGGTATTCCGCACGAAGATTATCCTCGCGTTCCCAAGTGGCTTCATTTTCAGTATGATTTGACCACTGCACTTTGAGGAACTTGGTAACCTTCTGACGGGTTCGACGTTCAGCTTCATCGAGAATGCGGATCGGATGCTCCTTATAAGATAGATCATCTTGTAATTCAAGCATCTCGTGATCCACAGATCGGTGCGGAGATTCCTTGAAACATTTACGAAGTTGCGACACATGGAAGACGTCGTGGATATGAGAGAATTGCGGCGGCAATTCCAATTTATATGCCACTTGACCACGTCTTGCAACAAATGCGGAAAGGACCAATGTAGCGTGGAGCTAACTTGCCCTTGATTCCAAAACGGTGAGTGCCTTTCATAGGAGTGACACGAAGATAAGCTTGATCACCAGGTTGATAAGTCAAACCCCATCGTTTGCGATCATAGTTGCTCTTCTGGCGGTCCTGAGCCGCCTTGAGATTTTCCCGGACAATTCGGACTTGTTCTTCGGCGTGTTGAATAATATCTGGACCCACGAGCGGTCGTTCCCCAGTTTCTGACCAATTCAGAGGGGTTCGACACTTACGTCCATAGAGAACTTCAAAGGGGGCCATTTTCAAGCTGGCTTGATAGCTGTTGTTATAGGAGAACTCGGCATATGGAAGAGATTCTTCCCACTTCTTGCCGAAAGAAACAACACAAGCTCGTAGCATGTCTTCAAGCACTTGATTAACTCGTTCAACTTGGCCTTGGGATTGAGGATGATAAGCTGAACTCCAGGTGATATGAGTTCCCATAGCCTTTTGGAAACTTTCCCAGAAATGACCAGTGAATATGCTGCCACGGTCTGAACTGATCTCTTTCGGAATACCGTGGAGTGAAACAATTCTGGAGATATATAACTCTGCTAACTGACTAGCAGTGATCGTCTCCTTGACAGGCAGAAAGTGTGCAACTTTAGAGAGTTGGTCGACAACGACAAGAATAGCATCGTGACCCTTCTGTGACCTGGGAAGTCCTGTAATGAAATGCATCTGAACCTTATCCCATTTCCATAAAGGAATAGGTAACGGTTGCAGAATTCCAGCAGGCTTCTGATGTTCTGCTTTAATGCGACGACACACATCACATTCAGCAACATAACGAGCAATGTCTTGCTTCATTCTGGACCACCAGTACCTTTGACGGAGATCACGATACATCTTGGTGCTACCCGGATGAATAGACAGCGGGGTATCATGTGCCTCCTTCATAACTTTGTCAGTCATAAGCTCGAAGCGAGGTACGACAATGCGGTCTCTGAAATACAAGGTTCCATCTTCAGACAGCGAGAAATCCCTGTACTTTACAAGGTGAAGGTCTTTCTTCATCAAATCAATTTCAGCATCTTTAGCTTGCGCATTCTTAACAGCTTTCTCAAGGTCTGGTTCAACAACCAAGGTTTTTAGGTATCCTTGGGGAACTATCTCGAGATTTAGCTTTCGAAGCTCTTCATACAGAAGTGGTTGCTGTAGCTGAACCTCAAGTTCGCAGCAATAGGATTTGCGGCTCAACGCATCAGCCATTACATTAGCCTTGCCAGGGGTATAAGAAATACCCAAGTCATAGTCCGCAATGGTCTCCATCCATCTTTGCTGACGGAGATTCAGAGATGGCTGAGTGAACAAGTACTTCAAACTTTTATGATCCGTGTAGATCTCGCAACGATTACCGAGGAGATAATGTCGCCACAACTGCAGTGCATAGATGACAGCAGCTAGTTCTAGATCATGTACCGGATAATTCTCTTCATGCGGTCGCAACTAACGAGAGCCATAGGCAATCACTTTACGCTCTTGCATTAGGATACAGCCTAATCCTTCACGGGATGCGTCACAATAGATCACAAAGTCTTTGCGAGAATCTGGAGGAGCTAGTACTGGGGTATTATAACGGATTGACATCTGCCCCAGTGGATAAAGAATGTACTCTGGATGTATCCCTGCTCGAACAGCTGGTAGCTGCGTCGCAGGGTGTGGTGGAAACAAACGATCCATCTGAAACAGAGGAAACTCATGATTGTCAAAAGACAAGGAGAAGTATAACCGATCTCGGAGAGAAAGGTTAAACAAAACAATGGAAAGGAAAATGATTATCAGACTAATCAGATCAATGTCAGGGAAATCGCACATATATCCAGCTCTCCGGGTGGACGAGAATTACGAGATCCTAAGTGTCGGCGTTAGTAAACTTTAGTTAACCCGAAAGGAAGAGAGGTCAGAGTCCCAGAGTAAAGATGAGGAATAAAAGATACTAATACCACCCAATTGGCGACGTGGGCCCGTAAGCCACACAGCCAAGTTAGTAAAACAGTTTTCGGTTTCTACACTCAAGTTCGGCCAAGGAGTTGGAAAGGGGGTTCCTACAGGCAGTCGGCTCTGATACCAACTTGTGACGCCCCCGGCCCGATCGTGCACTATTCATACACGCAAATGCACACGATCAAGCCTAAGGACTCACGGGAAGATATCACAACACAACTCTAAAACATAAATAAAGTCATACAAGCTTTATATTACAAGCCAGGGCCTCGAGGGCTCGAATACATAAGCTTGCGAACAAGCGTCAGCGGAAGCATCAGATATCTGAGTACAGATATAAAAGGAAGTACAGAAAGGCCTTTAGAAAGGCGGGGCAAAATAAAACACTACGATCGAAAGGCGAAGGCCTCCTGCCTGGGACCCTCCGATCCTACTCCTGGTCGTCAGTCAACTCGTAGTAGTATCCATCCTCTGGGTAGTAGTAGTAGCGATCGTCGGGGCATCTGTCTCAGGGGGCTCCGTCCTCTGGTCACGTCAAACTGATATGGGGAGAAAAAGGAAAACAAAGCAACCGTGAGTACTCAGAAGTACTCAGCAAGCAAGGATCTACACTACATATGCAACATTTTCAAAGGGAGGCTGTATATGTGGACTGGGCTGCAGAAATGCCAGAATAGAGAGAAGGCCTAGTCCTATCGAAGACTAGCATCTTCAGCGGTCTTGCAGCAGTAGAAGAGAGTAGAACAATACCATATAATGTAGTAGTAATAATATCAACCTCACCCAGAGATCCTTTCTCGACTCCCTGCGAGAAAGCAATCCCAGAGCCATACATTCATCAACCTCGTCCTGAGATCCCTTCTCGACTCCCTGCGAGAAGCAATCCCAGAGCCATATATACAGGTCTCATCACAGGTATCCAGTTCTAAATTGTATCAATCAGGATACAACTCCGAGTGTCCTTTACCGTAGGACCGGCTATCGATAGAAATGTTCTTCCCTGCAGGGGTGCACCAACTTACCCAACACGCTCGATTAACTCCGGCCGGACACACTTTCCTGGGTCATGCCCGGCCTCGGCCAAACGACACATCGCAACCCTACCTATAGCTCAGCAGAGAGGTCCCCGTCGGTCTACATCCTAAGCGCTCAGAGGTCTTGGGCCATCGCCCTGTGCACTCCGAGTCGTTGCGCGCAGGGAGAAGCCTGGCACCAGGAGGGCGCCGGTCCGTCCGTGCCGCCATGCTGAATTGGACGTCTGACAGAGCTTTCGGCTGATGCTACGATGCAGAACGCCCATACTATGCCCACGTGATGGTTAGTGCTATCAGACCAGAGGCCTGCTCGGATCAAATATCCAAATCGCTAGGACTAGGGGCTTGCGGTAACGAGCAGAGACTCACGAAAGATGTGACCCCGTCGCCCCGTCTCGAGGACTTGCGGCAAGGGTTAAGAATGCCCGGCCGCGCCTCGTATTCACCACTCGGGCACCACACTGGCAACCCGCCTTCACATCACACGCGGGTACCCCTCAGGGTCGACCCGCCTTTCCAAGTAACATTGTAAAGTCCAAGTATCCGTGCGTCCATAACATCAGGGAATCCGAGGTATCACCCTCATTGAATTCCCACTCGATGTATCCGTCAAGGTGAACTAGGAGGAATCACCCTCACTGGGTCCACACTTGAGGTGTTGTACGACAGCGTCGTTATCGGAAGCGGTAAGGAGGAATCACCCTCACTGGGTCCACACTTGAGGTGTTGTACGACAGCGTCGTTATCGGAAGCGGTAAGGAGGAATCACCCTCGATGACCACGGCCGAATAGCTACTCTACAGAGTTAACATCAGAAGTGCTACAAGAGGTTTCACCCTCGGCACTCGATAGTAACGCTGCAGTGTCGTTACAACTAAGGGGGGTGATGTGCGGTGTCGGGGCCTGGTCTTCAATCCCGTTGATCGGGTCTTCTGACGATCCAGCGCGGCAGTCGGGATAAGTGGGGTCACTGATAGGTCTCTACCCAGCCTAGACTAAACAGTTTAGGATATGTAGGTAATTATCAACAGCAGGTTACAATGAACAGGCTATGCATCAGAATAGGTAAAGCAGCAGCAGAAGTAATTCTAATGCAAGCATGAGAAATTAGAATGGGCGATATCGGTATGCTCAAGGGAGGGGCTTGCCTGGTTGCTCGGCGGCAAGGGCAAGGTCGTCTATGGTGTCTTCGGGATCCGGAGCTGCGTCGGTCTCGGGGACGACGTCGGGGTCGGGGGCTATCGAGAGAGAAGAGGGGGAGGAAACAGTATAAATATATAGCAAACATGAGCATGACAAATACGATACACGGTGCTAGGGGTAGTCTAACGCAGCATCACACGTAACAGACGGAGCGGGAGAATATCTGACGATATTTTCCGGGTCTTTGGAATTATCGGACAGAGGATAAGAGGGGAACGGTTGCAAGTTCGGATAGTTAGGGACGCGTGACGGTCGAACGGACCGCGTATTCAGATTCGTCTCGTCGTTCTGAGCAACTTTCATGTACAAAGTATTTTCATCTGAGCTACGGATTATTTTATATGATTTTCTAAAGTTTTTATTAATTTCTGGAATTTAATTAATTATTTAAATTAACATTATCCGAAACAGTGTCTTGCTGACGTCAGCATGACGTCAGCATGACGTCAGGACCAGTGGGTCCCACCTGTCATAGGCTGTTAGGTTAATTAGTGATTAACTAATTAATTTACTGTTTAATTAACACTAACTACTTAATTAGATTAACCTAATCAGGATTAATTAACTTAATTAATTAACTAATTAATTATTTAATTATTTTTATTTATTTTAAATATTATTTTTTTTATTACATTTTCTTTTAATTCGTTTTTAGGGGCTGGGCCCCATCTGTCATTGCCTCAGGGGGGCAGGGCCCACCGGTCAGTGGCACGGCCGGACATGTCCGGGTTGTGCCCGTTTGGGCACCGGACATGTCCGGTGCGCATACGGGCGCACGGGTGCGGCCAGCGGGTGAGGCGGAGACGGGCGCCGGCGTGAGCAGGGCCGCGCGCGGGCGGGAGGCGAGCGCGGGCGGGGCAGGGGCGGCCGGGCGCGGTGGCCCGTCGGACGGCGAGCGGCGGCGCGGTGGAGCCGGGGCAGCGCGGGCGCCTGTGCATGCGCGAGCAGGCGCGGGCGAGCGCGCACGCGCGGTGAGGCAGGGACGCGGGCGGAGCGCGACGAGGGCGATGCGGTGCCGCGGCGTCAGGGAGAGGAGAGAGGAGAGGAGAGGGGCGCGGCTCACAGGGGGCCGGACGGGGATGATGGGAGGCGAGGAGGAAGCGACGGCGACGATGCGGCCGAGTCGGCGGACGGCGTCGGGCAGCGGAGCGGTGTGCGAGCGCTCGCTGAGGCGATTCGGTGAGGAGACGGGGAGGCGAAGGTAGGCAGACGGACGTAGAGAGGGGGCGGCGAGGGGAGGAATCAGGAGGCGAGCAGCGGCGGGGAGCGCGGCGACGGGCGACGGGATCGGGGCGCCTCTGCCCCGGTCCGATCCAGGGGAGGGGGGTCGAGTGGAGGAGGCGGGTAGGAGAGGCGACAGGCGAGGCAGATCGGCAGGGGGAGGCGGGCGGGGACGGCCGGCGAGGTGGAGGGGCGAAGTCGGGGACGGCTTCGGGCGACGTGAGGTGGCGCCGGGCGCCGAGGGCGCGGGTGAGGCGCGGGGCTGCGAGCGTGGCAAGGAGGAGGAGGCGGTCGCGGCGGGGAGGCAGAGGCCGGCGATGGCGTCGGAGAAGGCCGGCCGGCGACGGGCGCCGAGGCGCGGGGCGACGGGGTTCGATCCCGATCCAGAATTTCTGGATCGGGGATCGGGGGGGGGGGGGGGGGGGGGGAGAGGAGCGAGGGGGGGATTAGGGTTTCGGTGGGGAGGGGGTTAAGGGAGAGTGGGGGTGGGCCGGCCTGGGTGGTGGCCTGGTGGCCAGCTGGGCCACGGCCCAGTTGGTCCGAGGGGGGGGGGGGATTTCCTTTTTTTTTTATATTATTTATTTTCCTTTGCTGTTTTCTCTTTTATTTTTATTCCAAAGGACTTTTGTAAAATACGAGACTTGCTCCATTATTTACAGTGCATTATCTGTCACTGCTAGAAATTGGTTTGGGGTCCATATCTTTTTGTTTGGATTTTATTTAAATTGAAAAAGGATTGAATAGTGCTATGTTGCTGCTGTTTCTAGTTGTTCGAGTCCTTTTACAATTCCAACTAATGTTGCAATCATTTTTATAAATGCTATGGGAATATTTGCAACATGAGGCACATTTTAGTTTTCCAGTTTGAACAACTTTTATTTTCCACTTTCATTTAAATTTGGATTTTGAGTTAGAAGCTGAAATGCATTATGATGCAAATGATGATCAGACACTGTTAATCATGCTGACGTGGCATAATCAAAATGGGATTACTGTAGTTAACCACTGGGGGTGTTACACATTTCTTCTGCTTGTTCAACAGTTCATTTCCTCAGCTTGTTCAACAGTTCATTTCCTGAAAACACAACCAACACAACTATCTATGAAGTCCCTAGAAGCATCGGTTTGTCCATTATAGAAGATATCTAGTATTTCATTTTTATTAAGTGGATGATCAGGCAAAGCATTAACAATTGGAGAAGCCTCCCCCAAGCTTGGGAAGACTCTCTTCTTCAATTTGCACAAAGTTAAATATTTCCTGTAAGGCAGCTTGTTTCTTATGGGCAGTAAAATATTTTCCAGAGAAGTAATAAATCATATCCTGGGGACTACGCACACAACCAGGAGCAAGAGTATTGTACCATACCTTAGCATCTCCCTTTAATGAGAACGGAAATAATTTGAGAATATAGTAAAAGCGAATCTTCTCATCATGAGCAAAAAGGGTGGCTATATCATTTAACTTAGTGAGATGTGCCACGACAGTTTCAGTTTCATAACCATGGAAAGGATCAGATTCAACCAAAGTAATTAACTCTGGGTCGACAGAGAATTCATAATCCTTATCAGTAACAAAGATAGGTGAAGTAGCAAACTTAGGATCACATTTCATTCTAGCGTTCAAATATTTTTCTTTCAGTTTGCATAGTAATTTCTTAAGATCATCCCTATCATTGCAAGCAAGAAAATCTCTAGCTATCTCCTCATCCATAACATAACCTTCATGTATCTTAGAAAATTCATATCTAGGAGAACACGGTCTACTAGGTGTTTCAAGTTTTTTAGTTTCAAGTACTTCATCAGCTTCAGTAATTTCATAAGTTTCAACATTTTCAATATCTTTAGTTCTAGCAATTTGTTCATCAAGAAATTCACCTAGTGGCACATTATCATCGAGCAAGGTACTAGCATCATCATGAGTAGCATTCATAGCAGAAGTAGCATCATCAATAAGTTGCGACATAGCAGGATTAATAGCATGTGGGGGTGTTGCAAGTTTACTCAAAATAGAAGGTGAATCAAGTGCAGAGCTAGATGGTAGTTCCTTACCTCCCATCGTCTTAGAGGAAAAAAATCTTGGTTTTGGTATCCTTCAAATTATTAATAGTGATAAATATAAATCCCAAGTGACTCAACAAATATAGCTATGCTCCGCGGCAATGGTTTTCGAGGGTAAAGTATTCAACCCAAATTTATAGATTCGACACAAGGGGAGCCAAAGAATATTTGCGAATATTAGCAGTTGAGTTGTCAATTCAACCACTCCTGGAGATTAAATATCTACAGCATAGTGATTAGTAGCACAGTAGTATGATAGTTTTGGTAGCAGTGGTGACAGTAACAGTAGCAGTAACACTAGTAGCAATGGTTTTGTAGCAAGTGTAACAGTAACAACAGTAGTAGTAACTTAGCAAGAACAATATGTGGAAAACTCGTAGGCATTGGATCGGTAAATTCGTCGCATGATATTCATCATAAAACAGTCATAACCTAGGGCAATACAGAACTAGCTCCAGTTCATAAATGTAATGTAGGCATGTATTCCGTAAATAGTCATACGTGCGTATGGAAAAGAACTTGTATGACATCTTTTATCCTAGCCTCTTGTGGCAGCGGGGTCCATAAGGAAACTAAGGGATATTAAGGCCTCCTTTTAATAAAGAACTAGAACAAAGCATTAACACATTGTGAATACAAGAACTCCTCAAACTACGGTCATCACCGGAAAGTATCCCAATTACTGTCACCGCGGGGTTTACGGATCATAACACGTAGCAGGTTCATATAACTTGCAAGATCGGATCTAGAACATAGATATAATGGTGAAAACATAAACGATTCAGATCTGAAATCATGGCACTCAGGCCCTAGTGACAAGCATTAATCATGGCAAAGTCATAGCAACATGAATCTCAGAACATAGTGGATACTAGGGATCAAGCCCTAAAAAAATAACACGATTACATGATGAATCGCATCCAACTCCTCACCGACCAGTGAGACTACGAAGGAATTACTCACTCCCGGTGGGGAGCATCATGGAATTGGCGTTGAAGGAGGGTTGGTGATGACGAAGACTGAAGATTCCCCTCTCCGGAGCCCCGAACGGGCTCCAGATCTGGCCTGCCGATGAAGAACAGGAGGCGGCGGCGGCTTCCTATCGTGAAACGCGATGAAACTTCCTCCCCTATTTTTTCTCCAAAAATAGGTATTTATGGAGTTGGAATTAGGGTCCGCGGGGCCACGAGGTGGGCACAACCCACCAGGGCGCGCCAGAGGGGGGCGCCTTGGTGTCTTGTGCCAAGCCAGGGGCCCCTCTCCGGTGGTTCTTCACTCCAGTATTTTTCTTTTATTGTGAAAAAATTCTCCAAAAAGTTTTGTTCCATTCCGAGAACTTTTATTTTTTCACAAAAACAACACCATGGTAGTTTTACTGAAAATAGCGTCAGTCCGGGTTAGTTTCATTCAAATCATGCAAATTAGAGTCCAAAACAAGAGCAAAAGCGTTAGGAAAAGTAGATACGACGGAGACGTATCATTATGGAACTATGGGCATGAGTTGAGGATATCCAATCCAGGCAACACTTTCTTTGTTGAGCTTGCTGATGATGGTCAGCTTAGGAAATGTTATTTCTCATTTGATGCACGTAGGAGGGGGTTTCTATCTACTTGTAGGCTAACGATCTTTCTTGATGGAGCCCATTTGAAAACCCTATTTGGAGGCATTCTCTTCACAGCTATTGGAATGGACCCACAATGATGATTGCATCTTTCCAATAGCTTTTGGCATTGTCAAAGTTGAGAATACAAGAAGTTGGAGGTCGTTCTTGACTGCTTTGAAAGAAGACCTGGGCATTATGAACACCTCTCGATGGAGCATTATGTCAAACAAACAGAAAGTAAGATCATATGTCTCATGTATTTTATTAATGCTCACATGCATTTTATTGTTACAATCAATTAAGTATGCTTACACTGCTTTATCTCAACTAGTGATTAATTAGGGTTTTTAAGGAACTGCTTAATGACTCGGAGCCAATAAAAACCACATTGCAATACCTTATGTGCAGTTTTGTCTCAAGCATGGTATGCTCCGTATGCACCAAAGTGGCACTTTCTCAAGGTTTGTTCCTGCTCGTGCTCAGGTATAAAACATCTAATAATACCATCTACTCCTTCATATAAATGTGGGTCATCCCAAAAGTAATCTCTCAAGTCAAAGAAGAACTTTTTCTTTTGTTGATAAGTGTAATTAGGTGGTATATATTTAGCGACAATGAAATTAGCATAATTCGCATACCAAGGGTTATCACGAGAAGAGGAAGCATTAATAATAGCTAATTGCTCATTAGGGAAACTATCATTAACAGGTATTGGGTCATCAAGAATATTTTCCATCCTAGACAAATTATCTGCAACAAGATTATCGGCTCCCTTTTTATCAGCAATGCGCAAATCAAACTCTTGTAATAAAAGAACCCACATAAAAAAACCCTAGGCTTAGCATATTTCTATCCATAAGATATTTAATAGCAGCACGATCAGTGTGAATAGTAACTTTAGAATCAACAATATAAGGTGTGAACTTATCACAAGCAAACACAACTACTAGAAATTCTTTTTTAGTAGTAGCATAATTTTTTGGAGCGTTGTCCAATGTTTTACTAGCATAATGAAGAACATTTAATTTCTTATCAACTTTTTGACCAAGAACAATACCAATAGCATAATCACTAGCATCACACATAATTTCAAAAGGTAAATTCCAATCAGGTGGTTGACCAATAAGAGCAGTGATCAAAACTTTCTTAAGTATTTCAAAGGCTTCTACGCAATCATCATAAAAAACAAATGGAACATTTTTTCTTATACATTTGATATCTTTAGGACACGGCATTTTCTCAATGGCATCGACTTTAGTTTTGTCTATTTCAATGCCTTTTTAAGAAAATTTATGACCAAGGACTATACCTTCATTCAACATAAAATGACACTTTCTCCACTTCAAGACAAGACTAGTCTCTTCACATCTCTGCAAATCTCTATCAATTGCTCAAATAGTCATCAAAATAAGTTTCATAGACGAAAAAATCATCCATGAAGACCTCAACAATTTTTTCACAGAAATCAGAGAATATAGTAGTCATACATCTTTGAAATGTAGAAGGTGCATTAATAAACCAAAAGGCATATGTCTATAAGCATAAGTTTCATAGAAGGTGCATTTTCATGATCTAGCGAATATTGCTCTAAAGGATCAGTAGGAGGCATGACAATGGAAGCAAGACTATTAATATCAACTTTATTAGGTAAATCTTTATCATGAGTTTGTCTTGTGAACTTAGAAATATTAAATTCATGAGATACATCACCAAACGTATCCTTAACACAGTCTATTCAAAAAGGGTCTACCAAATATAATGGGACAAAAATTATCTTGTTATGATCCAAGTACTAGAAAATTAGTAGGGTATTTGATATTACCACACAAGACTTCAACATCTCTAACAATCCCAAGCGGTGAAATGGTATCCCTATTTGCAAGCTTAATAGTAACATCAATCTCTTCTATCTCAATAGGGGAAATATCATGCATAACCTCTTGATAGAGAGAGAAAGGAAGAGAACTTATACTAGCACCCATATCACATAAATAATGATAGCAATTATCTCCATTCTTAAAAGAAACGACATGCCTGCCAACAACTTTCTTATTCTTATCTAGCTCATCCCATTCATTTCTTACTGGTTAGCAATTCTAGCAGCTTCATCATAGAAATAAATATTATGCCCATGAATATTATCAACCAATAGATCTTTAACCATTGCAACTGAAGGTTCTACTTTAATTTGTTCAGAGGGTTTAGGTGTTTTAACATAACTCTTACAAACCATAGTTCTAGCCTTAGCATGTTCTTTAATTCTAATAGGAAACGGGCTTGTCAATATAAGCAGTAGACCCAGCAAGATTAGCAGAATATGTTAGTATTTTAGTATTAGCAATAATTGGTTCTTCACAAATATATTTAATAGGTTGATGAAATTTAAACCCTTCTCTTTGGAAGATCAACACGAGCAACAAAAGATTCACAAAATATGGCTACGATCTAAAAATCGAGTCCATATTTTTCACTAAGCTTAATAAAAACATATGTTTCTACAAAATCGAGTCCATATTCAAGATTTATACCTGACTCTTTACCTTTGTTGACCACCCAATCTCTAGAGTTCTGTTTAATTCTTTCAATAAAATCCCATTTGAGTTCAACACTTCTTTTTGTAAAAGAACCCTCATAAGAAGAATCAAGCATTGTTTTATCATTATGAGGAAGGCGAGATTTTTTTTTTGAATAATCATATCTCTTGAGAGCTCATGATTGGAGCATTTGAGAATCATGTCCTTAAGCCTCCCCCAAGCTTGAGTGATACTTTCTCCTTCATGTGGCCAAAGATTATAGATAAAATTCTGATCATGATGAACCAAGTGCATATAAATTTTTATGGAATTCCGGCTTCAATTGGTTCCAGTCCCATGAATCAAAATCATCCAGTAGCATATACCATGCCAATGAGTTTCCCTCCAAAGTTAAAGGGAATAAATTATTTTTAACTTCATCGCTTGATGAACCTGCAAGCTTACACAATCCACAATGTTCATCCATATAGATTAAGTGCAACTCAGCATGTATTGTTCCATCTCCTGCATATGGATTGACATGCAATCTTTCCAAAATACTAAGAGGGATTTCATAACAAATATTTTCAGAAGGTGGAGGCCCAACTCTTAATTACCACTTGTTCTTGAGGTGAAGATACCCCGAACAAGCCTCTCAAAGGATTGTCTTCCATAGTGACAATCGAAGATAAAATTCAGCATGTATTATAAATATTTCCTTACCAAATTCATCAAGAGCGCTTCACTCCCCGGCAACAACACCAAAAAAGAGTCTTGTTGACCCACGAGTATAGGGGATCAATCATAGTCTATTTGATAAGTGAGAGTGTGAAACCCAACGAGGAGCAGAAAGAATCAATAAACAATTTTTAGCAAGGTAATCTCTGCAAGTGTTGTAAAGTAGTTGTGGTAGATAGTTTGATAGCAAGATAAGTCATAACAAGTAACAAGTACAAAATATGACAAGGTGCAGCAAGGTGCCCAATCCTTATTATTGCTAACGACAAGTCGAAGGAACTTCTTATAGTGATTAAAGCATTCTCAAGGACACACGAGAGTTTCATCTATACTTACTTTCACAATGATTCATCGACTTGCATTCATTGCTTTGGTATGTTATTATGTGGGTGGACCGGTACTACGATGTTGTTCTTAATAGAACATACAACCTACTTATAATTATCTCTTCCATGCATGCATCCGCAAATACAAGAGAAGAATTAAGATAAATCTAACCATAGTAGTCAACAAAAGGAGCCAAATCAGCCCCTTGCGGAACAACTCATAAACAGGGGTTTAGGTTTCCATCACTCCTGCAACCCATCGTATACAAACTAATTCCACAATGCCTTCCCCTAGGCCCAAACATGGTGAATTGTCATGTAGTCAACGTTGACACGACACTACTAGAGGAAGAACAACATAGCACATCATCAAAACATTGAACGAAAACAAACTTCACATGATTTCTGCCATGTTCTCAAGAACAAACGGAACTACTCACAAAGCATAATTGTCTTCACGACTAGAGGATATAAATATGTGATTAACAATCTAAACATGTGATCTTCCACCTAGTAAACCAACTAACATCAACTACAAGATGTAATCAACAGTACTAGCAATCCCCCAAGGTACCAATATGTGGTTTGATACAAAGATTGGATACAAGAGATGAACTAGGGTTTGGAGATGAGATGGTGCTAGTGAAGATGTTGATGGTGATGAGTCCTCCCACGATGAGAGGAATGTTGGTGATGATGATGGCTTCGATTTTCCCCTCACAGAGGGAAGTATCCCCTTCAGAATTGCTCCGCCTAGGTTCCACCTCAAGATGGTAGCAACTCATCCCGAAAGTCTTCTTCTGATTTTTTCTAGAGCAAATGGCTTCATATAGCAGAAGATAAGTATTCGGCGGGCCTCGAGAGAGCCCACAAGCTTAGGTGTCACGCCCCCTGCACTTGTGCCCCCCTCGAGACACCGCTCTGGTACTTATTTATTCTAGTATTTTTTATGTATTCCAACAAATATTTTCCATAAGTTTTTAGGTTAATTGGAACTCTGGAGAATGGCTATCTTTGTTGTATCTTATTCATGTCATAATTCCAGTTGTCGGCAATCTCCCTCTTTTGATGTATCTCGCAATTTAAGACACAAAAGGCATTATATTTGCATCAAAAAGTGAAATATAACTTTAAATCAATAAAAAGAATAGTTGGAAAACATGATGCAAAATGGACTTATCAGATCACATAGCTGGGATTCCCTAGCTGTCCATACCCCCTCCCGCTTGCGTCATCCCCTCCCTGGAGACGTAGTTTTATCCCTAATCTAACTCCCTTTCTCGTGCTTGCAGGAAACCCTTGGCCCGGCCTCCATACCAGGCGACGACATAATGGCATCATTCCCTTCTTGCAGGGATTGTCTTATTGCTCGAGGAGTCCCGGTGGTGCGACTTGAGTCGATGTTGGCTTCTGCTCTGGGTGTGGGCCTCCAAGGCGCAATGTACACCATCGTTGGTGCTCTCTCGATGACGCCTTCTCTAGGTCTACTAAGGCCATGTTGTCCACCTACCAACTACCTCTTGGCGCAATTGGTGCGGGTGATCTATTACGTACATGCTACCAACTCCTCATTTAGGAGGAGAGATTCTTACAACATGCACTCACCCACCTCACCAGGTCATGCATGTCTGCCACATCATGATTAGTCACGTAATTATCCATGTCCTGCATCTTAGACAAACTGGTGTCCTTAGCATGTCATCTTATTCATTTACTAATTGAACGGTAGATATTGATCGTTAGGATGTATTAAAGAATGAAAATATGAATTGAAGAAGGCAATACCTGTATACAAGTATTGGCAGGTGTGTCGTCTATCGTAAATAATATAGCATTTTTCTTGAAAAACACCACAATTTTATAAGACATTTTGGACATATGTTTATGGGAATAAAAAAAGAATAACAAATATTAGTCTCAAAGTTTGACTTCACATGTTTTTTCATTTAAAAAATTAATTTAGTTTATTTCGGGAATCCTTGAACCCTTAAGTTGCCAACTTCACAAAAATAAATGTTAGGATGTAGTAATATTATTTCAATAGCTACCTACCTTTTAGTGTTTCTGCAACACTGAGGGGGGAATCATCTAATTTGATCAAAGCATGGATTGTAATCCATACAATAATGTACATAATATAGCTATGCTTTTTCTCTTTAACAATTGCATGGAAGACCTAGTCCAAATAAGGTCCACATCGACCCAGAGTTCAGATTGAAGGAACCTGGAAGCTATAGGTAACACCATCACATTGTACTTACTTAATTAGATGACATGTGTCATCAAGGACGGACCCATCCCGCAAATTCAGTTAGGGCCCAAATGCATGGGGCACAGATATTTACCAAACTGGAGCCCAAGTAGTAAAATATTGGGCTTCATTGCAGGAAAAATACAAATTTACTAAGGGGCCTTAGGCCCCTGCTCAGCCCAATGTGGGTCCGCCCTTCTATGCCATTCATATTTGAAAAATCTAACTTTAGCTCAAAAAATAAAAAATCTAACTAGTGGCTAAAAATAGGAGCCTCGTATAGATGGATGAGTAGCAAATAGATGCCATGTATATGATAGATTGGTGAGCATTAACTCCCTACCAGATTTGCTTTCTCTATATAAGCACAAGCAAGGAGGCTTTGCAATGCCACCACAACCAAAAAACTCACAAAGAGGGCTTAAACACGCAAGAAACTATAACTTGCCAAGGGTAACTC
The DNA here is from genome assembly GCA_011799875.1 of Thinopyrum elongatum. Taxonomy (NCBI): domain Eukaryota; kingdom Viridiplantae; phylum Streptophyta; class Magnoliopsida; order Poales; family Poaceae; genus Thinopyrum; species Thinopyrum elongatum. The sequence goes on from CM022297.1 coordinate 507,621,982, forward strand.
TCCTCCATGGCGCTTCTCAAGGACCCGAGAGCTCTCTTTTTGGCGGCCATTGTGGTGATCACTATGGTCATGCCATCATGCTATGCTGTACAAGGTATAGTCATCAACATCTCTTCATAGGCATATTAGGATATGGAAAAGTTGATTTAGAATACATGTCTATATATAGATTTATAATACATGTCACATTTTCATCAACATCTCTACACATGCATCAACGTCACCATTGCTATACCTTTTTCATGCATTTTATATATATTTATAATACATGTCTATATATGCATACATGGGATGGACCGCGTACTAACGATGATGTTGCGATTTGCACAGACGTCTGTGCAAATCAACACTCAAAAATGTCTTATAGTAAAATCTAAAAAATTCAAAAAGTTCAAAAAAATTGGTGGCAAATAATTGCAATTCTTTTAAGTGCTTGCCAAGTTTCATGAGGGAATGACATTCGTGGAAGTCGTGGCAAAAAAAAAAATCTATTTTTGAGTGTTGATTTTTTTTGCCACGACTTCCACGAATGTCATTCCCTCATGAAACTTGGCAAGCACTTAAACATTTGTCATTCTTTGCCACCAATTTTTTTTGAATTGTTTAAATTCTTTTAGATTTTCCTATTCATGGTATGATAAGAGCTAAAACTCGGATGGGCACTTACCAACACTTTTGTCATGAATGCAAGTGACATTGACATACAGGTGATGTTTTTCCAAACATTTTGGTATCTTATTTGCATTTTTCTGATTTAGTATGAATTAGTTATGAAGTTTTCAAAGTGACGGTCAAACGGTCAAAGGGCAAAAGCACAAGACGACAAAGTGGGCTAGGCAAGACCACGTGTTTTAAAAAACTAGGGGCAATCCTGTTGAGGGGGACACAAATAAGGGTATAAATACAATTCTCCCTTTTATAAATATTACAAAACCTATAAATACCTACGCCTTAAGATCTTTTAAATGTAAAACCGTCTACTTGATTTACGGGAAGTTTAACCTAAAATAGACATGTGGGATGAAAATAAAATGGCATGGATATTTTTATTATTCTCCTATTTACTATCAAGAATGATAGTGAAAGAGAGGAAATAATTTGTCATGTAATGAATAATCTACAATCTTTGCTGGTCATGAGTGAAAACAAATGTTTTAGCAATTTTCAGTGACATAAACTGAGAATAAGATTGTTGGCTCTCGACACTATTCAAACAGCATAGACAATAAGAATAAGATGAGTCAACACATAAGCATATGAAGACATGACATTATCTTAGAAAAACAACCATGTAATCTAATACAAGGTGAGGACTAAGCGGTCACTTGGTTCAGTCAAGGGTTAACATAATTTATCTTTGGTAAACAATTTCTCTGAAAAAGATTGATCAGAAGATATAAAACGATGGATAGGGAAAATTTGGTGAGAAAAGGTAGAAGATCACCATAAAAAGCAGTGGTCTCCATGTCGAGCCATGAAGACCAATTCAATCAATCATTTGTTAATCATCACTTTTTGAACATTGAAATGTGGGAAAACTTTGTTTTTGCATCTCTAGCTTTTGACCACTTTACTTATGCCACTCTACAATTTGACATTTCACTTTTGCCACTCTTAGTTTTTGATAATACATCACAATTGCCATTCCGTGGCAAAAGCAATAATTTTAGAGTGGCATTTGTGATACATTGTCAAAATCTAAGAGTGGCAAAAGTGAAATGAAAAGTTATTACTTTTGCCACAGAATGGCATTTGTGATGTATTGTCAAAAACTAAGAGTGGCAAAAGTGATATGTCCAATTCTAGAATGGCATAAGCAAAGTAGGCAAAAGCTAGAGTGGCAAAAACAAATTTTCCCTTGAAATGTAGGGTACAAGGGAGAAGAATCCTATACGATAATTTCTAGGATACCATTTCGAAAAGCGGAATAGCCATCTTAGATCACTCTAAAGTTTCAATGTAATGTGACTTTTCATTAAAAAAATGGAGAGCAAACATGAACTGTGGAGACATGTTTTCTTCTGTTTGTGTTAGTACATGACACCTCAATTCCAGGATATTTCATTTTCCTTTATCTTTTTAGTTCATGTGTGAACATGACCTTAGTGAATGTCGCCATCTTTCCACAAAATTTTCATTTATTGGTTATATTTTGAATGGTTGTTGACTTGCGGGCCAAAATCTCCAGGAAAAACAATATTGAATTTAAAAGTATGTTTATATCTAGCCGCGCAAACACGCGGGTCACCCTGCTAGTTAGTACATGAAAATAAGAATGGTTTAAGAACATAGCAGAAAATTGTACCTTGCCTCAGGGGAGATGGGAACAGGCTTTGCAGCTCGCAATGAGACAGGCTTGTAGTAGGAGATGGCAGGGGCGGCGCGATCGTGCACGCAGACAACCAGAACCTACAGGAACTTGGCGAGGATGGCCTCCTCTAAGAATGATGACCCACTAGTATAGGGGATCAATCGTAGTCCTTTTGATAAGTAAGAGTGTTGAACCCAATGAGGAGTAGAAGCAAATGATAAGCGGTTTTCAACAAGGTATTCTCTATAAGTACTGGAAGTAGCGGTAAGAAATAGTTTGATAGCAAGATAATTCATAACAAGTAACAAGTAGCAATAGTAACAAAGGTGCAGTAAGGTGGCCCAATCCTTTTTATAGCTAAGGACAAGCCGGAATGTTCTCTTATATGAAGCAAAGCATTCTCAAGGACACCTGGGAATATTGTCTAGTCACTTTCATCATGTTTAGTTGATTCATGTTCGTTACTTTGATAATTTGATATGCGGGTCGACCGGTGCTTGGGTGTTTGATGCCGCTTGAAACTGCGTCGATTTTTCCCAAAGAGGAAGGGATGATGCAGTACAACTACAGTAGGTATTTCCCTCAGTTATGAAACCAAGGTATCAATCCAGTAGGAGAACCAAGCAACACTATGTAAACGGTACCTCCACACAAAGAACAAATACTTGCAACCCGACGCGTACGAGGGGTTGTCAATCCCTCTTTCGGGTAACGGCGCCAGAAATTGTCAAGTTGATGGGATAAAATTGTGATACATTGGATAAATAGATCTCGATAAGACGTGAAATAAAAGATGCAGATAAAAAAGTGCAGGAAGGTATTTTTGGGTTTTTAGAATAATAGATCTGAAAACAAAAGCAAATAAAAATAGATCTCAAAGCAAATATGATAAAGAATAGACCCGGGGGCCGTAGATTTCACTAGTGGCTTCTCTCAAGAAATAGCACACGGTGGGTAAACAAATTACTGTTGGGCAATTGATAGAAAATCGAATAATTATGACGATATCCAAGGCAATGATCAATATATAGGTATCACGTCCAAGATTAGTAGACCGACTCCTGCCTGCATCTACTACTATTACTCCACACATCGACCGCTATCCAGCATGCATCTTGTGTATTAAGTTCATGGAGAAACGGAGTAATGCAATAAGAACGATGTGGCGCCCCCGGCTCGATCGTACACTAATCATGCACGCAAACGTGTACGATCAAGATCAGGGACTCACGGGAAGATATCACAACACAACTCTAAAACATAAATAAGTCATACAAGCATCATAATACAAGCCAGGGGCCACGAGGGCTCGAATACAAATGCTCGATCATAGACGAGTCAGCGAAAGCAACAATATCTGAGTACAGACATAGGTTAAACAAGGTGCCATAAGATGGCTAGCACAAACAGGGATACAACAGATCGAACAGGCGCAGGGCCTCCTGCCTGGGATCCTCCTAACTACTCCTGGTCATCGGCGTCCTGGACGTAGTAGTAGGCTCCGCCCTGGTGGTAGTAGTCGTCGAAGGTGGCGTCAGGCTCCTGGGCTCCAACATCTGGTTGCGACAACCAGCAAGAAGGGAAAGGGGGAAAGGAGGGGGAAAGCAACCGTGAGTACTCATCCAAAGTACTCGCAAGCAAGGATCTATACTACATATGCATGGTATATGTGTAAAGAGGCAATATCGGTGGACTGAACTGCAGAATGCCAGAATAAGAGGGGGATAGCTAGTCCTGTCGAAGACTACGCTTCTGGCAGCCTTCGTCTTGAAGCAATAGAAGAGATTAGTTGGAAGTTAACCAAACAACAACGTATAGCATAATCCTACCCGTCGATCCTCTCGTCGCCACCATGCGAGAGAGCGACCACCGGGTTATATCTGTCACTTGTAAGGGCGTGTTTTATTAAGTAACCATTTCTAGTTGTCATGAGGTCGGAATACAACTCCGGGTCGTCCTTTTACCGAGGGACACGGCTATTCGAATAGATAAACTTCCCTGCAGGGGTGCACCACATATTCCCCAACACGCTCGATCCCCTTTGGCCGGACACACTTTCCTGGGTCATGCCCGGCCTCGGAAGATCCACACGTCGCAGCCCCACCTAGGCTCAACAGAGAGGTCAGCACGCCGGACTAATCCTAGGCACTCTGGGGTCTGGGCCCATCGCCCAGTGCGCTCCTGCACGTTGCGTACGCGGCCGCGAGCAGACCTAGCAACCCACACGATCACGGCGGTTACGTTAGCGCGGTCCAACACGGCGCGCGCCGCTCAGTCGCTGACGTCAAGAAGGCTTCAGCTGATACCACGACGCCGGGATACCCATAACTACTCCCGCGTAGCTGGTTAGTGCGTATAGGCCAGTGGCCAGACTCAGATCAAATATCCAATCTCGTTAAGCGTGTTATTATGAAGTAAACGCGAACGCCGACCAGGGCCTGGCCCACCTGTCTCCTAGGTGGTCTCAACCTGCCCTGTCGCTCCGCCACAAAGATCCACACAAAGGGCCGTGGGGACAAAGGTCCTTTCAGCCCCCAATCCGTGAATCACTCGCGGGTACTCTTCGAGCCGACCCGACTTTAGTCACCATCTGTATAGTATGCATATATGTATAGTATACACCCGTGATCACCTCCCGAGTGATCACGGCCCGATAGTATAGCAAGGCAGACTGACAAGAATGCAGGGCCAATGATGATAAACTAGCATCCTACACTAGGCATTTAGGATTGCAGGTAAGGTATCAACAAATGTAGCAACAGTGACAGGCTATGCAGCAGAATAGGATTAACCGAAAGCAGTATCATGCTACACTACTCTAATGCAAGCAGTATAGAGGAGAATAGGCGATATCTGGTGATCAAGGGGGGGGCTTGCCTGGTTGCTCTGGCAAGTAGGGGTCGTCAACAACGTAGTCGGTCGAGGCACCAGCAGCTGCGTCGGTCTCGTAGTCTACCGAAGAGAAGAGGGGGAAGAAACAGTAAACACACGGCAATAATGCAACAGGGATGCATGACATGTCTAAATGATATGCCGGGGTGATATACAGCCTAACTAAGCGATTTAGTTAATTTAGGAATTTATTCGGATTTATTTAATTAAAGTTGGACACTATTCATTTATCGAAATCGGTCTAATTGTTCAACGTTCTCATAGCTGCGGGCGTCTGACGGAGATACCGAGGGCGTATCCGGGTTCGTATCGTCGTTCTGAGCAAGTTTCATGTATAAAATATTTTCATCGGAGTTACGGTTTAAAAGATATGATTTTCTAAAGTTTTTATTAATTTCTGAAATTTTAATTAATTATTTAATTCAACATTATCCGAAACAGTGCTGCGATGATGTCAGCATGACATCATGCTGATGTCAGCAGGCGCCCTGACAGGGTGGGTCCCACCTGTCATAGACTGTTAAATTAATTAGGGTTAACTAATTATATTACTGTTTAATTAACACTAATTAGTTAGTTAAATTAACCTAATCAGGATTAATTAACTAATTAATTAATTATTTTTATTATTTTTATTTTTATTTTTATTTCCTTTTTATTAAAACGTTCTGGGGCTGGGCCCCACATGTCAATGGGCCAGGGGGACTTAACGGGCGCTGGGTACGGGTAACGGGCGGGCGAACCCGCTCGAACGGGCACGGGCGATGGGGCGCGCCAGGGCGCCATCGCCGGTCGCGGGAGATGGCCGCGAGGGTGCGCGGCCGGCGGCCACGGCGCGGCTGGAGCCGCGGGGGGGGGAGGACCGGTGGCCGGAGGCGGCGTAGAGGGGCGAGGTGGGACTGGCGGCAGAGGTAGGCGAGGGTGAGGCGCAGGCAGCGCGCGGGGTAGTGAGTAGGGGCCGGCGAGGCAGAGAGGCCTCAGCGGGGCGAGGCGCTGGGCGCGGTGACCGCTGGGCGACGGGCACGGCCGGACGGCGCGGCGCATGGCCAGGGCACGGCCCGACCGCGGTGAGCGCGGGGCCGGAGCGCGCGAGGCGTGGTCACGGCCGGAGCGGAGCAACGGTGGGCGCGGCGGGAGCGCGGCAGGCGAGCGAGAGAGGAGGACCGGGGGCCTCACCGAGGGAGCGTAGGGACGGGGCAGTGGAGCGCGAGGAGGAAGACGGGGACGACGGCGGAGAGGAGAAGCAGGCCGGCGGGGGAGCGCTCCGGCGACGGCGTCCAACGGCAATGGCAACGGGGCGGCGTCGGGCGGCAGGGTCGGGGCGTCGCGGCGACCTCCACCTCTCGATCCCGATCCAATCGGGGGAGAGGGGGGAAGTGGGGGGGGTGGCTGGTTAGGGTTTCCCCCCCCATGGGGATAAGGCAGGGGATGGGGCTGGGCCGGCCAGTTGGGCCAGGTGGGTCGGCCAGCTGGGCCGCCTGGCCCAGTTGGCCAGGGGGGCCTTTTCTTTTCTTTTGTTTTTCTGTTTCTTTTCCCTTTTCTTTACTGTTAAATGTTTAGGCCCCAAATGGTTTTTGTAAAAAGTGTGACCTATTTCATAAATACCATTGCATTATTCCTCAACACCTAAAATTAGTTTGGACAAAACATAATTCCATATTTATTTCAGATTTAATAAATGGTTATTAAATACCATCTTTATCCACTGTTTGAGGTTGTTCGAGTCACTTATCCAATTCCAATGATGTTGGTTTCAATTTTAGAATAGCCTCTGGAATATTTGTTACTTACCTGACATTTTAGTTTCTATGTTGGACAACTTTTATACTCCACTTTCATTTAAATTTGAATTTGACTTAGGAGTTGAAATGCAATATGATGCTAATGATGATTATGCACTATTAATCATGATGACATGGCCTCATCAAAAGGGTGATCTCTGTAGCTTAATACAGGGGGTGTTACAAATCTCCTCCACTACAAGAAATCTCGTCCCGAGATTTAGGAGGTAGAAAGAAACAAAGCGGGGTATTCATCGCGAAGACGATCCTCGCGCTCCCAAGTGGCTTCATCCTCAGAATGGTTTGACCACTGTACCTTGAGGAACTTGATAACCTTCTGGCGTGTGCGACGCTCGGCTTGATCGAGAATGCGGACCGGATGCTCTTTATAAGAGAGGTCTTGTTGCAGTTCAAGCAATTCGTGATCTACTCCGCGGATAGGGTCTTTGAAGCAGCGGCGGAGTTGTGATACGTGGAACACATCGTGAACCTGAGAAAGGTTCGGTGGAAGTTCCAACTGATATGCCACTCTACCACGCCTTTCAAGAACAGTGAAAGGACCAATATAACGAGGAGCTAGCTTGCCCTTGATCCCGAATCGGTGTGTACCTTTCATCGGTGTGACTCGAAGATAAGCCTTTTCGCCAGGTTGATAGACCATATCTTTGTGTTTGCGGTCATACTGTCTCTTTTGACGTGACTGAGCAGTCTTCAAATGCCCGCGGACAACGCGAACTTGATCTTCGGCAAGTTGGATAATATCCGGACCGAAGAGTGGACGTTCCCCAGTTTCTGACCAATTTAGAGGGGTTCGGCACTTTCGTCCGTACAATACTTCAAAGGGGGCCATCTTCAGACTGGCTTGATAGCTGTTATTGTAAGAGAATTCGGCATATGGGAGAGATTCTTCCCATTTCCTTCCGAAGGATATGACACAAGCTCGAAGCATATCTTCGAGAACTTGGTTCACTCGTTCAACTTGTCCTTGAGACTGAGGGTGAAAGGCGGTGCTGAAGGACAGATGAGTTCCCATAGCTTCTTGGAAACTTGCCCAGAATCTTGAAGTGAATAAGCTGCCACGGTCTGAACTGATAACCAGTGGAATACCGTGAAGTGAAACAATTCTGGACATGTAGAGAGTTGCGAGCTGACTAGCAGTGATCGTCTCTTTGACGGCTAGAAAATGTGCAACTTTGGAAAGTCGGTCAATGACGACAAGAATAGCATCATTACCTTTCTGTGATTTGGGAAATCCAGTGATAAAGTCCATTTCAACATGGTCCCATTTCCATTCAGGAACAGCAATTGGTTGCAGAGTTCCGGCGGGCCTTTGATGTTCTGCTTTGACGCGACGGCAAACATCACATTCAGCAACATAGCGAGCAATGTCTTGCTTCATGTTTGACCACCAGAATCTTTGACGGATGTCTTGGTACTGCCGGGATGAATAGACAACGGAGTGTCGTGAGCTTCTTGCATGACCTCCTGAGTCATACCCAGGTTACCTTTAGAGGGGACCACTAGACGACTTTTAAAGAACAATGTGCCAGTATCATCAATAGTGAAGAACGAAGGCCTTCCTTCAGCGAGATAGCGCTTAATCTTGTGGGCTTGAGAGTCATAACCCTGCAGCGTCTTGATGCTGTCCACGAGATCTGGTTTAGCAACCAGGGTATTAAGAGAACCCTGGGAAACAACGTGGAGGTTCATTTTGTAGGAACCTTCAGGAGGGGGAGCGAGTGCTCCAGGAGGAACAATGTGGAGATTCAGCTTTCTGAATTCTTCAATAAGCGAAGGTTGAACTTCGTGAAACTGGAGGTGACTGCAATAAGACTTGCGGCTTAAGGCATCGGCCATTACATTAGCCTTGCCAGGGGTATAAGAAATACCCAAGTTAAAATCCGCTACGGTCTCCATCCATCTCTGTTGACGGAGGTTCAGGTCTGGCTGAGTGAACAGATACTTCAGACTTTGATGATCGGTGTAGATCTCGCAACGATTACCGAGAAGGTAATGTCGCCACTGTTTTAGCGCATGGATGACGGCAGCAAGCTCGAGGTCATGTACTGGGTAATTCTCTTCGTGCGGACGCAATTGACGCGAAGCATAAGCAATTACTCTGCGGTCTTGCATTAGGACACCGCCTAATCCTTGACGGGATGCATCACAATAGGTGACAAAATCCCTCTGGGAATCAGGAGGGGCAAGCACTGGGGCAGAAGTCAGCTTGTCTTTGAGCGTCTGGAAACTTTCCTGACACTTTTCCGTCCAATCGAACTTGACGCCTTTATGAAGCAGGTTAGTCAGGGGCTTGGCGATCTTGGAGAAGTTCTCGACAAATCGACGGCAATAGCTGGCGAGTCCGAGAAAACTTCGAACTTGCTTGACGTTCTTTGGAGGAGCCCAATCAAGAATAGCCTGAACTCGCTCGGGGTTGACGGCAATACCATCCTTGGAGATGACATGCCCAAGGTATGTTACTTCGGGAAGCCAGAATTCACACTTGGAAAACTTAGCATATAGTTGATGCTCTCGAAGTTTTTCCAGAACAAGTCGAAGATGTTCAGCATGTTCCTCTTTGTTCTTGGAGTATACTAGGATATCATCCAAGTAAACCACGACGAACTTGTCAAGGTATTCCATGAATATAAAATTCATCAGGCGGGAGAATGTGGCGGGAGCATTGGTTAAGCCGAATGACATGACAGTGTACTCGTATGAGCCATATCGAGTAACGAAGGCGGTCTTTGGGATATCCTCTTCACGAACACGGATCTGGTGGTAACCCAACCTTAAGTCGAGTTTAGAGAACACTGATGAACCCGCCAGTTGATCATACAGATCGTTTATCCGAGGAAGGGGATATTTGTTCTGGACGGTTGCTTGGTTAATAGGACGGTAATCTTGGACCAATCGGTTTGATCCATCCTTCTTCCTGACAAAGAGAGAAGGTGCTCCCCAAGCGGAGGAACTTGGGCGAATGAAACCCTTACGAAGTGAAGCGTCGATTTCCTCCTTAAGTTCAAGGAGTTCATGCGGCGGCATCTTGTAGGGTCGCTTGGCGATAGGAGTGGTGCCTGGTTTCAAGTCGATGACAAATTCGACAGCTCGAGCAGGGGGTATCCCTGGGAGTTCTTCTGGGAAAACACCTTGGAATTCGCGAACAACTGGAATGTTCTCGATGCCTTCAAGTGGTGATGCGTTTAACGCATTCAAGGCATAAAGTCTCGCCTCGGCGTTTTGGATGATTTGAGCCTGGTAGCTTATTATTTCTTCAGAAGGGTGTAGAAGATGGACGATCTTCGTGGCGCAAACTATAGAAGCAGTATGCGCTTTCAACCAATCCATTCCGAGAATGAGGTCGATATTACAAGACTTTAGTATGAAAGGGGAGGCGTGAAACTCCAGCCCTTCAATTTCAACGGTGACGTCGTTGCTACCCATGGAGGTTTGACATTGACCCGCGGGGGTGTGTATTACTATTGCAGTGTTCATGACCTCACATTTAATGTCGTGTTTGTATGCAAATTCTTCGGACATGAATGAATGCGATGCTCCCGAATCAAATAAAACAGAAGCTGGTACTGAATTAACAAGGAGAGTACCCATCACGGTGGCAGGCTGGTCCTGAGCTTCATTGAAATCGGTGTGGTTGGCCTGAATACGCCCATAAGTCTTGGCATTGTTGTTGCGAGGCTGATTGTTCCTACGGCCAGTTGCAGGAAGTGCCAGTTGGTTCTGGTTCTGAATGCAGTTCCTGGAAAAATGACCTGGCTGCACACACTTGTAGCACAGACTATCATTGGGATTAGGAGCAGGAGCTCGGGGTGGTGGAGCTGGAAGTCCTGGCTGCCTAGGTGGTGGAGGCAGGCGTGGTGCAGTATAGGACCGTCTTGGAGCAGGTGCAGCTGGACGGTACACGCTGTTTGGAATCCAGATCCGACGCTTCTGTGCAGGCTGGCTCGAAGATGAACCAGTGTCACGGTTGCGCCTAAGAGATCCCTGGTGTGTCTGCAGACCAGTCTCGACCTGGATAGCCTTGTTCACCAAGATGGAGAAATTATCAAATTCATGCACAAGGAGCGCTAGCTTGATGTCAGCTTGAAGTCCTTCGCGAAACCTTTCCTGACGGCGAGCATCAGTGGGAATGTCTTCTTCAGCATAGCGGGATAATTCCAGAAACTCCCGCTGATAAGCTTCCACTGTCTTGTTGCCCTGGGTGAGGTTGCGGAACTCTTGCTTCTTCCGGTCCATGATTCCCTGGGGTATGAAACGGGCACGGAAGGTAGCTTGGAAATCCGGCCAAGTGATGACTGTGCCAGCTGGTTGAGTGCGCCTGTGGCTGTCCCACCATTGAGCAGCGGGGCCCTTGAGAAAGAAGGAGGCGAAGGTGACATAGTTTGCAGGGGCAACGCCACCAGATTCCAACTCATAGGTGATGTCGCGAAGCCAGTCATCCGCATCCAGGGGCTGAGCTGAGCCGCGGTAGACGGTTGGGTTGAGGCGCATAAAGTCCTGCAGGGTCCCTGGGCCCGGATACTGGTTCATATTGGGACGAGGAAACTGATCCATGATCCCTTGCATGAACTGACGTTGCAGTTCAAATTGCTGCATCATTCCAGCCATATAGTTCGGCGGTGGTGGATCGTTGGCACCACGGCCACGACCACGACCAGCGGGTCTAACCATCCTGCTAATTTACAACAGGGGGTAGTTTAGTAAAAGCAAGCGCGAGTGCTTAGTGACAAGCATGATGTAACACGACAATACTCCAAGCAGTGTTATAGATACATAACAGTAGTCGATTAAGACATACAGATCCATACACAACGTCGGGTACAAGCGGACAGCATAACGGCGCAAATCAAAAGCTAGACATACTAGGCGGCGCGCAGGCACGCGGTAAGGAAGTACACAACGAGAGATAGCAAAGGCTACATCAACGTCGGAGAGAATCACTGTATCGGGGTAGCTGCGAGTGCGGACGACGAATGTTCGTCGCGGAAAGATCCTGTGCTCCATGTGCACTCTGATGCAGAACCCGGTCTCGAGCTGTAAGAAGAGGTCCACGTGTCGGTGTGTGACCTCCAACAGTAGGCCAGTCAATACCAGCATACATCTGAGTCCTGCGCGGATAAAGGATGTGCTCCGGATGTATCCCTGCACGGACAGCGGGCAGCAACTGCGTCATAGCATCGTAGAGACGTGCTCGAGTGGCAACCAACTCGACGGCAAGAGCCCGAACAGTGCGATCCAGAGTCTGAGTGCACTGAATCAGAACGCGCGGGTCGTAGCGACGAGGCTCGTACGGGGCACAGATAGCCGTGTAGTATCCGGTAGCATCTCCAGCAGGGGCATACGGAATGTATCGGAACTCGGAGTCATCCAAGATAGCATTGTGCTCCCCTCGTAGACGTACGACAGCGGAGTAGGCGGCATCATGGACTGCCATCTCAATCGTCACGCCTAATCCGTGAAAAAGGGGTAGCTCGGTGTCTGAGTTGTTCTGCTGATCATAGATCCGAACTTCAGCATAGTACTGTTCCTGGTTGAACTCGCGGTAAACCTCATAAACCAAGTACTCAGGGTACCAACGGTAGCCAAGTCTGGTCATGAGAGCGATCAGGACAGCTGGAAACCCAGGGGTAATACGAGCCCAAGTGCGAAGCACAAGCTGTGTCGTAGGACGCGGTGGAAACAAACGGTCCATCTGAAACAGAGGAAATTCAGGTTTGTCAAACGACAATAAGAGGTTTAACACAACTCGGAGAGAAAGGTTAAACAAAACAATGGAAAGAAAAATGATTATCAGACTAATCAGATCATCGACAGGGAAATCGCACAGATATCCAGCTCTCCGGGTAGACAGAATTTACGAGATCCTAAGTGTCGGCATTAGTAAACTTCATTTAACCCGAGTAGAAGAGAGATCAGAGTCCCAGAGTATAGACGAGGAATAAAAGATCCTAATACCACCCAGTTGGCAATGTGGGCCCGTAAGCCACACAGCCAAGTTAGTAAAACGGTTTTCTTTGTCTAGACTCAACTTCGGTCAAGGAACTGGAAAGGGGGATTCCTACAGGCAGTCGGCTCTGATACCAACTTGTGGCGCCCCCGGCTCGATCGTACACTAATCATGCACGCAAACGTGTACGATCAAGATCAGGGACTCACGGGAAGATATCACAACACAACTCTAAAACATAAATAAGTCATACAAGCATCATAATACAAGCCAGGGGCCACGAGGGCTCGAATACAAATGCTCGATCATAGACGAGTCAGCGAAAGCAACAATATCTGAGTACAGACATAGGTTAAACAAGGTGCCATAAGATGGCTAGCACAAACAGGGATACAACAGAAAGAACAGGCGCAGGGCCTCCTGCCTGGGATCCTCCTAACTACTCCTGGTCGTCGGCGTCCTGGACGTAGTAGTAGGCTCCGCCCTGGTGGTAGTAGTCGTCGAAGGTGGCGTCTGGCTCCTGGGCTCCAACATCTGGTTGCGACAACCAGCAAGAAGGGAAAGGGGGAAAGGAGGGGGAAAGCAACCGTGAGTACTCATCCAAAGTACTCGCAAGCAAGGATCTATACTACATATGCATGGTATATGTGTAAAGAGGCAATATCGGTGGACTGAACTGCAGAATGCCAGAATAAGAGGGGGATAGCTAGTCCTGTCGAAGACTACGCTTCTGGCAGCCTTCGTCTTGAAGCAATAGAAGAGATTAGTTGGAAGTTAACCAAACAACAACGTATAGCATAATCCTACCCGTCGATCCTCTCGTCACCACCATGCGAGAGAGCGACCACCGGGTTATATCTGTCACTTGTAAGGGTGTGTTTTATTAAGTAACCATTTCTAGTTGTCATGAGGTCGGAATACAACTCCGGGTCGTCCTTTTACCGAGGGACACGGCTATTCGAATAGATAAACTTCCCTGCAGGGGTGCACCACATATTCCCCAACACGCTCGATCCCCTTTGGCCGGACACACTTTCCTGGGTCATGCCCGGCCTCGGAAGATCCACACGTCGTAGCCCCACCTAGGCTCAACAGAGAGGTCAGCACGCCGGACTAATCCTAGGCACTCTGGGGTCTGGGCCCATCGCCCAGTGCGCTCCTGCACGTTGCGTACGCGGCCGCGAGCAGACCTAGCAACCCACACGATCACGGCGGTTACGTTAGCGCGGTCCAACACGGCGCGCGCCGCTCAGTCGCTGACGTCAAGAAGGCTTCAGCTGATACCACGACGCCGGGATACCCATAACTACTCCCGCGTAGTTGGTTAGTGCGTATAGGCCAGTGGCCAGACTCAGATCAAATATCCAAATATCGTTAACGTTATTATGAAGTAAACGCGAACGCCGACCAGGGCTGGCCCACCTGTCTCCTAGGTGGTCTCAACCTGCCCTGTCGCTCCGCCACAAAGAATCCACACAAAGGGCCGTTGGGACAAAGGTCCTTTCAGCCCCCATCCGTGAATCACTCGCGGGTACTCTTCGAGCCGACCCGACTTTAGTCACCATCTGTATAGTAATGCATATGTATAGTATACACCCGTGATCACCTCCCGAGTGATCACGGCCCGATAGTATAGCAAGGCAGACTGACAAGAATGCAGGGCCAATGATGATAAACTAGCATCCTACACAGGCATTTAGGATTGCAGGTAAGGTATCAACAAATGTCGCAACAGTGACAGGCTATGCAGCAGAATAGGATTAAACCGAAAGCAGTATCATGCTACACTACTCTAATGCAAGCAGTATAGAGGAGAATAGGCGATATCTGGTGATCAAGGGGGGGGGGCTTGCCTGGTTGCTCGGCAGTAGGGGTCGTCAATCAACTGTAGGTGCTGGCACCAGCAGCTGCGTCGGTCTCGTAGTCTACCGAAGAGAAGAGGGGGAAGAAACAGTAAACAACCCGGCAATAATGCAACAGGGATGCCATGACATGTCTAAATGATATGCCGGGGTGATATACAGCCTAACTAAGCGATTTAGTTAATTAGGAATTTATTCGGATTTATTTAATTAAAGTTGGACACTATTCATTTATCGAAATCGGTCTAATTGTTCAACGTTCTCATAGCTGCGGGCTCTGACGGATGATACCGAGGGCGTATCCGGGTTCGTATCGTCGTTCTGAGCAAGTTTCATGTATAAAATATTTTCAATCGGAGTTACGGTTTAAAAGATATATTTTCTAAAGTTTTTATTAATTTTCTGAAATTTTAATTAATTATTTAATTCAACATTATCCGAAACAGTAATGATGACGTCACATGACATCATGCTGACGTCAGCATCACCTGACACGGGTGGGTCCACCTGTCATAGGCTGTTAGGTTAATTAGGTTTAATTAATTTAATTACTGATTACTGTTTAATTAACACTAATTAGTTAATTAGATTACCTAATCAGGATTAATTAACTAATTAATTATTAATTAATTAATTATTTTAATTATTTAATTATTTATTTTTATTTCTATTTTCTTAAAACTGTTCCTGGGCCGGGCCCCATTCGTCAGCGTCACAGGGGTTCGGGGCCCCACTTGGCAGTGGCCCAGGGCGGACACGTCCGGGGCGTGCCCCTTTCGGGACCGGACATGTCCGGTGCCCAAAAGGGGACGCAACAGAGCATCAAACACACAAACGCAATCAATCATTCAACACACACTTCACCACCGTCTACCCCAGCATCAACCCGAGGAGAAGGGAACAGGGACCCCTCTAACGAGGGAGAACGAGATACCCCCTCAGCGAAAACGGAAGAGGAAACGGAGGCAAGGGAAGGAGGAGAGGAGGGACCGGGACTGACGGAACCCGAGGGAGGACAAGAGAGGCGGGAAGGACCACTGCGAGATGGCCACAAAAGAAGGTAGGAACGGACGGGACAGCGTGAGAGACGGAGGAAGCAAGAGGGGATGGGGAAGGATTACCCGAGCGGCAGTGGGGAGGAGAGGCAGAGCAAACGAGGCGGCAGCAGAGATTGAAGAAGGGACACTGGGGGAGGAGAGGACAAAGACCGACAGCAGCGGAAGACAAAAGAGGAGAGGAAAAGCGAAGCCGAGAGAGAGCGCGGACGAGAAACGGGGAGAGAGTGGGAGAGTCGGACAGAGAGAAGCGGATGGCCGGGCGAATGAGGAAAGGGAAGAAACAGGGATCGTAGGGACGGGGAGGGGGGGAGTCGGCGGTGGTCGACGCGGACGACGGAGACGGGGAGCAGGCCGGCGGGAGGGGGACAAGGGGCGACGTAGACGAGGCAGACCGGCGAGGGAGAGCTCCGGCCGGTGGGGTCGTGAGGCGAGGCGAGACGGAAGCAGCGGTCGGGGCGTCGAGGCGCGGAGCGAGCGTGAGGGAGAGGCCGGCGAGGGAGAGCGGGAGGGATCCGGGCGGCGGAGTCCAAGGCGAACGGCGAGGCGGCGACGGTGTGGCAGACAGAGGGGACGGGGTAGTTCCGCGAATCCCGATCCCGATCTGGATGGGAGGTGGGGGCTGACAGGGGAGGCGGCAGGGGCGGCGCGAGGAAGAGTCGAGGCAGGCGGCAGAGGCGGGACAGGGATCAGGAGGGGATCAGAAAGATCAAGTGGGGGGGGGGGAGAGAGAGAGAAACGGGGGGAGGGGGGGTCGGGGTAGGTAGGGTTAGGGTTCGGGCCGGGGGGGGGTGGCCGGCTAAGTACGCGCCGGCTGGGACGCTGGCGGCACGGTGGCTTGGCTGGCCGAGGCCCAGTCGGGGGGGGGTGTTGCTCTGTTTTCCTTTTCTTTATTCTCTTTTCTCTACTGTTAAATGTTTAGGCCCCAAATGGTTTTTGTAAAAAGTGTGACCTATTTCATAAATACCATTGCATTATTCCTCAACACCTAAAATTAGTTTGGACAAAACATAATTCCATATTTATTTCAGATTTAATAAATGGTTATTAAATACCATCTTTATCCACTGTTTGAGGTTGTTCGAGTCACTTATCCAATTCCAATGATGTTGGTTTCAATTTTAGAATAGCCTCTGGAATATTTGTTATTTATCTGACATTTTAGTTTCTATGTTGGACAACTTTTATACTCCACTTTCATTTAAATTTGAATTTGACTTAGGAGTTGAAATGCAATATGATGCTAACGATGATTATGCACTATTAATCATGATGACATGGCCTCATCAAAAGGGTGATCTCTGTAGCTTAATACAGGGGGTGTTACAAACGATGGCATGATGTAGATGAGATCTATTCATGTGGGAATAGCCCCCATCTTGTTATCCTTAATAGCAACGATACATGCGTGTCTTGCTGCCCCTTCTATCACTGGGAAAGAACACCCCACGATCGAACCCATCACAAAGCACCTCTTCCCGTGGCAAGAAAAATCGATCTTGTCGGCCTAACTAAACCAAAGATTCAAAGAACAAATACAAGGCTATAAATAATCATGCATTTAAGATATCAAAGAAGACTCATATAATATTCATGGATATAGATCTGATCATAAACTCAAAGTTCATCGGATCCCAACAAACACACCGCAAAAAGAGTTACATCAAATAGATCTCCAAGAGACCATTGTATTGAGAATCAAAAGAGAGAGTGGAAGCCATCTAGCTACTGACTATGGACCCGTAGGTCTATGATGAACTACTCACGCATCATCGAAGAGGCACCAATGAGGATGATGAACCCCTCCATGATGGTGTCTAGATTGGATCTCGTGGTTCTAGAACTTGCGGCGGCTGGAATTGTGTTTCGTCGACTCCCCTAGGGTTTCTGGAATATTTGGATATTTATAGGTCGAAGAGGCGGTGCGGGAGGTCACCGAGGGGGGCACAACCCATCTGGGCGCGCCTAGGCCTCCTGGCGCGCCCTGGTGGATTGTGCCCCCTCGGGGCTCCCATCTGGTACTTCTTTGGCCCACCGGGTGTATTCTGGTCCAGAAAAAATCTCCAAAAAGTTTCGCTGCGTTTGGACTCCGTTTGGTATTGATTTTCTGTAAAGTAAAAAAGAATTAAAAAACACCAACTGGCACTGGGCACTATGTCAATAGGTTAGTCCCAAAATCTGATATAAAGTTGCGATAAAATGATTGTAAAACATCCAAGAATGATAATATAACAGCATGGAACTATCAAAAATTATAGATACGTTCGAGACGTATCAGCATCCCCAAGCTTAATTCATGCTCGTAATCGAGTAGTTAAATGATAAAAACTGAATTTTTGATGTGGAATGTTGCCTAACATATTCATCACATATTCTTTTCTTTTGTAGCATGGACATTTGGACTTTTAGATGGTTCAAAGCAATAGTCTAGTTTTGACTTGAAGATTTCAATACTCAAGCATATGAACAAGCAACCATGTCTTTCAAAATATCAACACTAAAGAAAGTTATCCCTAGCCCATCATGCTCGATCATTGACCCATTCATGAAACACACTCGCATATTAGCTACATCCGATGCACAAGTATGATCATAGTGCCCCCTAGTTGGTGCTTTATATGAGAAGATAGAGACTAAAATAAAAATAAAATTGTGTAAAGTAAATAGAAAGGCCCTTCGTAGAGGAATGTAGGGATTTGTAGAGGTGCCAGAGCTCAACGCAAAAATTGAGAGATAATTTTTTTTAGAGGCATACTTTTCCCGTCAACGAAAACTACTGAATAATTCCCAACACTTTCAATGCTAGATATATTATAGGCGGTTCCCAAAGAGAAACTAAAGTTTATTCCTTTTTCCACCATTCTTTCACAATCCATGGCTAGCCGTATCCACGGGTGCCTTCTATACCAATACTTTCCAAGGAATTTATTATTTGACAACATAAAGTAAATTTCTTTTTCATTTCAGGACTGGGCATCCCTATTACCGCCGTACTCTCATGCAATGACAAGTGAATAAACACTCATCTTGAGAATAACACATCTAACATGGAAAATATTGGCCACCCCCTGCCGCTTCATGAGCGGTACGAGCACACAAAAAGGAAATTAATTTTGAAAATTAGAGGTGGCACATACAAATTTGCTTGGAACGGCACAGAAATATCGCATATAGGTTGGTATGGTGGACTCATATGGTAAAACTAGGTTTAAAGATTTTGGATGCACAAGTAGTATTTCTACTTAGTACAAGTGGAGGCTAGCAAACAGAGTGAGAAGCAACTAACCAAGAAACAAAAAATCACATAAGCCAGCATTAAGCATAACTAACACCAAATAATGCACCATAAGTAGGATGTAATTTCATTGCATAACTATTGACTTTCGTGCTTGCATAGGGAATCACAAAACTTAACACCAATATTCTTACTAAAGCATAATTACTCACCAACATGACTCACATATCACTATCATCATATCTCAAAACTATTACAAAGAATCAAGTTTATTTTGTCCAATGATCTTCATGAAAGTTTTTATTATATCCCTCTTGAATATCTATCACTTTGGGACTAGTTTCGTATATTGCCATTGCTTTTGACAAGCTCAAACAAATTTAAGTGAAGAACATGAGCATAATTTTTTTTCTTCTTCTCTCAAAATAATATAAGTGAAGCATGAGAGAATTTCTTCAAAAAATTACTAACTCTCAAATAAATCTATGTGAAGCATGAGAGCATTTCTTCAAAAATATTAAAGCACACCATGCTCAAAAAGATATAAGTGAAGCACTAGAGCAATTCCATAGCTAAATTTTTTTTAGTGAAGCATATTGAGCAATTCTATTAAATCATACCATAATTTTGGGTCTCTCAAATAGGTGTGTCCACAAAGGATAGATGACATAAACTAAAAAGCAAAACAAGCAAAGACTCATATAATACAAGACGCTCCAAGCAAAACTCATGATATGTGACGAATAAAATTATAGCTCCAAGTAAAATACCGATGGTCGTTAGAAGAAAAAGGGGATGCCTTCCGGGGCATTCCCAAGCTTAGTTTCTTGGTTATCCTTGAATAATAACTTGGGGTTCCATGGGGCATCCCCAACCTTAGGCTCTTTTCACTCCTTATTCCTTCATCCATCGTGTTCTCACCCAAAACTTGAAAACTTCAATCACACAAAACTCAACAAAACCTTCGTGAGATCCGTTAGTATAACAAAGCAAATCACCACTCTAAGTACTGTTGCAAACCCATTCATATTTTATTTTTTTCATTATGTCTACTGTATTCTAACTTTACCATGGCTTATACCCTCCAATACAAACCATAGATTCATCAAAATAAGCACACAACACAAAGAAAATAGAATCTGTCAAAAACAGAACAGTCTGTAGTAATCTGGAAACTTTGTATACTTCTGTAACTCCAAAAATTCGGAAACATTAGGAAAAACTAGGAAATTTGTATATAAATCTTATGTAAAAAATCAGAATTTTAATACGCTTCTGTGATTTTAAACAATTTTGTTACTGGCGCAAAAAGTTTCTGTTTTTCAACAAGATCAAATCAACTATCACCCAACATGATCCAAAAGGCTTTACTTGGCACAAACACTAATTAAAACATAAAAAAACACAATCATAACAGTAGCATAATTGTGTAAACACTCAACAACAGAAAGAAAAAGGCAAAAATAAAATTTATTCTTTGGGTTGCCTCCCAACAAGCGCTATCGTTTTATGCCCCTAGCTAGGCATAATGCAAAGATTCAAGTATTGTCATTTTTGGTTCTCGATCCATAGGATGCCCTCATGATTGATTCATATGGTGGCTTAATTCTTGTTCTAGGGAAGTGTTCTATACCCTTTCTTAGTGGAAATCGAAATTTAATATTCCCTTCTTTCATATCAATCACGGCACCTATAGTGCGTAAAAACGGTCAACCAAGTATAATAGGACAGGACGAATTGCAATCAATGTCAAGAACAATAAAATATATGGGAACATAATTCCTATTTGCAAGAATAAGAACATCATTAATCCTTCCCATAGGCTTTTTAATAGTAGAATCCGCCAAGTGCAAATTAAGAGAACACTCATCAATATCAGTAAGACCAAGCACATCACATAAAGATTTCGGAACTGTGGAAACACTAGCACCCAAATCACATAAATCAAAACACTCACAATTTTTAATCTTGACTTTGATAGTGGGTTCCCATTCATCACGTAATTTTCTAGGAATTGAAATCTCTAACTCTAATTTTTCTTCCAAAGCTTTCATCATGGCATCTACGACATGTTTAGTAAAAGCTTTATTTTGTTCATAAGCATGGGGTGAATTTATCATGGATTTGGACAAAGAAATACAATCAATCAAAGATCAATTATCATAATTAAAGTCTTTGTAATCCAAAAGAGTGGGCACATCACTAGTTAAAGTTTTGACCTCTCCAAACCCACTTTTATCAATTTTCTCAACAAGATTTTCAACCTCCGAATTATCGGGACGCCATCTAGCTAAAGTTGACTCTTCTTCAGTCCCTTTATCATCAATTTTAATTTTACTAAACAAAGAATCAATAGAAGAAACACCAATCACTTTAAGATCTTCATCATTTTTACGAAAACAATCACTAGAAAATGCTCTTTCTAAAAATTCTCTTTTAGCTCTAAGCATAGCGGTTCTTTTCTTTCTTTCATCCATAGAAACATATAAAGCTTTAATTAATTCATCAACTTTGGTTAAAAAAAATTCAACTTGAGATTTTCTACATCATGTGAAATTCTATCAATACTCCTAGACATATCATCAATCTTATTCAATTTTACTTCTATAGTAGTATTGAAAGCTTTTTGGGCATTGATAAATTCTTTAATATTATTCTCAAGATCAGAGGTGTTCCTATTATTATTGTAAGAAGAATTACCATAGGAATTACCATAATTGTTAGAGGAATTTCCAGGAAAAGGCCTAGGATTAAAATTACCACTATAAGCATTGTTATTAAAATTGTTTCGCGAGACAAAATTCACATCTACGGGATCACTACTTTGCTCAATCAAAGTAGACAAAGGCACATCATTAAGATCAATAGGAGCACTTTTATTAGCAACCAATTTCATAAGAGCGACGACTTTTTCACTCAACATACAAATTTCTTCAATCGAATTAACTTTTTTAGTAGTAGGTGCTCTTTCGATATGCCATTGTGAATAATTAGCCATAATATTATTAGGTAATTTAGTAGCTTCACCCAAAGTAATTTCCATAAAAGTACCACCCGCGGCGGAATCTAAAAGATTTCTAGAAACAAAATTCAATCCCGCATAATTTTTTTTTATGATCATCCAAAGATTTAAACCATGAGTAGGACAATTTCTTAGCATCAATTTCATTTTTTCCCAAGATTGCGCAACATGTTCATGCTCTAGTTGCTTAAAATTCATGATTTGAGTTCTAATGGTAATAATTTTTGCAGGCAGAAAATACTTAGTAATAAAAGTATCATTCACTGGTACAGTGAGGTGCTATACAAACTGTTTTTAACCCCTTTCCATGAAGGCGTTTTGAACCGTCGCCAAGTGAGTGGGTGCGATAGGGGGGTCCTTCCCACATGACCCAGAAACCATCGGGGATAGGGAGCCTTGATGCATACAGTTGTCCCTATAAAAATGTTTCTGATATCTCGAATATCCCAAACGCTTCATCCTTGCAACTCGTTTGTGCTCGCATTGCCATCTCAGTCCGACTTCTGTGGTTTTACCTAAAACCAGGCGTAGTCCAGGCACATTCTAGGCAAGGGATTTTTTCAGGCATGTACCAAACTGGTTCTACATTTACGATGCCTGGCACATCACAAACAGTTCATGATTGTAAACCGTGTACGATAGTTCTTCAATCACACACATTTACTTTTCCCGCACCGTTTGTGATATTGTTTGACATCACACACGGTTGGCAAACGGCAACTGTGTGCATGGTTACACATGTTTCCTCTCCGTGAGCCATGTCGGATTATGATGTATATCACACACGCTGTGCTTTATAGACCGTGTGCGCCGTAATGACCTGTAGAGCGTAATTTCACCCTAATTTAATTGCTGCTATTTACAATTGTACCTAATTTGATTTTGAAAGTAGGTTATAGCTTTATTCATATCCATCAGGTTCAAACAACCAATGCATTATTCGATTCACAGGTACATATGTTCAAGAACTACATAAGCACCAAATAAAGAATGATGAACCAGGGTTGTATACTTGTGCTATTAAAGACGGTAAAGAAAGAGGTGAGAGACATTCTGGTTGCTAAACAAGGTGAAGCGGAATGGCCCTATTGTGCTCTCCTCAATGCAGAAGGCACGCACGACTCTAGTCCAACCCCTTGTGATGGTCGGCCGCCAATCATGTACTTTCAGAGGTAATCTTGAGTAAACTGCTTCAGGATCCACTGCAAAGGAAAAAGATTCAGACGTTGTCATCTAACACAACTCATTACGGGCAGTAGAAAGAAGGCTACAAAGTTCTTACTTACCATCCTGCAGTTCACTATTGTCTTGCACAAAGTGTAAACAAATAGTTCAATTGACATCTTTTGACCCATTTTAATAACAATCTTTATCAGTTTCCTCACTTGATGCTGGTTCATGAATATCTCATTGCCCCATACGCAGAAAGGGTCGAAGTGTGGATCTTTGGCAGTGACATATGTACCTAAAAGCACCGAGTTAATATTAGAAGCTAAACATCAATTGCAAAATGATGTAGTACAACACTACCTCGATCCCATTATATAAGATCTTATTACATGTATATCTAGACATCATCATCCATTAAGGTAACACTCTTCCTTGTTGCTATGTAGCCTGGGATTGCATATTTAGTCATTCAGTAAACTGCATGTTGCTATGTAGCCCCAGATATATTAAATATGGCCCTAGTTAATCTACCCATAAATGGTTTAAAGATATATTCAGTGAAATGTCTGATTCGAAGATTAATCCCATATCAGCCCCCAGGCTATATGGTAACCACTACCGATATCCTAAACAGTGAGTATATATAAGCAATGCGATGAAATTAACCTTGATGGAAAACAGCAGCTATTCTCAATATTGTCCTGTATGAGTGCATATAATGGCATGTTAAGCACAACGGGCTAAACATCAACCAAATATATCCTTGGTAGACAACATAATCTACAAATGATAGCTTCAGTGTGCAGGTTTAAGCATGCTAGTTAAGCAAAACAAGAAGTGGAAAGGTGTGTTAACCGCAACAGGCATAACATTTAAAAACAAGCAAATATAGTCATTCAAATTGGTATTGTGCAGGTCTAAAGTACACTAGTTATTGTTAAGAAACGAAATGGCGTGTTAACTGGAACATCCTTAACAGCAACCAAATATCATAATTCATAGTGGTATTGTTGAAACTATTATTGACGAAATTGAATTGCACGGCAAATGGTTGCACATATAGAGCATCACATTGTGAAGAACTGAAATAAACAAGGCATAAGGCCATCTCTAGCCAATCCCCTAAAAGTTAACGGACTAAAACCCTTAGTGGAGTATATATATACTCCAGCAATTTTTGGTCATTTCTAGTCGATCCCCTAAACTTAACATTGTAAACTTCAATTTGATCAAGTTCAAAGCAGGTTCAACCGAAAGTAGCATGCAATCAAACATAAACATAGATAGTTTTACATAACCGAACATAAAACATAAATTTTAACTAAACTAAACTACTTTCAGTCGAACTGGAGGTCGAGCCAATCCTTCCTTGTCAGGTACGGTGTGCCGCGAGCCGGTTCCGGGCCGGTGCTGTCGCTGGGGTCGTTGGGGAAGACACTCCTCCACTCGTCGACCTCGATCTCCTCATCCTCGCCACCCACCTCGCCGCCCTCCGTGCCGCCTTCGACCTCATCATCGGAGGAGAGCACAATAACCTTGCTGCCCTCCGTGCCGGCAAAGATCATCCGCTCCACCTCCACAAGCTCCGGGTGCTGCCGGCGGAGCTCTTGCATGTAGGCCTCATCGGCGACCTCGGCCTCGAGGCGCTCCCATGCCTCGCAGTCCTCCCGAGCTCTCACCACCCCTTGCTCCGGTGGGACGAGGTCAACCGGATGTGTGCCGAAGGGGAAATTGAGCCTAGCCGCCGCGCCGTGGTAGCGGTCCTGACAGCTGTCGTACTCCATGGCCGCGAGCTCGGCCGTGTGGAAACTACCGAGCCACCGGCGGGTGTGGGTCTCCCAATCCGTAATCTCGGTGACCCACGTCCCCCACCGCCGCTGCCAGACCCCAAGGTAGGACCTCATTGGCGGCCGGGCTCGAGGGAGGATGGGGAATTCCTCGAACCGACGTAGGGCCGCGGTGGCGGGTGGATCGATAAAGAGCCCGCGGAGGATGACGGGGACACCTCGGCGGCCACCTCACCGGCGTTGGGCGAAGAGGCCGCGGTAAACCTCTTTTGGGCCATTGGCTCCTCGAGCTCCCCCGCACACAGGCAGAGGTTGAGGATGGACGCGGCGGCGGCAGCGATGGTTTCGAGTGAGGGAGGGGTGGTGTGTGTCTGTTTGAGCGGAGGTTTTGGGGTGTGTGTGGAGGGGGGCAAGGTGGTGTTTGAGGAAATACCGCGGCAAGTGAAAATTTTACTAGGCAGGAGTAAAATTCCGGGCCACTAAAAATTTGGATCAAGGGCGAGCAGATATTTTTGAGATTGCGAGGGATGTAGAGGCGGGAGTAAAATGCCGGGACTACTGAAAATTTGGATCCAGGGCGGGCAGATATTTTTGAGATTGCGAGGGATGCAGAGGCAGGAGTAACAAGGCAGGGCTACTTAAAATTTGAATCAAGGGCGAGCAGATATTTTTGAGATTGCGAGGGATGCAGAGGCGGAAGTAAAATGCTGGGTGTACTGAAAATTTGAATCAAGGGATTGAAGCAGAGCGGGAGTAACATACATCGCACACGGTCCGCACATACTAATCGTGTGCTATCAAACATAAAAACCTTCCAGGCGGTAGATATTTTCGAGATTACGAGGTAGTAGTTATTTTCGAGAGCGGGAGGCAAGCCTCGTGGAGCCCAATCTACTGTGCTAATGTGAGTGACTACAGGGGCACGGGCGTGGCACACGGGTAGTCTGACCGAACCGTGTCTGTTGTGTACCCAATCGCAGACGGTTTTTGCATCGAACTTGTGTGCTGTTTATAAATTTGGCAAAAAGAATAATGCAGGAAAGGGTCAGAACATGAACACACACTTGCATGTGGACCAAATATATGTATGAAAAGGGTGGTTTGATGTTCGAATACCCAATGCACAACTTTGATGTGGCACCTATCGCATAAAGCGCACAGTATTGCTAGTCAGCCACCCCCTACGAACCCCACTTTGTGTCAGCGGTAAGGGAATCCTAGCTACGAATGCATGCCCCCGGATAGTTAGGTTTGAAATCTCACCCTACCGTAACACAAAACCTATAGGAGTCCATCATATATATGGTCAAACTTCCCCTTTCGCTTCCGGATAAAGGTGGACCGTGTGCCGACCCACAAATGTGTGTTTGTGGCGAGAGATGGGTGAGACCACATACGAACCACCTGCGGATGGCCCTATACTATATGTATGAAAAGGGTGTGGTGTGATATTTAACTACCATTCACAACTTTGATGTGGCACGTGTGCCTCGCAAAATAACCGGACTTCCCCGACCCCACAGAGGTTGCGGGTAGTGCGAAGTAGCCCCCCCATCCCCCCCACACACACACGTGTCGGGGGGAGGGCATATCACCAAGACGTACTGTAACACGGACCAAATAGAATCCAACTTGATCATATAACCTCTCTTGCTCATTGTTGGTCAGAGTGATGGACGTCCACACGGCCCCGCAAAATGGGCTAGCTTGTTTCCGATAACCTCGCGAGGGAGTACTGTCTGAAGACAAAACCCACTCTATGCATGTGGCCCAATTATGTATATGGAAGTGGTGTGTGTGGTGTTTGAATACGCAATGCGCAAATTTGATGTGGCACCATGCTTTGGAACCGTAAAATCCCCACACTGAGCGTGGGTTCACGATGTGTAGCATGCATGCGCTCAAACTTAATTAGGCCTGGAATGATCGACCTACTATACGGTAACACGAACCACAGAAGAAGAATCCACCCTGGTAACCTTTCTCGTCGTTGGTCGAAATTATGGACGTCCATGCGGGCCCACGAATATATATAGGCTTGCCGCCCATAACCAAGGGAGTGAGAGTGTCCAAAGACAACCATTGCATGCATGTGTCCCAAACATATTTATGGAGGTGCGTGATCCATGCATATGTGTTGAATACCTAATGCACAACATTGATGTGGTGCATGCGTTAAAAATCGCACAGGTCCCCACACAGAGCAAGAGGTTCATGACGTGTCGTGTGATCGCCCCCCCTTCGATCCAGCGGGATGGATTCATGTGTACACATGTGCTATTATATATGTAATCTCACATCATGAGAGACAAACAAAAAATTAATCCCCTCCTAAGTCAAAATAATTAACCTCTCTTGCTATCGGTGAAAGTGATGGACCAAGCGGGCCGACAGATGGAAGCATCGCCGATAACCACATGAGTGAGTGCCATAGGACAACCACCATCGCTTGCATGTGTGAAAAAACATATATATGGAGAGGTGTGTGGTTGTGATGTTTTGAATACCTAATGCACAACCTTTTGATGTGGCATTTGCCTCAAAAACCACAAAGTCCCCACACAGAGTGAGGTTCATGTGACACCTAGTATATTTTGGTCCCATCCCCCCTTCGACACGTACTATATATACTCCTACCCTAACACAACCCTAAAAGAATTAATCCTCCTTGTTCGCCAAATGTGCCTCTCTCTCATTGGGTCAAAGTGATGGATAACGACCTCGCGGACCCACAGGAACGAAGCGTACGTCACACGCGAGTGAGCATCCTATATAGGACTACGTACCACCGTCTACATGTGGCCCAAAGAGGTGTTTGTGTGATGTTTGAATACGCAATGCACAACTTTGATGTGGAAGCCGAAAAGTCCCCACAGAGAGTGAGGTTCATGATGCGTGGTACGTGCTATACGCCCCCATTCGACGCATGGTATATATATACTTATACTGTATACACTGGTACAGCGAGGTGCTATACAAACGGTTTTTAACCCCTTTCCGCGACGGCGTTCTGAACCGTCACCTAGTGAGTGACTGTGATAGGGGGGGTCCTTCCCACACGACCCAGAAACCGTCGGGGATATGCCCTCCTGGCACACACGCTCGGCAAAATGAGGTCGTGTGTGATCGGCGAGCGATCAAATATGGTTATACGTATAGTTGTGCTAAAAGAAATACAATTATACATGCCAAATCGTTTCCGGTCGTAAGTACACCCCACACAGTCAGTCCCCGCTAAATGTTTCCGTTCGTATGTACATTCTACGCAGTCAATCCAAGAAATACGTTTCCGTTAGTATGTACATCCCACACAGTTAATCCAAGAAGTACGTTTCCGTTCGTATATACATCCCACACAGTCACTCCAAGGAAAATGTTTCCGTTCGCAGGTACATCGCACATAATTTTCCCCATTAAATAGTTTGTGATAGCGTTGCCATTGCACATGATATTAACAATTTTATCGTTTGTGTTATTGAATGCATCACACACAGTGCATAGAAGAAACTGTGTGGCAAAGGCTGTCCATCACACACACTTTTTATGTGGTAAACGTTTGCGCAAGGTGGCCTAATTTAAACAGTTTTCAAGAGGATGTCGTGTGTGATTGTTCATTGATCCAACATGGTTTATTCCTAGAAACTGTGTGCGTTGCCTGAGGTCACCGCCCACGATGTTTTCTCAATAACCGTTTGCAATAGAAAAACCCAATTAGCAGCCTAATTGGCCATTAGCAGGCTAATTGCCCTATTATTAATAATCCATTTATTAATCTAATTGAAATTTCATATTAAGCACACAATATATTTCATTTCCATATTAAGGAAGCAGGATTTCATAATTGAAATACATCAGAGTACACCATCATATAGCTTTAGCACTCAGCTACCCCCATTACACAACTTCACCAGCACCAATTTTCACATGCAACATCTAGAACCTTTCGACATTAGCATCATAGACGGTACATAGACAGATGCATCTCATCTAGAAAACTGCTGTAGCAGAAGGTGAATATTGAGCCTTCATTGATGTTGAAGGTCTTTGCAACTTTAGGCCAGTGCCTGTGGATGATTGACCGTCCATCCTTCGTCCTCTTTAGGAAAACTTCAATATTGAACCGTGGGTGTTGTATGAAAACCTTCCTCGCCTCCTGACCATAGAGGTGGTTTGAGAGGTAATCATCAGTGAACTGCTTTGGAAAGGCCTGAAAACAAGGATGTGCATAAATATCTTCTCTATATTGGAAATGGGGCAAAGGAATAAAAAAAGCCAAGGTATAATAGTTAGTACCATCTTGTAGTGAACTGATGTCTTGTTCATTGTGTAGACAAAGAGCTTGTTTTTTTGTCGCTAATTTCTTTATCCTAACAATCTTTCTGAGTTTCTTGACTTGACTGATATTCATGGACAACTCATTTCCCCATATGCAAAAAGGGTCGAACAGTGGGTCAAAACCTCTGACAGTAGGACCGACATGTGCAAGACCAAATTGTTAAAAACCTAAATATTAGAATGGTACCTGCAATTGCACAATAATGTGTTATTAGACAAAGGCCCATGCATGTGCAAACCTCAATTGTAAACCTCAGTGCTTCCCATTGTTTCCCTGCAACACATATAAGGTAGTTAGTCATCAGATTAAGTGAGGGTTCGCATGCTATCAGTAAAATATGTTGATGGAAAATAAGCACATTGCAGATTCATCAGATTAATTCAAGCCACATGGAAAACCCATTTATCGAAACCAAGCATGATTAAGAACTAGGAAATATAGGAGCTGTATATGTTTCTCATGTATTAAATGCAGCCAAATTCGATTTATTCCTCACATGCACAACAATACAAAATTCTACCCACAACAGTTGGACATCGCATTCCAGAATTGAACCAAGCAGTGAACTAAACACCACAACAAATGAACCAAACATTAACTGAGCACCACATTGCACAATATAACATACTCCTAATAGAAGATCATACAGTTAACCAAACCAAGCATGCTTAACAACTTGGAAATATAGCAATTGTATTTGTTTCTCATGTATTTAGTACAGCCAAATTTGATTTATTTCTCACATGGTATACAATAACAGAATGCACCCACAACAATTGAACATCGCATTGCAGAATTGAACCAAACAGTTAACTAAACACCACAACAAATGAACCAAACGTTAACTGAGCACCACATTGCACAATATAACATACTCCTAATAGAAGATCAGACAGTTAACCAAACCAAGCATGCTTAACAACTTGGAAATATAGCAATTGTATTTGTTTCCCATGTATTTAGTACAGCCAAATTCGATTTATTTCTCACATGGTATACAATAACAGAATGCACCCACAACAATTGAACATCACATTGCAGAATTGAACAAAACAGATAACTAAACACCACAACAAATGAACCAATCATTAACTAAGCACCACATTGCACAATTTATAACATACTAGAAGATCAGACAGTTAACCAAACCAAGAATGCTTGA
This sequence comes from Thinopyrum elongatum, assembly GCA_011799875.1. NCBI lineage: Eukaryota > Viridiplantae > Streptophyta > Magnoliopsida > Poales > Poaceae > Thinopyrum > Thinopyrum elongatum. Next base: position 507,652,560 of record CM022297.1, read on the forward strand.
CAACTTGGAAATATAGCAATTGTATTTGTTTCTCATGTATTTTGTAAAGATAAATTTGATTTAATTCTCACATGGAAGACAATACAAAATTGCAGCTTGAAGAATTGAACATCACTTTTGCAGAATTGAACCAAACAGTTAACTGAAGACGACAACTAATTAACCAAACAGTTAATAAGTGAGCACCAGATTGCACGACATATAGAACATATACACTAGAGCAACAGATTGCATGGTAAAATTAGATAGCATAATTCACTATAATTTGTTAAGGAAAGGCAGGAGCAGCACATGCAACGGGTAAACCGAGCATGCATAACCGGCGTAGCTAGCAAACTGAACATGGGTCCTTATAGTGAGCTAATAAGACAAGCTACTCCTCATCGTCGGAGATATCGATGATGATTGGCTCCTTGGACATGGAAGAGGGCGAGGCCTCCACATCATGGGTGCCCTCGTCGTAGTGGTGAGTTGCCTGAGCCGCTCCGGGCACCAACCTGCTGGCTCTCGAGTTGAGGTAAGCACGTGCACGCTGAGAAAACACCTCGTAGTGTTCGTCGAAGGCACCGAGGGTGGCCTCGAGAAAATGCCACAAACTGTCGTTTAAAGCAGCCAACCGCGTCGCGGCTTCGGCGCGCGAGGCATCAACGGTGGCCTCGACGGCGAGGTGCTCCTCCAAGATCTGGGGGTCGGCATGAATGGCAGCCATTCCGACCTCATCCGCGCGTGCGGCCGTGATTTGCTTCTCCACTGCCAAATGCTCCTTGAGCTCCTGGCTATATGGCGTGCACCATGGCTTAGGGCGGCGCTTATTTGGTGGAGGGGTCAGTGATTTGGGTGGAAGGTGTCGCGCCAGCGGTCGGGGCATGTGGGATGTGGAAGGAGGAGGAGGATGGGGGTCGGGTGTGGATTACCTGCCTGGATAGACGAGGCCGAGCAGCATGAAGGAGGGTCGCCGGCAAGGAGGCGGCGCCGCAAGCAAGGAGTGAAGGTTTCAATTTGGAAAGGAAGGCGAAAATAGGGGAAATGTGGCTTTTGGTAAGGGGGAGGGGGCAGGGAGGTAGATATTTCCACGGAAGCCAAAAATTTTGAATCGGTGCAGCGAAATAACTGGCGCGCAAAGTGTCATCAGACACGGTCCCTTATTCAGCACTGTGTATGATATGTGAATATCACAAACGATTCATATAGCTTAACCCATGTGTGATGAGTTTGAACATGCAAATTCTGGTTCGAATTTCCCTGGTTACAGTGGTCATCCACGTCATTGCATAATTTGGGTACACAAAGGAGACTACAGCACACCCACACTTCTTAATCGAGCAAGTTCAGCAATTAAACAGAGCTAGCTAACCTAAACATTACTCTAACAAATTAAAGACCGGCGCTCTTAATTAAACAAAACAAAGAGTACTACTACGGTTGGTGCTCGTCGATCTCCGCTGCCTCCTCCATGTTTAGCTCACGCCCGACGGTCTCCTCGGGAAGGGTCTCCATGGCATCCATCGCACCATACTCGGCAAGCATCTCGCCATCCGCGTCCAACATCTCTTTGGAAAAGGCCGCCATGAGCTGGGCGTGGGCGGCCGCGATCTAGGCTTGGACGGGCTCCGTCGTGGCAAGGTATGCGGTGGAGGAACGGACGGCTGCTCGAACGCTCTCGATGATTGCCAACTCTTCGGCCGTGGGTTGCCCACCGTTGTCGGAGAAGCTTCGTTCGATTTGTGTGGTGACCGCCACGAGCTGGGCATGGGCGGCCTCGACATGGTCGTGATTGGCCTCCATCAGGGCTAAGGCCGCCACTGCAGAACAGACGGCTGTTGTACTGCTCTCGCTAGTTGCTATCCCCGAGGCAGACGTTGCTGCTGCCACCTGAGAAGCAACAGCGGCTGTTTGGGCTACCTTGGCCGCCCGGTCGCAGATTGCGGCCGTGCTTATGCACTTTGTTAGCACGCGCATGGCGGCTGCGGCCGCGCTCTCGCCGGAGTGGACCGCCGAAGTTGCCCTCACGACGCGGGTCCATGTCCCCATCTTTCACCGGCGATGATTGAACAGTGAAATGATATTTTGGGAGCGAGTTAGTGTGCTTGACACGCCAGCTATGGACTGTAGCCGACGCACCTTCTCGCGTAAGCCATAGGCGTACTATACTCCGACGATGCTCCAAGATATTTTGTACTGCATCTCACACGGTTGGTGATAATAAACTGTGTGCGATCTACTTGATATTTCTTCTTGATTTGAATTACATAATGGGGTCACAGCAGCAATTGAGGGTGTTTGAATTGCTATAACTTTTGTCTGCAGTGAACATGCAACTATATGTGTGTCGTAAAAAATTGGAATTATTGAGGGTTCGTTTGGACATTTTATACATTAACTTGGTTTTCTAGCCATTTCAGGTGCACAATTCAAAATTAAACTACATGCACATGCTCCGGTGCACCAACATGGGTTGTAAAATCATATATGTGTCCATGGGTTTATGCTTATGTCCCATGCAAGAAATGGGGATGAATTTCGAACACCACGGCACCGTGGCTCTCCGGCAAACATTGAGGTACTTGCTTTTGTAATTCTAATAAATCCAAAACCCGTCTGAAATTAATGAACCTTGGCATGCTATCATGGAATCGCATCAACATGCTGGGGTAAAAAATATTGTCCCATTTGAGGCAGGGTATGGTATAAGCTTCTCACAAACCTGAGCTTCTCATAAGAAGCCTCATGGTTCCATTAGGGAAACGTGTCACCTTTGTGGACAAAATGATATTTGTCGCCTCTTCTTGGTATCAATTTTTTCCTGGTGTCAACATAGAACAACAGGAGTGTCGTGTTAAATTTGGGAATTTTTCGGTGGATCGTTTGGACATTTTTATACGTTAACTGAGTTTTCTAGGCATTTATGTGCATAATTCAAAATTGAACTACATGCACATGCTCCAATGCATAAAAACGGGTTGAAAAATCTAATGTGTGTCCTTGGTTGCAAGCTTAGGTCACATGCAAGAAATGAGAATGAATGTCAAACACCTTGACACTGTCGCTCGGCCGCTAACATTGAGATACATGATTTTAAAATTTTAGTAAATCGAAAACTCGCCTGAAATTCATGAAACTTGACATAATATCATGGAACGGCATCGACATGCCATGGTAAAAATATTGTCCCATTTGGGGCAGGTTTGGGTTTAAGCTTCTCACAAACCAGAGCTTCTCTCACAACAAGCTTGATGGTTTTTGTAGGGAACGTGCCACCTTGGGGGACGAAACGATATCTGTTGCCTCTTCTTACTTTCAAATTTTTTCTCGTGTCAACATAGAACAACAGGAGTATTGTGTCAATTTTTGGGATTTTTCGGGGTTCGCTTGGACATTTTTATACATTAACTGAGTTTTCTATGCATTTATGAGCATAATTCAAATTTGAATTACATGCACATGCTCCAATGCATATAAATGGGTTCAAAATTGAAATGTGTGTCCTTGGTTGCATGCTTAAGTCCCATGCAAGAAATGAGAATGAATGTCAAACACCTTGCCACCGTCGCTCGGCCGCTAACATTGAGATACATGGTTTTTAAATTCTAGTAAACGAAAAACGCGTCTGAAATTTATGAAACTTGACATGCTAGCATGGAACGGCATCAACATGCCGTCGTAAAAATATTGTCCCATCTGGGGCAGGTTGGATTATAAGCTTCTCACAAACCAGAGCTTTTCACAACAAGCCTCATGGTTACGGTAGGGAACGTTTCACCGTTGCCTCTTTTTGATTTCAAATTTTTTTCTAGTGTCAACATAGAACAACATGAGTGTTGTGTTAATTTTAGGAATTTTTCGGGGTTAGTTTGGACATTTTTATACATTAAATGAGTTTTCTATGCATTTATGTGCATAATTCAAATTTGAACTACAGGCACATGCTCCAGTGCATGTAAATTGGTTGAAAAATCAAATCTGTGTCCTTGGTTGCATGCTTAGGTGCCATGCAAGAAATGGGAATGAATGTCAAACACCTTACCACCGCCGCTTGGCCGCAAACATTGAGATACATGGTTTTTAAATTCTGGTAAATCCAAAACTCGTCTGAAGTTCATGAAACTTGACATGTCATCATGGAGCGGCATCAACATGTTGTGGTAAAAAAATTGTCCCATTTGGGGCAGGTTTGGGTATAAGCTTCTCGCAAACCAGAGCTTCTCACAACAAGCCTGATGGTTTCGGTAGGGAAGGTGCCACCTTTGGGGACGAAACGATATCCTTTGCCTCTTCTTGCTTTCAAAATTTTTCTAGTGTCAACATAGAATGACAAGAGTGTTGTGTCATTTTTTGGGATTTTTCGGGGTTCGCTTGGACATTTTTATACATTAGCTGGGTTTTCTAGGCATTTTATGTGCATAATTCAAATTTGAACTACATGCACATACTCCAGTGCAGAAAAATGGGTTGACATATCAAATGTGTGTCCTTGGGGGCATGCTTAGGTCCCATGCAAGAAATGAGAACGAATTTTATACACCAGGCCACTGTTGACTGCCGGCAAAACATTGAGGTACTTTGTTTTTAAATTCTAGTAAATCCAAAACTCACCTGAAATTCATGAAACTTGGCATGCTATCATGGAATGGCACCCGACATGCTGTGGTATTTTTCGTGTCCATTTTGAGAGAAGGCACACTCGAATAACAGCCAACAAAGGCATTTTGAAACAAATAGCTACCACTTTAACATCTCAAACATTTGTATAATTTAAATCATATGCGTTCTGTTAACCATTCACGTGACGCCACGTGTCTAGATTTTAATGGCTATAGGAGGTGCCATGCAGACAGTTGCTTGACTGAACAGGAGGCGTGCGAGCGCAGTCCGGTGCGCAGGCTGACCGAGAGGCATGCAAGCTGTCCTCCAATGTGCAGGCTCACCGGGAAGCGTGCGAGCTGTACGCTACATAGGCTCACTGGGAAGCGAGCCCTTTGACTTCCATGGCCGCCCGCCTTGCTCGCATCCTCTCCATTAATGGAGCCCGAGCCGTTGTTTAATACGGGCGGCCTTACTGTTTGCTTCCCATTCCCCTCCCTCCCGCAGACCTCCACCAACGCCATGGCGCAGAAGGATCGTCTGCCACTAGTCTTCAAGTTTGGTGAAGTCGACACCGAGCAGGGGGAGATAGAAAATAAGGAGGAATGGGGCCTCATGGACATGGCCCTGAACGAGCTGGCCGCGGCGGTTGCTGCCCCCGCGCCATTCCCAGCTCCCATCCCCACGCCCGCTCCAGCGACCATCCCCTTAGCATTGACGGGCTGGTCGCCGAGCACTATCGCAGAGCTGGAAGCCACGAGCGTCAGCGAAGTCTCCACGGACCCGCGCGAGATTGTGTACAAGCCAGCGCCAGCGCCCGTGCCCGTGCGCGCCCCTCCACCCACTGCGGCGCCGATCCCCGTATGTTTGCCTGCACATGCCGCGCCCATGCCCGTGCGCACTTCCCCCTCAGCGACATGGGACGCCGCCGTTGACCGCTACCTCGCAGCGTCGCCAGTTGTCGTCCTCCCGTGCCTCGCCCATCAATCGCGTGATGACATGATGTTTGATTTCCAAGTGAAGAATAGTCTGTGCTGCCTTGAAGACTTGAACAACGGCGTCCCGGAGGACGACAACGACAACATTGGCGTGGCCCGCCGCCTCCGCCGCCGCTGGAAATAGTTTTTTTGGGTTTAATATTGTATCTCGATCATATGGATATAAATTCGTAGTGTGACTGAATGAAAGATATGGTTTGAACGAACTTGCGTTTTTCTCTCTTAATGTACAGACTTATCAAATGATTTTTAAATATAAAACACTCATCGCAAATGTTTTAGTTAGAACACCCGTATTTAAACCGACAGCTGCCCAAGAAGCCAAGGGAAAATGTGCCGAGCAGGATTTGTGCAGCTCTTGATCGCAAACGTTTTAGATAGAACACCTGTATGCAAAGTGAGAGCTATGGTCTTCCCCAGTATGTTAAGGGAAAATTTGCAGCGCGGGATTTGTGCATCTCTTCAACGCAAACTTCAGATTGAATATAGTATGCAAAGCCAGACTTCGGCGCTAAGCCAAGAGAAAATGTGCCGAGCAGGATTTGTACATCCCTTCAACGCAAACGGTTGTTTTGGATGACCCGTGTGCAACCACATACAGACAATTTGGTAAGATTTGCATCTGTCATATTGCGTATATTGCCATTTGTCAAACTGGAAAGATTGACATTTTTTGATCTAGTAACATTGCCATTTGTCAACCTTGTAACACTGCAATTTGTCAAAATATGCAGCTAAAAATCACTACCACTATCTAATTTTTGCAACTAAAATTCAGTAACTAAGCATAGATTTCATTCATAGATTAAGCAGCCGTTCTTTATACATACAGTTCAACTCGACAGCTGAACCGACCAAACTTTTCCCCAATTGTTGCCAACCACGTACTGAAATAGCTAGTTCAACTATATATACTAGCTAATTTTAAGTACGTTGTACAGTTTCACCACATCTATAGTCAGATGAACTGAACAAAATAGCCCCTAAATACTACTACGGAGGGGCTTTGTACTACTTCCGGCAGCCTCTCCTCTGTCGAGCGCGCTCAGTAAGAGGCAGAGGAGGAGGAGCCTACCGATGAGCTGGACAACTGCAATACGGTGCCTGCCGCTGCTGCACCTTCAGCGACGCTCACCTCGAACGCCCTCTACCGCTCCAGACGACCCCTCTCGAAGTGGTGGTTCTCCTCGTAGATCTCCTGATTCCTCGCCTCTGCGGCGGCGTGTAACGCGGCCACGGCGACGGTAAGGCTCTTTGCGTGCTCGATGATGCGCTCCTCCTCCTCCTCCCGCAGGAACTTGATGTAGCGCGCAAGGTCGCTGACGCATGTGCGGGCCTACACCTCCGCCTCCCCACTTTGGGCGGCGGTGGCGGAGCGGGTGATGACCCCGGCGGTCGACGGTGGGCTTGCGGCCATGATGGCCGATGATGGGGTGGCGGCCACGACCACCACCTCCCGCCTTCGGGTCGCGGTGGCGGAGCGGGTGATGGCCACGGTGGCCGGCAGTGGGGTGGCGGCCACGATGGCCACCTCCCGCCTTCGGGCCGCGGCGGCGTAGCAGGCGATGGCCCTAGCTTTCGACGATGGTGTGGCGGCCACGGCGGCAGACGGTGGGGTGGCGGCAACGGCAGCCGGCAACAGCTACCGACGGGCAGCGGCGGCGGAGCGTGTGGTGGGTGTTCCACGCACACCCAACAGGGATGCCACGCGCACTACACTACGCCGAGGACTGCGCTGCCGCCGCGGTGTATCCTCCTAGCTGGAGCTGTCCTCTGATGATGGCGGAATGGCTGAGCGACGACGACGGACCGGTGCCATTGGCGATTGTGGGAGAACTAGATGGGATAAGCTACAAGGAGGGAGGGGAAAATGCGACGCAGGACTCGCCAGCCATGAGGGTTTATATAGCAGGCCGGTAAGCATTGGGATTTTGGTGGATTTCACTGACTCGGGCGGGAAGCTTGCGTGGGAACCTGCCCGGTTGCGCAGGAACGGGCTCACCACCGTGTGGCCAAAAGAACGCCCCCGCGCGCTGCTCAAGCTTGCGCTCTAAGCCGTCTGCGGCAGTGGGGTGACAAGACATGTGAGATGGGGATGAAAGGACACGAACACATACGGTTAATAAAATAAAAACTCTTGCGATTAAATTACCTACTACCCCCGTCGTGGTTTATAAGTCGTCTATGTATTTTTGTGCCAAATTTTGACTATAGATTTAGCTAATAAAATACGAATGCATGTCGCCAGAGATTATATCGTTGGATTCGTATTTGAACATAGTTTCCAATTATATAATTTTTGTAACATGCATTAACATTTTGTTGGTTAAATTTAAGGTCAAAATATGGCACAGAATATAAAGGGGACTAATAGACCAAGACCGCAGTAGTAGCACACGGCCGCTCTCTACGCAGCGACGCAACTGTCGGCCGGCTTGTAGACGACCATTTCCTGCGTGTTCAATTGCTCTATGCATGTGGTTGCTTGCGGTTGAGGCGGCCGCGGCGTGCTCTGCTCGCATCCCGCTGCGTGCGCTTTGCTCTTGCGTCCCTCCGGGCGCTCTGCCCTCCTTCCTCCACGCGCGCTGCCAGTGTTTGGGGCCGGCGCATGATCACGCATGTTCGTGTGCATGTGGTTGCACCGGGCGCGGCGCCACAATGCAGTTACCCGCTGCAAAAACTGACATGCGGACGCGCCGAGAATCCAGGCCGCCCGGCCCCCATTTATTCCTGCGGCCATTTACCTTCATCTCTTGCGCCACACGACACAATAAGCACACCCACGACGACACATATAGAGAGGACATCCAGCGGTTCCATTGGCGCTCCCCGTGGCTCCAATGGCGCTCCCAACGGCTGACGACGGCAACGGCGGGCAGTTCACCATGCATCACGTAGTGGACACCCACGTGAGGGGGAAGGCCCTCTTGGTGGTGTACACGAACGAGCCGGTCTTGGTGGAGAGCTCCATCCAAACTATGGAGCTGTTGCTTACCAAGGACAAGTACCAAGTGGTCAGCTTCGACCTCGAGTACACCATCGGTCGTGCCGGGCACGATCAGAAGGTTGTCATCGCCCAGTTGTGCGTGCAACATGACGTACTCATCTACACCTGGCCACAAGGCCTTGCAAGCGTTTCTCCAGGTTTATCAACAGCTCCGACTACAATTTCGCTACGGTGGACACCACCAACGATCTAAAAGGGCTCAAGGTTTCGGGCTTGAAATGCCAGAATCTTGTCAACATCCAGGACCACTACAAGGTCTGGGGTAGCGACAACAACAAACAGAAGTCCCTGGTTGACCTCGCCTCAGCCACCATCGACCCCTACTACATGAAGATGAAGGATGAGAGCAAGAAGGATAAGAACGCCTGGCACAGTGTCTGGCATGAGAGACTGGATGAACAACACGTCAAGTACACGGCCAAGGACGCGTACACAAGCTACGAGATGTACATGCGTATCGTTGACATGAGGGAGTGTCTTCTTCCTGCCCCAGATGAGGGATCGAGCCACAGAGCAGTGGCGGGAGCCTCACAAGAAGTAGATGACTAGACGATCGTTTCTCCTAGTTTAGAATGCATACAATTGTTTATTGAGGTGTGTGCGAATGGTCTGTAGTCACTTATGTAATTGGATGTTTATTTCAGTTATATATATATATATACAGCCGGTCTATTCTGCTAATATTATCAGAATAGTTATTCTGATAACACTTCTGCACTGCATGCTCAACAGAAGCGAACTGCATCTTCTTTACGATGAGCTCTGCAATGCTTTACGAGAGAACTTCTTCATTTTCTGGCGGTCCGCTCGTCTGTTCTGTGTGGAATCGGGTGTTGCGGGATTATTTAATTTGTTTCTGAACGCCATTTGACCTTTTCTCATTGTAATTTTGCTGAAAAAACTACTAAAATCTAGGTAAATCGAGTGATTTGGCGGACGAGCTTTGCTCTATTCGTTTGTGTTCGCGTCGGATGCGACTTTCTGGCGCTCGCGTGTTGTTTATTAGTAGGAATTCTTTGATATCCTTCGTTTAATCGCTCCCTTTACTCTAGAATTTGTGTAATTTTTAAGAGTTAGGTTTCAATTCCTGTGAATTTGTTTGTGTTTGTGGGTGAGCTTCGTCCGCTCCTCTGTTCTTGTTGATTTTTGGATTTTGTGCGTCGATGCGTTTTTAAATCTTGTAATTACGGTCACTGTTGTTTTTAATTCATTGTATTGCGGTTGTAATCTTCATATTTTGAATTGCAATTTTTAAAGAAACGCTCATGCCATTCGTCCAGTGACCGTGTGTCCGATGTAATTTTTTGCAGGGTATTTGTCGAAAATTTAGTGATTCGGCATTTTGTAGGCGAGTTATGTAAGTGCGAGTGAATTGGCACCTCTGTTAGTCCCCCACATGTCTGGATTTGTACTTCTTTAATTTTATAGTTGCAGTTCTAGATAACGTTGTAGTGCACTGTATTTTCGTTAGTAGTGGACTTCGTTGTAGCTGCATTACAATGGTGATGGCAGCTTATGAGATTTCTCTTTTCTTAAACTGCATTCTGTGTTTTAGAGAACTGCATAATATGCACTTTCGTACTACATTGGCATTATGGTTAATCTGCTATTCTGCTATTAGAATAGATGGATTATTTTGTGCTGGTGTTAGCTAAATAGTTATTATGGCAATTTTTTTTGAACTGCATACTATGAGAATTCTTTTGAACATCATATGTTAACTGCAAAGTTTCGACCATTCGCATTGCATTTGTTACTCTTCAGAGGACTGCGTTTTTTTATATAAGGACTGCACTATATGTATTAGAGAACTGCATTTCTGTCACCAACAACTTGTCTAAAAGGATGATAAAATGATGCAGATGAGGCCGCATACTTTAAAAAGGCACCGTTCAAAGTGTTTGATGGACATAATTTTAAAAGCATACAACATAAGCAAAGCATTAGAAAATGCCACAGATGGCTTTTGCTTTTATTCCAGACAACCTATAGTGCAAATATTGTAAACTTCAGGGAGTCTTCTTGTTTGTAGAAAAACACCATGGCCACTTCTCCAGCCTCAAAGCCATTCTTGGAGATAAAATCTTTCCAGCCAGTAGTTATGTTGATGCAGTCTTCAGAGTCAATGTGGTAGTCAGCTTGCATGTCTACATACCCATTCTTGTGTTGTGTCTCCAAAGTAATCTTCCCTGAACTCGGAGCAGGAAACTTTATTGTGGATGGCAGTTTTTGCATTTTGGCATGGATGGAAAAAGAATTTTTATAAGTAAACACCAAATGCTTTTCTTTATATTTAGGATGATATGTTTATGTTGACTTAAGTATGTACAAATATATGACTACTATTTAATAAAGTAGTTGCAATGTATGAACAAACTTATATACGGAATTGACCTCTAGTTTTAGTAGAATATATATTATACTGTAACATGTTTGTACTGCAAGGTCATTTGCAGTGTACTTCGCTAGCATGATAAGAGAACTGCAACACTGATCTGTTGAACCTCTTTTTTGTTTGTGTGTTGGGGTTCTAAGCTAACTAGTGTCGATACCTGGTGTGGTACTGAAGAAAAATAGGTGGAACTATCTAGTCTTAATAGCTAACAAATCTGAACAACAATACAAATTCTTTGTATTGTTGGTACTACTGAACAAATTGATGGAAATATACATTCAGATGTGGATTTGCAGCCTAGATTTAGTCAAAAATTGTGAGGGGAAAAACATACCCAACTTTCTTGCAGGTCTGCGGATGTGAGGCGATGAAGAAATGGTGCCGGAAACCCCCTGTTGGGTATCATCAGGCACCCGAGCATGCTACGCCACTCGGCGTCGGTGAGCTCTAGACCATCTGCGTACACGCATGTGTCCGCTACCGGCGCCATCCTTGCCAAGCACCCGCACGAATAGTCCATGGCGGGTTCAGTGGGATTTCAGAGAATAGTTGGGGATGGGAGGAACCCTAGATCTACGATTTGAAGAAAAAGTGGAACGGGGGGAGGAGTTGTGCCATTCTGGAGCACGAATGGATATGTTTTTATGCAGTCAATTGAGCAATGGAAGTAATAAATGTTGTGGTTGGTGTTAGGTGGTGGATTGATTCTGATTTAGTCTACGCGAATGCATTTGAGAAGCAACAACACTGTTTACTTGAATCTAGCGAACTGCATTGTCGTATTACAACAAAATGCAGAATGCGTGGATTGTGTTTGTTTTTTTATTTTTCTAGTTATTGTTTATATTTTTATTGGGCCGTGGTTTTTCGTTGTAAGTGGGAATTTTTTTTTAATTTTCAACGGCCTCATTCTTGCGTGTTGGGCCTGTGTTTGGGGAGTGAAAACGCATTCGGCCCAAGTAGGCCTGTCAGCATGGCTGGTTCCCGGTGCGCTGTGTGTGCGCACTAATGTTTAGTCCCACCTCGGCTGCCGAGAGCGCGCCCGACCTGTTTATAAGCCCTGGCGAGGCAGCCGTATCGAACTCCTCTGTTACTTATTTGGGCGTTTATACACGGCGCTCGCTGCTCTATCCTCTCTGACCTGTGGGCCCATGTGTGCCAGGCCCCATGAATCGTGGCTCAGAACGGACTCGCCTACTGTAGGGCCAGACTTACTACGAGACTGGCTAGGGCCTGGTTGCACTTGGGTGGTTAATTTTTTTTTGTATTTTTTCTCTTACGTATTTTTCTAATATAGGGTGTGCACTGCTTAGTAAATCATTTCTGCACTGCATTCATCAGGTTTGTGTACTGCATGTGCACACATTCCGCACTACATATGCAAGTGCATTTTCGTGTTTTTCCTCTTACGTATTCTTTTTCTAGTGTACGATGTGCACTGCTTTGTTGGGTATGTGTGCACTGCATTCGTCAGAGTCCTGTACTGCATGTGTATTTTTCCTCTTACGTATTTTTCTAATATAGGGCTTGCACTGCTTAGTAAATCATTTCTGCAATGCATTTATCAGGTTTGTGTACTGCATGTGCACACATTCCGCACTACATACGCAGGTGCATTTTTGTGCACTGCATGCTGGTCGCATTTTTTTGTGTGTTTTTCCTCTTATGTGGTAGAGTGTTTCTTTGAAATCTGCAAAAACTGCCCTTGTATACACTTTTGATAGCTGAACTTTGAACCCGAACTTGGTTGTTGTCTTTACCTCTGACTGCATGATTAGAAATGCAGCGTTACGAATCAGAGAAGTGAAAATTTTATTTGTTTTTGTAGTTATAGCAGTTTTTTATGGACATTTTATTTACCTCATTTGCTACTGTCTCCGCGTGCTCGACGGCCTTCCTGGTGTGAATGCACTTGTCCACCTGTTGAGCAAACAGATGGAGATCATGCTTCTCTTTGACGAAGTTTTTCTTCAATATGCGGTTCATGCTCTCGCTTCTCTGCGTGGAAGTCATCCGAGCACAGAAAATTTCCTTGTAGTAAGCCGAGATCCACTCGTGCCTGTCATCCCACAGCGAATTCATCACTTCGTCGTTTTGCAAGTTGTATTTCTGAATGAGGTCCTTCCATGCCCGTTCAAATTCTGACGGCATTAGTGGGTGGTTCAGCACCGCAGTGAGGTCATCCTTGAGTTTCTCGTGTGCATTATACAGCAAGGCGAGGTGGCCTTTGTACTTCTTCATGATATGCCACCGACACAACTTATGTAATGTATCTGGGAGGATAGTTTTTAATGCTGCCTTCATCGAAGAACATTGGTCTGAGAAGGCACAAATAGTGTTTTTTATTAAGTTGTTTGTGTGTAAGAGAGATGGAAGAAATAGAAGTGTACCACACAAACGTAAGTATACAGGTGTTGTTTTTTTGTACCTGTGAGCATGCAGATTGGCGGCTTGCTATTCATACACCTCAGGAATGTTTTGAAAACCCATGTGAATGACAATATTGTTTCATCTCGCACGAGGGCGACAGCAAATATGTGCTCTGTAGATGATGGTTCACTCCCATGAAGACTCCCAGCGGCATGTGGAATTTGTTAGTTTTATATGTCGTGTCAAATGTTACGCAGTCTCCAAAATCTTCATACGATCCTTTGCAACTTGCGTTAGCCCAAAAGACCTTTCTTACACGGTTATCTACATCAACATCATAATCATAGAAGAACTCTGCGTTTTTCTTCTGCATCTTCTCGAAGAAATCCAGAAGTTTCTTCACGCCATCTTGGGACTCTTCTCTGGCAAACTTCTGTTTCCTGCATTTCAAACGCAATGCAAACTCATCTCATCAAACAGGAAATAATTACCGATAGAATGCTCAAGTGATATGTTCTGTGACGTGCTTACTTGTTCACCCAGTCGCGGCTAGTATGTCCCATGTACTGCAAACCACAGGACATACGCGACAGCGTTGACATCATCTGTGCGTGTATGTGGTTGTCCAGCTGCATGTCCTTCACCAACTGGTCAATCAAAGGATCGTCTCTTTTGTGCGAGCGCATGTGCAAAAGCATCCCGGGGCTTTCCAGCATCTTGTGATTGTGGTTGAGTTCAACCATTTCTATCACAAATTTGCCATCCATCCTCTTTTTGACTCTAATTTTTGCGTTGCAGCCAATCCTTTTTTATGTCTTCTCACGTTTCCGGTCATAATCTGACACAGTCTGCTTGTGCGTCCCTTCTCTTGAGCAGACAACGTAGGCATTTGTCTTGTGTTTTGCCCTCTTGCGTATGCCAAACCCTGCATATCTTGCATAAGTGTTGTAAAAGTCCCATGCTTTGTCGTACGTGGTGAACTTCATTCCAGCGGCAGGTATGAGGTTCAGCGGCATGTTTTTATCCTGCATCAAGTGCAATGCTCTATGAGACAAAGTGTTTTGTTCTGTTTAAATACGAGGAGTGCATTAGAGTTTAATAAAGCACTACAATCTTCCTAGGTTTTCAGAAGAATCGACTGTATTAGATGTTAGGCCTAACCTCACAAGAAATATCAGTGTGCACTGCAATGTTATCTGAGTGGACTGCAAATATTATTATTTCTTCAGGACATAAACTTACATGTCTGTAATGTCGTTCATCCGATGGCGTTTGCAGCTCGCCGGGTTGTATTGGACATGGCGGGGCTATAGCAGATCTGTGTAGTTGAGGATCTCGGGGGGCAATAGTGAGGAGGATATGTACCTGCCGTTGACTTCTGACCGAGGCACCCTTGGTGGTCGCAGTGTCGAAGTTGATGCAGCATGTCTACTTGGAGCTCTGTTTTTCGGTGTAGCAGGTGGACGTTGAGCTCTGTTTTGTGGTGCAGCAGGTGGACGCGGTGGTAATCCAGTGTTGTGGCGATGTCTCACTGGATTGGTTTGAAATTTTTGGAGCGGCGGCACATCATCATAATCATCATCTGCTGCAACATCATGTTCAACTGCATCATCATTGTTTGTTCGGACATGCTGTCCAAATGTAGTGAACTCGTGCTTGTACTCTGGGTTGAGAACTGTTATTGGCTCATCTTCATCGTCATCATCTTCATCATCCTGTCGGTGAGTGCCCTCCCCCATGAAGGTGACATCGTCGTCATCTTTGACTACCTCTTCTTCCTGGAAAAAATCTTCTTCCGGAGAGTATTGCACCCTGCTTGTTGTCGTGAAGAATCCTCGAGGAATCTCAGGGGTAACCTAGCCAGTGTCTCTTTCAGAAGAAGCTTTACTCTCCTGAAAGTTGATGTTCCCTGAGTTTTCAATTATGCGCGGCATTTTGTATCCGTTGAACGTCATTTCCAGCACAAAACAGCCTAGCTGCATTGTCAGGTAAAATGAACTGAATCATATGAACTACAATGTGTTTGAAAGGGTACTGTGAACTAATGCACGCGGACTGCATCATCCCGCATGATGAACTGAAGTAACCGCACTGCATCATTGTCCATAGTGAACCTATACAACCGTACTGCATAACCGAGCAAGCGTACTGCATATTTTTCACAGTGAACCGAAATAACCGCACTGCATCGTTTTTGGAGGCGTACTGGACTACGTGTACTGCTTTGTCTGGAATAAGTAAACTGAGATAGTTGAGGAAGTGTACTTCTTACCTCGTGTTGCAGTGATTTCTCGCGTTTGCAGGAGGAAGTTCCCTTCTCGTCCGTCTACACCACTTTTGCGTTCACCTGTGCAGTCTACTTGCCCTTCAGTAGTTCATGGGCGGTATGGACGTTGCTCAAGGTGAGCGGAGACGAAGGATTTGCTCTGAAGGTCGTTGCAGACATAATCCAAGAAGCTGTTGTGGATGAAGGAACCTTGCGAACAGTCCTCCTTGCTCGAATTGGTGTGACGTCGAGGCAGCACCAATCCACATCTGAAGAAGTATAGGTAATTGAAGACCCTCCACTCAATGCTGTGGTAATTGAAGGCCCGGAGGAGATCGGCGGCGGCGCTACCGAGCTGCTGCCGCGGAAGAAGGCCGATATGCAAGCGGGGGAGGCGTTGCTCGGTTGCTGTCGCGGAAGAAGGCCGAGAGGCGATGGACAGCGGCGCTGCTTGGCCGCTACCGCGGAAGAAGGCCAGGAGGGGAGGGGAGGGGCGGCGTCGCTGTCGGCCGCCGCCGCGGAAGAAGGCCGGCATGGGAGGGGCGGCGGCGCTCCCAGGCCGCCGCCGCGGGAGAAAGCGAGGAGGGGAGGGACGGCATCGCTCCCAGGCCGCTGCCGCGGAAGAAGCTGGGAGGGAAGGGGTGGCGGCGCTCCCAGGCCACTGCCGCGGTAGAAGGCGGGGAGGGGCGGCGGCGCTCCCAGGCTGCTGCCGCCGTAGAAGGCGGGGAGGAGAGGGGCGGTGGTGCTCCCAGGCTGCTGCCGCGGTAGAAGGTGGGGAGGGGAGGGGCAGCGGCAGCGGCGATCTGGTGGGGGATTTGCTGAATAAGGTGGATGTTATCAGAATAAGACTCTTAAGGGGTGTTATCATAATAGACCCACCCTACATATATATATATATATATATATATATATATATATATATATATATATATATATATATATGTTTTTCTTCTGTAGACAGATCAAATCACACGGCTTATTAGCAGCAATCGTCTGTGTTATTATTGGTCTTCGCACACATTTCTGATTACGGACCTGTTTGCCGCGTATTACACACATCTTGTTCAGTTGAACCATTTCTATTGTGTTGCCTAATCACACACAGTTCATCCTAGTGAACTGTATGCCGTATATCGCACACACCCTCATCTGGCTGCCCGTTTCTGTTGTTCTGCCTCATCGCAAATAGTTTTTCTCGATTAACCATTTGCCATGCATCGCACACGCAACTCAAATATGAACTGTGTTTGATGTCACCGGCATCGCAAATGTTTTGCATCTTTTTTGACGGTTTTATTACATCACCGTTTGTGATTGATGCATCACACACAGTTTCGTCGAAGGGTCTCTGATTCGACTGTCACGTTTGGACCATCATGCAGTAATGATAGCAAAAACCAAAAAGAATCGTCATTCCTTGATGGTCAAATTAACCTCTCTTTCATTGGGTCAAAGTGATGGAGTACAACCTCGCGGGCCCACAAATGGAAGCGCCGCACGCGAGTGAGTTCCTATAGGGCAACCACCGCCTACATGGTATCGCGTGATGTTTGAATACCAATGCACAACTTTGTTGATATGGCACCTGCCTCGGGAACCAGAAAGTCCCCACATGGAGCGAGATTATGACACATATATATAGAGTATACATGTTTCCCCCTCTTTGACATGTACTACATACTCCTACCGTGCACATACGTAACACAAAAAAAAAAAGAACCATCCTTGTTGGTCAAATTAACCTCTGTCTCGTTTTACGTTCAATTGATCGACGAAGACCTCACGGGCCCACAGAGAGAGTCACACGCGAGCGAGTGTCATAGGACAACCACCGCGTGCATGTTGTCGTGTGTTGTCTGATGTTTGAATACCCAATGCACAACTTTGACGTGGCACATGCTTCGCAAACCGGAAACGCACTACACAGAGGTTCATGATGCGTAGCCCCCTCACTTCGAGCTGGTGGGAGGGACTCATGTGTATGCACGTGCCCGAACTTTGATATGCAATCTCACCATGATCCACACCGTAACACAAATGCCAAGATGAATCCACCTTCGGTCCGATGCCTCTCGTCGTCGGTGGAAACTGAAAACCTTTGTGGGCTAACGAATGGGCATGTCGCTGCTAACCGCACGAGGGAGTGTCCAAGAGGACCACCAATGCATGCATGTGGCCCGAACATGTATGTATGCAAGGGTTGTGTAATGCTTTAAATAACCAGTTCACGACTTTGATGTGGCATATATACATGATTCACAAAATGATCAATAATCCCACATCACGGAGGCTCGCGACTAGTAGTGTACTACTGGACCCCCCCACTCCCCCCCCCCCACACACACACAGAGACACATATCCCGCACCACCACCTCCACTCTGAGGCATGTCAAACTTTTTCTGCAGTGAACATGTGACCAAAGGAGTGTCGTGTTAAAGTTTGAAAAAAGACAGAGATCATTCGACCCGTTTTATACATTGATTGATTTCCTAGGGATTTAATGTGCAAAAATCAAATTTGAGCTACATGTGCACCAAAATGGATTGCAAAATCATATGTGTGTCCCTGGGTGCATCTTTCCCCGTGAAAAAGATTTCAAAACATTGAGAATATTAATTTTTAAAATTTAGTAAATCCAAAACTTAGTTGAAATTCATGAAACTTATTGTGCTGTCATATATGGACACCAGTAGACTGTGATATTGTATTTTTTTGTCAAATTTGATACAAGTTTTGATATAATCTTCTTACAAACGGGAGATTGTTAATAACTAGCAATCAATATCTCATACGGAATATTTATTCGGACCGTGTGCGTTAGACCGTGCCATGCTTCGGTTCAGCAGTAAAGCGGCAGAATGACTCATCAAAAAACAAAAAATAAATACGTGCCGCCACGCGCCCCGTGTGGTGTGCGAGCAAGCGTGAGTTGACGTGACGCATGCAAGCAGTCCGCCGCGCGGGCAGACCGAGAGGCATGCGTGCTGGTGTGTGAATTGACGGGAGGCGTTTTCGCTGCGCAGTGTCACCAGGAGGCGTGCGAGTATAGTTGTGTGAAATGATGGTAGGAATGATAGAAGTTTGCCGTGCAGGCTCATCGGGAGGCGAGACAACCTTTGACCACCCCCCGCCTCGCTCCCACTGGTTCGTATTAATGGCGTGCTCGAGCGGCCGCACCCCCCATCCTTGCCACACACACAATCCTCTCTCTCCGCCCGCATCCTCGACACCGCTCTCAGTCCTCAAAGCCGTCAGTGTATGAGGATGCCGCCGAAGCGCCCTATCGGAGGGAGTGGCGATGCCGGGGCTGCTGAAGCACCAGAGCACGCCGTCAATATGGAGACAGAGGTTACCGTCGCCACCGACTAGGTATCGCTGCACCTCGACATCGTCGACGGTGTCGTGCTTCCATAGCTGGAGCCGGAGGTCCACACCGACTCCGACGATGATTCCGACGACCACTGCGGCGATGACTCAGACGACAGGCAACCGGTTAGTCATCTATACCCATTTATGTGTCAAATACATCCTAGGGTTTCTCTAGTTACTCCTGCTTCCCCCTTTTTGGAATAGAAATCCTATGGTTATGTTCTCTCAATCCATGAAATCCGAGTAAGTTTCGTAAGATCTGTGTAGTGTATTGATTGTTTGAATGGTACAAATGATAAGTGATTAGTTGTTTCATTTGTACAAATGATTTCTTCTAAAAATCCAACTAGGGTTAGTGTTCGTGCTAATATAATTCCTAGCCAGGTCTTGACAATTGATTTTGAATGACCTACATATATGTTTGTGCCATTTTTTTGGAGACTCCGGAGGTGGAGAACGAGGCTGCCAACAAGCGGAGGGGTGTTGAGAAAGAACCACCAGCCACTCCAGCAGGCCTATACTTCATCAGTAGCCTCCCCGATGATATGTTGAAAGTCATCATATCCCTCCTCCCAATCAAATATGGGGCAAAGACAACCGTCCTTTCCCAGCGGTGGTGCCCCCTATGGCTCTCCACCCCTCTCGACCTCATCGACGCCCACGAGCTCTGCCATGGCTATCGCAAAAGCTTGGATGCATTCTCGCAGATCCTCGGCAGTCACCATGGCCCAATCAGAGGCCTTATCCAGGACAACACTACAAAAAAAAAAACACTTCCGTCATGATACGTGTTTGTCACAGTAGGTCATGTTTTCTGTCATGCATGTACATCCATGATGATTTTATGACAGAACCAAGATAGTCATACCTGTGCTATCATAGAAGTGTTCCATGACAATACCAAAATTATCATCACGGAAGTGTCCACACTACAGGAATCAGCTTCTTTGCCGTCTGCCATGGCAGACGGCAAAGGACTAGAAAGCTGACGGCAAAGGTCTTTGCCTTCGGCCGCGGATGGCAAACATGTCCAGCACAGTAGGTTACGGCAAACAACTTCTTTGCTGTCTGGCATGGACGGCAAACACTTTCCCAGGGAAGCAGACGGCAAAGAATGTGGACAGCAAAGAAACAGATGTTAGCCACCTTAGGTGGCTAACGGGAGGCTTTGCCGTCTGCTAGTGGACGACAAAGATGCCCTCCCCATTGCCGTCTTCTTCCTGACGTCAGCTGGCCCGTCACTACTCCCCACTCATTGCCGTCTGCCATAGACGGCAAATCTCTCCAGCCTTTGCCGTCTGCCACAGACGGCAAAGTGACCAAATGGGTCAGCTCCCAGGTTGCACAGGTTGCTGCCACATGGCCACTTTGCCGTCGGTGGCAAACGGCAAAGAGCCTACATGGTTACTATTTTTTTGTTTTCTGTTATATCCCTGCATTTTCAAAAGACATATATGATATATATTTCAACCTCAAACATAGCCCATGTATCCAACATCTAGCAGTCCATCAATGCAACAGAACACATAGGGTATTAAAAGATCCAATACATAAATAGTTTCACGGAGTTCATCCATATATGCATAGGTAGTTTCACATTGTTCATCAATACAAATGAAAACAAAAACTAAACACTAGCAGTCCATCAATGCCTACTGCCATGAAGTGAATCAAACCTGCAAAAATGGGAGTAAGAAAGTTAGAAGAAGAAGAAGAAGAAGAAGAAGAAGAAGACTAGAAGAAGACTAGGAGAAGAAGAAGAAGAAGAAGACTAGAAGAAGAAGAAGAAAAAGAAGAAGACTAGTAGTAGTAGAAGAAGAAGAAGAAGAAGAAGAATATGCCAAGGTTACCATTCCATTTTTTAGCTAAGTGAGCTAAGTATATGACATTTATGAGCTTACCAAGGTTATCATGCCATTTTGAGCTAAGTAAGCTACTTATATCACAAATGAACTAAATAAGCTAAGTATAGGTCATTATTGAGCTAACCTAGGTAATTCTGCCATTTTTGAGTTAACTAAGCATATTATGCCATTTTTGACATAAGTAAGCTAAGTATAGGTCATTATTGAGCAAACCTAGGTAACTAAGCATATTAGAGCTAATTTTCATATTATAGCTAACTTAGGTCATTTTGGAGCTAACTTAGGTAAAATGGATCATTTTGGAGCTAACTAAGGTTATTATGTCATTTTGGAGGAAAATAAGCTAAGTCTAGGTCATTATGGTAAGCATATTAGAGGAAATAAAGCTAAGTCTAGGTGAATATGCATTTGTTAAGAAAAACACTAGAGAGAACTTACCGTCATCACGGAGGTGAAGCAGAAGGGTGGCTCGTGCCGGTACCAGTTGGAGAAGGATCGTGCGATGCTTGTCTGGAGTTATGCTGCACCAAAGATCATTTGCAATGTCTCGTTAGCATGATGACACTCAAATGTTAAGACTAGTAACTAATGACCATTCAAATGAAACTCACCGTGGTCCCCGGAGCAATGATTGGCATCGGCGGAGGGTTCTGACCGGCCTTCTTGCACACAGAATGCACATTTGGTTTTGACGAGTCAGTCATACTAGTTAGTAATCAAACGAACATTACGTGCATGATTTGGCTAATATGCAGAAGAAACTTACCAGGAGGAGCTCGTACATGGCCCAGTTCTGCATGTCATTTCGTGCCCTCTCCTCCTCTAACATCCTAGTCGTCCTCTCCTCCAACTCCCGTTCCTTCTCCGCCGCCTGCCGGTCCCTCTTCGCCAGAAGCTCCTTGGTTGCCTCTCTCTCTTTCTGAAGAGCAGCCTGCAACACCACTCCTCGTTAGCATTGTAATCATCGATGGCCGCACACACAATGTAATGGAGAGGAAAGAAATCTGAGTCCGTATAACTAACCTCGAAGGCGAGCTCCATTCGCCGTGGACGAGGCCTTATCTCAGGGTCGGAGCTCGTTTGGCGTGCCTTGATCTCCGGGAGAGTGCTAGGTCAACGTATAAGTCCATCTCCAATGGCTATCGAGCCATGGGACCTCCCGCCACCAGATAACATCACCAACTCTGGATCAAACTTCTGGCTCGGGTTAAAGTCCTCCCCTTTTGTCGCCTTCCCCACATCTCTGTACCTCATGAGCTTGTTGTGGGAGGAGATGTTGGTGAAGTTCTCTGGATGATCGAGGTTAGACGCAGAGAATGCCATGACCTTCTTGTACAAGGCAGTATGGGCCATGGCATAGAGGTCGTACACCTCTGGCACCTCTGCCTTATTGTGTCGCCCCTGAAAGAGAGGAACAAAGTAAATTAGTAATTAAAGGGCTCAAGCTAGCTTGAAGAATGAATTGCATGAATCATGAAGCAGACCACATACCCAGTTCCGCCCGAACTGATTAAGGTTGGTGCTGCCTTGATGGTGTGGCACACCTTCCATTTGGGCACGCCGGTCCTTGGCATTGTTGTGGAGGGCTCACCATTGGTCTGAGCACCACTCATCCACCAACACCTCCCAACAATCCATCTGATCCGCACACCATCTCAGGGGCACCTAAGTTAGTAAAGAGAAACTTGAGCGCTAGCCTACGAATCAAATCAAGGAAACTAAGTACAAGGCCTTAAGAATAGGTAATTACCGTCATGTACTGCTCCTTGTTCAGAAACTTTCCGCGGCACGCTGACTTGGTCTTCTTAATACCACGCGAGGCGTAGTAGTCTCGAACAGCCTGCACCTGAGCCTCGTGCCGTAAGTTTTGTAGTAGGCGCCTGCACTCGGTATCGATAACCTATGCTGCGGCCTCCTCGTATCCCTTCTCATACCTGTAGAAGGTCGGCAATCAAACGAGACAACATTGATTAGTACAATAACTAGCTATTTGAAGATTTTTAATTGTGTAAAGGAGAAATTACCCAGAACTTTCTGATCACCATCTCTGCCCTCGTGTGGCACAACACACCGTCGATCATCTCCTCCGGCGGGGCCGGGGCAGCCAAGTAGTGCTCCCAGCTCAATCCTAGCTGTGGAAGCTGACCCTCACCGGGCAACGTGGCAAACCCCGGGAAGTTTTGCCGGCAAAGCACACCAAGGACGCTGTTGGGCCTGCGGACCTCCAGAGCATGGTCCCAACCCTTGCAGTATGACAAGGCCAACGCATTAGATATTTGAAGAAATGTGAAGGCAAAAGGTACAAAAAGAGTAAATGCACTTACCTCTCCCCATCAGGGTAAATCAACCACCTCTGCTCGCGGGTAGCCAACATGGGCGGGAGCCGTGTACAATCACGCTGGTAGATGGTGGCCCCCTCAACCACCTCGCCCTCGCTATCAGCCGGATCCCCCCCACCATCAGCATGGCCACTCGGCCCCTCAGGCAGACCCGGCCAGGTACCCCATACGGACGTCTCCTGGGATGTACCCTGGTCCGGAGTCTCATGGGCCGAAGGCCAGTCAACCCGAGGCTCGTGGACCGGAGTCAGCGTAGCCTCCTGCTCAAACATGTCCAGCCTAGCAGTCATGTGCTCGGGTGAATCAGCTTGGGGTGGCGGCGAGGAAGGCGTAGGAGCCTGCCTACCTCTCCCACGGCCACGTCCTCCCCGACCTCCTCTCTTCCTCCCTCCCCGACCTCCTCTCCCGGTGGGCACTGATGCCGATGAAGAAGCGCCCACCGGTGAAGCCATACCCTCGTACAATGCTCTCCGGAGAGGTACGGGTGGAATGGAAGTACCAATCCCACCACGCATTGACGAAGAAGGAGCCTCGGAGCGCTCCTTACCAGCGCCCACCATCTTTCAACGCCTTTCATGACAAAGAGTAAATGAAATTAGTACAACATAAAAAAAATAATACCGACATGAATAATAATATGTATATAACTTAAGCGTATCATCATCAAGTACAACATAAAAAAATTGAATACCTAACATGAACTAACAATATATATGGCCATCGGCATCGAACACTACATCCACGTCCCACAAGCTATGCTGGCGCCCAGCCTCCTGATACGTCTCCATCGTATCTATAATTTTTTATTGTTCCATGCCAATATTCTACAACTTTTACATACTTTTGGCAACAATTTATATGATTTTCTTGGACTAACATATTGATCCAGTGCCTAGTGCCAGTTCCTGTTTGTTGCATGTTTTTTGTTTTGCAGAAAATCCATATCAAACGGAGTCCAAACATGATAAAAACTTACGAAGATTTTTTTTGGAATATATGTGATTTTTGGGAATTGGAATCAATGCGAGACGATGCCCGAGGCGGCGATAAGGCAGGGGGCGCGCCCCAGGGGGTAGGGCGTGCACTGGGCCCTTGTGGCCACCCCGTAAGGCTATTGGTGCCCATATTTGGCTGCAAGAAATCTAATATCTGGCTAAAAATCATGTTATAATTTTAGCCCAATTGGAGTTACGGATCTCCGGGAATTTAAGAAACAAGGCCAGAATCTAGGAGTGCAGAAACAGAAGGAAACAGATAGAGAGATCCAATCTCGGAGGGGCTCTCGCCCCTCCGCCTCCATGGAGGCCATGGACCAGAGGGGAAACCCTTCTCCCATCTAGGGGGAAGGTCAAGGAAGAAGAAGAAGGACGGGGCTCTCTCCCCCTCTCTCCCGGTGGCGCCGGAACGCCGTCGGGGCCATCATCGTGGCGGCGATCTACACCAACAACTTCGCCGCCGTCATCACCAACTCTCTCCCCCTCTATGCAGCGGTGTAACACCTCTTCTCCCCGCTGTAATCTCTACTTAAACATGGTGCTCAACGCTATATATTATTTCCCAATGATGTATGGCTATCCTATAATGTTTGAGTAGATCCGTTTTGTCCTATGGGTTGATTGATGATCATGATTGGTTTGATTTGCATGTTTAATTGTTGGTGCTGTCCTATGGTGCTCTCCGTGTCACGCAAGCGTGAGGGATCCCCGCTGTAGGGTTTGCAATATGCTCATGATTCGCTTATGGTGGGTTGCTAGAGTGACAAAAGCTTAAACCCGGGTAAGTAGGTTGTTTGCGTACGGAAATAAAGAGGACTTGATACTTTAATGCTATGGTTGGGTTTTACCTTAATGATCTTTACTAGTTATGGATGTTTGCTAGAGTTCCAATAATAAGTGCATATGATCGAAGGAGAGAAAGTATGTTAGCTTATGCCTCTTCCTCATATAAAATTGCAATAATGATTACCGGTCTAGTTATCGATTGCCTAGGGACAAATAACTTTCTTGTGACAAAAAGCTCTCTACTAAAACTAACTTAGTTATTTATTTATCTAAACAGCCCCTAGATTTTATTTACGTGCTCTTTATTATCTTGCAAACCTATCCTATCACACCTACAAAGTACTTGTAGTTTCATACTTGTTCTAGGTAAAGTGAACATTAAGCGTGCGTAGAGTTGTATCGGTGGTCGATAGAACTTGAGGGAATATTTGTTCTACCTTTAGCTCCTCATTGGGTTCGACAATCTTACTTATCGAGAAAGGCTACAATTGATCCCCTATACTTGTGGGTTATCAAGACCTTTTTCTGGCACCGGTGCCGGGGAGCAATAGCGTGGGGTAAATATTCTCGTGTGTGCTTGTTTGCTTTATCACTAAGTAGTTTTTATTTGCTGTTCTAAGTTGTTCTCTATCTTTAGTTATGGATATGGAACATGAAATACCAAAACAATTAGGTGTACTTGCTACTCATGGAGATGGGGAACCTCCTAAAACCCTCAAAGCTCGTTATGTGGAAAATATTGAACACTACTTTGATAATCCTGAGAAAACCCCATTCAACTTGATAATGGGAGACACGTTGGATCAACGTGAATACTTTAGGGATTATCACTTGACTCAAAAAGGGAAACTATTATGGGATCAAATTCATATGTTGCATTGGTATGCTTGGAATTTATGCCAGAGATATGAATATACTTGTTGCTCTAGGATGAAGGCTCGACACCTTCCCTTTTCTTGTAGAATTAATGATAATGAAACCTTGGCTTCTTATGCTAATGGTATATATGATTATTATGATGTGGAACAAATAGAAGAATTCGTTGCATTTAAGGGTGCTTATGAAATTGAATCTTTGTTTGAAAAGTATGAAGCTTTTGATGATGATGTTTATAGGCCTGGAAATTTTGCTATACTTAAATATAGCTATGAGAATTATGAATACAATGCCGATATTGATGCATTTATTGAGAAAGTCTCCGCTGTCCAAGAAGAGACTAATATTTTGCAGGAATCTATGGAAGAAGAAATTGCTGAAACTGTGAGCTCATTGGATGAAAAAGATGAAGAGGAGAGAAAAGAACAAAACGACGAAGAGCGGATTAGCTACCCGTGCCCACCTTCTAATGAGAGTAACTCTTCAACTCATACATTGTTTAATTTCCATTCGTGCTTACCGAAGGATGAATGCTATGATAATTGCTATGATCCCTTTGATTCAATTGAAATATCCCTTTTTGACGAACTTGATGCTTGCTATGCTTGTGGCCATGATGCCAATATGAATTATGCTTATGGAGATGAACTTGCTATAGTTCCTTATGTTAAGAATGAAATTGTTGCTATTGCACCCACGCATGATAGTCCTATTATCTTTTTGAATTCTCCCACTACACTATACCGGAGAAGTTTGCGCTTATTAAGGATTATGTTGATGGGTTGCGTTTTACTACTACACATGATGATTTTGGTGAATATAATATGCATGTGCTTGCTGCTCCTACTTGCAATTATTCTGAGAGAGGAACTACATCTCCGCCTCTCCATGTTTCCAATATGATAAAATTGCAAGAAACACCTTATGCTAAGTATTGGCCTTTACTTTGTGTGAATGAATTGTTCCTTTATGACATGCCGATGCATAGGAAGAGAGTTAGACTTCGTCATTGCATGATATATGTTGTTTTGTGCTCACTACTAAATTACAAATCTTTGTTAATTAAAATTGGCTTTGATATACCTTGGGATCCGGGTGGATCCATCACTTGAGCTCTATATGCCTAGCTTAATGGCTTTAAAGAAAGCGCTGCTAGGGAGACAACCCGGAAGTTTTAGAGAGACATTTATTTCTGTTGAGTGCTTTTATATAGTTTAAAAACAAAAAAATAAAGTGGGGAACCTAAAACTTTTTCAAAACGAAAAGCGAAAGTGAGAAAGACGAGCATTGTTAAAGTGGGAGCTAGCCTTGAACTTTGTTCATGCCCATGGAAACTTTGTGAACCTTGATTACAAAAAATTTTCAATAAAAATAATTATCACCTTGTACAAATCCATTGTATTATAAAAATAATGTGCCAAGATTTGCCTTTAGGATGATTAGATAGCTTGTTTGGTTTATGCAGTGGAAAAAAGAAACTTTGGCTGTAGCGCGTGAATTTACATTTTTTACCGGAATGTCAAAAGCTTCTGAAACTTGTTGCACAGTAATTCTATACAATTTTTTTGTCCTAATTTTTCAGAATTTTTGGAGTTACAGAAGTATGGTGAATGTTCAGATTACTACAGACTGTCCTGTTTTTGACAGATTCTGTTTTTGATGCATTGTTTTGCTCATTTTGATGAAACTATCAATTGTAACGGTGGTATAAACAATTGAAAAGTTATAATACAGTAGCTACAATGCAAAAATAAAATATGAATGGTTTTGCAACAGTACTTAAAGTGGTGATTTGTTTTATTATACTAACGGATCTCATGAGAGTTTTGTTCAGTTTTGTGTGATTGAAGTTTTCAAGTTTTGGGTGAGATCACGATGGATAAAGGAATAAGGAGTGGTAAGAGCCTAAGCCTTGGGATGCCCGAGCCACCCCAATGTAATATTCAAGGACTCCCAAGCAGCTAATCTTGGGGATGCCCCGGAAGGCATCCCCTCTTTCTTCTAACGATCATCGGTAATTTTACTTGGAGCTATATTTTTATTCATCACATGATATGCGTAAATCTTGGAGCGTCATGTGCTTTTTATTTTTCTTAATGCACCATGCTGGTATGAGATAGTCCTTGGTTGATTTATAGAATGCTCTTTGCACTTCACTTATATCTTTTGAATATGGCTTTATAGAATGCTTCATGTGCTTCACTTATATCATTTGAAGTTTGGATTGCCTGTTTCTCTACACATAGAAAACCACCATTTGTAGAATGCTCTTTTGCTTCACTTATATTTGTTAGAGTGTGGGCATATCTTTTGTAGAAAGAATTAAACTCTCTTGCTTCACTTATATCTATTAGGAGAGTCAACAAGAATTGGTCATTCACATGGTTAGTCATAAAATCCTACATAAAACTTGTAGATCACTGAATATGATATGTTTGATTCCTTGCAATAGTTTTGCAATATAAAGATGGTGATATTAGAGTCGTGATAGTGAGTAATTGTGGATTGGTAGAAATACTTCTGTTAAGGTTTGTGATTCCTGAAGCATGCACGTATGGTGAACCGTTATGTGATGAAGTCGGAGCATGATTTATTTTTTGATTGTCTTCCTTATGAGTGGCTGTCGGGGACGAGTGATGGTCTTTTCCTAACAATCTATGCCCCTAGGAGCATGTGTGTAGTACTTTGTTTCGATAGCTAATAGATTTTTTCAATAAGTATGTGAGTTCTATATGACTAATGTTGAGTCCATGGATTATACGCACTCTCACCCTTCCACCATTGCTAGCCTCTCTAGTACCGCGCAACTTTCGCCGGTGCATTAAACCCTCCATATTCCGTTCCTCAAAACAGCCACCATACCTACCTATTATGGCATTTCCATAGCCATTCCGAGATATATTGCCATGCAACTTCCACCGTTCCGTTTATTATGACACGCACCATCATTGTCATATTGCTTTGCAGGATCATAAGATAGCTAGCATGATGTTTTCATGGCTTGTCCGTTTTGATGTCATTGTTATGCTAGATCATTGCACAACCCGGTACACCGCTGGAGGCATTCATATAGAGTCATATCTTTGTCCTAGTATTGAGTTGTAAGTAAATAAAAGTGTGACGATCATCATTATTAGAGCATTATCCCATGTGAGGAATGGATGATGGAAGCTATGATTCTCTCACAAGTTGGGATGAGTCTCCGGACTTTAAAAAAATAAAAGAGGCCAAAGAAGCCCAAATAAAAAAAGAGAGGCCAAAGAGCACAAAATAAAAAAATGAGAGAAAAAGAGAGAAGGGGCAATGCTACTATCCTTTTACCACACGTGTGCTTCAAAGTAGCACCATGTTCTTCATAGAGAGAGTCTCCTATGTTGTCACTTTCATATACTAGTGGGAATTTTTCATTATAGAATTTGGCTTGTATATTCCGATGATGGGCTTCCTCAAATGCCCGAGGTCCTCATGAGCAAGCAAGTTGGATGCATACCCACTTAGTTTTTAGTTTGAGCTTTCATACACTTATAGCTTTAGTGCATCTGTTGCATGGCATTCCCTACTCACTTGCATCGATATCGATTGATGGGCATCTCCATAGCCCATTAATTTTCCTAGTTGATGTGAGACTTTCTCCTTTTTTGTCTTCTCCACACAACCTCCACCATCATATTCTATTCCACCTATAGTGCTATATCCATGGCTCACGCTCATGTATTGCATGAAAGTTGAAAAGGCTTGAGAACATTAAAAGTTTGAAACAATTTCTTGGCTTGTCATCAGGGTTGTGCATGACGAAATACTTTGTGTGATGAAGATGGAGCATAGCCAGACTATATTATTTTTTAGGGATAACTTTCTTTGGCCATGTTATTTTGAGAAGACATGATTGCTTTATTAGTATGCTTGAAGTATTATTGTATTTATGTCAAATGATAGACTATTGCTTTGAATCACTCGTGTCTTAATATTCATGTCATGATTAGATTATATGATCAAGATTATGCTAGGTAGCATTCCACATCAAAAATTATCTTTTTTATCATTTACCTACTCGAGGACGAGCAGGAATTAAGCTTGGGGATGCTGATACGTCTCCGCCGTATCTATAATTTTTTATTGTTCCATGCCAATATTCTACAACTTTTACATACTTTTGGCAACAATTTATATGATTTTCTTGGACTAACATATTGATCCAGTGCCCAGTGCCAGTTCCTGTTTGTTGCATGTTTTTTGTTTCACAGAAAATCCATATCAAATGGAGTCCAAACACGATAAAAACTTACGGAGATTTTTTTGGAATATATGTGATTTTTGGGAATTGGAATCAATGCGAGACGATGCCCGAGGCGGCAGCAAGGCAGGGGGCGTGCCCTGGGCCCTTGTGGCCACCCCGTAAGGTGTTTGGTGCCCTTCTTTCTCCGTAAGAAAGCTAATATCCGGATAAAATTCGTGTTAAAATTTCAGCCCAATCGGAGTTACGGATCTCCGAGAATTTAAGAAACGGTGAAAGGCCAGAATCTGGGAGCGCAGAAACAGAAGGAAACAGATAGAGAGATCCAATCTCGGAGGGGCTCTCGCCCCTCCGCTGCCATGGAGGCCATGGAAGAGAGGGGAAACCCTTCTCCCATCTAGGGGGAGAGGTCAAGGAAGAAGAAGGAGGGGGGCTCTCTCCCCCTCTCTCCCGGTGGCGCCGGAACGCCGCCGGGGCCATCATCGTGACGGCAATCTACACCAACAACTTCGCCGCCGTCATCACCAACTCTCTCCCCCTCTATGCAAAGGTGTAACACCTCTTCTCCCCGCTATAATCTGTACTTAAACATGGTGCTCAACGCTATATATTATTTCCCAATGATGTATGGCTATCCTATGATGTTTGAGGAGATCCGTTTTGTCCTATGGGTTGATTGATGATCATGATTGGTTTGAGTTGCATGTTTTATTATTGGTTCTGTCCTATGGTTCTCTCCGTGTCATGCAAGCATGAGGGATCCCTGCTGTAGGGTTTGCAATATGCTCATGATTCGCTTACGGTGGGTTGCTCGAGTGACAGAAGCTTAAACCCGAGTAAGTAGGTTGTTTGCGTATGGGAATAAAGAGGACTTGATACTTTAATGCTATGGTTGGGTTTTACCTTAATGATCTTTAGTAGTTACGGATGTTTGCTAGAGTTTCAATCATAAGTGCATATGATCCAAGGAGAGAAATATGTTAGCTTATGCCTCTCCCTCATATAAAATTGCAATGATGATTATCGGTCTAGTTATCGTTTGCCTAGGGACAAATAACTTTCTTGTGACAAAAAACTCTATACTAAAACTAACTTAGTTATTTCTTTATCTAAACAGCCCCTAGATTTTATTTATGTGCTCTTTATTATCTTGCAAAGCTATCCTATCACACCTACAAAGTACTTGTAGTTTCATACTTGTTCTAGGTAATGTGAACATTAAGCGTGCGTAGAGTTGTATCGGTGGCCGATAGAACTTGAAGGAATATTTGTTCTACCTTTAGCTCCTCGTTGGGTTCAACACTCTTACTTATCGAGAAAGGCTACAATTGATCTCCTATACTTGTGGGTGATCACCTCCCATAGCAACAGTTCTCGGGGCCGATGGCGGTCGAACACCTTGGCGAAATTGTCTGGCAGCCTCTGCGATGACGATTAAAAGCCAAGTTTTGAAACTTCAAACAACCAAACTGACTCATGACAAAAAATCAGAGCGTAGAAAGAGAAACGAAAGATGAAATAGTACATAGTGGGTGGTTGTGCAACTAGGAACCAGCTTTTTTAATGAATTGGAGAGGATGATGGCGAAGAACTCGAAAGCCATTGGTGTGTTGTGGTCATTTCCATACATTCTGCTACAGCGCAACAACCCTTCTTATGACCGCAGGACACCAATGGTGGCCATAAGAAGGGTTGTTGTGTTGTAGCAGAATGTATGGAAACGATCGCAAGACACCAATGGCTTTCGAGTTCTTCACCGTCATCCTCTCAAATTCGTTTAAAAAGTTGTTACAGAATATCATCCTAGTTGCACAACCTCTCACTACGTATTGTTTTGTCTTTGGTTTCTCCTTCTACCCTTTGATTTTTTGTCATGAGCCAGTTTGGGTGTTTCAAGTTTCAACACTTGGCTTTTAATCCTCATCGCAGAGGCTGCAAGACTAATTCGCCATGGTATTCGACCGCCATCTGCCCCGAGAACTGTTGCTGCGGGAGGCCGGACGCCGGTGTCACTTGCGGGATGTGGATGTGGAGTTTGACGCCGGCCGTCATTTAGGGTTCCATCGACCCCGAGGAACCCCCTAACCCGCTCGTCCTTGGGCGCCCTCAGGTATGGGGTCGCACGGTCGATGAGTCAGCAATCGGACCGGGGGATTCTCGGCATGGGCGAAGGCACCGGGACCGGTGGGACCCACTGGCTCACCATCTATCCCCTCCGCGACCGGTGATCCTCGACCCTCTGCCCCGACCCTCGACCCATTGGCGACCTGCGACCCTCAACCCTCGACCCTTGGCGACCGGCGATCCTCGACCCGGTTCCGTCGGCGTCGACGCACCCCTTAGGTATGGCGATCTTCTTCTTAGTCCTCTTCTTCTTCTTCTTCTTCTTCTTCTTCTTCTGCTTCTTCTTCCTCTTCTTCTTCTTCTTCTTCTTCTTCTTCCTCTTCTTCCTCTTCTTCCTCTTCTTCCTCTTCTTCTTCTTATTTTTTTATCTTTCTTCTTAACATAAACTAAACCTAAACTAAACTAAATCTAAACCTAAAAAAACAGAAAAAAAAACCTAAACCTAAACTAAACTAAATCTAAACCTAAACCTAAAACTAAAACTAAACTAAATCTAACTAAACTAACTACACTAATAGAGAAAAAAATGAAAAAAGAGAGGGGGAGGGGGCTCACCGGAGTTTGGGAGGTGGAGGCCGACGGAGGAGGGGGCCGGACGGCCTGGGGCAGCCGTGGCAGGGCCCGCGGGCGGCGTGGTGGTGCGGGGCGCGACGGGGAGGCGGGGCGTGGCGGGGTGCTGCGGGGCGCGATGGGGTGGCGGGGTGGTGCAGCGACGGGGTGGTGGGGCGACGGCGGTGCTGGGCGGCTGTGGTGCGGGCGCGAGCGGAGAGAGAGGGGAGAGAGACAGAGAGGGGTGGGGCCGGGGAGAGAGAGGGGGTTACCATTAGTTTCGATGGGGCCAAACCTCTTTGCCGTCTGCTAGCGGACGGCAAAGATAGACGGCAAAGAGGTTGGCGGGGTGGGCCGTTATAGCGTTGCCCTAAAATGGACCCCACCCAACCTCTTTGCCTTCTGCTAGCGGACGGCAAAGATTCTTTGCCGTCCGCTATCGGACGACAAAGATTTGGCTGACGGCAAATTGCATCTTTGCCATCAGCCAGTTCTTTGGCATCTATTTTTTCTAAGCTGACAGCAAAGACCTTCTTTGCCGTCAGCTAGCCAACAGCAAAGAACTGACAGACGGCAAATTCTCTGATTCCAGTAGTGCCACTTCCATGACGATAAATGGCGCGTCATGGAAGTGCTTTCGTCAAGGGTAACCGACACGTGGCATCCACCGTAACGGGTCGCCGTTAAGCTATCCAGAGCGGGTTTGGATACGATAACCCGTTAACAGCCCGGACCAATGGGGATTTTCCACGTGTAAAATTCTCAATGGCTAGAGGAACCACATGTCGACTCACCGTTGGGACAGATGTCATCCACTCATTGGACGGGAGGCGCCTATGATACGTCAACACGTGGCCCGGCCCAACAGAGGCCCATTCCGGTGAAAAGGCCGGCCCGTTTGACTTGGTCACAAGGTAGCGGGCCGGCCCACGGAAAGCCTGTTAACGGCTTGTTCGCATATAGCCCATTTACAGCCCACTAGCTCACGGCCCGTTATGGCCCATCTGAAGTAGGCCCAGTAGCGTCATCTAGGCCGTCCAATATGATTCCAGCCCGTTGTAACTTCCGGCCCATGTGTGGCCCATGACGTCTTTCGGCCCATACGAGGCCCTTTGTAACTCTGGCTCGTTAAAGGCCCGAGGTGAAACTGGCCCATGATGAACAGTGTATCGCTTTATACCCATTAACGGCCCATTATTCCGTTGGCCGTTTCCAGCCCGTGTTAACTTTCGGCCTTCTAAGGGTCCATTTATTCTTGGGCTCATTTCCAGAATTCGGTTACTTACGGTCCATTACTGGCCTGTTCCACTTATGGGCCAAATTCAGCCCGTGGTTACAGTCGGCCCGTTTGTGGCCCGTTAAACCATTGGGCTATTTTCATAGCGTCATCAAATACGGCCTATTAAAGGCCCGTTATGGTCGGGCCATAAATAGACGGTTTCCTCTCTAGCCCATTTACGGCCCATTTTGCGGACCGTTATTGGTCCACGAATAGTATGGCCCATGTTTGACCAAACGATTATACGGCCCATAGAAGTCCCATGGATCCTACGGCCCGTAGAAGGCCCATGGATCCTACGGCCCGTAGAAGGCCCATGGATCCTATGACCCGTAGGAGGCCCATGGTCACTACAGCAGGTAGCAGGACCATGGTTACAACAGTCCGTATGTTGCCCGTGGTTATTGTAGCCTAGTTATAAAAATAGGTTATTGTGGCCACTAGAAAAACACGAAAAAAGAACTGCAGTGACTACAAGCAAACAACTAAACATGACAATAAGGAAATAAATAAGCAAGCAACTAATGCTAGGCTATTATGGCTATTACACATATTACATCCACTAGGCATCAAAGTTCGCCACCAGTGCAAATATAGGGAACAAAGCAGCATATTACATATACTGGCTATCTAAATTGGCCACCAGTACAAATAAATGCAGCAGCAAAACAAGTCCATAACTGAAACAACTTCAGAAGAGCTCAAGAAACATTATCCTGGGTATCCACCATGTTGGCAATAAGCTTAGCAAGCTTATTAGCTTTCTCCTGTTTGGCGCTAAAATCCTCCAATGCTTGCTGTTGCACCAAAAAGTATGCATCTGAATTCTCCAAGGACTTCCGCAGTCCTTCGGCTTCTTGTCACAGCACAGCTGATCGATGTCTTTCAGCTTGTAGTTGAGACTCAAGAAACTGAACTGATTCAGACAGTGAGTTTGAATAGCTTGTGCCAGCGGTAGTGGCCAGTAACTCGAACACTACACCAAGACAGGACTTTGGGATTGTCTCACTGTCTTCAAGATAGTTTTCCTTAGCTGTTTTATCAGCTTTGTTGGAGACCAACAAGGATGTCTCACTACCCTGAACCTTATCTGCATTGCTTCCTTTACCATTGCTTAATAAGGTACTATTCCCAAATATTCTGTCAGCATTCTAAAAGAAGAAACAAGCAGACACATAATATGTTTAGCATGTAGAATATGAAACTCATTTTGGTGAACCAGATCAGTAGTAAGGTGGACAGGATTAAACTACCAAGTCTTCTATTGCCAAGTAGTAAGTACATAATAAAAGCATCAAACAAACATATATCTATGTCCTATGGTCACTGCATTATCTTGCCAAATAAAAATAGAGACACGGTTCAAATCATATCAGTTCAAGAAAAAGCAGCATTGAAAGAATACAAGCGTGGGAAACTACACGGCACAACAAGATTTCAGATGGGTAACACGGGTATACATGTACAACAACACTATTGGCTCTGTTGTGATGCTAGTAATGTGCATGATATGAGAAGTCAACTGTATACACAATTGAAATTGAAATCAACAGAGCTATTTAGAAGAGCAAACCTATTAAAGAAACATGTTTAAACATACCTGTTGTGCCATTGGAGTTTCGATTGGATCCTTCAATTTAAAAATAAGTTTCTATGATTAAATACAGTGATACAAGAGCAAATCAGTATGCACCATAGCAATGAAATCTTAAATGAGAACAATTCTTCTTCAGGTTTAAGCACTTCTTCTACACGAACAGAGTACAGTAAGATGCAGGCATATAGTACTTCAAAATAAAAAATGTGCTTATAGACCTTACCAAATTCTTGGTTCGGGACCAGTACAGAACAAGGCGTTTCCAGTCATCGTGCCGTAAATGTGTCTCAGGAGAAAGTAAGGGAATTTGATGAGTTTCTTTGCCAGTGAAGTACGTTTTCTTCAGGTAATTCCAATACTGCCACCAAGCATTCTTGAAGATAGCAGAGGTATTAACACAGGTTACCTCATCCTGAGTTTCCAAATCGGTCCTTCTCTATAGAGAAAAATGGGAACATTTGTTGTATTATAACCAGCATGGAGGTAGAATTTTTGGGACAAAGCAAAGTATTTGCCATGAATAACATTACTTACACATAACTCTTGGATGAACACCTGCAACTGGCTTTTTCCTTCATCTTCGGTATAATATTTCCATGATGGGAAGATACACACATAGGATTTAACAGCATCAAATGTGATAGATGCTAAACTACGAATGGCTGGTTGTGCTTCGTCCACAGGAATGGGTGTAGTAACTGGTGGAGTTGGGGTTCGCCATGGTAGTACTGGCGCTTTGGGTACTGGAGCTGCCATACTAACTGCTCTTGTTTGGGAGCTCTGTGCTGGAGATGGTGCTGTGTCAACTGGAACTGGGTTACTAACTGTTGTGGTTGGGGTTAGATTGGGTGAAGCTGGTTCTCTATCCATCAGAGTAGGGGTACAATCTGTGAGAGTCTGGGTTATGTGTGGTAGGGCTGGTTCTCGTGCATGTACAACCAGGGTGCTATCCTCACCAAGAGGTAGCACTGTTTTATTTGAAGACCGTGTTTTTACTCCGCTAGATACTGCCATCACCCCCTCCAATTCAGATGGCTGACAAACAAGAAAAGTAGTTGAATGTATAGACCTTGTATGAGAGACGGATGCAATAGATAGTGTGGAAAAAAGAGGGCATGAAATAGTTCACATGTGTATTGTTTAACTAAAAAGGATAGCATGACATAATTTCACATATATGATGTCTATCTAAACTGGATAGCATAGCATGACATAATTCAAAGATATGATGACTAACTAAACAGGATGGCACGAGATAATTATATGATGTCTTTAGTAAACAGGTTGGCATGACATAATTCACATACATGTTATCTAAGTAATCAGGATCGCATGATATAATTCACACATGTGATTTATATACTAAGCAGAGGGCATTCTCATATATGATGTCTGAACTAAGAACATGGTGTTGAATATTGTGTATATGATGTCTAAACTATGCAATGTAACACACCATAGGGATGATATGAGCAGCATAACCGTGCCAAGTTAGAGCATACACCTCGGTGGTGGAATAGGACTGATCATCTGTCTCTAAATCCATCTCTGAGGAGCTATCGGGGCCGAGCAAGAGATCTGCTTCGACAGGTAGCACTGTCTGCTCTGAAGACCTTGTTTTCACTCCAGCTTTTTTTCATCACCCACTCAAATGGCTGTTTCACAGGAAGAGTAGTTGAATGTACAAACATTGTCGATAAATGGAAATGTAATGAAGAAAATGATTGGCAAGATATATTTCAAATATATGATGCCTGGTTAAACAGGATGGCATTGCATATTTCACATATATTATGGCTAGCTAAAAGAGATGAGATTGCATAATTCACATATATGATATAGAAACTAAACAGGTGGCATTACAGAACATGTCTAAACTAAGAAGATGACATATATGATGTCGAAAGTAGGCACTGCAAGGCAACATACGCATGATATGACCAACATCATCATGCCAAGTTAGAGCAGACACCTCGGGGGGTAAATAGGAGTGGTCAGCTCCGTCTGAATCCGCCTTAGAACAGATATCTTCCTCTGGATTACAATCTGGAGGGGGTGAGGGTTTGCCATTGCACCCACCATGGAGCGATGTCTGCATGACATTGTATTGCCGCGCAAAACTCTTCTCTTTTTCTCTACAGGTTCAGCATGACTGTGTACAATATCTGACATGCATACGAAAAAAATATAGTGATATTATGTAAGGAGAGCATGCAGAAATCTAGAGTGATGGTAATAACCAGTGGATAGATCCAAAAATAATGATAGCTTTACTTTAATAAAAAGACAGATGATGATTGATTTACTGTTTGTTTCCCACCCAAGATGAACAACATAGACATACCCTAGGTGAACCAGATAATAGACAGAGATACTATTCGTTGCTGCCTTGATATGTGCCCCACAAGCATTTTAAAAATCAAGTTTGAACATTAATTCGGACCTGAGTTGGAGTCTAAGAGGTGAACAGGACGATAAAGTAGCAGGTAATATTAAGCAATGCATAACATAAGCAGAAACAAAAGAGTGTGACTTCTCTTGTAGACCCGTGTACTCC
Organism: Thinopyrum elongatum; assembly: GCA_011799875.1. Lineage (NCBI taxonomy): Eukaryota > Viridiplantae > Streptophyta > Magnoliopsida > Poales > Poaceae > Thinopyrum > Thinopyrum elongatum. Next base: position 507,690,748 of record CM022297.1, read on the forward strand.
TCAGGTTCATCTGCTGAGTCGATGATGGTCATGCAGTTGCGGTGGGTGCCGGCGGCAGGGAAGTAGATCTGAGGAGGCGAAAGACAGTCGGGAGTCGTGATGTCTGGCATGGTGGATGCTTTTGCCGATGGAGTAGCTCAGGTGAGGTGGACGACGTCGTGGCAGGAGCAGGACAAACCACACAAAGTTTTCTTCGACACCTATCTGTAACTGAAGTAATTCTGTAAGGGATCCTTTGGCTTGCAGGATTCTAAAAACGCAGGGATAGGAAAAACACCGGAATAGGATAGGAATGCATGTGGGAAACAGAGCATTTGTAAACACAGGATTTCTGTCAACTTTGGTGTTTGGTTCACAGGAATTGGAATAGCAGAGGAATGCAAAGAAACATGGCCAAATTAAAGTGAAACCATATGAAAGTGTGTACAGTTAGAATGTTATTCTGCCACTAATGCACTTAGTCTTGTTTTCATGCATAGGAAAAGTAGCTCCATGTGGATGTTTTGCTCCATTCCTTTCAACCAAATGCATGAATAATTGAATAGTAGAGTACCATAGGAAAATTTCCTATTGCTCTGTTTTTCCTTCACTTTTTCCTTTAAACCAAAATAGCCCTAATGGATCGACATGAATGTAGAGTAATAAGTGATGCGACAAGTGTACAACCTATTTGGCGTAGCCGTGTCGACCTCAGCATCATTGGGTTGGTCGCTGAAGAAGTTGCAGAAGAGGTGGCTGTCGGAGGTGTGGTGGAAGATCTGAGGCGTCTGTAGACGGCGTCCAGGGTACTGCTCTATTGTGATGGATGGTTCCATCGTTGGAGTAGCTCCGGCGAGCCGTAAGACATCGAGGCTGAAGCAGCACAAGACAGACATCGTTAACTCAAGTGGGATTCTAATAGAATCTCCAATAGATGATGTAAATACATTACCAAAAAGTGGTAGGTATAAAATGTACATCACCAAAAAACACCTGACTACAACAGATGAGGTAAAAAATGTTGACTCTGAACTTAACTGTCGAAACTGAAATTTACTGTGGAATCTGAATGTTACTGTCAAACCTGAACGCACTGGTAGCAGAGATGCACTTTACATGTAGTTTAGGCCGCTCGAGCACTAGTAGTAGAGAAATAGTGATCTAAATCAGCAGGCGACCGACAGGGAACACAGTAGCAGATAGCAGCTGAAGCAGCAGCGCCTGGAGTAGTAGCACAAACAAGAGCCAGAGCAGCAACTCGTATAGCTACAGCAGCCCGTGTAGCAGCATCAGCAGCGCGAGCGAGAGCAAGAGCACTGCAGCAGCACGAGCGAGGGGAAGAGTAGAGCAGCGGCGCGAGCGAGCGAGAGCCGGAGCAGCAGCAGCGTGAGTGAACGAGAGCCATAGCAGCAGCAGCGCGAGCGAGCAAGAGCCGGAGCAGCAGCAGTAGCTCCAGCTGGTATGGACGCCGTCACCGAGGGAGCCTCGCACTGGGGGAGAGCCGCCATGGAGATGTCGCAGGCGGCACCGACTACGAGGTAGCCGCGCCATGGGGGTGCGTGATCAAGCACCGGCAGCGCTGGGAGGTCAAGTTAAGGAGAATGTGCGATGCAATGAGTGTACAACCTCTTTGGTGGCGCTGAGTAGGCCTTGGCTTTGTCCGAGGAGTCGGTGAGGATGCTGCGGTTCCAGTAGAGCAAGTTAAGGCGACGCTGTGGGGATGGAGCAGCCGCGATAGATGAGGCGATCGTCGGGAGCAGCTCCTTGGAGGTGGAGGACGGGGCGGCTGAACCGGCGGGACGACGAGATCGATGATGGATCCTCATCCGGGAGGTGGATGAGGGACGTCGAGCTGTTGCGATGGACGACGTCGTCGGGGAAGAGGATCCGGCTGGGCAGTGGTGGGGTGGCGGACGGAGGAGGGTGGGGTTTCACGGCTGGAGCAGAGAGGTTATGGCGGCTTGGGATTTAAAATGGCGAAAAGGAGGTGATGGGAGGGGGGAACCATGACTTAGGGACGCGCTTGTCCAAAATGTAGGGTGTGTTACAAAAGTACCCCCACCGATTTGAACTAGCGACCCTTTCGGCTTAGGGTTATAAGGGGGATTTCGCGTGTTGGGATTTGGCAGCTGGAGGGAGTTTTCGCGCGTGTTGTAATTTCGGGATAGCAAGGCGCGGGTTGTGAAGGCGCGAGTTTTGGGAGCACGATATCTGAATTTTTGGGATAACCAGGCACGGGTTGAATTTTAGGGACAATCCTAACGTGCAATATCGTACGTACCAAATCAATTCGCACTTCCCTCAACCAAAAAAACAAAAAAAATCAAACTATTCGCACCACACAAAGAGAGAGTCTTGTCCCATTTTACTGTACAAATGCTATTCAAAGCTATGAATCCATGTTATGTCCAATTAATTTTTTTCGTTGGCTGTATAATGCATGTAACCTACTCATACGAACATTTTAGTGCATTCAAAATGTCTATACTACCGCTGCAATTCGAACTAAATTTGAATTTGTTTCTCTATTTGAATAAGTATCTAAACAATCATGATTGTTGCCAAGTTAAACCATCATTCGTATATTATCTTAACAACACACCACATGATTACTATAGAGATAGATATGAACTATGTGTACTATATGAACTCGAATTCAAAATTTTGAATACACTTGATGTTGATTCCAAATAATAGTACATTTGATGTACTAACTAGATCTTCATAATCTAAACCATGTTTCATGCATACACTGTGTTTATCACACAAAGTATAGTGCCCCGCCCCCTACATTATGACAAGTATTTAGCCCTGAGCTGCAAAAGCCACAAATTCAAATAAATGTTCTATATATTATATGTAGTATAACATGTTCATAACCACACCATGCGTATCACCATTATATATATTCATGCATGTGTCGGTTTAAAACACTATGATATCTTCTTCAAATATCCGAATCCACTTTTATAATGAATTATGATCTCTATTCGTCTTTTACACCCACACAATCCTCTTATCTTTGTAGCTAGCGCTAACATTCTCTCGTGCATGCACACGCCCGCCTCCCTCTCACCCTCCCTCAGCATTCTCTAGCTCCATCGCGCACATTCGTCATTTCACTTTAGGACGTTCACCCATGGTGTGTGTAGGCCCCCCAGCTCCTTCTTTCTGGCACACACCGATTGATATACCTCTTTAGCCAGGTGTGCCTACCACAAACACAAGCTTTCCCTCTTCTCTTCTCACCGTCCATGCCTCAGTCCCGCCCCTCTTTTCATCAATCTCATACTCGCACACTCCTTCCCCCTCGATATAGTAGTCCTCTGGCACCACCTCCTAGCTGCATCCCTCTCTTTCTATCCTTCTCTCTGGGCCTTATTTGTTTCTAACACATATATGCATGTATACCAATCAATCTCCCTACATATACCTAGGTCGACTATAACTCTTTTTCCCCACGCATTGATCGACAGTACCTCACAAGTTATGTCTCTCCCTTTCTCTGACAAAGGACGATTGATCTTCCTATGTAGTTATGTCTGCTTACCACAGCCATATCGTCCCCCTCATCATTCGTGCATGCCTCCTGACCCGTCTCTCACACGCACATGCACAGACAGGCAGGCATCCCCTCTCTTATTGATATTGGAGGCGTGCCCTCCGTTTGTCTAGCAGGCCTCTCCCACCATTTGTGAGAACCAACTCCACCACCAACCCCTCCGACACTCTAGCTCTATCTCTCTCCCAACCTTATTCCTCTCCTACACATATGCATGGATGTCGATCTCCCTCAATACATAAGGTAGGTCTCTCTCCTCCTCCACAATATACCAGCCAATCTACCTCTATATTACGGTCTCTCTGTCCTTCGCCCCCCCTGCCCGCCCCCCCCCCCACCCACCCACACACACAACGATAGTCGAACGTTGTAGGTAGATATCCATGCCACAAAGACAAACTACACCTGTCCCCTCTCACGTTCCAGTAGGCCAGCCACCCTCTATCGTTGACGTGGGCACACACAAATTCGATGGCACTCTTTATCGATCGCGCGCACACACACACACTTCATCCCTCTCTTCGATTCTATGGATACCTCATGCCGATGATACCTCCACTCTCTTCTCGTGGATTGCCCCCTCTATATATGATATATCCAGGCCTCTGTTTCACACACATTGCATATGTTACATTTTCTGTTTGAAATATCATCGACACATATTCCCTATCTATCTCTCACGCCCCCCCCCCCCCCAAAAACACTCACAAACCCACACACTATCTCTCTCTAGGTTTGTATCTCTCTCACACAAACCCACGTAGGTGGTTTACATACACGAAGAGAATAGGTGCACGTACTCACGCTTCGTGCCTAGCCACACCCACGCGGGTACACGGTGGAGCTCATTTCTGTACGAAATGGCAGCCCACGTGCTAATTTGAGCGCGTGTAGTGGTTGTTTACCTACGGAGGTCGTGTACCACACGTGCACGAAACAAAGTTCGACTTGATGCATTGGCGCATTATTTTTAAATAAAGTTATATTGCTCAATGGCATGTAAACAGAATATAAAACAATTTTTACGGAGAAAAAAGTAGTCCGCTCCAATATATACAATGGAGCCTGCCTGCCGGGGTTTGTCACTCTTCAGAGTATCTCACACAAGGTGGCGGTGGCCTCTCTCTCTCACCGTTGGTCACTGATCCGGCTGCATCCCGATAGCCGGTGGAAAGGGAGGATGTGCATCATTTCTCCGTTCGATGGCGCCAAGGCAGCACGTCCCGATCTGCGGTACCCGCCGTTCTCTGTGACCAAGCTCCAGCGCGGTAGGGCCTACACCACTTGCTCGCTGCCGCAGTATGGGCAGATCCCGCCCGCCGCAGCCCTCCTAGTTACATCCTGACGACCCCAGGTATCCCCTCCGGCCTTGCTCCACTGCCCATCTTCCCACGTTGCTGCATGTGGAAAATCCTACATGTGGATCTTCCCTAGTCCTTTGCACAAACGTAGCTCGTCCGGCGTACATTCCATCTTGCAATCTCATCCACACACCATTTTTGATAATCCACCATGCTGCTATCTTTCCCTTATGACATGGAATATGCTTCTTTTTTGTCGGCGTATGTGTCTTCAACCCTTTATTGGGCAGTAGTTGTTTCCTCGTTGTAAACAGGGCTATCCATTTCACCTCGTTGCTATTGCGACCTTTTGGTGAACTACACAAATCACTCTTTTCTTAAGCATGTTTTGTGCAGTTCCACCAAAATGTCACACGGGCAACGTTTTTACATTTCAGTGGGACTGTAGAAAGGGAGATTGGTTTTGCTATCCTCCTCATCCAACTCCGAGCCTAATCTTCTCCAACAAGTAGTTAGTCTTAAAGAGATATCGCAGAGGTGATCGGCTTCTATTTGTGAGTGTTATATTTCATCATCTAGTTCCACTATTATTGTAATCACACTGACTGAATATCTTTGCAAACAGGGATGATCAGCTCGATTTTAGTGGAACTGCACAAAATGATTGGATTGTGATCTCCTCCATACACCTCTTTCCTGGTTACAGAGCTGCGTGAAACTAGCTGCCAACCAATGAACACCATGGCCAGGAAACGGAGCCATGCCTACGAACAACATCAATCAATTGTACTCCATTTTTCTTTATTTGTACACCTTCTCAAAACTTTGTCTTCAGTTGTGATGTGAATATTGGCGCTGATCTGCGAATCATTGAGATGCATTAGCAGCCATGGTAGTTTCATTTGTATTTGATGGAATGTTGTAACGAGACAATCTTTGAGGCAAGAGGACTCATGAATCCAAAGTTGAAACCTTTTTTTCTGCGGGAACCAAAGTTGGAACCTTCATAGCATTATAGTACAATTTCATTATGCTGGAAAATTATGCGTACATATAAACAAATCCTGAAAGATTGATAGCAATGCCAGAAACCATTCAATTTTGTTTCGCCGACATGTGGGACATCCTTCATCTGGCTGCACCTGCCAAGCACCAATATTGAGTGCACAACTCCAGGGGAGATTCAACCCGCTTGCTGCGCCGCAGTAATAATGACTAGTGAGCAGTCAAATCACAGAGCCCCACCTTCGCCACAGTAAGTTGCTCGAACGAAGCAACCATTATTTCACTCTTTCGTTGAATCCGCTGGTAGTCCAATATTCCCAGAGTACTAAGTTGCTCGGATGAAGCAACCATCACTTCACCTTTCCCACAGTAAGTACTACCTCCTTTTTTTAATTCTAGAAACCACCACGCACGAATATTGGACGGTAGCAGCACAGCATCTAGTGTACTAGCACTACTCAATTCAAAAATAGAAACCAACCAATGAACTAATAGATGGTGAGCATTTGCTAGAATCATGTACTCCGTGTGTCGATGTATATATAGGGCATAAAGCATTTTCCGAGACTAACTGACATGCAAGTTGCACAAAGCATACCTTCAATTTCGTACGTGAAAGGATCTTCGAATGATATAATTTTCAAATTATATAAAATCTTATCAACAGTCAAAGGCAACCTCGAAGAATACATTACTAATCGCAATGCATGGATGAAGGGATAATCGCAACGCATGCATGCGTGAGGAGTACTACAGCACTAAACAAGAATATTTTACATGCATTGGTTAATTATATCTTAATCATGGCACTAAACAATTTAATGCACAAAACAAGAACGGTAGATGGGATTAGTAGAAAGCAAAGCGCCTTTTTAGCGGGGATTTTCATCATTCTATGAAGGTGCAAAACCAGGTGTTGCTACTACACCATACAAGTTCAAAATGAGAAACTGGACCCACTCTCGGCACGGCACGCCTGTCTCGTTTAGTCCGTCGGTCAAAGCGCTTCCTATTCTTGGCATAACAATAGAGTACAGTAATTTTTTTAGAATGCTCTTGGCATGTCGCTAGCCGACCTCAGTAGACGGCAAAATCGCCAGCCCGCCGCACTTTGAGGGAGATGAGGAGCGAGAAGCGATATGAGCTGGTGGATTACTAGAGCTAGGTGTCGCACGGAGGCGAAGAAATATGGTGATAGCATGAGGTGTGCCATGTCTCTACTCTTATAAAAAACAGAGTTGGTGATGATTGTCTGCCTGCCATCCTGCAATATAGGCCATCCTGTTTATATCTGACGGATAGGAAGGAAACTATGGCAATTTTGCAAAAAGATACCCACACCCCTCTCCACATTTGCAAATAAGGCCTTCCCTCGTTCATCCTTTTCTCCCACAAGATAAACTACTCATACAAATGGGCATCTTGCTAGTATGATGTAAACTACATTGGGCTGCCATGTTTCGGAGGTCTACTAGATGTGGAGAAGATTGGGTTGATTTTATATCGCTGAATATATAAAATATATTAAGAGTCCAGAACGCTCCACCGTGAGGTTCCTTGCTCCTTCTCGGTCGTCGGAAAGCTTTCTTCTTTGTTTTGCCGACATGTGGGACATCCAGCATCCAGGTCCAGGGGTCATGCAAGAAAATGGAGTAAGTAGTAGGAGAGACTCACCAACGGTCACGAACGTAGGTGGCGTGCATGCACGAATCACCCGAAAAAAAGGAATATGTGCACGACGAGAGGAGGTGCAGGCACCGACGCCGGTACTCTTTGCCTCTTTCGTACTCACGCGTGGGTACATGGTGAGCTCATTTCTGTACGAATAGGCAGCTCACGTGATTATTTGGCGAATGTAGTAGTTGTCAGTGGTGGGTCGGGAACCAGGCGTGAACGAACCAAAGTTCGACCATGACGCGGTGGTGCTTTATTTATAATTTATAAATGAAGTTATTATATTCGATGGCATGTATGCAACATTATTTTCTGCAATGGAACGTGAATCGTGCACGCACTCAATGATGGAGCAAGGGATGGTACTCCCTTCGTCTAGGTGTAGTCATCTTATGAAAACCAAACAACCAGCCTTAGACTTTCAAACACGAAATGCAGTGGTCAGTTCATTGCATGCAATGCTATTAATTAGCAAAAAACATTAAAATCTCTCGTTTTTCCCTTTGCCTTGGTCACGGTGCACAACCTATGACTTATACACCTAGACGGAGGGATTAACCATGGACATGGTGGCCGTTTTTGGAGAGAGTACTACATCCGTCAGAATCTCTAAGACCAAGGAAAAAATAATTCTGGGTAGTTACAGAAAGTAATCGGTTCCGCCTACATATCTGCGTAAGGGAAAGAGAGAAAGACCCCTTAAATCGGGCATGCATTGGCTGCTTATAGTAATTAATACGGTTACATGCAGCCTCGTCTCTCTTCTCCTTGCATGTAGTCTTGACCGTCGCGCTTGCATGCAGTCCCTTCTTTCTCGGTAAGTTAATTCACCCAATGAGTAAACACAATGCCAACAGAGCCAAGCGAAAAAGTAGGGTCTTAGTTTCGTCCGGCCAAATAATTCCGGACTACCCTCCGTGGCCCTCCGTCCTTCGGAGTGTAAATAGTTAAGCCAATGACATGTGAGTCTACCACAAGAGGGCCCATATGTCAGTTAATGGAAGAGAGAGGTGTGTAGGCGTATTTGAGGAAGCGTGCTCCACTGGCAAACATGATGGCAGTACAGGGTAAGGCTGATTTAGTAACACCAACACGCTGGCTCAGCTTATTAATTAAGTGTCCCATCTGCTGCAGCGTGTATTGTCACTTCACCGACTAGGTGAATAAGTACTCTCTGACTGAGATGGGGAATAAGTATTTCTTTCTAACCGAGATGGGGAATAATGGATAGCCAAAACTTCCTATCTACAGTATCCTTATGCCTCTACTCTCATCGTGTCCAGAAACAAGAACCATTGGCCAAGGCACCCGGCGCCAATTATGTAGGAATACTACTAGTACTAGTACCTACTCCCTCCTTCCGGTTTTTATATGCAGGTCAATAAAAAAATCAACCAAGGTAGTAGTAAATGATGAGTGCCCGAAGATTTTTTTTCCAAAAGTAGTACTCAATAATGGGCTCGTTTTCCTCAAGAAAATTGTGTTTAAGAACGTATTAATTGGAATGCATGCGTGCATGCATGAAGAACAGAAGACCAGAACTTTTATATGCATCGGTGAGTTTCCTCTTAATTCTTGAATGCAACGTTTTAATGAAGCTTGAAATATGAACATCTCAATGGGAGGGAGTAGAAGCCTCATGCATGCATGCATGCAACACTCACACGTACACATGCACGCACGCAACACTCACGCATCCATGCGGCACACAGCACACGAAGCAACACACACACTCACGCTCAAGTGCTCAACCTACTCCCTCCGTCCGTGAAAGACTGTACATAGAGAAAATTACACATTGACCAAGAGGAACGGAACTCCACATCATTTAGGGCAAGTACTCCCTCCGTTTCTTTTCTTTGATTTGCACATCATTTAGAGCAAGTACTAGGATTCTTAAAATGCAGGAATAGGAAAAACAAAGGAGTATTAGCACTGAGTGTTTGATGCCACAGGAGAAAGAAAGGAAGTGAAAAAAAAAAGTTGGAGCGGATTCTAGATTTCCACCAGATGGCTGACTATGTATTATTTTTGAAAAAAATAAATTTGGCGTAATATTTCTGAAAATTAATTTAAAAATGTATTATATAAAAAAAATTAGCTAGGATTCAATCGTATGAATCAAACGACTAATGTACTAAGGTCCACGGTCAAGGCGGCATAGGGCGGACGCGACCTCTCACCGCGTCTGCCATTGAAGCGGCGCGCTGGTCGAGGGCGCCGCCCACTGCACGCCCGGCTGAACGAGCCTCCTCGGTGCATTTAAACGCCTACATTAAACCCGCGTGGAATACGAGAGACCTACTACGTGTGGAAACCGGTTATTTTACGTAAATGTAATGAAATTCGGCCGTGTTGGCATGAATTTGTTTACGTACAATCTGAGTGCATTGCTCCAGTGGTCATCACACATGAGCCAATCGATTCGCACCCTTATGTGCTCCATTTTGTCTTGCGTTACTTCGTCCGTCCAGCACGCTAACAAGTGGGCCCCATGCTCATTTATGCCAACATGGTAGTCAATTATTTTGCCAGAGTCAGCTATCACACCCTTCCAGTGCCACGTCAACGAATCAACTAGAAACAAGTCTAGACTTGTTCGATTCAACCGCCTCGCTAGGTGTTTGGAGAGGAATTGGCCGGCGCGAGGTCGTTCTACAGGTGGGCAGGCGGCAAAAAAAGGGGAAAACGCGGGAAGCAGCTAGACGAGGGAGGGAAGCTTCTACATTCGCGGGGGACGTGGCATTGGCCATTGGGCGGTGTCGTGGGACACCACGGTCACCTATGGGGCCATGAGCCCCTTGTGGTTCAGCGGGGGGATGAGCACGTTGCACAAAGAGCGGAGAAGCGTAGCGCAGCACGGCAGAGATCACAAGGGCAGTTTTACCCAGGTTCGGGCCGCCGCGAGGCGTAAAACCCTACTCCTGCTTTGGTGGATTGATGGTGGATTGTGGTGGAAAACGCAGCACCCTTGCCCGGCAGGGTTGCCTCGGGGCGAGAGCGGCTACGCGCGTATGAGTGTACCAAGGTCCGAACCCTTTCTATGGTTGCCATGGGCCTCCTTTTACAGATCAAGGGGTCACCATAGTGGCAAATCAGTCATTGTGTACTGATTAGATACCAAATAGTGCTATCTTACCTAACTCTGCAGGAGGGACAGAGTGTATTAAATGCTCCGCTTAGTGTCACATCACGATATGCCCGGCAAGCCTTGCCGGGCTGTTTTGCCAGCTTTGCGCCTGCCTGTTTGACACGTCTCTGGACGTGTGTCATTTGGAGATGATTCCTGTAGGAAGTGGCTGCCATGTGGCAAAAGACAGCCACTTAGTCACTTGGGGGCTTGACACCACACCGATCGGTGACTTGCGTCGCTGTGAGGTGGAGCGGTGAAGCCTTGGCGGGGTAGTTCGCCCTTGCTGTGCCCGGCAGGCTTGCCGGGGCGGTCTGGAGGCTTGCCTTCAGTGCCACCTCGACCTCGCCAGGCTCGCCTGCCCGGCATGGGAGGTTTTCTCTTGGTGATATCTTGCTTCCTTTGGCTCGACTTGGTCTTCTTGATCCGCCCTCTTGATTCCTCAAAGAGCCGATCTCTCTCGCTTGGTCTGGTCTTGGATGTACTTAGGCATGTGCACAGTCTAGGAAACAGATCCAGGGTTTGTTGCACCGACAGGAGCCCCCGGGCCTGGCCCGAACATGCTGCCGGGTGTCGTCGGGGTAGGCCCTAACCAGTGCACAGGCAAGAGGGTAGCAGATTGCTCGTCCTTTGAGATTTTCTTTGCTTCTTCATTAACCTGAGCCCAGGTCAGTTTCCCGTTCTCCCGCACGTCGCGTAATGCCAATTGCAGTGGGGGAGGTAATGGGCCACGATCCATGGAGTGCCCATGTCCCACGTTCATGGGGCGGTAACCACCACCCCACTATCCTTCTCATTCCAAGTGCCTACGCCACGTGTATCGCATGCATTGCGCAAGGTTGGTGGCAGATGCGGAGGATGCGGGAATGAGTGCCATGGCAGAAAGCCAGGCGTCGTGGATTGGCGTAGGGGGTCGGCCTTGATTCTTCGAGTCGTTAATGGTGAGGCAGAGCCGGACTGGTCAAACAGGGCAGCAATCTCCACGGAAAAATCTGGCTCCCTCCCCTGCTTGCCTATAAAAGGGGACGCGGGGCGAGATGCTTTTCTGCATCTCCTCCTTCCTCCATCCTCGTCATAGTCTTTGTCTGACATGGTGAGAGGTCGAGGGTCCGGTGTTGCTCTAGTGGCGACGAGAACTTCTGCTCGACAGTGTCTCCCTCCTCCCTCAGAAGAGGGGGGGTGGAACCCGCTGTAAGAGGAGGCGGGAGGGGACGAGGCCGAGGTCGTCGTGGCGCACGAGGCCGAGGAGGACGGGGCAGCGCTCTGGTTGCGCCCCCACCGGACGCTCCTCCCCCGATGGAAGGCCATGTCAGAGACCAGCCTCTGGAGTTCGTTATTAGGCTGTATAAGCCTCCGTGCGGCCGCCTCCGTCTCCCCACCCCATTCGCCAGGGCGATGGAGCTCAAACAGCCGCAGGCGTTGAAACTGCACATGAGGGGCTGCGGGAATGGCAGCATACGGGTGGATATGGATTTCCCTGCCCCTCATGTCATGTACTTCAGTCGTGGCTGGAAGACCTTTGCCCATGCCCATAGCTTGTCGGAAGGGCACGTCCTCCATTTTTAGTTAATAGAGGCCGACTTCCTTTCCATCAAGGTTTTTAGGAGTTTGGGTGCTCGCTTAGGGTGCTGCGCGGAGAGCTCGACCGACAACGAAAGCTCCTCCTCGAGCGATAGCGATGAGGAGGACAGTGACAGCGATGACGACGGCGCCGACCGGGAGGGTGACGACTCCGACTCCGGCTGAGCACCAGCCGCACCGTCATCGTCAGGTGGCGGCAGCACCATCTGCACCTGCATCTCCTCTCCGGCAAGGTGATTTGCCAGGGAGTTGGGTGTGGTGGTGGAGATGGCGCCTCCGGCTCCTCCAGGCTTTCTCGCGGGCTGCAGCTTCATTTGCCCTGCCGCGTCCTGCTGGCCCTGGAGGTGGCGGTTGACGGGTCGTCTCCGCCGATCTTTTCACCATCACCTTCGTCCGCGCCCTCCTGCTCCTGTCGGGCAACCTCTCCTAGGGCCCGACAGGGTCAGGCTGGGCTTCTACCTAGGCGCTCCTTTTGCCCTCTTCACCTCCTGCCACGGTGCCTAGGAGGAGAGGGACAAGAAAGGGCATCACGGGGCACTTAACTTTTTTTAATATAAAATCTGTAGGCACTTGCCAAACTTTAGTTCAAATTATGTAATCTCTTTTATCCATGTTTGTGTTCTGTAAGATCTGTACTTGTTGATCAGCATATTAATGAAAAAGATAAACCTTGCCGGGTTCTTGTGCATGTAATGTGTCCATGCAGAGGTAAATTGCCTCTATACATTCAAGTAAACAAGTTTCCCCTGGCAGGCTATCCTGCCGGTACCCTCAGTTTGTTGCCGCGGAGTTAGGCCTGCCGGGCACAAATAGTAAAGAGGGATCAGCCCCCCGCCAAACCTTTCTCGCTAAAGACCACTGCGACCATCCTGACCGAAGCAACGTTCTAGTCAAGGGATGGGAGCACCTAAGTTTCAAAGGCAGCAGGGCTTTCTTATGCACAAGTCCCTACTTACAGAACCCGTATGGGTAAGAGAAAGAACTTATTTGTTTGGCTTGCCGGGGATCGCAACGTAGGCTCGTCTTCTCTTGTCCTCTTTGGGACCAAGTCCACGGCAGGAGCCTGCATTTTTATGCAGATGAAAATGATGCCACATGTGATCTTATTCTACATGAACATGCTATGCTCATGATATGCTTATGCACGCATGCAATTTGTTGGGGGGCCCCCAGTGCTTCATTTATTTCTCTGTAGCTCAGGGTCTGCCCCTGGCTTTGTACAAGGGGTTACATGCAACAGAGGCAAGGCCTATACAAAAGGGTGGCTGCCGGGCAGGGCCTGACAGCCGCGCCTTACAGGTAGAACTTGCGGAGATGCTCAATATTCCATGAATTTTGCAATTGAATGCCATCTCCCATCTCCAGACGGACTGCGCCAGGTCTGGTGACTCGTACTACCCGGTAAGGGCCTTCCCACTTCGGTGTCAACTTGTTTGTACCCTTGGCGGACTGAACGCGCCTAAGGACAAGCTCGCCTTCCTCAAAACACCAGGCATGAACCCTGCGGCTGTGGTAGCGACGCAGGGCTTGCTGATAGCGTGCAGCACGCGTAGCAGCCCGGAGACGGTTCTTCTCGAGTAGCACAGTGTCGTCACACCAGTGCTGTTCTTGCGCTACTTCATCGTAGGCAAGCACTCGAGGTGACCCATAAATGAGTTTCATGGGGATAACTGCTTCTGCCCCAAAGACTAGGGAGAAGGGAGTCTACCCGGTAGCTCGATTTGGTGTCGTTCTGAGGGACCAAAGAACCATCGGTAGCTCGTCGATCCATCGCCTGCCACACTTCTGCAGCTTATCAAATGTTCCCATCTTGAGTCCTTGCAACACTTCAGCGTTCGCCCTCTCAGCTTGCCCATTGCTCCTTGGATATGCAATAGAGGCAATTGAGATCTTGCTTTCAAGGGCATGAATGTGTTGCATGAAGGCGTGGCTCATGAATTGGGTGCCATTGTCAGTGATGATCTGGGCAGGGACTCCGAAGCGGCACACCAATCCTTTCAAGAACTTGATAGCTAACTGAGTAGTCACCTTTCTCACGGGCTCTACTTCCGGCCACTTTGTAAACTTGTCAATTGCAACGAACAAGAATTCAAAGCCCCCGGTTGCACGGGGGAAATGGCCCAAGATATTGAGCCCCCAGACCGAAAACGGCCATGATAAAGGGATTGTCTGAAGAGCTTGGGCAGGCAGATGGATGTTCTTGGAATGGAACTAGCAGGCCTCACATTTGGTGACCAACTCAACTGCATCCTGGAGGGCCGTGGGCCAATAAAATCCTTGCCGGAAGACTTTTCCCACCAGAGCCCTTGATCTGATGTGTGAGCCGCACATACCCTTGTGTATCTCTGCCAGCTGTTCCTTTCCTTCTTCCCGGCAAATGCACTTCAATTTCACACCGTTGGGCCTTCTTCGGTATAGCGTGTCGTCGACGAACTGATACATACTGGCCCTCCGGGCTACTCTTTCAGCTCCATCTTGCTCTTCAGGAAGTTCTCCGGTTTGGAGGAAACGGACTATGTGCCGTGCCCAAGTTGGAGCCTAAGGCTCGGCAACGAGGACTAGCGGCACCTCCTCCTTCGTGGGAGCGCACCCCTCAACTGCGGGGACTGGTGGTCTGGCAGGAGGGGGCAGCTCAGCGGCTGAAGGGGAGTTGTTCCCGCCAAGCCCTTTGCCAGGAGCCTCGATAGGTTCTACTGGGAGAGGCTTGCCGGAGTCCAATTTCCTCCTCTTCTGGGCCATTGTTGCCGGGGATATGGAGGGCTAAGTCAGACGGAGAACAAAAGTTCCTGGTTCCACAGGGAGCTTCTGCGCAGTGCACTTCGACAGATGATCAGCAATGCTGATTTCTGCACGGGGTA
The DNA here is from genome assembly GCA_011799875.1 of Thinopyrum elongatum. Classification (NCBI taxonomy): domain Eukaryota; kingdom Viridiplantae; phylum Streptophyta; class Magnoliopsida; order Poales; family Poaceae; genus Thinopyrum; species Thinopyrum elongatum. The sequence goes on from CM022297.1 coordinate 507,705,838, forward strand.
CGTGCTTTGTTTGCAATCCGTCAAAGCGCTCCTCCAGCTTTCTCACTTCCTCAATGTATGTCTCCATCAATGGACTTTGGTAATCCTTGTTGACTTGTCTCACCACAAGATGTGAGTCTCCGCGGATGATCAGCTTCTTGATTCCCAATTCTGTTGCAATCCTGAGCCCGGCAAGGAGCCCTTCATACTCTGCAGTATTGTTGGTAGACTTCTCCCGGGGAAAATGCATCTGGACGACATACTTCAGGTGTTCCCCAATGGGAGCGACCAGAAGCACGCCAGCCCCTGCACCTTGTAGGGAGAAAGCACCATCGAAATACATGACCCATTCTTGGGGCGCTTCCTTGCCGGGGATAACTGTCTCCAATACTTCTTCATCAGGAGTTGGCATCCATTCTGAGATAAACTCTACCAATGCTCTGCTCTGGATAGTTGATGTGCTCTCAAACTTCAAACCAAAGCTGGATAACTACAATGCCCACTCCACTATCATGCTGGTAGCCTTAGGTTTTCGGAATATCCGTTGCAAAGGAAAACGGGTGACAACCGTGACCTCGTGGGCTTGGAAGTAGTGGCGCAGTTTTCTTGAGGCCATGACAAGGCGAAAAATCAACTTTTGCATGCCAGAGTACCTGGATCTAGCCCCCTACTACAGGGAGCTGACAAAGTACACTGGGCACTGTACCACCTTTTTCTTTGTCGCAACCTTGGGGCTGCCTCCGCTGCTTTGCTCTTCTCTGTCTTGATCTGCATCCGACTGTGCCGGGGTGGGCTCACTTTCCTCCCCGAAGGGGACACTGTCTGTGGCTACTGCTTCTTCCACTTCCCGCTGCGCCACTAGTGCTGCACTAACCACTTGATTAGTCGCCGCCAGGTATAGCAGCAAGGGCTCTTGTGGTTTGGGAGCAGCCAAAGTGGGCACAGAAGATAAGTAGGCCTTCAAATTTTGTAGTGCAGCATCTGCCTCTGGAGTCCACTCCACGGGTCCTGCCTTCTTCAAGATTTTGAAGAACGGCAAGGCACGCTCGGTAGACTTGGAAATGAACCTGCTAAGCGCGGCAACACATCCAGTCAAACGCCTCACATCTTTAACTGTCTTAGGTGCCTGGATCTGCTCGATAGCCTAGATCTTACCGGGGTTGGCCTCTATCCCTCGATGGGATACAAAGAAGCCAAGTAGCTTGCCGGAAGGAACGCCAAACACACGCTTCTCCAGGTTTAGTTTCAAGTTGATCTTGCGCAGATTAGCAAACGTCTCTTCTAAATCCTGAATGAGAGTTGAACTGTCCTTGGTTTTGACCACAATATCATCCATGTAACCTTCAATGTTTCTGTGCAACTGTGACACAAAACCAATCTGGACTGCCCTAGCAAAAGTGGATCCGGCACTCTTCAACCCGAAAGGCATTCGCACGAAGCAGCATGTGCCACACGGGGTGATGAACGAGGTCTTCTCTTTGTCTTCCTTGGACATAAAGATCTGATGGTATCCAGAGTATGCATCCAGAAAAGAGAGCAAATCACACCCGGAGGTTGAATCCACAATCTGATCGATGCGCGGCAAGGGAAATGGATCCTTCGGGCATGCCTTGTTCAGATCCGTAAAATCTATGCACAGCCTCTACTTCCCATTAGCCTTGCGTACCACCACATGATTTGCTAACCATCTTGGATGCAGTACTCCTCTAACCAGACCATGTGCCTCAAGTTTCTTGATCTCCTCAGCAATGAACTACTGCCACTCTAAGGCTTGCTTTCGGACCTTCTGCTTGACGGGTCAGGCATGTGGGCAGACAGCAAGGTGGTGCTCGATTACCTCCCTGGGAACACCGGGGATATCAGATGGTTGCCAGGCAAACACATCGATATTCGCCCGCGGGAAGGTAACAAGCGCGCTTTCCTATTTCTCATCGAGGGCGGCACTGATAGTGAAAGTACCTTCAGCGCCAGCCAACCCTGCCGGGACCTTTTTCACAGCGGGTGCAACAGCCTTGGATCTCTTGCTGTTGGAACTCTCCGGCAAGTCATCAACAGGCGCAATGTTCTCTGAGGAGATACATTTCCCGGATTCCTTGCTGGCATCCTTGCTACCTCTCTTCTTTTTCTTGCTTTCCTTGGCGGGAACAGTGACCTCAGCGGCCTATGCCGTGACTACGTCCTGGTACATCTTATCCATGCAAATGATCGCGTTCTTCTCGTCTGATGGAATGGAAATGACGCCTACCAGCCCTGCCATCTTCAAGGTGTTGTAGGCATAGTGGGATGCCGCCATGAATTTGGCCAGTGCTGGGCGACCAAGGATTCCGGTGTACGGCAGGGGGAGATCGACCACATCAAACACAACCATCTCAGTCTGGTAATTCAACTCTCCCCCGAACGTTACTGGCAATGTTATCTTCCCCTTAGGACGAGTCCTGCCGGGGTTGATCCCTTGGAATGTGCCAGTAGCCTCAAGCTCTTCCCCTACTATCTGAAGTTTGCTGATGACCTTTGGAGAAAACTGATTCAACCCGGCCCCGTTGTCAACCAACATCTTTGTGACTTTGAGGTTGCGGATTTTTGGTGAGACCAACAACGGCAAGCACCCTACCGCAGTGGTGCGGTTAGGGTGGTCCTCTTCGTCGAAGATGATGGGCGTGCGGGACCACTTGAGCGGCCTTCGAGAATATGCCACTGGCTCCACGGCACTGACTTCACGCGCCCACTGTTTAAGTTGGCGGTGAGAGGAGTGCAGAGATGCACCCCCGTCAATGCAAAGGGCGTTAGTGGCCTTCTGGAATTCCTGCTCGCTGGTTTCCTCTTCATCCCCTCCATCACTGTCATCATTGCAATCCTCCTTCTCACGGCCTCTGGCAGGTTTTCCTTGATTCTGAGGAGCCCTACCGGGGCGACTTGCTTCGTCGCCTCGGCCCTTCCCGCCAACGCCATTCTGACCTTTCTCCTTATCACGCTTCTCATACTTAGCCCTCTGCTTCTTGATGAGCTATTCAACCTGATGACACTCCTAGAGATCGTAGCGTCGCTCGGCTCCTGACAGTGCCGGTAGTGGCTGCGCCGTGCCCCCGCCGCCGTGAGCCAGCTGCTTGGATGGCGTGGTGACGAGGTGGAGGCCCTTGTGGGCCAGTGCCTTCGTTTGGTGCATTGGCTGGGTCAGCTTGCTCCGGGGGTGGTGCATGCCCTGTGGCCGCGCCCACGGCGGGGGCGGCCGGAGGATTGTGATTCGCCCCAGAGCGAGCGTCACCACCGTGGCTGTGCCCCTCGGCTGGGCGGAGAGGTATAGTAGGAATAATCTCTCTACCCGTACCTCGTGGAGCATGGTCGCCGGGATGCTGTTGGTGCTGTCCTTCTCCGGTGCCTTCCGCTCCTGTTTCGGCCGTAGGAGAGGTGGTAACAATGCCGCTTGCGGCCGCAGGAGAGGTGGTAACAACGCCGCTTGCGTCGACCATGTCCCCCGTAGTGTCCACATCCCCATGCATCCCCGCAGCCCCCGCGGCGTCAGCTGCTGTGGGCGGCGGGGCCTTCGAGGTGGACAGGTGAGCTGCGGCACCGGGCTTCTTCTTGGGCGCCATGGTTGATGGAGCCATCGATGAAGAAAATGGCGATGAAGATGACGCGCTTCTTACGCTCTCGGGTTCGCGCAAGTGATCCCCCTACCTGGCGCACCAAAGGTGTCGGGGGAAACCACGGCCACCTATGGGGCCATGAGCCCCTTGTGGTTCGGCGGGGGGATGAGCACATTGCACAAAGAGCGGAGAAGCGTAGCGCAGCATGGCAGAGATCACACGGGCAGTTTTACCCAGGTTCGGGCCATCGCGAGGCGTAAAACCCTACTCCTGCTTTGGTGGATTGATGGTGGATTGTGCTGGAAAACGCAGCACCCTTGCCCGGCAGGGTTGCCTCGGGGCGAGAGCGGCTACGCGCGTATGAGTGTACCAAGGTCCGAACCCTTTCTATGGTTGCCATGGGCCTCCTTTTATAGATCAAGGGATCACCACAGTGGCAAATCAGTCATTGTGTACTGATTAGATAGCAAACAGTGCTATCATACCGAACTCTGCAGGCGGGACAGAGCGCATTAAATGCGCCGCCTAGTGTCACATCACGGTGTGCCCGGCAAGCCTTGCTGGGCTGTTTTGCCAGCTTTGCGCTTGCCTGTTTGACACGTCTCTGGACGGGTGTCATTTGGAGATGATTCCTGTAGGAAGTGGCTGCCATGTGGCAAAAGACAGCCACTTAGTCACTTGGGGGCTTGACACCGCACCGATCGGTGACTTGCGTCGCTGTGAGGTGGAGCGGTGAAGCCTTGGCGAGGTAGTTCGCCCTTGCTGTGCCCGGCACGCGTGCCGGGGCGGTCTGGAGGCTTGTCTTCAGGGCCACCTCGACCTCGCCAGGCTCTCCTGCCCGGCCTGGGAGGTTTTCTCTTGGTGATATCTTGCTTCCTTTAGCTCAACTTGGTCTTCTTGATCCGCCCTCTTGATTCCTCAAAGAGCTGATCTCTCTCGCTTGGTCTGGTCTTGGATGTTGCAATCTCGTACTTAGGCATGTGCAAAGTCTGGGTCACAGACGCAGGGTTTGTTGCACCGACAGGCGGCAACAGGCGTCATCTGGGTGGGCCATAAAGGATACGAAGGGGCATCCTATATCAGCAAGGACCAGCTTCCCTACCGATAGCTCATCTAACAGAACTGTGCTGAGGCTGGAGTAGTCATCAGATGGGTGACCGGATGGGAAGTGGACTCGATATTAACTAGTTGGATGGGTCACTGTAAAGCTTTAATTAAACCTTTACACTGCTCCGTCCTATTAGTATAACCTCGAGGTCTTTGTTTTGTAATTTTTGACAATTTTTGTTTTTTGAACACATGTTAATCGAAGGTCTATCGCGTTACTTTATGACATGTTTCTAAAAAAATGTGATATGACCTCTTTCAACTTATAAGTCATGTTTGTCAAATTAAACCTCGAGGTATGTGTTCTCAAATTAACCTCTGGGCCTTGCAGTAGTGCTGCAATGAGTCGGCGTCAATTGCAAGATGAGCCACCAAGCTAGCAGTGGAGTTGCCAACATGCTTAAAGTGCACGCAACATTGAGTAGAAAGAAGCATGCCCAGGAAATTAATGTATGCTTAGGGAGGCCCTTTGCTCAAAGAGCAAGCCCTTTGCTCAAAGAGCAAGTACTGTTTCGGTTATACTATAACTAGGTGTCGCACGGGCTATCAGGACGAGGAGCGAGAAGCGACGGGCTGCTAGATATACTATAACTAGGTGTTGCACGGAGGCCGAGGAATATGGTGAATGCGTCAGGTGGGCCATGTATGATGTGTTTCAGACTCTTTCGGTTAAACGTGGAGAGATTTGGTTGGTTTTATATCGCTGAATAATATAAAATATTATGAGTGCACACGCTCCACCGCGAGGTTCCTTGCTCCTTCTCGGTCGTCGGGAATCTATGTTCTTCCACTCTTTTGTTTTAGAGGTGAGCTTTGTTCATCCTTTTGCCAACACGCGGGACATCTAGCATCAAGGTGGACGTGTCATCCAAGAAAATGGAGATAAGCAGTGCGTAAGTGAGTCGTGCACTTTGATGGCATGTACAATGCAATAATTTTTCTCCTCGATGGCATGTGAATCGTGTATATAGACGGAGCACGGGATGGTAGCCATGGACATGGTCGGCCCTTTTTGGAGATAGTACTAAATAACTTTGATGTGTCCCGTCAACTGGCAGAACGACGAGAAACTTGCTTGCTACGCCCTCTCCCTCGCCCACGCGCGCGGTGGCTCATAGCATGAGGAGAAGCTTTTGCTTACAATTATAGTGGGCTTTATACAAGCGGTGGACGTGCAGCAGTCATTCGGTTTCAGATTGCCAGAAGTATATATACTGTAGTAGTTACCATCATAATTGTTCGTCTTCTGGAAGAGGCGAAGAGCCAAGCGCACGGTCACCTACTCACAGTATAATCGGCCGTGTTTGCACGAATTTTTTAACGTACAGTCTGAGTGGATTGCTCCAGTGGTCATCACACGTGATCCAATCAATTCGTACCCTTCCACGCTCCATTTTTTCTTTGTGTTCCATCCTCCGTCTAGCACGCTGACAAGTGGGCCCCATGCTCATGTATGCCAACGCGGTAGGCAATTATTTTGTCAGAGTCAGCTATCACACCCTTCCGGTGCCACATCAACGTATCCACTAGAAACAAGTCTAGACTTCTTCGGTTCAACCGCCTCCCTAGGTGTTTGGAGAGGAATTGGCCGGCGCAAGGCGGTTCTATAGGTGGGCAGGCGGCAAAAAACCGAGGAAAACGCGCGAACCAGCTAGACAAGGGAGGGAAGCTTCTACATTCATGGGGGACGTGGCATTGACCATTGGGCGACAATAGGTGATCATCCGGGTAGGCAATACAGGACGCAAAGAGGCATCCTACAGTAGCAAGGACCAGCTTCCCTACCGATAGCTCATCTAACGGAACTCCCAAGTTAACTGTGCTGAGACTGGAGTAGTCATAAGATGGGTGACTGGATGGGAAGTGGCCTCGATGTTAAATTAACTGATTTGATGGATCACTGTAAACATTTAATTGCCTTGAATGTATATAGTGCTCCATCCTATTAGTTGAATTAACCTTGAGGTCCTTGTTTTGTAATTTTTGACATTTTTTTTTGAACACATGTTGATTGGCTTGAATGAAGGTCGATCCCGTTACTTTATGACATGTTTCCAAAACATGGACCTCGAGGTTAATTCAACAAATTGGACAGAGCACTATATACATTCAAGGCAATTAAATGTTTTCCAAAAAAAGTGAGATGATTTTTGTCAAACTTATATTCATGTATGTCAAATTAACCTGTGTGTACTTGTTCTCAAATTAACCTCCGGGGCTTGCAGGGTGCTGCAATGTGTCAGCGTCAATTGCAAGATGAGCCATTTACTAACACATGTTAATCTAAGGTCTATCGTGTTACTTTACGACATGTTTCAAAAAAAGTGATATGACTTCTGTCAACTTATAAGTCATGTATGTCAAATTAACCTCTGTGTACTTGTTCTCAAATTAACCTCTGGGCCTTGCAGGAGTGCTGCAATGCGTCAGCGTCAATTGCAAGATGAGGCAGCAAGCTAGCAGTGGAGTTGCCAACATGCTCAAAGTGCACGCAACATTGAGTAGAAAGAACCATGCCCAGGAAATTAATGCGGGCTTAGGGAGGCCATTTGCTCAAAGAGCAATTATAATAAGGTACAGTCAGCTGGCTATAAGGACGAGGAGCGAGAAGCGATACGGACTGCTGGATATACTATAACTAGATGTTGCACGGAGGCCGAGGAATATGGTGAATGCGTGAGGTGGGCGATGTATGATGTGTTTCGGCGTTGCACGTCAGTTATCATACAGAAACATATACTTAATTAAAATACACATGCCAAACCTATAGATGTTTTTTCCCAATGATATAGAGATGTTGTTACACCTTATTACACATTTTCTACTATTTAATTGCAGGTAACATTACAACCAACTTACGAAAATAATGGTAACCAGTTTTACGTGTTTGTAATGGTATTATCATTGCACTGCCATGTAGGATAAATGATGAGGTGGATGAGAGAGACCATAAGAAAATGCATGTCTTCTCTTGATTAATAGATGATCTCTTGCCAACATTATGTCTCACCAAATATTTAGAAATAACGCGTTATCAAAGATAAGACTAAAAATAACCCACTACAACATATTTTGATGTCTCCTCTAGATTATGTGACAGTCTTAAGATAAAACTATATTATCAAGCACTATGCATGCTCTAAATAGTAATAAATTAACATTTGGGTAGTCAAGAATAACATGTGAGATTATGAATATATCTTTTTGCAAATATATCAGAACAAAATGTTCATTTTTTTGCCGGTAGAAAACACTGTTCAATGTGACTGATTAGCTCCATGCTGGTTTTGACTACTTTAATTTAAAAATGAACCACATGTTTTCTTTGGTAACACAAAATTAGGAACTAAATGGAGATATGACACCATGTCCTGCCACGTACATAAGTGCAACAACCAAGATTTATTCACGTACAGGGCAGGCTTGTACTCCCTATAAGAGTGTTTAGATCACTAAAGTAGTGATCTAAAACTCTTATATTAGTTTACGGAGGGAGTACTTCTTAGAGAAAAGAAATGGGCAAGCTGACTACGACAGCATGTGAAGTTGTGAACCCACATGTTGCATGAGCACGTGCCCTACAAGTCTCTACGACAGCATGTCCGGGATGGTTCACCAGATGGCGCAGTAGTTTCTGTGTTGCAGCAGGATGTGCAAGGTGGCAACAATCTAAGTGCTAAAGAGTTGATCCAATGGCTGGTTTTGTTTGGATTTTCCAACTATGACCATTGGATAGAGTGAATCAATGGCTTACATTCAAAGTTATTCTCACACTATAGAATGGTATAGGAATGTGGAGAGATTTGGTTGATTTTATATCGCTAAATAATATAAAATATTATGAGTGCAGACGCTCCACCGCGAGGTTCCTTGCTCCTTCTCGGTCGTTGGGAATCTTTGTTCTTCCACTTTTTTTTACATGAGCTTTGTTCATCCTTTTGCCAACACGCGGGACATCTAGCATCAAGGTCCAGTGCATAAGTGAGTCGTGCACTTCGATGGCACGTACTATGCAATAATTTTTCTCCTCGATGGCACGTGAATCGTGTATGTAGACGGAGCACGGGATGGTAGCCATGGACATGGTCGGCCCTTTTTGGAGAGAGTACAAAATAACTTTGATGTGTCTCGTCAACTGGCAGAACGATGAGAAGCTTGCTTGCTACGCCCTCTCCCTCGCCCACACGTACGCGGTGGCTCGCAGCACGAGGAGAAGCTTTTGCTTACAATTATAGTGGTCTTTATACAAGTGGTGGACATGCAGTAGTCATTCGGTGTCAGATTGCCAGAAGTATATATACTGTAGTACTTACCATAATCATTGTTCGACTTCCGGAAGAGGCGAAGAGCCAAGCGCACGGTCACCTACTAACCTTAAGCTGGGCCACCTTTTTAGACCATGGTTAATTAATATAGGCAGCTCTTGCAGCGGCACATCATTTAGAGCAAGTACTCTCTCCGTTTCTTTTCTTTCATTCGTAGGAACTTAAAACACAGGAATAGGAAAAATAAAGGATTGGAGTGGCATGTCCACTTCAATCCCATAGCATTAACACAGTGTTTGACATAGGAAAAACAAAGGAAGTGAAAAAAAGTTGGAGTGTATGCTAGATTGCCAATTAACACATGATTTCATAGGAAAAATTCCTATAGAATTCTATCCTATGAATCAAACGACCAATGTAGGAAAATTATGAGGGGGGTCTCTCCAATAGTGTTCCTCGGCTCGCACCTAGCATCACGGGGGTCGAACTTGGGGTCATTCATCTGGTACACGTGGCAATGGCATCTCAGATCTTGACACAAGGTGACGTGCACCGTTAAGGTCCATTAAGGATAATGTTGTGCTCAAAGCCGGACGTAAACGGTCAAGGTCCACGGTCAAGGGGGTCAGGGCGGACGCGACCTCTCAGGCTGGTCATAGTGGGAGTAACTGATACGTCTCCAACGTATCTATAATTTTTTTTTATTCCATGCTATAATATTATCTTTTTGGATGTTTTATATGCATTAATATGCTATTTTATATTATTTTTGGGACTCACCTATTAACCTAGAGCCAAGTGCTAGTTCCTGTTTTTGAGTTTCGCAGAAAAGGAATACCAAACGGAGTCCAAACGGAATAAAACCTTCGCGATGATTTTTCTTGGACCAGAAGACAACCAGTAGACTTGGAGATGAAGTCGGAGGAGTCACGAGGCAGCCACAAGGATGGAGGGCGTGCCCAGGGGGTAGGGCGCGCCCCCACCCTTGTGGGCCGCTCGTGCACCTCCTGACCTAATTCTTGTGCCTATATATTCCCATATATCCCCAAACCAACAGAGGCATCCATGAAAACACTTTTCCACCACCGCAACCTTCTGTACCCATGAGATCCCATCTAGCGACCTTTTCCGGCACCCTGCCGGAGGGGGATTCGATCACAGAGGGCTTCTACATCAACTCTATTGCCCTTCCGATGAAGCGTGAGTAATTTACCACAGACCTACGGGTGCATAGGTAGTAGCTAGATCGCTTCTTCTCTCTCTTTGATTCTCAATACCATGTTCTCCTCGATGTTCTTGGAGATCTATTCGATGTAATACTTTTTTGTGGTGTGTTTGCCGAGATCCGATGAATTGTGGATTTATGATCAGCTTATCTATGGATACTATTTGAATCTTCTCTGAATTCTTTTATGCATGATTTGATATCTTTGTAATTCTCTTCGAACTATCAGTTTGGTTTGGCCAACTAGATTGGTTTTTCTTGCAATGGGAGAAGTGCTTAGCTTTGGGTTCAATCTTTGCGGTGTCCTTTCCCAGTGACAGTAGGGGCAGCAAGGCACGTATTGTATTGTTGCCATCGAGGATAAAAAGATGGGGTTTTCATCATATTGCTTGAGTTAATTCCTCTACATCATGTCATCTTGCTTAATGCGTTACTCCGTTCTTTATGAACTTAATACTCTAGATGCATGTTGGATAGCGGTCGATGTGTGGAGTAATAGTAGTAGATGTAGAATCGTTTCAGTCTACTTGACACGGACGTGATGCCTATATTCATGATCATTGCCTTAGATATCGTCATTACTTTGCACTTTTCTATCAATTGCTCGCCAGTAATTTGTTCACTCACCGTATTATTTTCTATCTTGAGAGAAGCCTCTAGTGAAACCTATGGCCCCCGGGTCTATTTTTCATCGTATAAGTTTCTAATCTACTATTTTGCAATCTTTTACTTTCCGTTCTTTAAACAAAAAATATTTACTTTATTGTTTATCTATCTCTATCAGATCTCACCTTTGCAAATAACCGTGAAGGGATTGACAACCCCTTTATCGCATTGGGTGCAAGTTGTTTGATTGTTTGTGCAGGTATTCGGTGACTTGTGCGTTGTCTCCTACTGGATTGATACCATAGTTCTCAAACTGAGGGAAATACTTATCTCTACATTGCTGCATCACCCTTTCCTCTTCAAGGGAAAAACCAACGCAAGCTCAAGATGTAGCAGGAAGAATTTCTGGCACCATTGCCGGGGAGATCTATGCCAAGTCAAGCCTTACCAAGTACCCATCATAAACTCTCATCTCTTGCATTACATTATTCGCCATTCGCCTCTCATTTTCCTCTCCCCCACTTCTAAAACGATTTTCGAAAAGATTTTCCATTTCTTCGCCCCTCTTCCGTTCGTCTTTCTTCGCTTGCTTTTTCTGTGCTCGTGTGCTAGATCGTTTGTCTTGATTTCATGGCTAGTCCTCCCATCATTGTTAGCACTCCCGATAATGAAGTCCTCAATTTTAAAAAAAGGGAGGGAGAAAATTTAAAAGATGCTTGGTATAGAATTTGCAATGCACAAAATAGATCTACTCGAAAGCAATCTACTGCCATTCTTCTTCGCAATTTTTATGTGGGCATTACTCCTTCGAATAGATATGTTCTAGATACCATTACCGGAGGGAATTTCTTGGGGAGCCATACTTTTGATTCTTACAATGCCATGATAGATTTGCTAGGCCCACCACCTCTTTTGATCAATGGAACTGTTTTAACCATGGAGCATGTAATGCAAAGGCTTGATATTATTGAGAATAAGATTGCTACCATTGATTTGATTGAAAATTTGGATAAAAAGATTCATAATCAGATTTCTCAATATGGATCTAAAGTAGGAGTTACTTTAAAGAATCTTAGGGAAAAGGAACCCATAGTTAATGAAAAGATAGATCAAGATTCTACTAGAATCGGCAAACTAGAAGATATTATTACCAACTTGGGTTCCGCTTTTTCCACTGTTAAAACTACTCAAAATCTTCCCCCTACTAAGATTGCCAAGTTTATTTATGTTCCTAAGAATAAGGGTGAATCTTCTATTAAAGATAACGAAGATCTCAAATCAATAAGTGTTCACCCCAATTTTTTTGATATTATTAAGGAACCAATTGCCATGAATGAATTTCTTGATTTCTTGCCTAAGAGTTTGATCATTGATAAAACCAAAGAATCCCCTAAGGATTATAAGTGCGTGATTGAAGAATTGCATACCAAAGATGACAATACCTAGATCTATTCGTGTTTTATGCCTAGCTAAGGGCGTTAAACAATAGCGCTTGTTGGGAGGCAACCCAATTTCATTTTTTGTTTTTGCTTTTTAGGTTCTGTTTTGCATTAAATAATTCATCTAGCCTCTGGTTAGATATGGTTTTGTGTTTTAATTAGTGTTTGTGCCAAGTAAGACCTTTGGGATACCTTACGGTGATAGTTGATTTGATCTTGCTGAAAAACAGAAACTTTTGCGCCCAGTCCTAGAATTTTTAAAAATCACAGAAGCGTGATAAAATTCTGAATTTTTTACACAATATTTTTATACAAATTGTCTCTTTTTTCCTAATTGTTCAGAATTTTTGGAGTTACAGAAGTATTCTAACTAGTCAGATTGCTACAGACTGTTCTATTTTTGATAGATTCTTTTTTCTATGTGTTGTTTGCTTATTTTGATGAATCTATGGGTAGTATCAGGGGGTATGAACCATGGAAAAATTGGAATACAGTAGATATTACACCAATATAAATAAATAATGAGTTCACAACAGTACTAAAAGTGGTGATTTATTTTCTTATACTAACGGAGCTTATGAGATTTTCTGTTGAGTTTTGTGTTGTGAAGTTTTCAAGTTTTGGGTAAGGATTTGATGGACTATGGAATAAGGAGTGGAAAGAGCCTAAGCTTGGGGATGCCCAAGGCACCCCAAGGTAATATTCAAGGACAACCAAGAGCCTAAGCTTGGGGATGCCCCGGAAGGCATCCCCTCTTTCGTCTTTGTCTATCGGTAACTTTACTTGAGGCTATATTTTTATTCACCACATGATATGTGTTTTGCTTGGAGCGTCTTGTATGATTTGAGTCTTTGCTTTTTAGTTTCTCACAATCATCCTTTCTGTACACACCTTTTGAGAGAGACACGCATGAATCGTGATTTATTAGAATACTCTATGTGCTTCACTTATATCTTTTGAGCTAGGCAATTTTGCTCTAGTGCTTCACTTATATCTTTTTAGAGCACGGCGGTGATTTTATTTTATAGAAATTAATGAAATCTAATGCTTCACTTATATTATTTTGAGAGTCTTTAAACAGCGTGGTAATTTGCTTTGGTTATAAATTTAGTCCTAATATGATAGACATCCAAGAGGGACATAATAAAAACTTTCATATAAAGTGTATTGAATACTATGAGAAGTTTGATTCCTTATGATTGTTTTGAGATATAAAGATAGTGATATGAGAGTCATGCTAGTGAGTAATTGTGAATTTGAGAAATACTTGTGTTAAAGTTTGTGATTCAGGTAGCATGCACGTATGGTGAACCGTTATGTGATGAAGTCGGCGCATGATTTATTTATTGATTGTCTTCCTTATGAGTGGCGGTCGGGGACGAGCGATGGTCTTTTCCTACCAATCTATCCCCCTAGGAGCATGCGTGTAGTACTTTGTTTCGATAACTAATAGATTTTTGCAATAAGTATGTGAGTTCTTTTTGACTAATAATGTGTCCATGGATTATACGCACTCTCACCCTTCCACCATTGCTAGCTTCTCTAGTACCGCACAACTTTCGCCGGTGCCATAAACCCACCATATACCTTCCTCAAAACAGCCACCATACCTACCTATTATGGCATTTCCACAGCCATTCCGAGATATATTTCCATGCAACTTTCTACCGTTCCATTTATTATGACACGCTCCATCATTGTCATGTTGCTTTGAATGATCATGTAGTTGACATCGTATTCGTGGCAAAGCCACCATTCATAATTCTTTCATACATGTCACTCTTGATTCATTGCACATCCCGGTACACCGCCAGAGGCATTCATATAGAGTCATATTTTGTTCTAAGTATCGAGTTGTAATTCTTAAGTTGTAAGTAAATAAAAGTGTGATGATCTTCATTATTAGAGCATTGTCCCATGTGAGGAAAGGATGATGGAGACTATGATTCCCCCACAAGTCGGGATGAGACTCTGGACGGAAAAAAAGAGGCCAAAAAATGAGAGAAGGCCCAAATAAAAAAATAATAATGAGAGAAAAGAGAGAAGTGGCAATGTTACTATCCTTTTACCACACTTGTGCTTCAAAGTAGCACCATGATCTTCATCATAGAGAGTCTCCTATATTGTCACTTTCATATACTAGTGGGAATTTTTCATTATAGAACTTGGCTTGTATATTCCAATGATGCGCTTCCTCAAATTGCCCTAGGTCTTCGTGAGCAAGCAAGTTGCATGCACACCCACTTAGTTTATTTTTGGGCTTTCATAAACTTATAGCTCTAGTGCATCCGTTGCATGGCAATACCTACTCACTCACATTGATATCTATTGATGGGCATCTCCATAGCCCGTTGATATGCCTAGTTGATGTGAGACTATCTCCTTCTTTTTGTCTTCTCCACAACCACCTTCTATTCCACCTATAGTGCTATGTCCATGGCTCACGCTCATGTATTGCGTGAAAGTTGAAAAAGTTTGAGAACATGAAAAGTATGAAACAATTGCTTGGCTTGTCATCGGGGTTGTGCATGATTTGAATATTTTGTGTGATGAAGATGGAGCATAGCCAGACTATATGATTTTGTAGTGATAAGCTTTCTTGGGCCATGTTATTTTGAGAAGACATAATTGCCTTGTTAGTATGCTTGAAGTATTATTATTTTTATGTCAATATTAAACTTTTATTTTGAATCATACGGATCTGAACATTCATGCCACAATAAAGAGATTATATGGATAAATATGTTAGGTAGCATTCCACATCAAAAATTCTATTTTTATCATTTACCTACTCGAGGACGAGCAGGAATTAAGCTTGGGGATGCTTGATACGTCTCCAACGTATCTATAATTTTTTATTGTTCTATGCTATTATATTATCTGTTTTGGATGTCTTATATGCATTAATATGCTATTTTATATTATTTTTGGGACTAACCTATTAACCTAGAGCCCAGTGCCAGTTCCTGTTTTTCCCCGTTTTTGAGTTTCGCAGAAAAGGAATACAAAACGGAGTCCAAACGAAATAAAACCTTCGCGATGATTTTTCTTTGACCAAAAGACAACCAGGAATGTCGGGGTATTCTCGTGACAGATGCCAGGGGGTGGCTTATCATGGATGGGGCCAAGGGGACGTCGTCAGGCCCTGGAAGCGGGAATGGGCATGAGCTCGATCGCACACGAGACGTACCTAGGTTCGGGGCTCTCCGAGGAGATAACACCCCTAGTCCTGCTCTGCGGGGTCTCCGCATGATGACTATGATCAAATGGTGGCTACAAGGTTGCTCCTTGAGCTGTGTTGCTAGAGGAGGAAGAAGGGCAGAGCTGCTACCTTGCTTTCCCTAGCTCTGGTGTGTGTGAGTGGTGTGTGGTATGAACCCTTTGCATGGGTGAGCCTGGGGGGTTTATATAGGCCTACCCCCTAGGGGTACAATGGTAATACGGCCGGGTGTAGGACCCGGACGTCAGTGTCTAAGGTCGCCGGGTTCTCTGCCGGCCACTGGGGACTGCCGCTTGGAGGGCCCCGCGGGCTGTCGACAGGTAGGGCCCGCCGCCTGCGGGCCATGCCGATTGCCTTTCGTTGTAGCTTTGTACTTGATGACGGAGGCTGCGTCATGAGTAGCATGGCTACAGTCCTGCGTCGCGCAGGCAGGTGACCGCCCGGTCAGCGCCCACTGTAGCCACGCTCTATTTCGTTGAGGTAGGTGTGAGCAAACTCCGTGGAAAGGGAAAGGCCGGCAGCTAGGAGCCGGCCCGCTCCCCCAGCGCTGCCTTCTAGGGGCATGCTGCCCTCTAGTTGCTTGCGGACAGGTAGGGCCTGCCGCCTGCGGGCCGTACTGATTGCCTTTTGTTGTAGCATGACCCTTGCTGACGAGGGCCACGCCGAGAGTCGCATGGCTACAGTCCTGCGCCTGGCAGGGGGTGTCCGCTTGGTCAGCTCGCACTGTAGCCGTGCTCCTCTGGGATTTGGGGGAGCAGGTGGCCCTGTAGCCACGCCCCGTCTTGTCGTAGTGAATGAGTGCAGACTCTGAGGGGAGGAGGCGCCATCTGCTAGGAGCCGGCCTCCCACGAAGCCGCCTTCCGAGAGTGCGTCGTCTTCTGGGAGCCGGCCGCTTGGGCCCAGCCGACCCAAGGAGCCGGCCGCTCGTCCGGAAGGTGCGAGGAGCTTGCTAGCCCCGATGTCTTGAAATGCTAAGGGGTGTGGATGAGGCTACCCGCGGTCAATCCCTCCGATAGTAGTCCCTGAAGCTGGTGAGGCGCCGCGGCTCAAAAGCCGGTGTGCCTTAGCAGTTTCCTCCTTCGAGAGATCCTGTGCCATTTCTTCGTCCGGCTGGGAGAAGCCATCTGACAGGAGCCGGCCGAGGCAAGGCCGGCCGTCTGATGAATTTGAATCGTCGTGGTGGGCGCCGAGCTGAAGCCACCGGGTGGCGTGCCTGCCGCCCATTACTCGCTTGCCACACGGTGCCAGCAGGCTAGGCCGGCCTGCCAGCCCACGCGCGCGACGGGACGTCGCCGCAGGTCCGGGCCCACCACTACAGGGCCTCGGCAAGCGCGTGGATCCACTGCGGACGAGTTGGGTGGTTGCCCTTCCCAGGCATAATGATTGTGCGCCTTGATGGCGCGGGATATGCGGGGACGTGCGGGGCGTGGGCGCAGTTAATCCCCACGCCCCCACGATGCGTCGCCTCGGCTCCGCCACCGCCGCCGTATAAATTGGAGGGAAGGGGCGCGGCCAAACACACGCGCCCCCCTCCACTCTCCATCTTCTTCCTCCTTCTGCTCCTTGCTGCCGCTGCGTCGCCGCGCCGCCCGCCACCGAAGCGCCGCTGCAGCTCGTCGTCGCCTATCCTCGCCGTGCCACCGCAGACTCGCCGCCACCCGACCTCGCCGTGTCGCCGCCAAGTCACCACGAACCATGGCGCGAGACAAGTGGGATGGCTCAAATGTCCATGATGGGCACATCGAGTTCCTCCGCGCGACACGGCGGATGCCCAACGAAGCGTGCGTGGGGACGCGCCTTCCGGACGTGCTAGAGATCACACCTTCAACCTCACCACCTCACGCCCAACACGGTGGTCCTCCTCTCTGCCTTCGTCACTTTCTGCGAAGGCTACCTCGGCGTCCTGCCCACACTCGAGTTGTGGGGCAGGTTCTTCTACCTCAAGCTTGGCACCGCGGCCAAGGGCGAGCCGGCCCAGTGCGGCGCTTGCGTCGCCGTGCGGCGCACCGGCGCCGGGACCCAATTTCCCCCTGTCGTCTTGCATGAGTCGGTGAAGTTGTGGCAGAAGTCATACTTCTACGTCTGCAACCTCCACCCGACCCGTGACTACGTCAACCTGCTGGCCTTTGCGCCTGGCCCGCCTACTGAACCGCGGAACAATTGGGGGCAGCAGCCCAAACCGTTGCCGGCTACCATCACCAACGCCCTCGACCGACTTCAGGAGATGACGAACTCGGAGGGGCTCCAGCCGGTGGACCTGCTGGCTGCCTTCGTCTACTGCCGTGTGTCGCCTCTCCAACTCCGGCCGCATCCGATCTGCGACATGAGCGGCCGCCGGGACCCGTGCCGGATGTCGACGAAGGAGCTGCCGACTGTTGAGGTGGTCCAGCATGTTAATTACTTCTCCAACAGCCAGCTGAGCAAGACCGTACAGCCGTGCCAAACCACCGCCTGCGGTTAGTATCTGGTCCCCTTTCTTTGCTCATGTTGTGCTCTTCATCCGCCCTGACCACCCGAATGCGGCGCAGCGCTTCGCTGGCCGGGCGGCAGCTGCCGCGCCGTCTCCTGGCCACCAATGGATGGCGGACCGTGAGGTGAGTGACGTGGGCGACCCCGAACTGGGGGCGGCCGCGTTGGAGGAAGACGACGCCGCCGGGGGAGGCGGCACCGGAGCAGGCGGGGCCGCAGGAGGCGACGTAGGAGGCGACGTCCGGGACTGGCCAGACGATGATGAGGACGCGACGGGCAATGCCGCCCTGAAGGCGCTGACAGGACAGGTGCCGGCTCCTCTACGGCGCGGCCGACAGGCGGGGCGCCTACTGGAGCACCCGGCGCGCCTAAGCGCCATGCCGAGGGTGGGATGTTCGGCAGCAGGCCGACCAACAAGGCCAAGTCAACGGCTGCCACAAAGCAGCAAGAGGCCGTGAAGACGGCCGCCGTCCGGAGGACCCCGAAGGAGCGCCCCCTGGTGTCCGCGTGAGTGCTCTTACTGCTCTTGTCTTGATTGTCTCGTCTTGGCTTTTCCTCTCTTGCGATTTTCTTATTTGTGCTTGCTTCTTTATTGCAAACTTTTTATCTTTGCTTGCCTTGCCGTGCAGGGCTCCATCCGCCTCGCTGATCGAAGCAGCAGGCGGCTCTGAGGAGGCCCGCCGCATGGACCCGACCGCCACCCTTTGGGAGGCAACGGAGAGGAACGCGCGGGAGGCACGGGAGGAGCGGGACGCCGCGGCTCAGGCGGAGGCCGAGGCAGCAACTACGGCGCAGGCGGAGGCCGATGCAGCGGCCAAGGCGTAGGCGGATGCAGCGGTCCGGGCGTAGGCGGAGGCCGACGCCAAGGCCACGGAGGACCTGGCCCGCAGCATGGTTCCGGAGGACTCCGACTTGCAGCAGTCTGAGCCGCCGGTGGTGGATGACCGGGCGTCGACCGGAGCAGCCGGAGCTGACCAAACGGCCCCGGAGCAGGAGGGGACCGACCCCATCGTCCCGGAGGTGGAGGTGGCTCCGCGTGCGCCGGATGCTGGCGAGCGGGGTGGTAGCCAGCCCGAAGGGCCGGAGGTGCCGCCATCCAGCATCGGGCTGGTGGCTAACTGGGCCATGGTGACCCTTGCTTCCATGCGCCTGCGCCCAGCGCGGGCGACTTCTGCACTGAGGCTGGCAGGAGTCGAGGCCGCGAGCTCGCAAGTGGAGGACACCGAGGCCACGAGCTTCGCTTCGCCTGGTTGGGCGCCAGGAGCCGGCCGAGCCGCCCTGAACCTTGCGGTGCAGGACGTCCTGGACAAGTTCTCCACCCACAGCGCCACCCTCCTAAAGTCAAGGAACGAGATGGTGGCGATGCAGACGACCGTCCAGGTATGCGCTTGAGTCTGCTTTTTATTTTTGCAGTCTTCAGTGGGGACGCGCCAGCACACCCACTGGGTGTAGCCCCCGAGTTCTAAGCCGACTGCTGATCAAGCGGGTTGGAACTTCAAGGCATGTTTCTGAATGCTGAAGTGTTGCTCTTGCTGCAAGACTAACACAACCTGCGCGCGGCCGCCTACAACTCCCAGAACCAGCAGCTCGATGCCGTCTTCTCGCGCCTCCTTAGCTTCCGCCTCCGTGTACAAGCTGACACGAGGCGAGTTGAACTTGATGTCAGTTGGGATGACAGCCTCGGCCCCGTACACGAGGAAGAAGGGTATGAAGCCGGTTGCTCGACTCTGCGTTGTCCGAAGACTCCAAAGGACGGCCGGCAGCTCCTCGATCCAGCAGCCGGCCGAGCGCTCCAGAGGCTCGACCAGCCGGGGCTTGATGCCGGACAGGATGAGGCCGTTTGCCTGCTCCACTTGGCCGTTTGACTGCGGATGGGCAACGGACACCAGGTCCAGTCGGATGCCCCGTGTCACGCAGAAATGGGCCAAGGTGCATTTGGCGAAGTTCGTGCCATTGTCGGTGATGATGCTGTGCGGGATGCCGTACCGGACGGTGATATCCGCGATGAATGTGACGGCAGTCAGACCATTCAGCTTCTTGATAGGCCTCGCCTCAATCCACTTTGTGAACTTGTCCACGGCAACCAGCAGATGGGTCATGCCGCAGCGTGCTGTCTTGAACGGGCCCACCATGTCCAATCCGCATACGGCAAACGGCCGGGTGAGGGGAATGGTTTTGAGTGCAGAGGCCAGCAGGTGCTGCTTGGAGCTGAAGCGCTGGCACCCCTTGCAGTTGCGGACCAACTGCTTGGCGTCGTCCAAAGCAGTCGGCCCGTAGAAACCATGGCGAAAAGCTTTGGCAACAAAGGTTCTGGAGGCCACATTCGCGTTGATGAATATCCTTGAGGATTGCTATGCCCTTTTTTGGCTCGACGCAGCGCTGGAATACGCCAGTCGTGCTGCGCCTAACGAGCTCTCTGTTGACTATCGTGTATGCGGCCGCCAGGTGTTGCACCTGCCGGGCCAAGATCTCGTCGACTGGTAGCTCTCGGCTCACCAGAAAGTTGAGGATGGGCTGCGCCCAAGATGGAGCTTCTACCACCGTCATGACGGCAACCGGTACCAGAGTGACCCGTTTGGGAGGTGGCAGGTCGGAGCCGACCGCTGCTTGCTGCGTCGTTGAAGTCCCCGGGCCGACTGCAGGAATCCCCGGACCGGATTTGGGTGTTGTAACCCTCGGGCCGCTTGCCGTCCCCGGGCCAACTGCTGAAGTCCCCGAGCCGGATCCGACTGCTTCGGGGTCAGCCGGTACGAAGATGGACTCTGATTCCGGCGAAGGCTTGATAGACGGCTTGCGCAGGCACTCGAGGGAGACGCCGGCTGGTATGGCTTGCCGGGTGGAGCCAATTCGTGCCAGGGCGTCGTCTTGCTCGTTGTTGGCCCGTGGCACATGGAGGAACTCGCATCCGTCAAAGTGTCCGCTGATCTGCTGGACGAGGAAGCGGTAGCTTGCCATGTTGGCGTCCTTGGCGTCCCAGTCGCCGGAAGACGGTTGGACCACCAAGTCCGAGTCGCCATAGCACAGAATCCGGCGGATGCCGATCTCCTTGGCTAGCCGAAACCCGTGGACGAGTGGCTCGTACTCGGCCACGTTGTTGGAGGCAGCAAAGTGCATCTGCAGCGTGTACTTGAGCTTGTTGCCTTTGGGAGAGGTGAGGACGATGCCGGCTCCCAAACCGGTGCGCATCTTCGAGCCATCAAAGTGCATCCGCCAATGTGTGGAATCCAGTGCCGGCGGCAGGTACTGGGTCTCGGCCCAGTCGACTAGGAAGTTGGCCAGTGCTTGGGACTTGATGGTGGTGCGGGGCTGGTAGAGGATTGTGTGGGGAGCCAGCTCGATGGCCCACTTGGCCACCTGGCCTGAGGCATCCCGATTGGGCATGATTTTGGCAAGGGGGGCGGTGCAGACGGCCATGATATTGTGCTCCTGGAAATACTACTTCAGCTTCTTGGCGGCAAAGTACACGCCGTAGCACATCTTTTGGTAGTGGGGGTAGTTCTACTTGGAGGCGAACAACACCGCGCTCAGGTAGTAGACCGGTCTCTGGACCGGCTGGGCCTTGCCGTCTTCGGGGCGCTCGACAACGATCACGGTGCTGACGACCCGGCTGGTAGCAGCGATGTAGAGGAACATGGGCTCTTTAGCAGCCGAAGCGGCCAGAACAGGCGGCGTGGACAGCATGCGCTTGAGCTGGAGGAAGGCCTCGTCCGCCTGGTCGGTCCACTCGAAGCATGTGGTCTTCTTCATTAGCTAGTACAGTGGGAGGGCCTTCTCGCCCAGGCGACTGATGAACCGGCTGAGAGATGCCAAGCACCCGGTGAACTTCTGGACGTCCCCCAGCCGGGTCGGCTTCTTCATCCGCTCGATGGCCTTGATCTTCACGGGGTTGTACTCGATCCCATGCTCGGAAACGAGGAAGCCAAGGAGCTGGCCGGCTGGTACTCCGAAGACACACTTCTTCGGGTTGAGCTTGATGTGGAAGCGGCGCAGGTTGGCAAAGGTCTCCTTGAGATCCTCCAAAATGGGGCCGCGCTTCTACGTCTTCACCACAATATCGTCCACATAGACGTGGGCGTTTCTGCCAAGTTGCTTCAGGAGGCACTTCTGCATGCAACGCTGAAAGGTGGCGCTGGAATTCCTCAAGCCGAACGTCATAGTGATGTAGCAGAAGGCACCGAATGGTGTGATGAAGGCGGTCTTCAGCTGGTCGGCCGGGTCCAGCTTGATCTGGTGGTAGCCGGAGTAAGCATCCAAGAAGGACAGCAGCTCGCAGCCGGCCGTGGAGTCGATCACTTGATCGATCCAGGGCAAGGCAAAAGGGTCTTTGGGGCAGGCTTTGTTGAGGATAATGTAGTCGATACACATGCGCCACTTGTTGTTTTTCTTCAAAACGAGGACTGGGTTGGCAAGCCAGTTCGGGTAGAACACTTCCAGGATGAAGCCGGCTGCCAGAAGCCGGGCGATTTCTTCACCAACGATCCTTCTCTTCTCTTCTGATAGGCGGCGGAGGGGTTGCTTGACCGGCTTTGCGTCCGATCTCACATGCAGTTTGTGCTCGGCGTACTCCCTCGGAACACCCGGCATGTCTTTGGGAGACCATGCGAAGATGTCCTGATTCTCACAGAGGAAGTCGACGAGCTCGCTTTCCTATTTGCTGTCGAGGTGAGACCCCACGACAGCAAATCTCTCCGGGTGCGCCGGGTCCAATGCGATCTTCTTGGTTTCCTTGGCCGGCTGGAAGGAGCCCTGGGCCTCCGCGTCCTTGGGGTCGGACGGCATGGCCGGCTGCTCGCTGGCCATGGCCACCGCCCAGTCAAGGAGGCGCTTCTCTTCGGCGATGACGAGGGACTCGGCCAGCCGGCTGCTGGCAGCGGCGCACGTGAGCGACTTCTGGTAGTCACCGGCAATGGTGATGATGCCCTTGGGACCCGGCATCTTCATCTTCAGGTAGCCGTAATGTGGCACCGCCATGAATTTGGCCAGTGCAGGCCGGCCGACAAGTGCGTGGTAGGGGCTGTCCAAGTCAACCACTCAAACCAGATTGGCTCGCGGCGGAAGTGGGTCTTGTCACCGAACAGGACATCAATCTTGATCTTGCCGATTGGGGAGCAGGAAAGCCCGGGGACGATGCCATGGAACACGGTTTGGCTGGGCTGGAGTTGCTTTTCCTTGATGCCCAGCTTCTCCATGGTGTCGCGGTAGAGGATGTTGATGCTGCTACCGCCATCTATCAGGATCCGGGAGAAGCGGCAAGCCCGCCTCTCCGTTGAGAAGGTGGAGTCCAGCACCAGCGCATAAGCACCCGGCGAGGGCATCATGGCCGAGTGGTCATCACGGCTCCAGCAGATGGGCCTCTCGGACCAGTGCATGAATTGGGGGACCTCTGAGGTGACAGCATTCACCTCACGGTGTTGCTGGCGCCGGCTATGCTAGTCATCGGCTTCGTTGGTGAAGACGACGTAGGTGGCATTGGCGTCGGCTAACTCATCTTGGAGCATGCCGACTGGGCAGGGCACCGGCTGCTGAGGAGGCGGAGCCGCCGCGCCGGCTGGAGAAGGCGGCAGGCCCTCACCCTTGGCGATTCTGGCGAGCCAGTTGCACTGCCGGGTGGTGTGGTTAGACGGCTTCGCGCCGCTGTGGAACTTGCATGGGGCATCGAGGGCTTGCTCGAAGGAGAAGGCAGGCAGCCAGGCACCCTTGTGTAACACCCTAGATTTTGCCCATTTTCTTTTTCTTTTGATTATGGTTCGGATTCGCTTTTCCGTGGCTTAGTAGTCTTGCAACCTGGAGGGATCACTCTTCATTTTTCTTCCTGAGTGGCTTGCCAACCTCAAAACCATCCTAGGACCATGTCATTTCCATCTTGGACCAATTCCAATATTCTTTTCCTTGGGAATATTCCTTTTTCTATTAAAGGAATAGCCCTGTTTGCTCTTGGTTGTGAAGCAACCCACATTTCCATCATTCCAAAAATTCCCAAATAATTCTCATAAATTGTTTGGGTCATATCTTCCACAGATATGTCAAAACCCTTCCTTGCCATGTTAAAAATATTTCACAAATATTCCTTTTATGATTCTGCCCCAGCTGCCAAGTTGAGAAGCAAGTACCCTTTATATTTGCTTGCTTGGTCTCAAACTTTTTGGGCATTCTTTCCTATCCATATCATTGTCCTAATCACATGTCACCTCTCCACCAAATTTGGGCTCAATCTATTTAGCCAATTTCTCCCAAGAATTCCATCTAGTTTCTGTCCAGATTCAAGCACTGTGAAGGAAGTACCACTTTGGTTTATCCAATTGATATGAAATTTATACAGTGTCTTAAGTTGATCAAATCATTCATCTCCTCCTAATTTCAGCCCAACACCATGTGATATGTGAGTGCTACTTCAAGATTGGCAAATCTGGTCAGTGAGGCCCTTTGAACAGCAAGTGCTTTTTATTCTCGTCCAAATGGGCTGCAAATTTTCAAAGATGATCATCTTAGTGGGTGATCACACCATGCCAAAGATCAGAGCCAATCTCCAGACGATTCTTCCTCACCAAGTAACAAACACCTTGCTGTACCTGAGTAAACCTGCTAGCTGTGGTCACCTCGAGTGCCACTATGCTCGTTTCTTTCCTCCTTGACCTCATCTATTGAATGAATGATCGAGTTGATGCGGTGGGGTTGACCAGAACACGTGGCAACGTCGCGACCACGCAGTGACCGCCGCCCCGGCATGCCATGGACGCGAGCTGAGTGTTTGTCAGCTCGGGCTCCTCCTCTGCTCGTCGTTTCCGCGTGCCTGGTCGTGTCCAACAGCTACCCCTCGTCGTCCTCATCCTCCCTGGATAAGTCTCCCCCTCTCCCATCCCCTCCATCGCGGTGTAGCCATCGCGCCCGTGCCCTGTTTTCTCTGCTTCTCTCTGGTCCAGTCAACCGGAGCCCTCCCGAGCGTTCCCGAGTCCACCTGAGTTCTCTCCGCCCCTCCATGACCTCCCTGGAAGCCTCTTCCCCCCTCCATGCGAGCTCCCGAAGCTCCGGGACACCGGCGTACATGTCGCCGCGGCAATGCTCGGCCTCCCACGCCGCTCGCCTATAAATGGTTCTCCCGAGCCCCTCTCGTCCTCACCACCAGCTTCACCGCACTCGACTACCCCTCCCTAGCTACCTGCCCGAGCCCCGGAGCCCCTCCTCCCCTCAATTGGCCGCCATGGCCACCAGCCTCCTCTCCAAAATCCGAGCTAGTCCAGGCGCCCTAGGCCTCCTCTCCTCCTCCCAACCCCTCCACTGTGTCCCCCTCCTTCCGGCGAGCCGCCCCACCCCATCTCCCCTCGCCGGAGTTGGCCGCACCACCGAGTTCCTCCACCACTGCCCGCTCCCTGTACCCCTCCTGGCGCCGCCCGTCCCCGCCTCCCCACTCCTCCCCGGCGCCCACTTTGCCTCTGAACAGGTGCGGCTGGTCCTCCCACACCCGCCGGTGCCCGCGCTGTGGCCGGAGATGGCCGGAGCTGGCCGGGCCCGCCCCTCGCCGCTCCCTCCCCTGTTCCTCCTATGCTTCACGAGGGGAACAGGCGCGAGGAAGAAGACGAGCGCCCGCTCGGCCCCCTCCCCCTGCCCCTGGGTCCCGTCTGTAAGTGGCTTTAGGCCCGGGCCCAGCAGAGTAAGTGGAGACGGGTTCCTCCCAAGTACGCTTTCGTGTTTTGAAAACGTATTTTCAATTTGCTATGGCTATAAATGCGCTTTCCTTTGCAGTAAATGTATTGTACCCAAAGGCGCTTTCAGTTTTCCCTCCCAGGGACTTGTTTGTAGTAACTTTTAATACAGATTGGTCCCTGAGCTTCTACACCTCGTATCTCCACAACCGTAACTCCGATTGAGGTGATTCAAAAGCCCACTTCTTCGTCTCGTCGAGCCCGTCGTGTTGGTATCATTCTCACTAAGTGGTCCTACGGTGAAAATGACCATTTTCTCCTTGCCCGTAAACAGTTCCCTCCGAGAGAGAACTGTTTCTGGCAATCACTTCTGCGGACTCTCCGCACTCCGTCCCGATGGTTCCTTCATCTCCAGGCATTGCAATGTCATAGTTTAACTATTTACTTTAACATCAAGTATATAACAATTGTGAAATGAATTGGATTATGCAATGTTGGAGTTATTTCTCGGATAGGTGACTATCATTGTTAGTGACTAGTAGTTTACCCACTTGTTGATGCCATGATATTGAGATCAATGTCTATGATTATTCTGGATTTCATTCGGCAGTTCGTGGAGATGAATTAGTAGCAGTGACTTACGCATACTGGTTATCGAAAGGTTAGCTATGACAGAAATATTATTCAGACATGTGATATTTAGTCGGTTGACTTTGAGTCACCTGTCCGGACTTATCCGTGCAGCCACATTTGCCGGTATGGGACTGCCTTGGCTTGGTCTGATCGCGTGCTCTTTCACCGGTACCGCCCGACAGGGAAGGTTATGCGTGCGCGCTACCCTAGCCCGGTAGGCGGTGATAACCTTGTGCGCCCAGTTGAGTTATTTGGATCCTGGTCCCCGTTTGGGACAGTTTGTTAGGCCACGACGGTGGCAGGTGTCAAGAGGTGACACGGGGCCACCCAAGCCTTGACTCCGAGGGAGTGTGATTGCCGGTGGTACGATGGGAGAGTCACGGGTCAGGCAGGTTTCGTTGGAGCAACGCTGGTCCACCCGAATAGGATCATGAGGTCAGGTGCTCCATGGTGTGGGTAAAGTGTACAACCTCTGCAGAGTGTAAAATCTAATCGAATAGCCGTGTCCACGGTATTGGACAGTCCGTCCAGACCTCACTAGATGGTCAACCATAGTAGAGTTAATGATGGAAGAACTCATCGTAAGATCGAAAGTACTCGGTGGATCATGAGTATTCCGAGGGTTGTGAGACAACCCGGAAGGGAGTAAGCTTGTCAGACTTGTCATGCAGTTGGAATCAGGTATATGATATGGTAGCCATGGGATGGCTATGAGATGAGTGGTCAGGTGACCACATGATTGGACTTGGAGCAGGTTGGATTGGATCCTGAGATTATTCGGAGCATGGATTAAATATGCTTTGTCATACTGCATTTACTTCAGTAGTTATCTTGCTAAATAACCAAGCTTGTTAATTTTGACTGCTGTGATGTTGTCTTGCTTTAATGCTGATGTTTGCTGTGAGCTTGCGAGTACATTCAAATTACTCACCTGGCGTGTCATGCCAGTTTGCAGGTCATGCCGTGATTGCTTGCTTGTCGATGATCCTGAGTTTGCGGCCTAGGATACGCGTTCTAGCCAGAGTCCCTGCGGAGTGGAGTCCATCACCGTTGTCGTTGTTCCGCTGCCGAGAAAGTTTCTCTACTGTTAGCATAGAGCTACCCTGGGCAGGCGTAGTGTCGCCGTGCCGATGTAATCCTTGTACCCTTTGTAACCATATCCATTGTAATAAAGAGCTGATTTGTTCTATGCCAACAGTGCCGTATTCCAGAGGACTTGTCCCCGGGCTAGAATACGGGGCGTTCGGGTCTTCTCTGAGCCTGGGTGCCACAAGAGTTGGTATCAGAGCAGGTCTGGCTATAGGACGCGCGGTCTAGGTGCGAGCGTTAGTAACCGATAGTACAGGATCCAGTTGGTTTGCTGCACCTGTTTGTTGCATTTGTTTGTGCATGGCATGCATCTAGACTAGATATCTTATCCCTACCGATGGATCTGGTGAGTGTAGGTGGCATCAGTTTTGATTCACTATTGCGCTCTCCAGTTTGCATATTTGTTCCTTGGTGTGGTGTCATCTTCGTCCCAGCGGAGTGATGCCAAGGTACTTGGTAGTGTCGATCACTAACAAGATTGATGCACCGGTACCACACCAATATATTCTCTTCAGCCACCCCTATCGTTTCGGTGATTGACAAGTTCTATCCCGGATCATGCCATTCCTCTAGCCGCTTCGGCAACCCTTACTGATCCTTGTTATCAAAATAGGGCAATGCCTGCAAGCCTTTTTCTCCACAACTAACTCTTTCCGCCACCTATTCTTTGGACGTGTACGATTTTATTCCGTACGCTTGATGATGAGGTGGTCGTAACTTCTATGTTTCGACCCCCGATCACCAAGTTCGTCCTCGCCACCGGTTCCATCCGTGTTAAGCTCGTGTTTGGTGTAGCCTTGTTTACACCAACTTCCTTTCCACACGTGGATTCACTTTTGTGCACATCGCCACAGCATGTTAGACCGTAGTACCGGAGTTCTTGCGAGATTTGTGTGCTTAAGTAGGAATGCATATTATTGCTGTGGATAGCGGTAGAATGTGCTATTGCTTGGGTGTGCGATCTTGCTGCTTTGTGTGCTTTTGTTTAGTCATTTCTTTGTTTTTGGGCCCTTGGTGTTACCTTATTTTCCCCTTATGGAAGTTGCTCACCGACACTGAACCCAAAGAGTCAGTGAAGAGACAGATATTTGGAAGCTCAGCTCAGCAGTATGGGATTTTCAGCCGACTGTGCTATATCGGGAATATCGGGCCTGAGAACAATTGATATCCTGGCCGGATTGGTTATCAGCATCAAGTATACATCAGTGCAATCTTTACAGCAGCAATGATCAAATCAGCAAGAAGGCAAACCGTGTATATGATCCACAGTGCATTCTGTGCCAAAGGTATGATTCATATATACAAGGTTTGTGTCTGCTATGAGTACAATTTGAACCCTGCCGTGTCCTGGAATCAAACCAGAAGGTGCTATGAACTTAGTGTTCAGCAAGAAGGATAGCCGAATACTCTATTGCATACAAAAAGGTAACCAACAACAGTAACCTCAAGCTACCAGAGAAGCTTATGATGCAAGGGTCAGATCCGCAATAGTTGGTCCGAAGGCAAAAATCAGTCAGGACACAAGCTTGTCTCGGGAATCAAGTGGCCAGCTACACATGTTTCTATAGATATGGTGGACATGCTGCCAAGGTCATATGGGTTACTCATACAATGATGCCAGCCCGGTGAGGATCTGACTATTGCATGAGCTATGTAAGAAGAAGAGAATGCCAGTTATACAGTTCAGCATGATGACAAACAACCTATGGAGCAAGCCGACCATCTGATATATGCCCTACAGCATTGCTCTATGTTATTTCGGTATGTTCAAATTATTATACCTGTATGCATAATCGTGAGCTGTTTGGGACGCGGATGAACCCTTGCCCGTTTTTCTTTAGTGACGGCACCATGCCTGTGTTCTGAGCTGTTTCCTGCCGTCCGGGGTGGATGCCGACTTTTTATTTCTCTGATCAGCAACTGGCCGTGTTCTGAGCTGCTTTTCAGCCGTCTCGGGCAGCTGTTGAATTTCTCTTCGTAGCAATGACCCTATGCTCTGAGTTGTTTATCGGCCGTCTTAGGAAGTTGCTACTTTCTTCTTATCGACACCGTCTCATGTTCTGAGCTGCTTTTCAGCCGTCTTGAGTCGGGTTTGAGTTACTCAAGTAATGTCCCAGATCTGAGTTGTAAAGACCGTTCTGGTGGCTACTGGTTTATTTGCCGGTTTTATTCAAGGGTTCAGACGGTCGTTACCCTACAGCTACAACTTGTAAAGTAATATGCATGCCGGAATATCGCACCTGACAACACCTATGGTCGCACGGAGAATCAAGAGCACATAAGGCCAAGTTCTGTCAGCAAAGGATCCAGGCAAGGAGAACTATAATGAAAGAGCAAGATTGGCCGTACAGGTATGATAATTGTTGCAAGATCAACATGGTACAAATACTCCAGACAGTCTGGCTCGGTACCAGTCACCATGGGTACACACCCACGAGGTCTATTCCATTTGCAAGGACCCCATATCGAGACAACCCGCCCAGCCAACCAGATATGCTCAAAATGGTCAAAAAAAGGCAACCCAGCTAGTCGGGTCAGCCAAAAGATTAACTCAGCAGAGCAAATTCAGCAACCGTGTCAGAGCACCACACGACCTACCATCCATATAGAGATACCGACAGACTGAGTAATCAGAAGGATGAACAACAGTCTCGAAGCATGTGTCCTCACAGATGGGAATCAGTTAAAGACTAACCTACCGTGAACAAGATTCTGCTACCAGGACCACTGTCAGTCAAGTCTATGGATAATATCACAATAAGATCGTACACCTTTATGCTGGTCATGACAGGTGAAGCCTTATACCCAAGACAGTGAAGATAGCCAAGATGACCCAGCAATCCATGCGAGAAGTCAGATTCCGCCAGGATATCGGTACAATTCACAGTATTGTTTTGAGCCTGGAGGACACACAGCCGTTTGAAGTCACCCAATGCAATGAGTAAAAGATTTCAAAATCACCAAGAGGATATGTTCAGAACTCAGTAAACGGTCGTTCGCATTGGACCTCGTCACGACACGAGGAACTACCATCGGACTTACGAGCAGGACACATAGCTTGGTCCGGATAATTTATTGCCCCAGACAGGATAGCAGACACAAAAGGATTGAAGTCAGAGTAACACATGAGGTAAGATTTGCCAGAAAAAGGGTCCAGTGACGCAAACCACCCCGAAGCAAGGCAGTCAGTCATATGAAATTCGGTGGGAACATTATACAAAGGTAAAAAGGAAACCCGAGTTGGAAACGGTTTCCTCAAGTGGAGATATTCATGTTTGATCCCTGAGCAACCAAATCTCGAGGATGAGATTTCTTTAAGGGGGGTAGGTTCGTAACACCCTGGATTTTGCCCATTTTCTTTTTCTTTTGATTATGGTTCGGATTCGCTTTTCTGTGGCTTAGTAGTCTTGCAACCTGGAGGGATCACTATTCATTTTTTCTTCCTGAGTGGCTTGCCAACCTCAAAACCATCCCAGGACCATGTCATTTCCATCTTGGACCAATTCCAATATTCTTTTCCTTGCGAATATTATTTTTTCTATTAAAGGAATAGCCCTGTTTGCTCTGGGTTGTGAAGCAACGCACATTTCCATCATTCCAAAACTTCCCAAATAATTCTCATAAATTGTTTGGGTCATATCTTCCACAGATACGTCAAAACTCTTCCTTGCCATGTTCAAAAATATTTCACAAATATTCCTTTTGTGATTCTACCCCAACTGCCAAGTTGAGAAGCAAGTACCCTTTATATTTGCTTGCTTGGTCTCAAACTTTTTGGGCATTCTTTCCTATCCATAGCATTGCTACATGCCAAAATTCAACTTTATTTGGATAATAAATCTCTCTTGGCTAATTTCCAAAGTTTCTGGTCAACTGGAAGCTTTGTGAAGCAAGTGCTAGCTAGAAGTATCCAAATGAGTTGAAATTTTGCAAGCATCTTCATATGCTCAAATAATGACTCTCCACCAAGTGTTAACCCTATCCAATTATCTATGTGAGCACAGCATCAAATCTAGTTTTCTGGTCAGATTTTCACATTGTGAAGCAACTATATTTTATATTGCTCCATAATTGCTGAAATATTACCAGGACATTCTCCTAGTCATATGTCACCTCTCCACCAAATTTGGGCTCAATCTATTTAGCCAATTTCTCCCAAGAATTCCGTCTAGTTTCTGTCCAGATTCAAGCACTGTGAAGGAAGTACCACTTTAGTTTATCCAATTGATATGAAATTTATACAGTGTCTTAAGTTGATCAAATCATTCATATCCTCCTAATTTCAGCCCAATACCATGTGATATGTGAGTGCTACTTCAAGATTGGCAAATCTGGTCAGTGAGGCCCTTTGAACAGCAAGTGCTTTTTATTCTCGTCCAAATGGGCTGCAAATTTTCAGAGATGATCATCTTAGTGGGTGATCACACCATGCCAAAGATCAGAGCCAATCTCCAGACGATTCTTCCTCACCAAGTAACAAACACCTTGTTGTACCTCAGTAAACCTGCTAGCTGTGGTCACCTCGAGTGCCACTATGCTCGTTTCTTTCCTCCTTGACCTCATCTGTTGAATGAATGATCGAGTTGATGCGGTGGGGTTGACCAGAACACGTGGCAACGGCGTGACCACGTGGTGACCGCCGCCCCGGCATGCCATGGACGCGAGCTGAGTGTTTGTCAGCTCGGGCTCCTCCTCTGCTCGTCGTTTCCGGACGCCTGGTCGTGTCCAACAGCTCCCCCTCGTTGTCCTCTTCCTCCCTGGATAAGTCTTCCCCTCTCCCATCCCCTCCATCGTGGTGTAGCCATCGCGCCCGTGCCCTGTTTTCTCTGCTTCTCTCTGGTCCAGTCAACCGGAGCCCTCCCGAGCGTTCCCGAGTCCGCCTGAGTTCTCTCCACCCCTCCGTGACCTACCTGGAAGCCTCTTGCCCCTCCATGCGAGCTCCCGAAGCTCCGGCATGCCGGCGTACGTGTCGTCGCGGCAATGCTCGGCCTCCCTCGCCGCTCGCCTATAAATGGGCCTCCCGAACCCCTCTCGTCCTCACCACCAGCTTCACCGCACTCGACTACCCCTCCCTAGCTACCTGCCCGAAGCCCCTCCTCCCCTCAATTGGCCGCCATGGCCATCGGCCTCCTATCCAAAATCGGAGCTAGTCCGTGCGCCCTTGGCCTCCTCTCCTCCTCCCAACCCCTCCACTGTCTCCCCCTCCTTCCGGCAAGCCGCCCCACCCCATCTCCGCTCGCCGGAGTTGGCCGCACCACCGAGTTCCTACACCACTGCTCGCTCCCTGTACCCCTCCTGGCGCCACCCGTCCCCGCCTCCCCACTCCTCCCCGGTGCCCACTTCGCCTCTGAACGGGTGCGGCTGGTCCTCCCACGCCCGCCGGTGCCCGCGCTGTGGCCGGGGATGGCCGGAGCTGGCCGCCCCCCCCCCCCCCTCACCGCTCCCTCCCCTGTTCCGCCTTTGCTTCACGAGGGGAACAGGCGCGAGGAAGAAGACGAGCGCCCGCTCGGCCCCCTCCCCCTGCCCCTGGGTCCCGTCTGTAAGTGGCTTTAGGCCCGGGCCCAGCAGAGTAAGTGGAGACGGGTTCCTCCCAAGTACGCTTTCCTGTTTTGAAAACGTATTTTCAATCTACTCCGGCTATAAATGCGCTTTCCTTTGCAGAAAATGTATTGTACCCGAAGGCGCTTTCAGTTTTCCCTCGCAGGGACTTGTTTGTAGTAACTTTTATTACAGATTGGTCCCTGAGCTTCTACACCTCGTATCTCCACAACCGTAACTCCGATTAAGGTGATTCAAAAGCCCACTTCTTCGTCTCGTCAAGCCCGTCGTGTTGGTATCATTTTCACTATGTGGTCCTATGGTGAAAATGACCATTTTTCCCTTGCCCGTAAATAGCTCCCTCCGAGAGAGAACTGTTTCCGGCAATCACTTCCGCGGACTCTCCGCACTCCTTCCCGATGGTTCCTTCATCTCCAGGCAGGCCACAACTCTCATCTGCATCATCGCATTGCAATGTCATAGTTTAACTATTTACTTTAACATCAAGTATATAACAATTGTGAAATGAATTGGATTATGCAATGTTGGAGTTATTTCTCGGATAGGTTACTATCATTGTTAGTGACTAGTAGTTTACCCACTTGTTGATGCCATGATATTGAGATCACTGTCTATGATTATTCTGGATTTCATCCGGCAGTTCGGGGAGATGAATTAGTAGCAGTGACTTACGCATACTGGTTATCGGAAGGTCAGCTATGACGAAAATATTATTCGGAGATGTGATATTTAGTCGGTTGACTTTGAGTCACCTTTCCGGACTTATCCGTGCAGCCACATTTGCCGGTATGGGACGGCCTTGACTTGGTCTGATCGCGTGCTCTTTCACCGGTACCACCCAACAGGGAAGGTTATGCATGCGCGCTACCCTGGCCCGGTAGGCGGCGATAACCATGTGAGCCCAGTTGAGTTATTTGGATTCAGGTCCCCGTTTGGGACAGTTTGTTAGGCCACAACGGTGGCAGGTGTCACGAGGTGACACGGGGCCACCCAAGGCTTGACTCCGAGGGAGTGTGATTGCCGGTGGTACGATGGGAGAGTCACGGGTCAGGCAGGTTTCGTTGGAGCAACGCTGGTCCACCCGAATGGGATCACGAGGTCAGGTGCTCCATGGTGTGGGTAAAGTGTACAACCTCTGCAGAGTGTAAAATCTATTCGAATAGCCGTGTCCACGGTTTTGGACAGTCTGTCCAGACCTCACTAGATGGTCAACAATTGTAGAGTTAATGATGGAAGAACTCATCGTAAGATCGAAAGTACTCGGTGGATCATGAGTATTCCGAGGGTTGTGAGACAACCCGGAAGGGAGTAAGCTTGTCAGACTTGTCGTGCAGTTGGAATCAGGTATATGATATGTTAGCCATGATGGCTATGAGATGAGTGGTCGGGTGACCACATGATTGGACTTGGAGCAGGTTGGATTGGATCCTGAGATTATTCGGAGCATGGATTAAATATGCTTTGTCATACTGCATTTACTTCAGTAGTTATCTTGCTAAATAACCAAGCTTGTTAATTTTGACTGCTGTGATGTTGTCTTGCTTTAATGCTGATGTTTGTTGTGAGCTTGCGAGTACATTCAAAGTACTCACCTGGCGTGTCATGCCTGTTTGCAGGTCATGCCGTGATTGCTTGCTTGTCGATGATCCTGAGTTTGCGGCCTAGGATACGCGTTCTAGCCAGAGTCCCTGCGGAGTGGGGTTCATCACCGTTGTCGCTGTTCCGCTGCCGAGAAAGTTTCTCTGCCGTTAGCATAGAGCTACCCTGGGCAGGCGTAGTGTCGCCGTGCCGATGTAATCCTTGTACCCTTTGTAACCATATCCATTGTAATAAAGAGCTAATTTGTTCTATGCCAACAGTGTCGTATTCCAGAGAACTTGTCCCTGGGCTGGAATACGGGTCGTTCCGGTCTTCTCTGAGCCGGGGTGCCACACCTTGCCGCCCTTCTGGCGCCTGGGGCCGGGTTGCCCGGCCGGCTGCTGATCCTCGACAGTGGCCACTTGCCGGTTGTTGGTAGCTGGCTTCTGGGCCTTGCGCTTGTTGTCGTTCGGCTGTTGGCATCGGTTGGAGTCACCAGCCGGTGTTTGAGGAGCCGGTGGGAGCACCTTCCCAGACGCGTCAACCCGGATCTCCGACTTCATGTAGGAGTCGGCGTTGGCGTACTTGTTCGCCACGACTAGAAGCTCGTCCAATGTAGCTTGCTCATCGCACAGAAGCATGTGCTTGAGCAGAGTGCCCTCTATGCACCCGGCGGTGAAGTACTCGATGGCCTGTACCTCATGCACCCCTTCGCAGGAGTTGCGCAGCTCGGCCCAGCGCGTCAGGTAGTCGCAGGTGGACTCGGTTGGGCCCTGAACGCACATGGAGCACTGGCGGGGCATGGGGGGCCGCTTGTAGGTGCTGGTGAAGGTGCGGACGAAGACGTCGGCGAAGTCCAACCAGCTGTTGACGCTGTAGGGTTTGTGGTTGTTCAGCCATGTCTGGGTCGTGCCCTGGAGCATGAGCGGAACATACTTCACGGCAACACGCTTGTTGCCGTTTGGTATGCTGACTGCCGTAGCGTAGTCGGTCAGCCAGTCCTCCGTCTTCACGGAGCCGGTGTACTTGGGAGTGTCTCGGGGGAGCGAGAACCCTTTGGGAAAGGGCTCGTCGCGAATGCGGGGGCCGAAGCAGGCCGGGCTGACAGTGTCCTCCTCCTCGACTGCCAGGGACCGAGCTAGACGCTCGATCCGGTGGCGGGCATCATTCTCGTCGACTCCTTTGCGGGGGCCTCACCGGCCCTCGAAAGTCGGGTGGTCTACTGGCGCCGGAGAGGCCAGCCTTTCCCTGCGAGGGGGAGGCGGACGCTCATCCTGCTAGCGTCGGTCCTCCGCTCTTGGAGGAACTTGCCGGCTATTGACAACCGTTAGGCGGGTGTGCCGGCTAAGGCTAGCAGCCGGCTCCGGGTTCCGCTGGCCGCGGTCGCCGCCGCTTGGGGACCGAGAGGTCGCTCCATGCTCGCGGAGGGGGGTATGGTTTTTGGCTTGCTTGCCGGCTTCCACTGCGCGGTTGCACACGTCTTGCTGTGTATTCACAGCGTCGAGGAGCTCCTGGAGGCGCGCCATCTGGCTGCGCAGCTCGTCGCCCTCCAGGTGTTCCAGTTCTTCTGTCGCTGCCTGGGCGGCGCGCAGGTTCTGCGTGGGGGGGTGGCGTAGATCGGGCGTCCGACTACCAGCATGCTTGCTATGGCCGCGCCGCATTGCCGAACGGCGCCGGCTCGGCTGGGCTCGCCAGCAGCCGGCGTGCCGCCTGCGATGCGGTCGATCTCGCGCTAGTTGGCCTCAGCGCGGCGCTTCATGGCTGCCATCTTGTTGGCACTGTCAAGGAGCTTGACACGGATCTCCTCCAGCGCTGCTCCATCGGCGTTGGCAGCGACGAGAGTTGCCAGGCTCTGCATTCCCGCTTGCAATGGATCCTGGCCAGCCCCGCTGGAGTCCTGGCTGTGGCCGGTGACCATCACCTCCGCGACGATACCAGCCTCGGCGTCGCTGGCGACAGGAGGGAGCGGGTCGTCAATGACCACCACGTCGGCGGGGAACTCGTCGGTGGAGACCGCGTCAGAGACGGTGAGCTTCTCGAAGAGCTCGGAGAGGGGGTCGACGGAGCAGAGGGCCTCTGCGTCGGAGGCGGGCTTGTCGGAGAGGCTGACATTGCCGAAGAGGTCGACGAGAAAGCTCGCGGGGCGGGCTGCTCCCTCGCCGGGCGATGCGCTAGTGCAAGCGAAAGCGGGCGCGCCGGGCTGGCTAATCAGCCCGGCCGCGGCGTGCTCGCCAGAGAGGAAGAGGGTTCCCGTCCAGAACGTGCCTTCGACCGACGTTGCGTTAGGCCCCACGGTGGGCGCCAATTGTCGGGGTATTCTTGTGACAGATGCCAGGGGGTGGCTTATCATGGATGGGGCCAAGAGGACGTCGTCGGGCCCTGGAAGCGGGAATGGGCGCAAGCTCAATCGCATACGAGATGTACCCAGGTTCGGGGCTCTCCGGGGAGATAACACCCCTAGTCCTGCTCTGCGGGGTCTCCGCATGATGACTATGATCAAATGGCGGCTACAAGGTTGCTCCTTGAGCTGTGTTGCTAGAGGAGGAAGAAGGGCAGAGCTGCTACCTTGCTTTCCCTAGCTCTGGTGTGTGTGAGTGGTGTGTGGTCTGAACCCTTTGCATGGGTGAGCCTGGGGGGTTTATATAGGCCTACCCCCAGGGGTACAATGGTAATACGGCCGGGTGTAGGACCCGGACGTCAGTGTCTAAGGTCGCCGGGTTCTCCGCCGGCCGCTGGGGCCCGCCGCTTGGAGGGCCCCGCTGGCTACCGAGAATCCGGCCGACAGGTAGGGCCCGCTGCCTGCGGGCCATGCCGGTTGCCTTTCGCTGTAGCTTTGTACTTGATGACGGAGTCTGCGTCAGGAGTAGCATGGCTACAGTCCCGCGCCGCGCAGGCAGGTGACCGCCCGGTCAATGCCCACTGTAGCCACGCTCTGTCTCGTTGAGGTAGGTGGGTGCGAACTCCGTGGAGAGGGAAAGGCAGGCAGCTAGGAGCCGGCCCGCTCCCCCTGTGCCACCTTCTAGGGGCATGGCACCTTCTGGTTGCTCGCGGACAGGTAGGGCCCACTGCCTGCAGGTCGTACTGATTGCCTTTTGCTGTAGCATGACCCTTGCTGACGAGGGCCACGCCGAGAGTCGCATGGCTATAGTCCTGCGCCTGGCAGGGGGTGTCCGCTTGGTCAGCTCGCACTGTAGCCATGCTCCTCTGGGATTTGGGGGAGCAGGTGGCCCTCTAGCCATGCCCCGTCTTGTCGTAGTGAATGAGTGCAGACTCCGAGGGGAGGAGGGGCCGTCTGCTAGGAGCCGGCCTCCCCCGAAGCCGCCTTCCGTTAGTGCGTCGTCTTCTAGGAGCCGGCCGCTTGGGCCCAGCCGACCCAAGGTGCCGGCCGCGCATCCGGAAGGTGCGAGGGGCTTGCTAGCCCCGATGTCTTGAAATGGTAAGGGGTGCGGATGAGGCTACCCGTGGTCAATCCCTCCGACAAGGAGACTTGGAGATGAAGTCGGAGGAGCCATGAGGCGGCCACAAGGACAGAGGGCGCGCCCCCACCCTTGTGGGCCCCTTGTGCACCTCCTAACCTAATTCTTGCGCCTATATATTCCCATATATCCCCAAACCAACAGAGGCATCCACGAAAACACTTTTCCACCGCCGCAACCTTCTGTACTCGTGAGATCCCATCTAGGGACCTTTTTCGGCACCCTGCCGGAGGGGGATTCGATCACGGAGGGCTTCTACATCAACTCTATTGCCCTTCCAATGAAGCATGAGTAGTTTACCACAGACCTACGGGTCCATAGCTAGTAGCTAGATGGCTTCTTCTCTCTTTCTGATTCTCAATACCATGTTCTCCTCTATGTTCTTGGAGATCTATTCGATGTAATACTTTTTTGCGGTGTGTTTGCCGAGATCCGATGAATTGTGGATTTATGATCAGCTTATCTATGAATACTATTTGAATCTTCTCTGAATTCTTTTATGCATGATTTGATATCTTTGTAATTCTCTTCGGACTATCGGTTTGGTTTGGCCAACTAGATTGGTTTTTCTTGCAATGGGAGAAGTGCTTAGCTTTGGGTTCAATCTTTGCGGTGTCCTTTCCCAGTGACAGTAGGGGCAGCAAGGCACGTATTGTATTGTTGCCATCAGGGATAAAAAGATGGGGTTTTCATCATATTGCTTGAGTTAATTCCTCTACATCATGTATCTTGCTTAATGCTTTACTCCATTCTTTATGAACTTAATACTCTAGATGCAAGCTGGATAGCGGTCGATGTGTGGAGTAATAGTAGTAGATGCAGAATCGTTTCGGTCTACTTGACACGGACGTGATGCCTATATTCATGATCATTACCTTAGATATCGTCATAACTTTGCGCTTTTCTATCAATTGCTCAGCAGTAATTTGTTCACTCACTGTATTATTTTCTATCTTGGGAGAAGCCTCTAGTGAAACCTATGGCCCCCGGGTCTATTTTCCATCGTATAAGCTTCCGATCTACTATTTTGCAATCTTTTACTTTCCGTTCTTTAAACCAAAAATACCAAAAATATTTACTTTATCGTTTATCTATCTCTATCAGATCTCACCTTTGCAAATAACCGTGAAGGGATTGACAACCCCTTTATCGCGTTGGGTGCAAGTTGTTTGATTGTTTGTGTAGGTATTCGGTGACTTGTGCGTTGTCTCCTACTGGATTGATATCTTGGTTCTCAAACTGAGGGAAATACGTATCTCTACTTTGCTGCATCACCCTTTCCTCTTCAAGGGAAAAACCAACGCAAGCTCAAGAAGTAGCAGTAACATAGTTAGTAACTTAGATGCCATATAAGCAAAAATGGTGAGGTGGCAAGTAGTTAATGAGGAGAGAGGCCAACAGAGTAACATGATATGTTACCATCACTTAGCGCTTCCCAATGCAAAATGGGTCTATAAGTTACTACATCTGTCCTGGTTTATAGGTCACCTTTGTAGTTTGTGCCAAATTTTGACCAAAGATTTAGCTAAAAAAATGTTAATACATGTCAACAAAAATTATATCGTTGGGTTCGTATTTGAACATAGTTTTCAATGATATAATTTTTGGTAACATGCATGAACGTTTTGTTAGTTCAATCTATAGTCAAAATTTGACACAATATATAATGGGGACCAATAAACCAGCACGGAGGTACCCTCCACTGCGTCCGAGGGCGCCGCCCACTGCACCCCCAGCTGTACCCGCCTCCTCGCCGCATTCAAACACCTACATTTAAACCTGCGTGGAATGCCAGAAACCCACTCCGGCCACACGTCCGTTCAGGAGCGGGACGCCGGCCAAGCTCCTCCTTCGACCATTTTCTCCACTCTTTCGGCGGCATTCGACGAGCAGGAAGAGCAGTTCTCCGGCATAAAAGCCGTCTGGGTGGCCCGTCGAGCCTGGCAGTTACGAGCGAGGTAGCTCGCTGCCCCACCTACCTCGCTTAGCCCGATGGAGCCAGTTGCCGCCCTAAGCCAGCGCGTGGTTCTACAGCTAGCCACTCCAATCTAGCCCGAGGAAGAGTGCCGAGTTGCTCCACGCCTGCTTGTTGAGGAGCACGGTGGCACGGGCATCATCGCTGCCCTCGACGTCGCCGCGTCGTACAGCGCCTCCAGTGCCTGCGACTGCGCCATCCGCCGTCGATGCATGCGTAGCCGCGCCATGCAGGCAGAGAAAGAAGCTGTCGCGGATGTCGACGAGGTGACGCGGCTACGCGGATGTCGACGAGGTGACGGCCAGCATGTCCCCGCCCGCTGCCATCATCGAGGCGAAAACAGCCGGTGTCTTGCACGATTCTTCTTCAGCCGGATGCTGGAGGAGGACAAAGAGATCAGCCGGCGACCATTTAGATTAGGTATATTAATTCTACCTTTAGCTCCGGACTAGCACAGCATATTTAATGTAAATGTAATGAAATCCATCATGTTTATATGAAATCCGGCCGTGTTTGCATGAATTTGCGTCCACGTTCGTGTTCTCGGGCGAGCGCTGTCCGTCGCTGGAGTGGGACGACGGACTCCGTCTCTAAAAACCCCGCAAAGTGCGTCACCACCTTTGTGATGGCGAGGACGCGGTAAAAGAACGACGCCCGTCATTCTGCAGGTGATGGCCATTACCGCTCGCTCATCTAGACGGCTCGGTAGCTCATGAAGCAGCACCAACAACATGCCTTGTGCGTCTAGTACTCCATTGCAGTCGTGGTTGCTGCATGCGCAACTCGGGTTACAGTTGCAGGTGAGCACGGCGATGTTGCGTGGCCATCCATCAATAGTGGATGGTATGAGGATGACATCGCCATGTACATACTATTTGCACTAAAAATCATGAATGAAGAGTATAAACATGTTTACATACAACCTGAGTGGCAGTGGTCATCGCATGTGTAGTGTCATGCAAAGCTTCATTTATTAGCTTATAGAGTCATTTTGTTTTGGTATGTGTGATGTTACTCGTAGAATGAGTAACTAGCTATAAGTTACTCAATTTACTTCTCTCCTCATTAACTAGTTGCCACATAGGCGAATTTGCTGAGTTGGACCCGATGTTACTCTTGAAGTTACTACCACTGTGGTTAGTCTTAGGCCTTGTTCGGTTCAACCTCCTCCCAAGGGGTTTGGAGAGGAATGGAGGGGAATTTGGCTTATACATGATTTAATCCCCCACAATCCCTGTTAATCCCCGTTAAAACCCCTTGAACCGCATATGCCCTTAAGGTTAAAAATGACAGGGATTACAAAGGACAGGGTACAAACTTCAGGGATTTAAAGGTGAGGGTTTGTTTCCGACTAGCTCTACAACCTCAAGGTTTATAAAGTGGACTTCACTCTCCCCTCACGCACACGCGTGGGTACACTCATGGTGGAGCGCATTTGCACACGAAAAGGCAGGTAATGGGACAATTTGAGACATCTAGTCATCCACTTAATGTGGGGTCTGGGACCAAATGTCAGCCATACCAAGTGCGACCTGAACGCAGTGGCGCAGTTATTGGTCGAGTTTCTTTTTACTGGTACCTTAATTGAAAAGATGGCTCCGCGCGTATTCAATTTAAAACGATCGCTGCGTAGAGAAAAACAAATACTACTCCACTAGTCCACTTCGGGACTTGCTTGCTAGGGTTGCTCTCTTCTTCTCACTCTCTCACCCTCTCCAGATCCAAACAAGACGGCGGTGTCCACTCTCTTGGTCTCTCTCTCTCTCTTCTCTCGGGTTGACACAAATCCCGCCGGATACCTTCCGCTGGTGGTCGCCGATGGCGAGGGAGGAAGCCGACGCGTGCGGTCTTCTTTGACCTGGCGCCGGTGTGGGAGGTCCTCCTCGCCCTTGCTCCCCGCCGTCGAGTTGGCAGATCCCACAGCCTGCCTCGCCACATCCCGCCGACCAGAGGTATAACTTTTTTTAGAACCGGCCTTGTTCTAATGGCCCAGCTCCCCACGTCACTGCATCCCTTTTTTTCGTCAAGTTAGGATTGCTCCCCACGTCGCTGCATCCTGCTTGTGGATATTCTTCTAGTATTACAAAGCTCCCCATGTAGCTAGCTCCGTCGGCTTGTCGAACACTCAAACACCACCTAAATTTTTACTATTAGAGGAAAAAAGGTGCTGCAGATACTAGCTAACGAACCGATCTCTTGGTTGGAAAGGGAAATAAAGATGCTGGCCTGACCGGTCTCTTGGTCGAAAAAGGACAGAAAGTGGGGGGTGTTGGGTCGACAATGCAACCGAGAATGAGCACGTCTATATTTCTTATGGTCGCATAGGAAAGGTCAATGACGAGAACAAAAAATGCACAAATCCAAACATGCTTCGCATGTTTGCCGCACTCGGCAACACCTCTGCCTCACCACTTTATGCCTCGGTGGATGTAAAACATGCTTGTGTCTCCCTTATCCCTATGCCCTTACTGCTGCTGTTAATCTAACATCACAGGTAAAATGAAATAATGCCACTGTTAATGTGATGTCGCTGTTAAGTAATGCTGCTGTCAATCTATTGCCATTGATAAAATGAATCAATGCCACCACCGTTTTATGAAATGCTTCTGTCTTGCTTTATTTCTCATAAAGAGTATTTTGGGCCATTACACTAAACTCTGACACCGGTAACATAGCTGCATCTCCATTGAACTGCACAAAATTTAATTGCACAATGGTTGTCACGATGATGTGTTTCTCCTTTCCGTATCACCCTTTGTTTGCACGGTCGTTCCTGTTAACCATGCACGTACATACTGATCAAGTGCTACTCCCAATCTGTCATCACATAGTCATAATACAATTGTTATGCATGTTAATGTAAGCCCCCGTTAATCTAGTGCCAGTGTTGATTTGATGTGATGGCACTTCTTAGTTTATGGCACTTTTTCATACTGTCACTGTAATGCCATTGATAACATATGAGATGCTGCTATTAATCATATGCCGCTGCAAAAAAATGACACTGCTTAAATAACCCTGTTACATATTTGTGCAAACAG
Organism: Thinopyrum elongatum; assembly: GCA_011799875.1. Taxonomy (NCBI): domain Eukaryota; kingdom Viridiplantae; phylum Streptophyta; class Magnoliopsida; order Poales; family Poaceae; genus Thinopyrum; species Thinopyrum elongatum. The sequence continues at coordinate 507,748,723 of CM022297.1, forward strand.
GGTTGTCTATCTCCATATGGTGTCTATTTGTGCAAAGGGAAGCAAAAAACTCAATTTTAGTGGAACCTGCTGTCAGCTGACCTCACGGTGCTCCAGGTATTCCTACATTCGTAACTAGGTAGAATGACCAATGCAAGATGAAATAAGCTTATTCGTACGTTGACTTGCTGTTTGCGGTGTGGAACGAGCCTGTCATGTGTGGAGGAGCAAACAAGCACTGCAGCCGCGCCGTCAATGCAAGATAAAAGCGACCGAGTCATTGATGGTCTGGCCGGCGAGTAGGGGTCGTGCAAACAGTGGTGCATTATTTTAGTGGAACTGCACAAAAAAGATATTGGGGTTAGTTGGACAAATTTTCTACAGACACAAGGAAGGAATTGCGCTCATCGATTGCATAGAATTTCCTCCGTGCCATCATAGGAGATCCCAAGGTGGAAATCAACTAACCACCTATAAAATTATGCATAATCTTCCTCACACAGGTCAGTATCCCCTTCGTCCAGATGATCGTGTTTTGTCATGCCGAGCTATTGATATGTGCTACTGTTTTGCGACACCGTTTAAGTACATCGCTTTCCTATCTTTTCACATTCAGGACAATGAAGATGATTTTAGTGGAACTGCACAAAATGGTCTGATGTTGAGTGATCTCTATTGCCTCCTCTGTTTGCTGTAATGTGTAAGCGTAAATAGCAAGATGAGCCATCAAGCTAGCTGTGGAGTTGCCAACATGCTCAAAGTGCACGCAACATTGAGCAGAAAGAAGCATGCCCAGGAAATTAATGCGTGCGTAGGGAGGCCCTTTGCTCAGAGAAGCATCGATCATTTTTTATTTATTTATACACCTTCTCACAGCTTTGTCTTGGTTATAGTCTTGTGAATCATTTAGATGCGTAAACATGTTGAACTTAAGTGCTTGTGAATGTTAGCTAGTATGCATACCGTATCTTGTGAAGCTTAGTTAGTGTGAATGTTAGCATGTCAACCTTTACAATCTATGTATATTGTGGGCATGTTATTTGACCCCTCATTTTGCTGCGCTATGACCAGTGTGAGTGTCTGCATGCAGTACACCATCCTCTAATTTGGTGGATGCCAAGCCGGCCTGAAAAGGAGCTATAACTTTTTTTCAAGTTGAAAAATGTTACCGATGAGGAGCCATAATTAAGCTGGAGGCGTCTCTTTTTTTCTTTCGAATGGGAAATAAGCTGGAGAGTGTCTCTAATGGGCTACCTCTAGTGTTAAGGCCCTCCAGTACGAAACACGGGCAGCCGACTGGGCCGATACAAAAGCCTATCCATCTTAAAGCCCATTTGTTTTTGTTTTTTGCGAGGAAAAGCCTATATATCTTGAAGAGGGGGCGATCCCAAAAAAACCTCCTTCCTCCTCGCTTCCACTTATACTGCAGCTCGCTAGACTCTCCCGCTTCCATCGCCCCCCAATTCCCCCGCTCCCCATCTTCCTCACTCGTACAGAAAACCCCCGCTCACCTTCTTCCTCACTCGTACAGAAAATGCATGCTCCTCTTCTTACACTCCTACAGAAAACCCCAGCCCTCCTTCTTCCCCACTCGCACTGCCACTAGGCTCATCTCTGGCTACTCTGCTCAAACCCGTGAGCTCGGCGCGACGCCCACAAGGAAAATGGAGTCGGCTGGCCCCAGCGACAAGAAGATGAGGCTCCCGCCAGCAGCGACGCCGGTTGTAGATCCCGCACCCGAAAGCGTGGGGAGAAGCGGCAGGCCCCCACTGGATCTAAGGAACCCATAGAATCTCGGTTGGACCGCATCAGCGATCTCCCGGACGCCATCCTTGGGGAGATCATCTCGCTTCTCCCCACCAAGGATTGCTGCTGCACCCAAGTCCTCTCAACTCGGTGGCGCCCTCTATGGCGCGCCACGCCCCTCAATCTCGACTGTCGTCAGCTATCTATCGTTCATGAATTTGAACTCCTCAGAGCCATCATCTCCTCCCACCAGGGCTCTGTTCAACGCCTCTGCATCCCGACACGCTACCTGTTGTCCATACCCTGCACGGTGGACGCTTGGCTGACATCCCCTGAATTCGAAAAACTCCAGCAGTTTGAGTTCTACAATTACCATGAAAGTTTCATACCACAAACCGAACACCAAGAATTTGTGCCCACACCACCGTTGTCCATCTCGTGGTTTTCTTCCTCTCTCCACACCGCCACCTTCGCCCAGTGCCATCTACCAGACGATCTGGTACAAATGCTTCGACTCCCACTACTAAAAAAACTTTCGCTTGTGGTGGTTTATCTGTCGGAGGCCTCACTGCACAACATCATCCACTCCAGTTGCCCTTCCCTGGAGCGCTTGCTGATTGTTTTGGGAATAGAAATCTGTATCAGTTGTCTCCAAATAAAGTCTCCTCACCTTAAAAGCATTGGAATTGGTTTTGAAGGACGGCAGCTCATCATCGAAGATGCCCCTTCACTTCAAAGGTTGCTCCTTCATTATTGTTATATACCTTCGCAAATAACTGTCATCTCTGCACCCAAACTGGAGACCTTGGGTGTAATTCGTGATCCCTTTAATGATCACAAGTTGGTGTTTGGCTCCACACTTATTCAGGTACCGTATATTATCATCTACACATTTGTAATCATAAGCTGCATTTTTCATTTGTGCGCATAAGTTTTATATCATCTTGGAGTACACTTTGGGTACTAATATTATGTTATATGCTCAATGATGAGTTCGTCCATGGATAGCCTATCAATGTTGCTGGATTCTGTCAAGATCTTATATATCAGAATGTTTAGTTATGATCTGAACATAATTATTGGCTTGCTGCGATGCTTTCCATGTCTGGATAATATATATATAAAGGTGATGATTTCATGCACATTGAAAGCCCGTATATATTGTACTAGAATTAACCGTTCAGCTATCGCTCTTTCGACATACTCTTTTTTTAGACCTTAACTGTTTTCAATCTTCAAGTCTACTTAGGCACTAACACATGGAGAAAAACATATAACCAATCCGTGGCGTAATAAGCACCGGGATTTTCTCAGTTCTCATGACATTAGTTTAAGGACAATAACGATGGAAGGATATGCATCCAACCAGGCAAACAGAAGCTTTGTCACATTCTTCCTGTTGAATGCGAGGTTACTATTGTCCATGAGGCTTAAGTTTTTCAACTAGAAATTTCTCACGGACGGACATGTTGAACAGCAAAAAAAGAAGTTTCAGGTGGACAAATGGGCTTCTTAACATGCTCAGCTTCTATTTACAATAACTTCTGGTCATGTTCTAATAAATTTTTTGGCACAGGATGTTGATTTTATGGATCACACCGATCCATTTGTTTGTGACTACCAAAAACAGTGGTTGGATTAGATGTTATTGCCATGTTCAATCTGGGTTTTGTCTAAATTTGATGAACAATTAATCCTTGGGCTTTTGTACCGTTTGTAAGCTTGAGTTACATGTTGTTGCCCTCGTACTCCCCTCCGCCTGCCACTACACTGCCGCATCTTCCACGGCTCCTGTTCGTTCCAGTTGGAGGCCTCGCCGTTGTTCTCCGCCTTTGTTCGCTCGCTGTGCCCGCCACCGTCTGGCGTTGTCAACATGGTCAACAACCGAGAGGAATCAGGAGATGATTGTACGTGGAGAGGCTGACAGTAGGGACCCACCAGGGTCATGGCATTACGCAAGCAGGTGCCTCATTATTACAAGCCAAAAAAAATACTTCCTCCTAATTATTTGACATCAAGGTCCCACGCCATTGTCAATGTAGTCAATAAACGAGAAAATTACACAATGAGCGGCTAACACCAGGGACCAGCAGCGCGCCCAGTTGTTTTTTAGTTTTAGAGACAGAGCTCAACTGTGCGCTGTGCGGGGGCTGTGGCCCGTCTAGCCCACGCTTACGCTTTTATTTAAGCACATGACGAGCCCAGTTGATATCTTTTTTCTTTCTGAAAATGGATAGCCTAGTTCTTTTTTTTAGAATACCCAACCGAGGCCTACTTGCTTTTCTCAACCCTGCTGGGCTGCAAATCTTTCAAGACGAGAAGGGATGTATTCGGCTTCTCGAGAAAATGGGCTATAAGTAGTAAGAAATCGGCTGTAAATTTTTAAACCAAAGCCAACCGGCAGTTACATTCAAATTTCATTTTTTTCTGGATTTCAAGATTTTAAATTTCATTCATTTTTTCGCGGAGAAATTTTTTTGTGTTTTATTTTGATATAATTTTTTAAAAATTATTTTTAACATGACTCAAAATTTCGTGATTAAAAGAGTTCGGACCCCACCGAAATATGCAAAATTTCATTGAATTTTTTAGCAGTGGCCAGAATATGGTCTGTAATGCTAATAAAAAGAATATGTGCTTCAAAATGTCCTTAAGAATTAGCAAATGGGCTGTAAATTATTGAAAATAATGGCAAATGGGATGTATGCTATTTTCCACAGATTTGGAGGCTGACTTCTGGGCCTACTAGGTTGACGATGACGTTGTCCTAAAAAAAATTGACGCATACGCAAGCTTTGTCAACTTAGTCAACACAGAGTAGTGAATATTGGATGTCCATCCAACGGCCGTCGTGCTTCTTCAATATCTGATCTTCCTGCTCCAGCCGCCCAAACCAGCGCCGGCGGGACTGCCTGCTCCCTCCTCCCATGGCCAACTGTGCTGCCGCCAGGCCATCCCTCTACCCACCCACACATCCTGTTATTTTCCGGCGACGTCAGCCTCACCCCGCAGCTGACCAGTCAGCCCTCGTACTCCCCTCAGCATGGGCATCCGTTGTTGTGGCTTCGCCGGCTCCGGGTCGTTTGCTTCCTGGGCCTCGCCCTCGTCCACCGCGTTGGTGCTCTCGGCACGGCGTGGTCAACATGGTCAACAAACAACAACCATCGGAAGAGGGATGTAAGTGGAGAGGCTGACAGTAGGGACCCACACAAGCAAGTGCCTCCTTACTACTCGAAAAATATGACTGCTCCTACTGATAGCTAGGACCCACCGGCTGTATCTTCGCATGGAAGGAAGTGCCTCCTTGTTATGCGAAAAAAACTATTCCTCCCGATGACAGCTGGGACCTGGCAGATTTGGTGGCTGACTTGTAGGCCTACTAAGCTAACGCGCACGGAGGGCTTTTTCAGCTTAATAGCAGCTGGACCATTGGATGTTAATCCAACAGCCATGCTGCTTCTTCAACCTCTGTTCTTGCTCCTGTCTCCCGTGGGCGGCAGTGCTGCCACGCACCCGAACCAGTCAAGTTTCCCACTCCTCTCCATCTGTGACTCCACTACCGCGTCTTCCCCATCTCCTGGTCGTTCCAGTCTGGGGCCTCGTCGTCGTCCACCGGCCTTGGTGCGCTCGGCACGGTGTGGTCAACGTGGTCAACAAACAAGAGTCATCGGAAGATGACTGTACGTGAGAGGCTCATAGTGGGGACGCACCACGCCCATGGACACATGCATGCAACTGCATCCTTTTGACCCTGAAAAATAATGTTTTCTCCCCTGACAGCTGGGACCCACCAGTTACATCTTCGCACGCAAGGAAGTGCGTCCTTATTACGGGTAAAAAAATGATTCCTTCCCCTGACAGCTGGGACCCATCAGTTATATCTTTGCACGCAAGGAAGTGCCTCCTTATCCTCCCTGACAGCTACCCACCAGGTCGAACAGTACGTAGGGTTGTCTCTCTGGTAGCGAACGTGTACGTACATACTGCTCAATCGGTCTCTCTGCAAGGATGAACCTTGGCATAGCAAGGAGCGGCATGTGTGATGTAGCAGTTGAGGCAGTCCTGTATAAATCATGTACACGTACGTACAGCCACGCTGCAAGAAAGTAAATACGGCTACGTACGTACATACGGGCAGGGTCTTGAACGTGTACATACGGCCAGGGCTCGTGTACATGAAGAGGCAATGGACGGCAGCGACGTCGTCCTGTTCATCGGCAGCTAACCGACTGGGTCGGAACGGAGGAAACAGCGTCATGTTCATCGGGAGCCAAGTGACTGGGTCGGAACGCGTCCTGTTCATCGGGAGCCAACCGGCTTGGATGGAACAGCCGGAACGGGGTCTGGCATACCGCAGAATAGAGAAAAACGGCCTTCTATTCGACCGCGTACAGTCGAAACGGGGTCCTGTTCATCGGGAAGGGTCTGGCGTACCGCAGAACGGAGGAAACGGCCTTCTATTCGAGTGCCTACGGTCGAAACGGGGTGTTGTTGATCGGGAGGGGTGTGGCGTACCGCAAAATCAAGGAAACGGACTTTTGTTGGAGCGCCTACGGTCGAAACGGGGTCCTGTTCATCGGAAGGGTGTGGCATACCGCAAAACAGGACTCCATGGGCTACTATTCATCCACCATCTACTGCCTCGCTCCAGCCTCCACGGGTTACTGTTCATCCACCGTCGACTTCCTCCAGCCTCCACCAGCTACTGTAGTGCAAGTTCTATTCCAATGGCAAGGACCGAGCCAAGCTTGACGAGTGGTTCCAATCCCCCGCCCTAGATCAGCTCGAGGAGCTCAGTTTTAATGATGGACATATGCGCTCACTGCCAATGTCCGCGCTCCGCCTCGCGCCCACGCCGCGCCTCGCCAAGTTCATGAACTGCCATCCCCCCTAATGGCGCGCCCGCTCTTTTTCTACCATGACTGAAGCACCTCGAGCTCGTCGCCGTCTGCATCCCAAAGGATGACATGGAGCGCCTGCTCCGCGGCTGTACCACACTCGAGTTCCTTCGTCTTCAGGCGATGAATTGGTCGAGTAGCTTCCACGTCACCTCCATGACTCTCCGGACTATTTATGTGTGTTGCTGGTGCTGCAACAAGAGATCACAAAAGGTGGACCACAATATGGTCATTGAGGACACACCTTCACTTGAGAGATTACTTGTAGTTGATCAACAAGGTCCAACAAGAATCAATGTCATTTCTGCGCCAAAGTTGACACTGGTGGGCTACTTGTCTGTCAAATACTCCGAACTTGTTATTGGATCCACACCCGTACAGGTACAACAGTCGCCTTCTACCTCTCCTTCTTGATATCAACATTATTTCTAATTTTGAAGATGTATGTTCGTCTGTCATCCAGAAAAGCTTGACCCAGATTCTACGCACAATGAAGGTCTTGGCACTAGAATCTATCGGCCCCAACCTGCACGAAGTTGTCAGTTTCCTGAGATGCTTTCCGGGCCTGGAGAAGCTGTATATCGAGGTGATGTTCCTTTCCTGTTAAATGTTAACCATAAGGGAGTTCAATTTTTGGCACATTTTCCCAAGTTTACAATGACAATGTACTACGATTTCTGAAGGAATTTTGGAGGATTTCAGGACATACATCCCCCCACCCCATATTGGTTGCTTGATTCATATGGTTACAATCCATAAGAATTTCTCCTTTGGATTCATCTGTACTAGTTTTCTTAGGGAATTTTCATCCACTCCAAACTCTTGTGAAGAAGGCTACATTTTTCTAGATTGTAATCAAATGCCCATGTTAATCATGTCAGATCAAAGATGGCATGTTGGTGCAATTTACAAATCCTGCAAACCAAATAGGCTTGTAGTAGTGTTCAAAACTGCATGTAGGCACTAACACGTTCTCTTCTTTTGCAGATAATAATAGGCCTGGTGGTGGATAATGTGATACAATATAACAATCACATCGAATGCCTAGATCTGCATCTCTCAGAATTTACTTTGAACTCCTAGCGAGGGACCTTACCGGAGATTATATTCACCAGGTTCTTTGTTGTTCAGAGCAAGCATGCTGAAGGTAATGAGGTTGGACATGCATTTATATCAAAAAATGAATGGTTTGTTGATTAGCGCCGGCAGCTACTGCAGAATGGAAAAGGCTCCAAAAAAGCTTAATTTCATATTGGAACTGCATATCACAGAGTAATCGGAAGTCACTGTGTTAACCCCATACATGACTTGTCAGCGGCTGATCCCTTTGCAGAAATGATGAGGTTTCGAAACCAGTCTTACTATTGGTATTTTTAGTTTGAACCTCTCTTATATCCATGTTCAGCTGATCAGCACGGGCGTTTGTAGCTGAATGAGCTGAATTTCATTTCTAATATCAGTTTGAACCTTGTAATCTTCGAATTTGAGCCATGTAACTCTGGAATTTGAACCTTGTAATATTTCGGGCTTTTGTGGTACAATCATTGAAATAGCATCATATGAGACTCGTATATTGGTAGTACTATTTTGACCTTAATATGCAATAGACTTAGATTTTATTAACCATTCACGACCAGGGATCCAGCCGAAAGCAGAGCAATGGCAAGCATCATCGCAACAAGATGAAGATGATTACATGCTCGTTTCTCCTAGTTTAGTATGCATGTAATTGCTTACTTTGGTGTGTGGAAATGTTATGTGTGTAGTCACTTATGTAATTGTATGCTTAATTTGGTTATGCAATGATGTTCTTATAAGTATATATGTTGATGTTCTGTAGACAGAGAAAATCACATCGCAGACGGACTAAACAATGGAACCCGTTGGTGATGATTTCATCAATCACTCACAATTGTATACCAACAATCGTTTGCTCACAACACACACGGCTTGGTAACAGGAATCATCTGTGTTGTTATCGGTCTTCCCACACATTTCTGATTACAGACCTGTTTGCCGCGTATCACACACATCTTGTTAAGTTGAACCGTTTCTATTCTCACGCAAACAGTTCATCCGAGTGAACTGTATGCCGTCTATCGCACACACCTTCATCTGGCTGACCGTTTCTTTTGTGTTGCCTATTCACAAACAGTTCATCCGAGTGAACTGTATGTCGTATATCGCACACACCTTTATCTGGCTGCCCGTTTATGTTGTTCCGTCTCATCACAAACAGTTCATCAGAGCGAACTGTATGCCGTATATCGCACACACCTTGATATGGCTGCCCGTTTCTGTTGTTCTGTCTCATCGCAAACAGTTCGTATGGATCAACCGTATGCCCCGCATCGCACACGCAACTAAAATCTGAACCATGTTTGATGTATCCTTCATTGCAAATGTTTTGCATCTTTTTTTATGGTTTTTTTACATCACCGTTTGCGATTAATGCATCACACATAGTTTCGTCAAAGGGTCTCTGGTCATAGTGTCGCATTAGCAGCATCCTGCAGTAGTGTTTGAACTTATCCCAAGAGTCAATACTATTGCGAGGAAAAGAAGAAAACCAAATTTTTGCATGATCCCTTAAAGAAAACGGAAATAATTTCAACTTCACAATATCATTGTCCACATCCTTTTTCTTTTGCATATCACACAATTCTACGAATGTGTTTAGATGGGATGCGGCATCCTCATTAGGAGTACCGGAAAATTGCTCTTTCATAACAAGATTCAACAAAGCGGCATTAATATCACAAGACTCCGCACTAGTGGCGGGAGGAGCTCGGAGTGCTAATAAAATCATTATTATTGGTATTGAAAAAATCACACAATTTGGTATTTTCTTAATACATCGTAACTATGCAAACAAGATTGCACACAAAAGCAGATCTGACGAGAAAAAGTCGAACGAAAAAGAGGGCGAATAAAACGGCAAATTTTTGTGAAGTGGGGGAGATGAAAACAAGAGGCAAATGGCAAATAATGTAAATTGCAAGGAGATGAGATTTGTGATTAGGAACCTGATAGATGTTGATGATGGCTCCCCGGCAACGGCACCAGAAATTCCTTTTGATGTCGCTTGAAACTGTGTCGGTATTTCCCCAAAGAGGAAGGGATGATGCAGTATAGCTACAGTAGGTATTTCCCTCAGTTATGAAACCAAGGTATCAATCCAGTAGGAGAACCAAGCAACACTATGTAAACAATACCTTCACACAAAGAACAAATACTTGCAACCCGACGCGTATGAGGGGTTTTCAATCCCTCTTCTGGGTAATGGCGCCAGAAAATGTCAAGTTGACGCGATAAAATTGTGATAGATTGGATAAATAGATCTCGATAAAACGTGAAATAAAAGATGCAGATAAAAAAGTGCAGCAAGGTATTTTTGGGTTTTTAGAATAATAGATCTGAAAACAAAAGCAAATAAAAATATATCTCAAAGCAAATATGATAAAGAATAGACCGGGGGGCCGTAGATTTCACAAGTGGCTTCTCTCAAGAAATAGCACACGGTGGGTAAACAAATTACTGTTGGGCAACTGATAAAAAATCAAATAATTATGACGATATCCAAGGCAATGATCAATATATAGGCATCACGTCCAAGATTAGTACACCGACTCCTGCCTGCATCTACTACTATTACTCCACACATCGACTGCTATCCAGCATGCATCTAGTGTATTAAGTTCATGGAGAAACGGAGTAATGCAATAAGAACGATGAAATGATGTAGACGAGATCTATTCATGTAGGAATAGCCCCCATCTTGTTATCCTTAATAGCAACGATACATGCGTGTCTTGCTGCCCCTTCTGTTACTGGGAAAGAACACCGCACGATCGAACCCATCACAAAGCACCTCTTCCCATGGCAAGAAAAATCGATCTAGTCGGCCTACCTAAACCAAAGATTCGAAGAAGAAATACGAGGCTATAAATAATCATGCATATAAGAGACAAAGAAGACTCAAATAATATTCATGGATATAGATCTGATCATAAACTCAAAGTTCATCGGATCCCAACAAACACACCGCAAAAAGAGTTACATCAAATAGATCTCCAAGAGACCATTGTATTGAGAATCAAAAGAGAGAGAGGAAGCCATATAGCTACTGACTACGGACCCGTAGGTCTATGCTGAACTACTCACGCATCATTGGAGAGGCACCAATGAGGATGATGAACCCCTCCTTGATGGTGTCTAGATTGGATCTCGTGGTTCTGGAACTTGCGGCGGCTGGAATTGTGTTTTGTCGACTCCCCTAGGGTTTCTGGAATATTTGGATATTTATAGGGCGAAGAGGTGGTGCGGGAGGTCATCGAGGGGGGCACAACCCATCTGGGCGCGCCTAGGCCTCCTGGCGTGCCCTGGTGGGTTGTGCCCCCCTCGGGGCTCCCCTCTGGTACTTCTTTGGCCCACTGGGTGTCTTCTGGTCCAGAAAAAATCTCCAAAAAGTTTTGATGCGTTTGGACTCAGTTTGGTATTGATTTTCTGAGAAGTAAAAAACAAGCAAAAAACAGCAACTAGCACTGGGCACTATGTCAGTAGGTTAGTCCCAAAAAATGATATAAAGTTGCTATAAAATGATTGTAAAACATGCAAGAATGATAATATAACAGCATGGAACAATCAAAAATTATAGATACGTTGGAGATGTATCAGTGTTGTTCTTACTTGAACAAGCCTCCCACTTATGATTACCACCTCTCGCAAGCATCCGCAACTACGAAAGAAGAATTAAGATAAATCTAACCATAGCATGAAACATATGGATTCAAATCAGCCCCTTATGGAATAACGCATAAACTAGGGTTTAAGCTTCTGTCACTCTAGTAACCCATCATCTACTTAGTACTCCACAATGCCTTCCCTTAGGCCCAAGTATGATGAAGTGTCATGTAGTCGGTGTTCACATGACACCACTAAAGAAAGCAACAACATACATATCATCAACATATCGAACGAATACCAACTTCACATGTTTACTTATAACAAGACTTCTCCCATGTCCTCAAGAACAAAAGCAAGTAATCACAAATCATATTCATGTTCAAGATCAGAGGGGTATTGAATATCATTAAGGATCTGAACATATAAGCTTCCACCAAAATAAACAAACTAGCATCAACTACTAGATGTAATCAACACTACTAGCAACCCACAGGTACCAATCTGAGGTTTTGGGACAATAATTAAATACAAGAGATGAACTAGGGTTTGAGATGAGATGGTGCTGGTGAAGATGTTGACAAAGATTGGTCCTCCCATGATGATAGGATCGTTGGTGATGTCGATGGCTTCGATTTCCCCCTCCCAAAGGGAAGTATCCCTGACGGAATCGCTCCATTGTAGAGCAAAAGTGCTCCTGCCCAGGTTCCGCCTTGAGACGGCGACGCTTCGCCCTGAAAGTCTTCTCTTAGTTTTTTCGAGGTCAAAACCTCTCATATAGCAGAAGATGGGCACCGGAGACCAGCTATGGGCCCCACAAGGCATTAGGGCGCGCCTAGGGGGTGGCCGCTCCCTGTTGCCTTGTGGGTAACTGGTGGGACCCCTCTGGTATTACTTTGCTCCAGTATTTTTTATATATTCCATAAAAAATCTCTGTGAAGTTTCAGGTCATTTGGAGCTCTGTAGAATAGGTGTCTCTGTTGTAGCTTTTTCAGGTCCAGATTCCAGCTGCCGGCAATCTCTGTCTCCATGTAAATCTTGCAAATTAAGAGAGAAAAGGCATTATAATTGCATCATAAAGTGAAATAATGACCAAAAATATTATAAATATCAGTAGAAAAACATGATGCAAAATGGACGTATCAGAGCCCAGGTCGGTGTCCTCACATCAGCAACCCGTCAAGGCTTCCAGAACGGCAAACATGACTTGGCGGCGCCGCCCGCGTCGGGTGAAACGATGCCGAGGGAAAGAGGACGGACCCCAGGACGCAAGCGTCGCCAGAGGCGTCGGTGGCACACACACGGGATGAGCGGGCAGAGGGAATCAAGCGAGGGACAGATGGGGGCCTTGCCGGCGTAGGGCCATCCATGGTGGAGGCGCGACCCGATCGATGCCCATCACACTTCTAAAGTTTGGAGCGAGAAGAGAGAGGGGTTGGAGATAAGAGAGACATGCGTCGACCGTAGCTTTTGTGTCGATTGGTTGTTCTCTGGGGAGAAACAATCGGTAGGGCGACGTATGTGGGTGGGAGGAGATGGTGGGAGATGCGACGAAAAAACCGGACAAAATAAACCGGGGTACCAGGCTACCAACTCCCCCTTTAAGAGTAGAGATTCTTAAACCATGCACTCACCCATCTCACCAAGTCATGCATGTCTGCCACATCATGATTAGTCAGGTAATTATCCATGTCATGCATCTTAGACAAATTCGTGTCATCCTATTTATGTGCTATGAAAAATTGAACGACAGATATTGATCATTAGGATGTATTCAAGAATGAAAATATGAATTGAAGAAGGCAATACGTGTATGCAAATACTGGCTGATGTGTCATCAATTCATAAATAATAAAGCATTTTTTCTTTAAAAACTCCACAATTCTATAAGACTTTTTGGAGATATGCTTATGGAAATGAAAAAAGAATATCAAATATTAATCTCAGAGTCTTACTTGACATGTTTTTTCATTTGAAAAATTAATTTAGTTTATTTGAAAAATCCTTCAACCCTTAAGTTCCCAACTTCACAAAATAAATGTTAGGATGCAGTAATATTATTTCAATAGCTACCTTTCATTTAGTGTTTCTACAACAACGTGGGGGGAATCATCTAGTTTGATCAAAGCACATGGATTGTAATCCATACAATAATGTACATAATATAGCTATGTTTTTTCTCTTTAACAAGTGCACGAAAGGCCTAGTCCAAAGAAGGTCCGCATCAACACCGAGTTTAGATTGAAGAAACCTGGAAGCTATAAGTAACACCATCACATTGTACGTACTTAATTAGATAACATGTGTCATCAAGGATGGACCCATCCCACAAATTCAGTGAGGGTCCAAATGAATGGGGCTCAGACATTTACCTAATTGGAGCCTAGCTAGTAAAATATTGGGCTTCAGTGTAGAAAAAATAGAAATTTACTAAGGGGCCTTAGGCCCCCGCTCGGCCCAACATGGGTCCGCTCTTCTATGCCATTCATTTATGAAAAATCTAACTTTAGCTCAAAAAATAAAAAAAATCTAACTAGTGGCTAAAAATAGGAGCCTCCTATAGATGGATGAGTAGCAAATAGATGCCATGTATATGATAGATTTGTGAGCATTAACTCCCTACCATATTTGCTTTCTCTATATAAGCACAAGCAAGGAGGCTTTGCAATCCCACCACAACCACAAAACTCACATACAGGGCTTAAATACGAAACAAATTGTTACTTGCCAAGGGTATCTCTCCTCCATGGCGCTTCTCAAGGACCCGAGGGCTCTCTTTTTGGCGGCCATTGTGGTGACCGCAATGGTCATGCCATCATGCTATGTTGCACAAGGTATAGTCATCAACATCTCTTCACAGGCATATTAGGATATAGAAAAGTTGATTTAGAATACATGTCTATATATAGATTTATAATACATGTCACATTTTCATCAACGTCTCTTCAAATGCATTAACGTCATCATTGCTATACCTTTTTCGTGAATTTTAAGTAGTTTTATAATACATGTATATATATGCATACATGGGATGGACACCGTACTGACGATGGTGTTGGCAGCTGCAGGTGCAGGGGTATGCAACCAGATCTTACCGTGCACGGACAACACGTGCAAAGTCTACTGCCAGAAATTGGGGTACAAGGACTCCAAGGCACAGTGCAAGCCTGGGAGCCTGAAGAAAGGTGTGTCCTATGACAACTGTTGTTGTCTAAAGTCAGAACCCATCTTCCACGGGTAGTCCTCGGACTTGAACTTATCCATCGGTTTCACCTTTGCTCGTGAAGACATCTCGATCAAGTTTGACTTCATCCTCGTATCGATTGTTGAAATGTTTACCCAACCGTCTTGATCTTGTGTGTAACTCATTATTAATATGGTGAACGATTGTGGTGTTCAAGATAATAAAGATACTCTTGCAGCAGGGAGTACACCTGACATAATTTTGGCGTCCAACACTTCATATGTACATATCTTTGCTCCTAATAGGGGAGCTGCTAGCTTCTCCTCACCATTTTATTTTCGTCTGGTTTATTTTTTCCTCACCTCCCACCACCCCATCTTTGCTCCTAAAAGGGGAGCTGTTAGATCTTATTTCGTGCTTCTCTTGGCAGGTATGGATTCAATTCAATTACCTAAATAATAGGTAATTAAGAATTCGGATATCGCACCATATATCTGAGATCACCTTCCTAAAAGATAGACAAAAGATTTTTTCTAGATAACCTTCCAAAACAAAATTAGATATTCCTTAGTAACAAATTGCTAGTCCTGCAAACTATGCGATTGATTATTATAATAATTACATCTGCTATTCCACAAATTTTCTAATGCAATTAAAATAACATATCTTTTTCTTATCTTACCAAATCACATATATTCTTATCTTACCAAATCACAAAAATCTCTACTATTAAAGGGGTGTTGGTAGGCCGCATGCGCACATCCCTGCGAAGGGACGCCGTGCGCGACACTATGCAGGATGCCATAGCTAGACCTGATGTCGGCGCAATTCTCGAGAATGCCAAGGTGTGGAGCAGGGCATGGAGGACGGCCATGGCGCTAGGTGGGTCATCAGAACGCCATGTACATGTGCTCATGGACGCGTGATAACCCACAAGTATAGGGGATCGCAACAGTTTTCGAGGGTAGAGTATTCAACCCAAATTTATTGATTCGACACAAGGGGAGCCAAAGAATATTCACGAGTATTAGCAGTTGAGTTGTCAATTCAACCACACCTGAAAGACTTAATATCTGCAGCAAAGTATTTAGTAGCAAAGTAGTATGGAAATAACAGTAACGGTGGCAAAACTAGCAGTAGCAGTTTGTAGTGATTGTAACAGCAGTAGCAACGAAAGTAACTTAGCAAAGATTAATATGTGAAAAGCTCATAGTCAATGGATCGGCAATGATAATTGTGTTGAGTGATATTTATCATGTAGCAGTTATAACCTAGGGTGACACAGAACTAGCTCCAATTCATCAATATAATGTAGGCATGTATTCCGTATATAGTCATACGTGCTTATGGAAAAGAACTTGCATGACATCTTTTTGTTGGGAAACGTAGCATGCAATTTCAAAAAAATTCTACGCTCACGCAAGATCTATCTTGGAGTTGCATAGCAACGAGAGGGGGAGAGTGTGTCTACGTACCCTCGTAGACCGAAAGCGAAAGCGTTTGACAACGCGGTTGATGTAGTCGAACTTCTCGTTCCGACCGATCAAGCACCGAACGTACGGCACCTCCGAGTTCTGCACATGTTCAGCTCGATGACGTCTCTCGAACTCTTGATCCAGCAAAGTGTCGAGGGAGTAGATGAGTTCCGTCAGCACGACGACATGGTGACGGTGATGGTGAAGTGATCCGCGCAGGGCTTCGCCTAAGCACCACGAAGATATGACCGGAGGCGTAAACTGTGGAGTGGGGCGCCGCACACGTCTAACAATTGTTGGTGTGTGTTCTAGCGGTGCCCCCCTTCATATATATAGGTTGGAGGGGAGGAGAGGCAGCCAAGGGGGCGCCCCAAGTTGGAGGAATCCTACTTGGGTGCCTCCCAATTCGGCCTCCCCCCTTACCATATCCACCGGAGGGGGGAGGAAAGAGGAGGGAGGAGGGAAGGAAGGGGGAGGCCGAATCCCTCCCCTTCCTTCTCTCTTCTCCCCTTTCCTTTCCCTCAGGTGCGGCCCATATGGGGGGCGCAGCAGCCCCTGCTGGCTGCTGCGTTTCCCCTCTTGGCCCATTAGGCCCATATCTTTGTCGGGGGGTGCCCGGAACCCCATCTGGTGACACGATATGTACCCGGTACCCCCGGAACACTTCCAGTGTCCGAATATCATCGTCCTATATATGAATCTTTACCTCTTGACCATTTCGAGACTCCTCGTCATGTCCGTGATCTCATCCGGGACTGCGAACAACATTCGGTCACCAAATCACATAACTCATATAATACAAAATCGTCATCGAACGTTAAGCGTGCGTACCCTACGGGTTCGAGAACTATGTAGACATGACCGAGACACCTCTCCGGTCAATAACCAATAGCGGAACCTGGATGCTCCTATTGACTCCTACATATTCTACGAAGATCTTTATCGGTAGAACCGTTATGACAACATACGTTATTCCCTTTGTCATCGGTATGTTACTTACCCGAGATTCGATCGTCGATATCTTCATACCTAGTTCAATCTCATTACCGACAAGTCTCTTTACTCGTTCCGTAATACATCATCCCGTAACTAACTCATTAGTCACATTGCTTACAAGGCTTCTTATGATGTGTATTACCGAGAGGGCCCAGAGATACCTCTCCGATACTCGGAGTGACAAATCCTAATCTCGATCTATGCCAACCCAACAAACACCTTCGGAAATACCTGTAGAGCATCTTTATAATCACCCAGTTACGTTGTGACGTTTGATAGCACACAAGGCATTCCTCCGGTATCCGGGAGTTGCATAATCTCATAGTCAAAGGAATTTGTATATGACATGAAGAAAGCTATAGCAATAAAACTGAACGATCAATATGCTAAGCTAACGGATGGGTCATGTCCATCACATCATTCTCCTAATGATGTGATCCCGTTCATCAAATGACAACACATGTCTATGGTTAGGAAACTTAACCATCTTTGATTAACGAGCTAGTCTAGTAGAGGCTTACTAGGGACACTGTGTTTTGTCTATGTATTCACACATGTATCAAGTTTCCGGTTAATACAATTCTAGCATGAATAATAAACATTTATCATGATATAAGGAAATATAAAATAACAACTTTATTATTGCCTCTAGGGCATATTTCCTTCAGTCTCCCACTTGCACTAGAGTCAATAATCTAGTTCACATCGCCATGTGATTAACACCAATAGTTCACATCATCATGTGACCAGCACCCAAAGGGTTTACTAGAGTCAATAATCTAGTTCACATCGCCATGTGACTAACACCCAAAGAGTTTACTAGAGTCAATAATCTAGTTCACATCGCCATGTGATTAACACCCAAAGAGTATTAAGGTATGATCATGTTTTGCTTGTGAGAGAGGTTTAGTCAACGGGTCTGCCATATTCAGATCCGTATGTAATTTGCAAATTTCTATGTCTACAATGCTCTGCATGGAGCTACTCTAGCTAATTGCTCCTACTTTCAATACGTATCCAGATTGAGACTTAGAGTCATCTGGATCGGTGTAAAAGCTTCCATCGACGTAACCCTTTACGACGAACTCTTTATCACTTCCATAACCGAGAAACATTTCTTTAGTTCTCTTAACTAAGGATAATTTTGACCGCTGTCCAGTGATCTACTCCTGGATCACTATTGTACCCCCTTGCAAATCTTATGGCAAGGTACATAACAGGTCTGGTATACAGCATGGCATACTTTATAGAACCTATGGCTGAGGCATAGGGAATGACTTTCATTCTCTCTCTATCTTCTGCCGTGGTCGAGATTTGAGTCTTAATCAACTTTATACCTTACAATACAAGCAAGAACTCCTTCTTCGACTGATCCATTTTGAACTCCTTTAAAATCTTGTCAAGGTGTGTACTCATTGAAAGTCTATCAAGCGTCTCGATCTATCCCTATAGATCTTAATGCTCAATATGTAAGTAGCTTCACCGAGGTTTTTTCATTGAAAAACTCTTATTCAAGTATCCTTTTATGCTATCCAGAAATTCCATATCATTTCCAATCAATAATATGTCATCCACATATAATATCAGAAATGCTACAGAGCTCCCACTCACTTTCTTGTAAATACAGGCTTCACCGTAAGTCTGCATAAAACCATATGCTTTGATCAACTCATCAAAGCGTATATTCCAACTCCGAGATGCTTGCACCAGTCCATAGATGGATCGTTGGAGCTTGCACACCTTTTTAGATCCTTTAGGATTGACAAAACCTTCTGCTTGCATCATATACAACTTTTCTTTAATAAATCCTTTAAGGAATGCAGTTTTGACATCCATTTGCCAGATTTCATAAAATGCGGCAATTGCTAACATGATTCGGACAGACTTAAGCATTGATACGAGTGAGAAAATCTCATCGTAGTCAACACCTTGAACTTCTCGAAAACCTTTTGTGACAATTCGAGCTTTGAAGATAGTAACACTACCATCAGCGTCCGTCTTCCTCTTGAAGATCCATTTATTCTTAATGGCTTGCCGATCATCGGGCAAATCCAGCAAAGTCCATACTTTGTTCTCATACATGGATCCTATCTCAGATTTCATGGCCTCAAGCCATTGATCGGAATCTGGGCTCATCATAGCTTCTTCATAGTTTGTTGGTTCATCATGGTCTAGTAACATGACTTCCAGAACAGGATTACCGTACCACTCTGGTGCGGAACGTGTTCTGGTTGACCTACGAGGTTCGGTAGTAACTTGATCTGAAGTTTCATGATCATCATCATTAGCTTCCTCTCTAGTTAGTGTAGGCATCACGGGAATGGTTTTCTGTGATGAGTTACTTTCCAATTCGAGAGAAGGTACGATTACCTCATCAAGTTCTACTTTCCTCCCACTCACTTCTTTCGAGAGAAACTCCTTCTCCAGAAAGGATACATTCTTAGCAACAAAAATCTTGCCTTCGGATCTATGATAGAAGGTGTACCCAACAGTTTCTTTTGGGTATCCTATGAAGACGCACTTCTCCGATTTGGGTTCAAGCTTTTCAGGCTAAAGCTTTTTCACATAAGCATCGCAACCCCAAACTTTAAGAAACGACAGCTTAGGTTTCTTGCCAAACCACAGTTCATACGGTGTCGTCTCAACGGATTTAGATGGTGCCCTATTTAACGTGAATGCAGCTGTCTCTAATGCATAACCCCAAAATGATAAAGGCAAATCGGTAAGACACATCATAGAACGCACCATATCTAATAAAGTACGGTTACGACGTTCGGACACACCATTACGCTGTGGTGTTCCAGGTGGCGTGAGTTGTGAAACTATTCCACATTGTTTTAAATGAAGGCCAAACTCGTAACTCAAATATTCGCCTCCGCGATCAGATCGTAGAAACTTTATTTTCTTGGTACGATGATTCTCCACTTCACTCTGAAATTCTTTGAACTTTTCAAATGTTTCAGACTTGTGTTTCATTAAGTAGATATACCCATATCTGGTCAAATCATCTGTGAAGGTCAGAAAATAATGATACCCGCCGCGTGCCTCAACACTCATTGGACCGCATACATCGGTATGTATTATTTCCAATAAGTCATTGGCTCGCTCCATTGTTCCGGAGAACGGAGTTTTAGTCATCTTGCCCATGAGGCACGGTTCGCAAGTATCAAATGATTCATAATCAAGTTATTCCAAAAGCCCATCTGTATGGAGTTTCTTCATGCGCTTTACACCAATATGACCTAAACGGCAGTGCCACAAATATGTTGCACTATCATTATCAACTTTGCATCTTTTGGCATCAATATTATGAATATGTGTATCACTACGATCGAGATTCAATAAACCATTTACATTGGGTGTATGACCATAGAAGGTTTTATTCATGTAAACAGAACAACAATTATTCTCTGACTTAAATGAATAACCGTATCTCAATAAACATGATCCAATCATATTCATGCTCAACGCAAACACCAAATAACATTTATTTAGGTCCAACACTAATCCTGAAGGTAGAGGGAGTGTGCGATGGTGAGCTTATGAGCCTTGGAATCACTTCCAACACACATCGTTACCTCGCCCTTAACTAGTCTCTGTTCATTTTGCAACTCCTATTTTGAGTTACTAATTTTTAGCAACTGAACCGGTATCAAATACCCAGGGGCTACTATGAACACTAGTAAAGTACACATCAATAACATGTATATCAAATATACCTTTGTTCACTTTGCCATCCTTCTTATCCGCCAAGTATTTGGGGCAGTTCCGCTTCCAATGACCATTTCCTTTGCAGTAGAAGCACTCAGTTTCAGGTTTGGGTCTAGCTTTGGGCTTCTTCACGGGAGTGGCAACTTGCTTGCCATTCTTCTTGAAGTTCCCTTTCTTTCCCTTGCCCTTTTTCTTGAAACTAGTGGTCTTGTTAACCTTCAACATTTGATGCTATTTCTTGATTTCTTCCTTCACCGATTTCAGCATCGCGAAGAGCTTGGGAATCGTTTTCATCATCCCTTGCATATTATAGTTCATCACGAAGTTCTAGTAACTTGGTGATAGTGACTAGAGAACTCTGTCAATCACTATCTTATTTGGAAGATTATCTCCCACTTGATTCAAGCGATTGTAGTACCCAGACATTCTGAGCACATGCTCACTAGCTGAGCTATTCTCCTCCATCTTGTAGGCAAAGTACTTGTCAGAGGTCTCATACCTCTTAATACGGGCATGAGTCTGAAATATCATTTTTAGCTCTTGGAACATCTCATATGCTTCATGGCGTTCAAAACATTTTTGAAGTCCCAGTTCTAAGCCGTAAAGCATGGTGCACTAAACTATCAAGTAGTCATCATACCGAGCTTGTCAAACATTCATAACTTCTGCATCTGCTCCTGCAATAGGTCTGTCACCTAGCGGTGCATTAAGGACATAATTCTTCTGTGCAGCAATGAGGATAATCCTCAGATCACGGACTCAGTACGCATCATTGCTACTATCATCTTTCAACTTAGTTTTCTCTAGGAACATATCAAAAACATAGGGGAGCTATATCGCGAGCTATTGATCTACAACATAGATATGCAAATACTATCAGGACTAAGTTCATGATAAATTAAGTTCAATTAATCAAATTACTTAAGAACTCCCACTTAAATAGACATCCCTCAAATCATCTAAGTGATACGTGATCCAAATCAACTAACCCATGTCCGATCATCACGTGAGAAGGGGAAGTCATCAATGGTGAACATCTCTATGTTGATCATATCTACTATATGATTCACGTTCGACCTTTTGGTCTCCAGTGTTCCGAGGCCATGTCTGTACATGCCAGGCTCGTCAAGTTTAACCCGAGTATTCCGCATGTGCAAAACTGTCTTGCACCCGTTGTATTTGAACGTAGAGTCTATCACACCCGATCATCACGTGGTGTCTCAACACGACGAACTGTCGCAACGGTGCATACTCAGGGAGAACACTTATACCTTGAAATTTAGTGAAGGGATCATCTTATAATGCTACCGCCGTACTAAGCAGAATAAGATGCATAAAAGATAAACATCACATGCAATCAAAATATGTGACATGATATGGCCATCATCATCTTGTGCTTTTGATCTCCATCTCCAAAGCATCGTCATGATCTCCATCGTCACCGGCTTGACACCTTGATCTCCATCGTAGCGTCATGGTCGTCTCGCCAACTATTGCTTCTACAACTATCGCTAACGCATAGTGATAAAGTAAAGCAATTACATGGCGTTTGCATTTCATACAATAAAGCGACAACCATAAGGCTCCTGCCAGTTGCCGATAACTTTTACAAAACATGATCATCTCATACAACAACGTATATCACATCATGTCTTGACCATGTCACATCACAACATGCCCTGCCAAAACAAGTTAGACGTCCTCTACTTTGTTATTGCAAGTTTTACGTGGCTGCTACGGGCTTCTAGCAAGAACCGTTCTTACCTACGCATCAAAACCACAACGGTGTTTCGTCAAGTTTGATGTTTTAACCTTCAATAAGGACCGGCCGTAGTCAAATTCGATTCAACTAAAGTTGGAGAAACAGACACCCGCCAACCAACTTTATGCAAAACTAGTTGCATGTCTGTCGGTGGAACCGGTCTCATGAACGTGGTCATGTAAGGTTGGTCCGGGCCGCTTCATCCAATAATACCGCCGAATCAAAATAAGACGTTGGTGGTAAGCAATATAACTATCACCGCCCACAACTCTTTGTGTTCTCCTCGTGCATATCATCTACGCATAGACCTGGCTCATCATGCCACTGTTGGGAAACGTAGCATGCAATTTCAAAAAAATTCTACGCTCACGCAAGATCTATCTAGGAGATGCATAGCAACAAGAGGGGGAGAGTGTGTCTACGTACCCTCGTAGACCGAAAGCGGAAGCGTTTGACAACACAGTTGATGTAGTCGAACTTGTTCTCGTTCCGACCGATCAAGCATCGAACGTACGGCACCTCCGAGTTCTGCACACGTTCAGCTCGATGACGTCCCTCGAACTCTTGATCCAGCAAAGTGTCGAGGGATTAGATGAGTTCCGTAAGCACGATGGCGTGTTCACGGTGATGGTGAAGTGATCCGCGCAGGGCTTCGCCTAAGCACCACGAAGATATGACCGGAGGCATAAACTGTGGAGGGGGGCGCCACACACGGCTAACAATTGTTGGTGTGTGTTCTAGCGGTGCCCCCCTTCATATATATAGGTTGGAGGGGAGGAGAGGCAGCCAAGGGGGTGCCCCAAGTAGGAGGAATCCTACTTGGGTGCCTCCCAATTCGGCCTCCCCCCTTACCATATCCACCGGAGGGGGAAGGAAAGAGGAGGGAGGAGGGAAGGAAGGGGGAGGCCGAATCCCTCCCCTTCCTTCTCTCTTCTCCCTATTCCTTTCCCTCAGGTGCGGCCCATATGGGGGGCGCGGCAGCCCCTGCTGGCTGCTGTGTTTCCCCTCTTGGCCCATTAGGCCCATATCTTTGCCGGGGGGTGCCCGGAACCCCTTCCGGTGACCCGATATGTACCCGGTACCCCCGGAACACTTCCGGTATCGGAATATCATCGTCCTATATATGAATCTTTACCTCTCGACCATTTCGAGACTCCTTGTCATGTCCGTGATCTCATCCGGGACTCCGAACAACATTCGGTCACCAAATCACATAACTCATATAATACAAAATCGTCATCGAACGTTAAGCGTGCGGACCCTACGGGTTCGAGAACTATGTAGACATGACCGAGACACCTCTCCGGTCAATAACCAATAGCGGAACCTGGATGCTCATATTGGCTCCTACATATTCTACGAAGATCTTTATCGGTCGAACCGTTATGACAACATACGTCATTCCCTTTGTCATCGGTATGTTACTTGCCCGAGATTCGATCGTCGGTATCTTCATACCTAGTTCAATCTCGTTGCCGGCAAGTCTCTTTACTCGTTCTGTAATACATCATCCCGTAACTAACTCATTAGTCACATTGCTTGCAAGGCTTCTTATGATGTGTATTACGGAGAGGGCCCAGAGATACCTCTCCGATACTCGGAGTGACAAATCCTAATCTCGATCTATGCCAACCCAACAAACACCTTCGGAAATACCTGTAGAGCATCTTTATAATCACCCAGTTACGTTGTGACGTTTGATAGCACACAAGGCATCCCTCCGGTATCCGGGAGTTGCATAATCTCATAGTCAAAGGAATATGTATATGACATGAAGAAAGCTATAGCAATAAAACTGAACGATAAATATGCTAAGCTAATGGATGGGTCATGTCCATCACATCATTCTCCTAATGATGTGATCCCGTTCATCAAATGACAACACATGTCTATGGTTAGGAAACTTAACCATCTTTGATTAACGAGCTAGTCTAGTAGAGGCTTACTAGGGACACGGTGTTTTGTCTATGTATTCACACATGTATCAAGTTTCCGGTTAATACAATTCTAGAATGAATAATAAACATTTATCATGATATAAGAAAATATAAAATAACAACTTTATTATTGCCTCTAGGGCATATTTCCTTCACTTTTGTCCTACCCTCCCGTGGCAGCGGGGTCCATAAGGAAACTAAGGGATATTAAGGCCTCCTTTCACTACTAGGGAAAACCCTAGTAGTTGCGCTTGTTTTAAAGCTAGCAGTAGCGCTTGTACGAGCGCTACCACTAAGGCGCTACAGCTAACTAGTAGCAGTAGCACTGGAAAGGGAGCGCTACTGCTATACCTAGTTAGCAGTAGCGCTTTTGTTGGGAAAGCGCTACTGATAGTAGTAAGTAGCAGTAGCGTTTCTTCTGAAAAGCGCTGCTGATAACTTTTCCTGTATTTTTAAAACTACAGCTTATTTTTGTTGTGGTTTTATATACAGTACTTTCATCATATGATTTTATGACCAAGATTAGTTATTATATATAACAGTGGGTGAAATGAACGTGGAGTAGATTCAAGTGGAGGCAACATGTGGTGCATGTCGAAAGTACTACTCTAATCCAAACTTGATCTAGTTTGGATTAGTAGTACTTTCGATGTGCACCACATGTTGCCTCCACTTGAATCTAATCCTTGTTCATTTCACCTTCTGATATATATATATATATATATATAATAACTCATCATGCTCATATAACAACCTAGCATCATGCATCATCGATCATAATAATAAATAACTCATCATTGGTATCATAATAACAAGTCATACTCATCATCATCGATCATACAACTTCTACTCGATACCACATCATCATCATAGTCATCTAACCAATCCTACTTAGTTGTTCTTAGCACATGATCATGAGTATTATTAGCTAGGACCTACTACCTTCTCTTAGGTAAAATAGCATAAAACAAGATAGGCCCTGACTCTCCATTATGGAGAATGGAGATTATCCTGTCTCCAATTCTTGCCTTTCGCACAATGTTGCTTCCAAGTACCTCCTTATGACTGTCCATACATTTTTTCCATTCTTTGATTTTCATGTCTTCACTGGTTTTAGAAATCTGATATGGACAGGTGTGATTCGTAGGATGACCTGGCTGTATGTTCAAAACATCAAGGCGACCATTCTGATATATCAGATGAGGCACACAATCCTTCGGGATTTTCTGTTGAAAAACATAGTAATAACTTTGTAGTTAGCAATGTAGTTAAGTTTTAAAAGAATTTATGCAAAAGATGCACGGAAGTCGTAAGAGTAAAAAATCTTACCATGGCATCTCCATGGATGTTACCGTAGTTCAACACGTGCACTAGTGGCACGTATTGACCATAATGTGGAGGAGTTTGATAATAGATATTGTAATTCTCAAGATCAGTACAAAATGCGATCAGATGATTTTTCTCCTGATAAGTTAACTCAGAGCCATCGGTGTAGTAGGTTCTGTCTACCATCTTCCGCACATTCTTTAAAGAAAGAAAATAAGATGTCAATGGAAATAAGCTGTCAACTATTTTGAAATAAACAATATAAATTAGTTAATAACTATGTTTGAGAAACTCACATAGCGGTAGAATTGGAAGCGTATCAACAAGGACCCAAATGTCCATATTGTCTTGCTCGATGTCAGGATCACCAAGATCCATGGTGACAAGCATATCCTCATAAAAACCATACATCTTGCAAAGTGCTTCCCAATTCGGGCAACCAAAATGGGTTACGCTCTCAGAATTGTACAGATTTACTTCAAAATCCATACCATGATGGGTCCTTAGGTGAATTTTCTTTGTTTCCATACTTTCATGGTCTTCAAAACCAATCCTCTCCAAGACATAGCGTCTTGCATGGCATGGGATAAGCTAGTCGAATTGTAAAAGATGAAAATTACACGTTGAAATAGTTGAAGTCGTGCTTAATTACAAAAAAAAACACTTGTCGTCGTTGCGTACCGTTTCAACATCGAAGGTCTCCTGGAGCTTAATGCTGAAGCGCCGATCTTCGTCCAGGTGAGGCCTGTCGCACAGACCTCGGTCGTCATTGCACCAGTCGCACTCCCCCGGGAGACTTTCGTCGTCGGAGTACGACATTTCCTATGTTCATAATTCAAAGATTAAACTTGTACAATTAAATCCGGCATGACCTTTGCTAAAAAAGGACATATTGAGCGCCTGAAATTTGCTGGAACGGAAATTAATCAACACTTCGGCAAAACATAGGCCACTATAGGAGGTGTAACCTGCAAACATGGCCGGCCACTTGGGCAAGCACATATCCTATTTGAGCAACACAAGATATACATGTTTATATCTACATCATATGAACATTCAAACTTGATGGAGTAGTTTTCCAATTTGAGCATTCAATAAGAAAAACCAAATCGTAAAATAAATTAGTATTCAAATTAGCATTCATTCAATAAGCAAAACTAAATCATCTCTTTCGTCTATACATCGTCGAATATTATCATACATATAACATCACTAATACAGCTAAAACCCTAGCGAACGACGGGTATCGGCGCGGGCGGTGGACACCCAAAGAGAAGGAACCATCACAGGATCATAGCTCCAGTGAGATCCCTGAAGAACCTGCCAGGTATTGGAGAACCTGCCCTCCAACGCAACCATGTAGCGACGGACGTGCTCGTCCTCCTCGCTGACACGGTGACGTACCACCTCCGCGGAGTCCTCAAGCCTCCGCACCGTCACTGGCCCACGCGACCGCCACCAAAGAAGGTTCGGGTCAACGACGGGCTGGCTCCTCACCAAGCTGCGCCCCCTGGAAGGTAGCACCTCCCAGTACCAGCCCGGCGGAGCCCAGTCCCGAACATGGCCCCTCTGATCAAGCAGGCCTCCTCCGCCGAGTCAACGACGAGGATGCGGGATAGGCATAATCGACATCGATGCGGGAATAATTGCTTTAACTAAAAAAATAACAACAAATGTGACACCTAAAACACCTAAATTCTATTAACTACACCTAATTAAAAACCTACATTTTGAACATGATTCGATCATAACTAGGGTTCATACTACATTATTCTAAGATTAAACACCTAAAATACCTAAATTAAATTAACAACATGGGGTGGCTGGTCTCACCTCGATCGAGGTCGGAGGGGGTCGGTGACGGGGACGACGGCGGGGATGATGCAGGGGCTCCTTGATTTCTGCAAAAACAAAATATAAACAAAAACATTATTATCGTCATCTTAGGACTTAGTGAAACTCCATAAGCCACATTTAATTATTCTATTCAAATTTACTTATAATTTCCTATTCTATTCAAATTTACTTATTCAAATTTTCTAAAAATTTCCTATTCTATTCAAAAGACCTACATTTACTTATTTTTTTTCAATTTCATATTTTATTCTATTCAAATTTACTTATTCAAAATTTCTAAAAATTTCCTATTCTATTCAAAAGACCTACATTTATGTGGGAGGAGGAGGGCGGAGGAGGAGAGAGCAGGAGAGGGAGGAGGGAGGAGGAGGAGGAGGGGGCCGCCGGAGAGGGAGGAGGAGGATCGGAGGGGGCCGCCGGCGGAGAGGTAGGAGAGAGGATGGCCGTGGGAGGAGGGAGAGATGAGGGCGGTGAGAGGAGGGAGGAGGGAGGGAGGAAGGGGAGGGCGGCAAGAGGAGAAGGGAGGGAGGGAGGCAGATACCTTGGGGGCGTCGGCGGCGACGGCGGGCGACGGCGGCGACGACGTGCGGCGAGTGATGAGAGTGTGTGAGGGAGAGTGAGGGACGCGCGCGGGGCGCCGGGCGTGGATAAGGTAAGCGTAGTAGTAGCGCTTTTTAGAAACAACCGCTACTGCTGTTTAGCAGTAGCGCTCGTCAGTGGACAACGCTATTGCTATGCACAATAGCAGTAGCGCTTTTTAATAACGAGCGCTACTAGTATACCTACACTGCCATGCAACCATTGGCAATTATAGTAGTAGCGTTTTTTATAACAAAAGCGCTACTGCTACATAAATAGTAGCAGCGCTCTTCAGTGATAAGCGCTACCGTTATTTAGCAGCAGCACTTTCTTATAAAAAGCGCTACTACTGACCTCCTGTGTATAAGCATTTTCCTAGTAGTGTTTTAATAGAGAACGGGAACAAAGCAGAAGCACTTAGTGAATACATGAACTCCTCAAACTACGGTAATCACCGAAAAGAATCCCAATTATTGTCACCTTGGGGTATGCGGATCATAACTCGTAATAGGTGTCTACAACTTGCAAGATAGGATCAAGAACACACATATATTCATGAAAATATAATAGGTTCAGATCTGAAATCATGGCACTCGGTCCCTAGTGACAAGCATTAAGCATAGCAAAGTCATAGCAACATCAATCTCAGAACATAGTGGATACCAGGGATCAAACCCTAACAAAACTAACTCGATTACATGATAAATCTCATCCAACCCATCACCGTCCAGCAAGGCTATGATGGAATTACTCACTCCCGGCGGTGAGCATCATGAAATTGGTGATGGAGGAAGGCTGATGATGACGATGGCGACGGATTCCCCTCTCCGGAGCCCCGAACGGACTCCAGATCAGCCCTCCCGATGAAGAACAGGAGGCGGCGGTGACTCCGTATCGTAAAACACGATGAATCCTTCTCTTTGATTTTTTTTTCTCCACGAATAGGTACTTATAGAGTTGGAGTTAGGGTCGGAGGAGGTCCAGGGGGCCCATAAGCCTGCAGGGCGCTGCCCAGGGCGGTGGGCGCGCCCCCAGGGCTTGTGGCCTCTCGGTGGCCCCCCTCTGGTATCTTTTTGCGCCAGTATTTTTTATATATTCCACAAAAATTCTCCGTAAATTTTCAGGTCAATCCGAGAACTTTGATTTCTGCACAAAAATAACACCATGTCAATTCTGCTGAAAACAGCGTCAGTCCGGCTTAGTTCCATTCAAATCATGCAAATTAGAGTCCAAAATAAGGGCAAAAGAGTTTGAAAAAGTAGATACGATGGAGACGTATCAACGCGATCATATTTTATTTCATGCCTGTCACATAGAGAGCACAGCGGGCTACATTCTCAAATCAAGTGTGTCCATTCAAATCTCAAGAAGTTAGTTAAGAATGTGATCTACAATACTCGGTAGGCCTTGTAGAAATGAATCCACTACAAAAGCGTCTTTACCACCAAGGCTCAATCGAAGAAAACATGAGGCACATCAAATATGTAATGTCGCTATTATCAAAAGGAATATTTAGGTAATCGTCGCTTGTAGCAGCCAAAAATGCAAAAATAATTTGGAAATCGAATGCTGAATCAATTTGAAAATCAAACAAAAATATGTGATTAATTAGCTAGATAGTTAATTACATATGAAATTAATTAGGTCCGTGAAATAGTAACTTTTTCGAACCGAATCAATTTGGAAACCAATTCATTAATGCAATTAACTAATGAGGCAAATAGTTAATTATGCCTACAGATAATTAGAAGTAGGGATTGTTTTTTCCAAGTTGGGTGATAATTAATTGATTTGATCGATCTTTGAGTAGGCATGCATCTCTACTCCTAAAAGGGGAGTTGGTAGCTTCTCCTCATCGGTTTATTTTCTTCTGGTTTATTTTCGCCTCACCTCCCACCACCACCTCGCACTGGATTTTCTCCCTCCCATTAGAAAAAACAAATCTCATTAAACCAGTGAGATCTTATTTCGTGCTTGTTTTGGCAGGTGCTGATTCAATTCAATCACGTGAATTACATGTTGTACATTTTCTGTAAACATCAGGAACATTTTTTATACATGTTTAACATTTTTCAAATAAATTTTTAATATTCATCTATATGTTTGATCCCTAGTTTTTTCATTCACATTGTACATATTTTGTATACATTAGGATCATTTTTTATACACGTTTAAAAAATACATGATTAGCATTTTTAAAATATATTTTTATGTCTACTTTTTTCATACACATTGCACATTTTCCGTATACGTCAGAAACATTTTTAAAATACTTTATTGACATATTTTATAATGTCACGTCCATTTTTTGAAACACATGACCTTTCGTATTTTTCACAAATGTTTTTTAAAATTACGCTAACATTTTTTTACACTACTTTAATTTTTTAAGAAATTCATGGTTTTTAATAGTTTTTTTGTCAAATTTATATTTCTGAAATATGGAATATACGTGTTTAGAATATTTTTATAAAATGTAAGAAAATTATTATATGAAAACACATGGTAAAAACGAACTAACCTAGAAGTTACTTTTTTTTGCAGGAACCTGGAAGCTACTTTGACCAGCCCATTAGTAAGGAACCCTGATGTGAATGTATGCTCTGTCTCATACCTTTTTTCTGAGGATAACTATGGAGTTTATTCAAGGTTCAACTCAGATGGGATACAAATAACATCCTGTAAAACCCCTAGCCAGAGATGGCGGCCCACTGAAAGAGACACAACTCCTTTAGCTAAAGAGTGGGCTTCGAAATTATTCTCTCTATGCTAAAAAAAGAATCAACACGAGTAAAGTTTTTGACCTACTATTATGTATATCCGTCAGCACCGGAGCATACGGTGGCAACACTCCCTTCTGATGTTTGATATAACTTCCAAGCAGTCTGAAGCAACAACGAGGCTCTGAAGATTTAAATCTTGAGCTAGACAATGGACTTTGAAACTGATCATCATGAACTGCACGCCTTTTGGCCCACCAAACGGACCACATGGTGACTAGTACCCTCGCCCACTCATGTTCCTTCATCATCTCAAACAGCCAAAAAAGCCATAATTTTGTGTCGTCACATCTGTTCGATATCACACGTTCCAGAACTTCCTCATCGCCAAGGATCCAAATACACCTCACCATCCGGCATTTTAGCAGTGAGTGGCACCATGAATCAACATGAGAGTTGCATATTGTGCATACCGGAGAATCAGCCATATGCCATTCGTGTCTACTGATCCAATAGGGAGAGAAATATGTGCTAACCGCCATAAGAAAATTCGTACCTTAGAAGGTACTTTCACTTTCCAAAGCGTAGACTAAGACTGCTTAGTGGCTTGCTGATTCGAGTTACTAGGGTGATGCTCTAACCAATCCTCTCGTTGTGACTTGATCGAAGAGATCATTTTGTAAGCTGACCAGACCCAGAAAACCCCTCGTTTATCATAGCGCCACGACCTAAAAAGTCGTATTGTACCCTCGTGCTCAGCGGGATGTTTAGAATGCCATCAATGTCAGGTGCAATGAAGTGCTCAAATAGCACTTGTTTATCACATGCCCTCATGGTGGAGTCAATGAGTTCAGCCACCATTCTCGATGGGTCAGCAGATCGACAACAGATTGGTCGTAATTTGTAATCCTTAGGCGACCAGTTTTCGCCCCATATGTTAGTCGAAGCTCCTGATCCAGTGTGCTTGACTAATCCTAAAGCCAAAATGTCTCTTCCCTCCAAAATGGACCTCCACACCTAAGATGGAGCCGATCCCAATGTAGCATCCAACAGATTACATTAGGGTAGTATCTAGACATGAGAACTCGCGCACTGAGCAAATCGGGTTCCCGCAAAAGTTTCCAGGCTTGGCGCGCGAGCAAAGCCAAATTAAATAGCTTGATGTCACGGAACACCAAACCACCCATGAATTTGGCTTCATCATTGTATTCCAGGGTACCCAAGCCGTCTTCTTCTCACCCTTCTTACTACCCCACCAAAATTTGCGAATTAGACCATTGATGTGTTCACATAGACCTCTCGGGATCTTGAAGCAATACATAGAATGTATGAGTATAGACTAAACCATTGGCTTGATTAATACCTCCTTACCACCGGCAGATAAACACTTCTCCATACATCCTTGGACACATTTCCAAATTCTATCTTTCAGGTACTTGAAACAGCCTTCTTTAGGTATCCCCACGGGAGAAGGAAAACCCAAATATTTATAAGTGAGAGCTTCATTATGTACCTGTAAGACATTTTTAACATCATTCTGTATGTGCTCTTCCACTCCTTTGCTAAAGAAAACAGAAGACTTGCTCGCATTAATCTTCTGCCAAGACGCATGACAATATTTCTCCAAAAGATCTTGGACACGGGTTGCACCCACAATGGTGGCTTCAAAGAAAAGAAGGCTATCATCAGGTGATTCGACAGTGGAGCTGAGGCTGCCACGGCCACACCCCGATTACCACCCTGGGCTTTTATTTATTAGGAAACAAGATAGACCCTCAGCAGCTAGTAGAAATAGGTATGGAGAAATTGGGTCCCCCTGTCTCAGCCCTCAAAAGGGCCTGAAATAATCCATACTGCCACCATTAAAAAGAACTGAGAAAGAAATAGATGACACACTAAATCGAGGACGTACTAGTACCCATGTTGAGCATAACTGTCTGCAAATAACTCTACTCTAATCTGTCATAAGCTTTCATTATATCAAGCTTTAACGCACAAAAACGATTTCCCTTATCTATCCTGGTTTTCATATAATGCAAACATTCGTAGGCTGTGATGAAATTGTCTGTGATGAGTCGTCCAGGAACAAAACCTAACTGCTCTTCAGAAATTACCTCTGGGAGAATAATTTCTAGTCTATTCGCTAAGACCTTTATAAAGTGATCTTGTAGATCACATTACAAAGTCTTATAGGCCCAAATTGTCCTAAATTGGTTGGACAAGAAATCTTGGGAATCAAGACGATGAACGTACGGTTTTTCTCGGTCTCATACTAAGTGACGTATAGCCGCGACCGCCAAGGAGCGCCGCAGCATAGACGCTCGGGTGCAT
Source organism: Thinopyrum elongatum (assembly GCA_011799875.1). Classification (NCBI taxonomy): domain Eukaryota; kingdom Viridiplantae; phylum Streptophyta; class Magnoliopsida; order Poales; family Poaceae; genus Thinopyrum; species Thinopyrum elongatum. The sequence goes on from CM022297.1 coordinate 507,781,907, forward strand.
GGGCCGGCCCTATAAAACAGAAATGCTCGCTCAACCGCCTCGCTTTCTTAATTGTTTTTTAGCTCGCATTTTTCTTTTCTGGTGCAGCTCTGTTGATCTTAAACTTTCTACCCATTTTTAAATTTAGTAAATATCACAGAATTTAAAAGGTTCACTGATTTGATAAAATTTATAAATTAAAGAAAACATAAATTCAAAACAATCGCCAATTCGAAGAAATTTTGTTTGAGAAAATTTCATGAATTTGAAAGAAATGTTCATAGATTTGAAAATTGTTAAAGATTTTTTTACAAAAAGTCATTAATTTGGAAAATATTAACAAAACTGAATAGGTTCACACATTTGAATTCACGATTTACAAAAAAGGTAAAAATTAAAAAATCATGAAATTTAAAATGAATAGGTTAAAAAACAAACAAAAACCAGCAGAAAAACAAAGAGAAAAGAACCGATTTAAAGCTTGTAGAAGAGTCACAAAACCAGATGTTGAAAGCTACTGCAACCTCTAGATGGGCCGACCCACTCCCTACAAACATGCTGGAGAGGTTGTGCGCTTTCTACTGATAAGCCTATAACCACACACGTACATATAAACAGCACGTGTGGATAAAAGAGATTTAGTTTTTTTTTTTTTGAAGCTAAAAGAGGTTTAGTTCCCGCGCCCTCCCGCTAGGGTTTCTTCCCGCCTCCTCCATCCCCCGTCCTGTCTCCTTCGACCCTCCCCCGCCCCCCCCCCCCCCCCCCCTCCCTCCTCTCTCCCCTCTCCTCCCGTCCCTGCCCCTTGCGCCCCTCCCGGGGTGGCTTTCGGCGTTCATCCGCGCACCCACCCCTCCCTCTCGCTTCCACCCTCCGCTCCCCCCCCCCCCCCCCGCCGGGACACTCCCGTCCCCGCCCCCCTCCTGCCCTCCTCTTTCCCGCCCCTTCTCTAGGCCGCGGTGGTGTCGGCGGCGGCGGGACCTCCTGTCCCCGCACGCGCGTCTCCCCTTCCCGGGGCAGGGGAGGTGGTGGTGCTGCCCCTTGGCGGCGGGGCGGAATGGTGGCGTGGGGTGGCCGGCGGCGCGCCACCGGACCAGATCTGGCCCCTGCGGGCCACATCTGGGTCCTAGCGGGCCGGCCAGCTGCGCGGCTTCGTCGTCTTCTGCTTGGCACGAAGGAGGAGCAGCTCGGACGTGGGGTGGTGGCACCGACGGCGTGCCTTCTGCAGCGCGACTGCGGGAGCTTTACGGGCATCTGAGGGCCCGGTCGGGCCTGGTATGCTCCTGCCTTCGCGTCCGGTCGGTTACCGTCGTTGACGGTGGAGGTGGGGCCCTCTCGTGTGCCAACAATGTTGTTGTCCCTAGTCCCGGCTCCTCTTCTTCGTTGTGCAGGCCCCCTTCGCGGTGTCGTGGTGAGATGGCGTGGAAGCTTCAAGTCCGTTTTGGCACAGGGTGGTGGTCTGTTCGGTGGCATGCTCCGAAGCGCCCGAGGTGAAGGTTGGGATCGGGAGAAATCCCTGTCGGCCGAACCGACACCGACACGGTGGCGCCTGTGGGTGTCGCCAGACCTTCCTAGAGGGTGTCGGGGGCTACCCTTCATCTCTCCTCGCCGCGTACCGGGGGAAACCCTTGGCAGCAGCGTCGTCATCGTCGTGTCCCTTCTTGGAGGTGTTGATTGGTACCGGCGCTTCGGAGTATAGGAGCTTGGTGGAGGATTCCCGGTGGGCGCGGCGGTCGCGAGGCTTCTTCGTTTTTTGTTGTGCCGCCGTTGTCGGCATTTGTTTCTTTTGTTGTTCTCTTTCGTTTATTTTGGGCGTGCCTATGCTGGTTTTGCCCCAGCACCTATCGTTGGTTGTATCAATGATGGTTGCTTTGTAATACAAAGCGGGGGAAAACCCTATTTCGTCATAAGCCTATAACCAGAGCCAAAATGTTGAATAGAAATTGGCCAGAACCAGAAACTCAGCTTCGGGTTTTTTAGAAGCTAAAAGCTACCGAACAGTTTCTCAGGAAAAAAAAAAAGAGCGACCGAACGAGCCCTAAGAATCTGAAGATCGGTTTCAAAAGGAAAGCAGACATGCATGCATGCTCTCGATTCGAGCCTAGTCGGTCAAACGGTTTGACTCAACCGACTTTGATCGACCATCCTCCAGTCAAGTTGTCTTCTTTCTTCTTAGGGATCCGTAGTGTCATAAGAACGCGTACGGACAAACTCGACATGTCGCCACGATGCATGCACGAATGCGTTTGACCCGATCAAGCTCACTGTCTGTCCCTGTTTGACTCACCAAAATCATTTCCTCTCTCTGAAACTTCGAGTGCTTGACTAGTACAGTAGTTGTTATCGTCTCGACCTTGCAATGGAATTGAACAATTTCTCTCAATTTTGTTTCGTCACACATGCACACGTGCTTTGACTTCCTGGGGAGTTCTCAACTTGATCGATGCCTATTCTTGTCCCTGGAAAACTCAGGGCTGAATTATGCTAGTCACTGGGGAGTAACTTGGAGCATGCATTTAACCAACGTACATAATACTTACCTTGCTTGTGCTCTTTACAAGTGCACGGAAGGCCTAGCTCGAAGAAGGCCCACATTGGCCTGGAGTTTGTATTGAAATCTAAAAGCCATAGGTATTCCTCTGATCCATATTAGGGCATCTCCAACGGCAACCCGCAAAAATCCTCCCGTATCCGTCCGTGAATACAGGGGGACCAGTCCCCGGACATGAATGCGGGAGGTCGATATCCAACGCTAGGCACATATATTTCAAACTCCTTTTCAACAAACCACATGAAATTCATGCAAACACGGCCGGATTTCATACAAACCGGATGAAAACGGTTACATTTTGGACATATTTTCAACTAAAAAGCTAAAACTATGTGCACGTACGGTTGCGCGGAGTTTCACTCCCACGATACGGATACACTACACTAGTCTATGGCCGGCCGCGGCTTGTCTTCCCCATGTCCGGTAGCCCGGAATAACCGGACTACCGGGAGCCTCGGAGGGTGCTTCAGCCGGAGGGGAAGGGTGCTTCCGTGGAGCTCAGGCGGGTGCCCTGGATGGTCTGGGATAAAGGAGAACGACCGGGTTTCCGGTGGTGCACTTCTTGGGACCCAAGCAAGGCGGCCTCCCGTGTTCTACTTCTCCTCGATGATGGCGCGGACGTGTTGGCCGCCACCTTGTCCACATCCGCGTAGCCGGCTTCTTTCTCTGCGTGCATGGCGCGGCTACGCACGCGTCGACGACGGATGGCGCGGTCGCAGGCACTGGATGCGGCGATGCCCGTGCCGCCGTGCTCCCCGCCGTGCCAGTGTGGAGCAATTCGTCACTCCTCATCGAGTTGGCCTGGAGCGGCGAGTTGCTGAACCACGCGACGGCTTGGGGCGGCAACTTGCTCCGTCGGGTCAGGCGCGGGAGCAGGAGCAGCGAGCTGCCTCGCTCGTATCCGACGGGCTCGGAGGGCCACCCAGCCAGCTTGTATGCCGGAGAACTGCTCTTCAGAAGCCATCGGAAGAGTGGAGAAAGTGGTGAAGCAGGAGATGGGGAACCGGCAGAGGACTGAAGCGGCTCCCCGACTGTAACGTACCTATCCCACGCCCGCTTCCGACCGCCCTAGCCCACCAAATATCCTGACTGAAGCAGGAGATGGGGGACCGGCAAATGGTGAAGTGAGGGAGGGGTTTTTGGTGGGCTAGGGCGGTCAGAAGCGGGCGTGTGATCGGTCTGGACTCCCGCAAACCTCTCGCACTTTTGACTTCGGTTTGCGAGAGAAATCGCGTCCGGACCACGCTGAGGACCGATACAGTTCCGCGTTAGGTGGCTTCTACGGTCCGGACAGCGCGGTCCGGACATATGCGAACAGTTTGCGGGTCCGCCTTAGAGATGCCATTACTTGTTGCTGCTTTATTACAACTTTAATATGGATAGGAGGGAGCAACGTAATCACAAGGGGTAACATCATCACATTGTATACACACTTAATTAGATGACTAAATGAATGCCTCGTAAATATATGCCATGTATGGACACATGCATTAATTAGCTGAAGAGGGAACGATAGAGTGATGAGCATTAACTCCCTGCCAGATTTGCTTTCTTTATATATAAGCACAAGCAAGGAGAGGCTTAGCAACCCCGCATCAAAACTCAAGAACAGGACGTAAACACACCAGAAACTGCAACTTTTCAAGGGTAACTCTTTCCTCCTCCATGGGGCTTCTCAAGGATACGAGGGCTCTCCTGTTGGCGGCCATTGTGGTGACCGCTATGGTCATGTCATCATGCCATGCTGCACAAGGTACTGCTTGAGTTTAATTGTAGTATCAATCGTGAACTGTGCTCACGACGGCGTTGCGATTCGTGCAGACATTGCTGCTGCTGGGCCTTCAGGTTCAGGGGAGTGCAACCAGATCCTCCCATGCACAGACAATACATGCAAAATCTACTGCCAGCAGCTGGGGTTCAAGAACCCCAAGACGCGATGCAAGCCTGGGCACCCGAAGAAAGGCCAGTTCTACGACACCTGCTGCTGTTTTTAGTCGGAGACGGGCATCCACGTACGACGACATCTCGATCGAGATTAACTCCGGCGTCCTTGCTATGGCATCGCCGGAGTCCGTCGTACTGGTTGTTGAAACGTTTATCCGAGCGTGTCAATCTTGCGTGTAGTAACTAATAGTGGTGAACGACTGATGTTTCAACATGAAATAAAGATATTGGTGTGTATGTGTGTGTCTTGACTTAGTTCATCAGACAAACATGTGGAGGTGTGTTAATTTCTGGCGAATTACCGCACACTAGATTAGTGGGGCCCCAATAGGGTCGGTTATCAGTTTTTCTTTTGACGGTAGGGACGGTTGTCATGGAGCGGAGGAAAGAAAAAGCTTACTGTACAAGTGTTGACCTCTGCGAAAGCCACTGCCGTGCGTGGCTATGCTAACTGATCGTCTCCGCTCTTTGCACATACTGCAACGCGCTTCCTCTGCGTATGGATCTGTAGCCGTGACCAGCAGGAGTACGTGGCATGCATGGATTGGCTGGGCCAGTCTGTGTTCTTGTCTCATGTCTGAATAATGGTCCTCTTGCGATTACAGATCGATGGAGCTGGTTGCGAGTGTGAAATGATCGTCTTCGTGTAGCCAATCGACGATGAGCTTGACCAGAGCTAGAGTGCGTCTGTGCATGGCTCTGTCAGTCTCTCAGTGCAGCTTGGCTTTGCTGCCCAGAACTACAGAAGATCGGCAGTTCGTGCACGTCGTGCATGTGAGATCAAACCCAAACTATGTTTTTTTCGAACAGAAATCAAACCCAAACTAAGGGGTGATACATAGAAACGACAGTCCCTCCACTCACCGAAAATAGTTTCGCAGGCTTTCTCTTCTTCTTTTCTTTGGCAAAGCCATGCTAATAATTTGGATGCTCCCTGCAGCAAGACGCAGTGTGACGTGAAGTTGTGAACCTACCCTTGCAACAAGATTCGTTGCCAGTTGCCACCCCAGGCTAGCCTGCGTTGTGCTGACCCATGAAAAGAAGTTCGTAAGATTCTCTGAATCTTGCGCAGTCTTATAATTTTGTAGCTCATTCGGTGATATCAACCCTTACATGCTCCCATGCTACCAATTAAAAAGAAAACCAGGCTTATACGTTTCCCAAAAAAACTGAAAAGTAAACATGAGAGCTCACAAGACAAGTGTACACAACCCCTAAAAATTTCAAATTGAAATTCAAAATACACATGGAGAAATAAAAAGAGAAACAGTTTTGCTAAGTCTCAGTCGACTAAGACTTCATTATGTCTCAGTCGATGCTATATTCCTTTGATCTTGCATGAAGATTCGTACTAAAATTTTCTTTTCACATTTTTCTTTTTTCTCCTTACATACTATATCACTTGACTTAGACTTGGTTAAGTCTCAGTCGACTGAGACCTAGACAAACCCAAAGAGAAACCCAGATGTGTATAGGGTCAATTAAGCTTTTGTCTTCTATTAACACTATTCATGATGGATTTGTCTTTTTTGCTCCTAAATGTGTATTTCATGTTTGAATCTCAATTTTTTCAGGGGTTGCAGACATATGTGTTGTGATTTGTGAACATTCGCCTTTTTTTCAGATTTTTTATAAAAAGTTTAAATTTGAAGCCTCCGGTAAGTAGGAAGCACACCACAGCCTGTCGAGGCAAGCATGCTGACTCCACAAGCACAGAAGTAGTAGCTTTGATATTCAAACCTCCGTCCAACCCAATCAGCCAATCCTGACCGCCCATGCCTCTCTGATTAATCTGTTGTCTTCCTTTGTTATCGTGCCCCCTCATTTTGTCCCGATCAAGAGCACGTACAAAAAATATTAACCAAGTTGTCTGTTACGAACCTGCCTCTCTTCTCACAAGTATGTGAATACATAATACAAATCTCACCAGAGACTGAAGAATGAGATGGAGTTTAGGATGAGAGGAGCCAAAATTAGGGGTAGGCAGCAACAAGGACGAGGGAGGAGTTCACTTGGCTACGAGGGAATGGAGGAGACCCAAGGAAAAGACTTCAGACAATTGATTTCTCTTCGATCCCCGTTGTGTGTGGCTTGTCTCCTGACAACTCATCAAGTGTCGGAGGATAACCTCCAATCATGCAAACCCCCATGGCCCACCCCACGCCTCCTGCACACTTTTGCGTCGGCTGATGTGCGGGGGCGGGCACCCCTGTTTTTCCCTCTTTTTTTCTTTTTCTTTTTTATGCTTCATTAACAAATGTTTAGGATTTCAAAAGACATGAATTTCAAAAAAATTGTCAAAAAAAGTTCACGACTTAAAAATATGTCTCGAATTCAAAAAAAAATTCTGCGATTTCAAAGATCACGAATTTAAAAACATGTTTTAAATTTAAAAAAAATCACGAATTCAAAACATCTTCATGAATTCCTAAAAATGCGACTCCAAAAAATGTTCAGGGCTTTCAAACAATATTTGTGAATTCCAAAAATGTTCATGAATTTGAAAAGATGCTCATAAATTCAAAAACTATTCATGGGTTTGAAAAATGTTCATGATTTTTTTAAATAACAAATTCAGAAATGTTTTGCATGTTTAAAAATGTTCATGAGTTTCAAAAAGATTTTATGAATTCAAAAATGTTCACAGATTCACAAAATGTTTGCAAATTGAGAAACAATCATGAACAGAAAAATATCTTCGGGAATAAAAAAATGTTAACAAGTTTGAAAAAACTTCACGAATTTTCCAAAAACAATTGCAAGTTTAAAAAAATGTTCATGAAATTAAACTTAGAAAATAGAAAATAAGAAAAACAAAGTAACACATAAAAGCAAAAACCGGTTCAAGGAAGGTTCTAGAATTAAAAAAACACATTAAATAGGAGATGCCTTATCTTCTCTCGTAGTAATGACTTGGGCTTCTTGAGCCAACGGCCAGCCGGCCTTGGCCCATGTGGCTGCCCACTGTAACGTCGCACGTGACACTGTCACCACTATGCACGGCTGCGTTTGACGCCAAATCCTATTCTGCGCCTTAAACGCCGAATATAGGTCATTTGGTATAGGGCGCACACCCCCCTGTACACTCGGTTTTATAGCGGGCCAGCCCACTTCCTTCTACAGTTCTGCTTTTCCTGTTTCTTTAAAGACAAAAAAAGGGTGCGTAAGCCGTGACTCGAAGCCCGCACGTTAATTCAAGTAGCGATCACACAGACCAGTTGGATCACATGACCGCATCTGCTTCAATCCTTTTTTTATGCTCTTTATATAAATGCAACAATGGCAGCTGTTTTCCCTGTTTCCTTTCCTTTTTTCCTTTCCCTTTTTCTGTCTTTTTTTTATTTTTTGTTAAATGCGTGAACTTTTTCGAAGGCGACGAAATTTTTGCAAAATCTGTGAACTTTTTCTCAAATTAGATAAACTTTTCAAATTCGATGAACTTTTTTCAAATTCGATGAACTTTTTTCAAATCGATGAACTTTTTTTCAAATTCGATGAACTTTTTGTCAAATTCGGTGAACTTTTTTTCAAATTCGATGAACTTTTTGTAAACCAATGAACTCTTTTGAAACCGATGAACTTTTTTCAAAATCGACAAGTTTCTTTTCAAAATCGATGAACTCTTTTCAGAATTGATTATTTTTTTTTCAACTCGATGATCTTTTTCTTTCAAAATCAATGAACTTTTTTCATATTTGTGATTTTTCTTCAAATTTGATATATTTTTTCAGGGAGTTTCGCAAAAAAAAAATTCAGGGAGTTCGATCGAGAGCGAACGTACCTGTGCGTGATCGACAGCGATTTTTTTTTTCTTTTCGAGTGAGTGCGAATCGAAGCGATCGATGCTGTCTCTTTTTAATGGGCTGGCCCAACTGTTCGTGCGTGTAGGCGCCAGAAACACGATCGGGCGCCGAGAGCGCTGACGAGGAGGTCTCGCGTTTGACCCGGGCTCTATCAACAACATCAAGAACGCTTTGATTTAACTTAGATTTTTGATAAAAGATACTCCCTCCATTCCATAATGTAGTACATATAATTTTTTGAATAGTCAAACTTTACAAATTTTGACCAAGTCTGTAGAGAAAACTATTTATATCTACAATACCAAAAATATAAAATATGAAACTACATCTTATGACAAATCTAATATATTCTGACATTCTAGATATAAATATTTCTCTGCACAAAGATCAAAGTTTATGACGTTTGACTTTTCAAAAAATAATCTATATGCACTACATTATGTAACGAAAGGAGTACTTTTATTTATTCATAATAAAGCATCAAGGAGGAATAAAATTGTGACGAGAATACACTCGGCGTCTATATAACTAGCATACATACAGTCAACATCAACATACTTAATTAGATGACACGTGCCATCCAGATATGAAATCTAACTAATGGCTAAACATAGAAATAAACCTCTTAATGGGTAGCAAATAGATTCCATTTTATGACACATGCATTAATTAGCGGACCAATAAATGGAGTAGATGATAGAGTGCCAAGAATTAATTGCCTACCAGATTTGCTTTTAGCATATAAACACAACCAAGGAGGCATAGCAACCCCGCATCAGAACTCCAGAATAGGGTTTGAACACGCAAGAAATTGTAACTTTCCAAGGCTAACTCGCCTACTCTATGGCGCTTCTCAAGGACCTCAGAGCTCTCTTCCTCGCGGCCATTGTTGTGACCGCCATGGCCATGCCATCATGTCATGCTGCACAAGGTAGCAAGTAATTATATGTACATGTCATCATGTCCTGTGAGTTTATTCATATCTCATACTAGTATACGCCTTTTCCAAAAATGTACATGTGGTCAATCGAGTACTAAAAAAATTGTGCGTGCATGCACAAACACTGCAGGTGCAGAGGAGTGCAACCGGATCCTCCCGTGCACAGACAGTACGTGCTACATCCACTGCCAGAAGCTGGGGTACAAGGACCCCAAGACGCGCTGTGAGCGTAGCCCTCCCACTAAAGGCCAGTTCTACGATACATGCTGCTGTCTAAAACCGGAGATGGACAACAACGGGCTGCCCTCGGAGTGATCGATCTTAACTTGGTCGTCGTAGTGGTTATTGAAATGTTTACCCGAGCGTGTCGATCTTGCGCGTAATAATTAATGATGGTGAATGATTGACCTGTTTCAAGTTAAAGAATAAGGATATTGGTGAAGGAGAGTATGCATAAGATAAACTTGGCATCGATTTGCCTGCAAGGGTTGCCCACAAGATAAACTTGACATCGACCGCTTCACGTGTGTCTTGATTTACATGACCAGTCAAACATGTCAAAGTGTGTTCGTTTCTGGCAAATTACGGCAGATTCAGTTAGAGACCAGCAGGGCCGGTTATCAGTTTATCACACACTCACAGGAACAGAGGAAAGAAAGTCCTACTACAAGAGTTTACCTCTGGGCGCCGTGCAAGGCAACGCTGAGTGACAACCTCCCCCTCCTCGAGCAACACCAGCTGGCAAAGGGCAAATATACGGGGAGCTGGGGAGCGAGGAGGCCGTGGCGCCCATGGCTGCGAAGAACCATAACTTTATCGCCAAGCAGCGTGCGTTGTACCAGGCCGCGCGCGCTGTTGCCTGCAGCATTGTGCCCGCGACGCAGCCGGACGGGAGGAGGCATTGACAGTGCAGGAGATCTCAGGCGAGAACGTCGGCAGTTGCGCGTCGTTGGCGCCGCCAGCTGTGCTTCATTGGCGCCGGTTCGACGACGAGCACCCCCCCCCCCCCCCCCCCCCCCCCCCCCCCATCATCGTCCTCACGTCCACCAATGAGGGCAGGTCACACTAGTAGAGGAACGGCCTTTAGTCCCGGTTGGGAAGAGCCTTTAGTCCCGGGTCACCAACCGGGACAAATAAATCGGGACTAAAGGCCCATATCCTTTAGTCCCAGTTGGCCACGAGGCGGGACTAAATCCCTTCCACGTGGCCGGCAGCGCGCGCCGGGGCTGGGGACCTTTAATCCGGGTTGGCCACAACTCAGGACTAAATCCCTTCCACGTGGCCGGCAGCGCGCGCCGGGGCTGGGGACCTTTAGTCCCGGGTGACACCAACAAGGACTAAAGATTTAGGGGTTTCAGGGTTTAGGGGTTTAGGGTTTATTGTTTATTTTTCCTTTTCATTTAATTCTTTTTCATTTCAAATATATTTTACGCTACTACATACTGTACACGATATGCATATATAATAGAATTTCTCGTAGAACCAATCATATATCATAGAATTTCTCTTACGACCATGCATACACACACATACACACACACACACATATATATATATATACAATTTCTCCTACAATTTTCAGATCATTACATGCAGGCATTAGGTGAAATGGTATTCTCCGTCGGGAGCTATGACCTGCTCAAGCAAAAATCCCGCAATTTCCTCTTGAATTGCTCGTATGCGGTCCTTTGGTAGGAACTTATCCCGCATCTCCGTCATCTTTAAAGAAGGAGATCAATATGAATATATTAGTTGTGTGTATATATATTAGATCATGATAAAAAAAATGAATAGTGTTTATTACGTGCCCAAAAATGTCTTGCATCTCTGCTCCTTTCGGTCATAAAGCGAATGTTCTCGCAAATATAGTATGCACATAAATTATTCCCCTTTTCATGCCTCATGCACTTTACAAGAATAGAATTCAATCAGATAATAATCAAGCATGATAATGGTATTGAAACTAGAATTAAAGAGATGCGCGGATGTAGCTAGTACTACTTAATTACCTTGGGTCGCGACCATTTTAGCTTTGGTTTCCATACACCAACAACCTCTTTGATGAACTTTTTTCAAACCCTACCCGGCAAAGAAAATGAATAAAGGAGTTATTAATTACTTGATATCGGAAAATGAACTAAACAGGCCGACATAGTGCGATAATGATTGAAATTACCTGTCGAGCATCAAAATCAGGCTGGTGTATTCTTTAGGTTCTCTATCTAGTGAGTCCAGTACTTCAACTTTTCCCGTCAACTCTAATGATTAGCAGGATCCAGTGAAAACTGCGCACACGTTTGTATAAGCGGGCATGCATAACTCATCGACTACACTTAACATCGAGTAAGCAAATAGAATTTGTAGTACAAGACAGTAACACTCACTTGAAGTTGTAAGGAAATAGTATTTCTGGTTTGGTATTTAGTTCCTTCAAAAACATTAGCAAATTATTCTCTGTGTTTTCTGTGTACTTATTTAACACAGATTCATAAACGGTATTTAGGTCAATGAACCCAAGGCCATAGACCCCATCTCTTTTCAATTCAAAAGTCTTCATTCTGCATAATACCACACAAAAGAATATAGTGAGGATAATTACAGGCAATGAAAGAGCTCAGCTAGAGACTTAAATTACAGAAAGAAATCACTTACAGACAATAGCAACTGACGATAGATTTGTCGAGTGCGTCTTGATTGAATAACTGAAAAATTTCTGGAAACTCAATCCACACCATTCTCAGATACACCATTCTCTGCCTTCCAAATTCCTTGTTACATACACCATTCTCTGTCTTTCATTGCAGCAATTCCAGTGTGGTATCCAGCTTTTTCTTGTCATCTTCGCAATTTGGGTACAAAAATTTCTTGTGATCCTCTAACATGCGCTATAATTTCAACTTCTCCTTTTCACTTGCGCAATTTCTCTTTGCATCAGCAATGGCCCGACCAAGATCATCAGCGGGCTCATCTGATGCCTCTTCTTCAACTTCTTCCCCCATTGTAGTACCATCATATTCAGGGAACCCAGGATAGTTGTCATCATTCTCTTCTTCTTCATTCTCTTTCATTAGAACCCCTCTTTCTCCGTGCTTAGTCCAACAGTTATAGCCAGACATGAAACCGGACGTAAACAGGTGGATGTGAAGGACTTTTGAGTTAGAGTAATTGCTATCATTCTTACAGACAGCACATGGACAACACATAAAACCATCCCGCTTGTTTGCCTCAGCCGCACGCAGAAAACTATGCACGCCATTAATGAACTGGGGAGAGCGTCGGTCATTGTACATCCATTGCCGGCTCATCTTCATTACACAACACCGAAAAGACCAAATTAATACAAGTTCATACACACTTATTCTCATAAAACAACATACAACTATCTAGCTAAAGCATTTAAATGCAACAACAAATGCGATCAAGATCGCAACTAAGGTAATAATTGATCCAACAACATATGATACCAAGCCTCTTTATTAACGGCATATTTTCTAATCTTTCTAATCTTCAAGCACATTGCATCCATCTTGATCTTGTGATCATCGACGACATCGGCAACATACAACTCCAATTTCATCTTCTCTTCTTCAATTATTTTCAATTTTTCTTTCAAATACTCATTTTCTTTTTCAACTAAATTTAACTTCTCGACAAGAGGGTCTGAAATCGTTTGAACTACGTCGGTATTTCCCCAAAGAGGAAGGAATGCTGCAGTACAGCTATGGTAGGTATTTCTCTCAGTTATGAAGCCAAGGTATCAATCCAGTAGGAGAACCAAGCGACACTATGTAAACGGTACCTGCACACAAAGAATAAATACTTGCAACCCGACGCTTATGAGGGGTTGTCAATCCCTCTATGGGTAACGGCGCCAGAAATTGCTGAGTTGATGGGATAAAAATTGTTCTAGATTGGATAAATAGATCTCAATAAAACGCGAAATAAAATAAGTAAAGAAAAAGTGCAGCAAGGTATTTTTCGGTTTTTGGAATAATAGATCTGAAAATAAAAGCGAATAAAAATAGATCTCAAAGCAAATATGATAAAGAATAGACCCGGGGGCCGTAGATTTCACTAGTGGCTTCTCTCGAGAAAATAGCACACGGTGGGTAAACAAATTATTGTTGGGCAATTGATAGAACATCGAATAATTATGACGATATCCAGGCAATGATCATTATATAGGCATCACATCCAAGATTAGTAGACCGACTCCTGCCTGCATCTACTACTATTACTCCACACATCGACCGCTATCCAGCATGCATCTAGTGTATTAAGTTCATGGAGAAATGGAGTAATGCAATAAGAACGATGACATGATGTAGACGAGATCTATTCATGTAGGAATAGCCCCCATCTTGTTATCCTTAATAGCAATGATACATGCGTGCATTGCTGCCCCTTCTGTCACTGGGAAAGAACACCACGCGATCGAACCCATCACAAAGCACCTCTTCCTATGGCAAGAAAAATCGATCTAGTTGGCCTAACTAAACCAAAGATTCGAAGAAGAAATACGAGGCTATAATTAATCATGCATATAAGAGATCAAAGAAACTCAAATAACTTTCATGGATATAGATCTGATCATAAACTCAAAGTTCATCGGATCCCAACAAACACACCGCAAAAAGAGTTACATCAAATAGATCTCCAAAAGACCATTGTATTGAGAATCAAAAAGAGAGAACAAGCCATCTAGCTACTGCCTACGGATCCGTAGGTCTATGGTGAACTGCTCACGCATCATCGGAGAGGCACCAATGAGAATGATGAACGACTCTGTGATGGTGTCTAGATTGGATCTCGTGGTTCTGGAACTTGCAGCGGCTGGAATTATTTTTCATCGACTCCCCTAGGGTTTCTGGAATATTTGGGTATTTATAGGGTGAAGAGGCGGTGCGGGAGGTCACCGAGGGCGGCACAACCCCCCTGGGCGCGCCTGGGCCTCCTGGCGCACCCTGGTGGTTTGTGCCCACCTCGGGCCTCCCCTCTGGTACTTCTTTGGCCCACTGGGTGTCTTCCGGTCCAGAAAGAATCTCCAAAAAGTTTCGCTGCGTTTGGACTCCGTTTGGTATCGATATTCTGCAAAGTAAAAAACAAGCAAAAAACAGCAACTGGCACTGGGCACTATGTCAATAGGTTAGTCCCAAAAAATGATATAAAGTTGCTATAAAATAATTGTAAAACATCCAAGAATGATAATATAACAGCATGGAACAATAAAAAAATATAGATACATTGGAGACGTATCAACATCCCCAAGCTTAATTCCTGCTCGTCCTCGAGTAGGTAAATGATAAAAACAGAATTTTTGATGTGGAATGCTGCGTAACATGTTCATCACATATTCTTTTCTTTTGTAGCATGAACATTTGGACTTTTATATTGTTCAAAGCAATAGTTTAGTTTTGACATGAAGATTTGAATACTCAAGCATATCAACAAGCAACCATGTCTTTCAAAATATCAGCACTAAAGAAAGTTATCCATAGCCCATCATGCTCAATCATTGATCCATTCATGAAATACACTCGCATATTAGCTGCATCCAATACTCAAGTATGATCATAGTGCTCCCTAGTTGGTGCTTTATAAGAGAAGATGGAGACTCAAATAAAAATTTAAATTGCATAAAGTAAATAGATAGGCCCTCGCAGAGGGAAGTAGGGATTTCTAGAGGTGCCAGAGCTCAAAGCTTAAATTGAGAGATAAAAATTTTGAGAGGCATACTTTTCCCGTCAACGAAAACGACCGAGTAATTCCCAACACTTTCCATGCTAGATATATCATAGGCGATTCCCAAACAGAAAATAAAGTTTATTCCTTTTTCCACCATTCTTTCACAATCCATGGCTAGCCGTATTCACGGGTGCCTTTCATACCAACACTTTTCAAAGAACTTATTATTTGACAACATAAAGTAAATTTCTTTTTCATTTCAGGACTAGGCATCCCTATTACCGCCGTACTCTCGTGCAATGATAAGTGAATAAACACTCATCTCGAGAATAACACATCTAGCATGGAAAATATTGGCCACCCCTGCCGCTTCATGAGCGGTACGAGCACACAAAAAGGAAATTATTTTGAAAATTAGAGGTGGCACATACAAATTTGCTTGGAACGGCATGGAAATACCGCATATCGGTAGGTATGGTGGACTCATATGGCAAAACTGGGTTTAAGGATTTTGAATGCACAAGTAGTATTTCTACTTAGTACAAGTGGAGGTTAGCAAAAGATTGAGAAGCAACCAACCAAGAAACAAAAAATCACATAAGCGAGCATTAAGCATAACTAACACCGAATAATGCACCACAAGTAGGATTTAATTTCATTGCATAACTATTGACTTTCATACTTGCATAGGGAATCACAAACCTTAACACCAATATTCTTACTAGAGCATAATTACTCACCAACATGACTCACATATCACTATCATCATATCTCAAAACTATTACAAGAATCAAGTTTATTTTGTCCAATGATCTTCATGAAAGTTTTTATTATATCCCTCTTGAATATCTATCACTCTGGGACTAGTTTCATATATTGCAATTGCTTTTGACAAGCTCAAACAAATTTAAGTGAAGAACATGAGCATAAAATTTTCGTCTCTCAAAATAATATAAGTGAAGCATGAGAGAATTTCTTCAAAAATTTACTAACTCTCAAATAAATCTAAGTGAAGCATGAGAGCATTTCTTCAAAAATATTAAAGCACACTGTGCTCAAAAAGATATAAGTGAAGCACTAGAGCAATTCTATAGCTAAAAAAATTTAAGTGAAGTATAAAGAGCAATTCTAACAAATCATAGCATAATTTTGGCTCTCTCAAATAGGTGTGTCCAGCAAGGAAACTTGTGACAAACTAAAAATAAAAACAAATAAAGACTCGTATAATACAATACACTCCAAGCAAAACTCATGATATGTGACGAATAAAAATATAGCTCCAAGTAAAATACCGATGGTCGTTAGAAGAAAGAGGGGATGCCTTCCGGGGCATCCCCAAGCTTAATTGCTTGGTTCTCCTTGAATATTATCTTGGGGTGCCATGGGGCATCCCCATGCTTAGGCTCTTTTCACTCCTTATTCCTTCATCCATCGTGATCTCACCCAAAACTTGAAAACTTCAATCACACAAAACTTAACAAAACCTTCGTGAGATCCGTTAGTATAAGAAAACCAATCTTCACTTTAAGTACTGTTGTAAACCCATTCATATTTTATTATTGCATTTTATATACTGTATTCTAACTTTTCCATGACTTATACCCCCCGATACAATCCATAGATTCATCAAAATAAGCACACAATGCAAAGAAAACAGAATCTGTCAAAAACAGAATAGTCTATAAAGATGCGAATTGTTCCCATATGTCTGTAACTCCAAATATTATGAAACATTAGTACAACATAAGAAATTTTTATATCAATCTTGTGTAAAAAAATCAGAATATTTCGTCGCTTCTGTGAATTTAAACAATTCTGTTACTGGACTCAAAAGTTTCTGTTTTTCAACAGGATCAAATCAACTATCACCAAAGCTATCCCAGAGGCTTTACTTGGCACAAATACTAATTAAAACATAAAAAAACACAATCATAACAGAGGCATAATTGTGCAAACACTCAAGAACAGAAAAAGAAGCAAAAATAAATGTTATTCATTGGGTTGCCTCCCAACAAGCTCTTTCTTTATAGCCATTAAGATAGGCTTAAGATTTCAACGATGCTCACACGAAAGATAAGAATTGAAACACAAAGAGAGCATCACAATACATGTGACAAATACATTTAAGTCTAACATATTTCTGATGCATAGGGATTTTATAAGCAAACAAATTATCAAGGCAAGAAATATATAGCATATGCACGGAAGAAGAAAGAAATAATAGCAATCTCAACATAACGAGAGGTAATTTAGTAACATGAAAATTTCTACAATCATATTTTCCTCTCTCATAATAATTACATGTAGGATCATAATCAAATTCAACAATATAGCTATCATATAAAATTTTCTCTTCATGATCCACATGCATAAAAGTTTTATAATCTTCCAAGATAGTGGGATTAACATCAACTAAAGTCATGACCTCCCCAAACCCACTTTCATCAAAAATTTCATAAGATTGAACACTCTCCAAATATGTGGGATTATTTTTACCTAAAGTTAACGCTCTTCCAAACCCACTTTCAATATTATTCCAAACATTATTATCAATATCATATTCATCATGGGGCTTTAATAAATTTTCAAGATCATAAGAAGAATCACCCCAATCATGATCATTGCAATAAGTAGTGGACATAGCAAAATTAGCATCCCCAAGCTTGGGGTTTTGCATATTATTAGTACAATTGACATTAATAGAATTTATAGTAAAATCATTGCAATCATGCTTTTCATTCAAGGAGCTATCATGAATCACTTTATAAAATTCTTCATCACAATTTTCAGATTCACGAATCTCAAGCAAAACTTCATAAAGATAATCTAGTGCACTCAACTCACTAGCAATTGGTTCATCATGATTGGATCTTTTAAAAACATTAGCAAGTGGATGGGAATCCATATCAATAGATTTTTAGCAAGCGAAGATGCAAGAATATAGAAGGCACATGGCAACGCAAGCAAACAAAAGATCAAACAAGAAAAAGGAAAACGAAAAGAAGGCGAATAAAAAGGCAAATATTTTTGTGAAGTGGGGGAGACGAAAATGAAAGGCAAATGGAAAATATTGTAAATTGCAAGGAGATGAGATTTGTGATTAGGAACGTGATAGATGTTGATGATGTCTCCTCGACAACGGCGCCAGAAATTCCTTTTGATGTCGCTTGAACTACATTGGTATTTCCCCAAAGAGGAAGGGATGATGCAGTACAGCTACGGTAGGTATTTCCCTCAGTTATGAAACCAAGGTATCAATCCAGTAGGAGAACCAAGCAACAATATGTAAATGGTACCTGCACACAAAGAACAAATACTTGCAACCCGACGCTTATGAGGGGTTGTCAATCCCTCTACGGGTAACGACGCTAGAAATTGTCAAGTTGACGGGATAAAATTGTAATAGTTTGGATAAATAGATCTTGATAAAATGCGAAATAAAATAAGTAAAGAAAAAGTGCAGCAAGGTATTTTTGGGTTTTTGGAATAATAGATCTGAAAATAAAAGCGAATAAAAATAGATCTCAAAGCAAACATGATAAAGAATAGACCCGGGGGCCGTAGATTTCACTAGTGGCTTCTCTCGAGAAAATAGCACACGGTGGGTAAACAAATTATTGTTCGGCAATTGATAGAACATCGAATAATTATGACGATATCCAGGCAATGATCATTATATAGGCATCACGTCCAAGATTAGTAGACCGACTCCTGCCTGCATCTACTACTATTACTCCACACATCGACCGCTATCCAGCATGCATCTAGTGTATTAAGTTCATGGAGAAACGGAGTAATGCAATAAGAACGATGACAT
This sequence comes from Thinopyrum elongatum, assembly GCA_011799875.1. NCBI lineage: Eukaryota > Viridiplantae > Streptophyta > Magnoliopsida > Poales > Poaceae > Thinopyrum > Thinopyrum elongatum. Next base: position 507,800,623 of record CM022297.1, read on the forward strand.
GATGTAGACGAGATCTATTCATGTAGGAATAGCCCCCATCTTGTTATCCTTAATAGCAACGATACGTGCGTGTCTTGCTGCCCCTTCTGTCACTGGGAAAGAACACCACACGATCGAACCCATCACAAAGCAACTCTTCCCATGGCAAGAAAAATCGATCTAGTTGGCCTAACTAAACGAAAGATTCGAAGAAGAAATACGAGGCTATAATTAATCATGCATATAAGAGATCAAAGAAACTCAAATAACTTTCATGGATATAGATCTGATCATAAACTCAAAGTTCATCGGATCCCAACAAACACACCGCAAAAAGAGTTACATCAAATAGATCTCCAAGAGACCATTGTATTGAGAATCAAAAAGAGAGAAGAAGCCATGTAGCTACTACATACGGACCCGTAGGTCTATGGTGAACTACTCACGCATCATCGGAGAGGCACCAATGAGGATGATGAACCCCTCTATGATGGTGTCTAGATTGGATCTCGTGGTTCTGGAACTTGCGGCGGCTGGAATTGTTTTTCGTCGACTCCCCTAGGGTTTCTGGAATATTTGGGTATTTATAGGGCGAAGTGGCGGTGCGGTAGGTCATCGAGGGGGGCACAACCCCCCTGGTCACGCCTGGGCCTCCTGGCGCGCCCTGGTGGGTTGTGCCCACCTCGGGCCTCCCCTCTGGTACTTCTTTGGCCCACTGGGTGTCTTCTGGTCTAGAAAAAATCTCCAAAAAGTTTCGCTGTGTTTGGACTCCGTTTGGTGTTTATATTCTTCGAAGTAAAAAACAAGCAAAAAGCAGCAACTGGCACTGGGCACTATGTCAATAGGTTAGTCCCAAAAAAATGATATAAAGTTGTTATAAAATGATTGTAAAACATCCAAGAATGATAATATAACAGCATAGAACAATAAAAAATTATAGATACGTTGGAGACGTATCAGGGTCGGTTGCAATTTCCGGTTCACATACCTCCTAGATAAAAATATCTATGTCAACTTGATGGGAATAATTGTCATAAACACGAAATGCAACAAATAGTTATAAAAGATAATATACCACATCCGGATCATAATACGGACGAGGGCCGACGGGGACGGATATGAAAACCATGGCACTACGTATAACAAACAATCATACAAGTAAGAAAATTATACAAGCAACTATGTAAATCATACAAATAAGATTTTTTTTCACAAAAAGGATAACAACAAGAGCCTCACCAAGGTGGTGCCGGCAACGGGACGGCGCGGGCGATCGACGACGGTGAGGACGGCAAGGCACTAGGTAAACCACACCTACACATATGCAAACTAAGATGTTAATTTGAGCTCAATTTGCATATAAATCAAATAAACTCCCACATAATTACTCCCAAACTAAAACCCTCAAATGACTATACTTATAGAGCATGAAACGAGCTAAACTAGCAATGAGAGATGAAAGGACAAAGTTGCTAACCTTTTGAACACTTGGATAGATGGGGTGCTTCAAATCTTGGCAACAATGGAGGATGAGCTCGAGCAAGGGGAAGAGAACAGAGGAGAGAAATAAGAAAACAGAGAAAGGAGAGCTTGGGCTCGGGCTGGACGAAGCACTATATATAGTGATATCTTTAGTCCCGGTTGGTGATACAAACCGGGACTAAAGGTCTACCTCTAGTCCCGGTTGGTATCATCAACTGGGACTAAAGGGGCTCGCAGGGGCCCCGGCCTGACGCCTACCTGCCAACTACCCCTTTAGTCCCGGTTTGTATTACCAACCGGGACTAGAGGTCACAAATGAACTGATACTAAAGGTTGCTGTGGCATCGTCTGCTCCTAACCGTTGGAACCGAGACAGGACAAAACCAGACCGGGACTAATGCTCCAGACGAAAGGCCTGTTTTCTACTAGTGTCGCGGATATCGACGAGGAGGAGTAGTGCATGGGAGGTGGCACGGCCTCGAGTCTAAAGTGAGACGGTCCGTGTCCCATGTCCTATTATTCCTCACTGGCGACCGGACTTTCACTTCACGGGTCTCATCTCTGCCGGACATGGACACGGACAACGCTGGTGGGGAACAACAATGACTTGGAGGGTGGGTGCTGCCATAGATTTAGACTAGTTTTAGGTCCGGTCGCTTTTGTTCAATGAAATATGTGAAAAATGTAATGAATGCGCTTTGGTTTAAATGAAAATCATCTGGTTTGCATGTAACCGCTAGGTTTGTTCAAATCCGCTTTGAAATATATGCGGACACGGTTGGATGGTTGACTCCAGACCATTCCATAGATGAATACGATGTCCTATTTGGGGGTCGGCGTTGCAGATGCCCTAAGAGCATCTACAGCCGGAAATATCTAATTTGGCCCCTCATACGCCCGCGGATGTGTTCGGGCACAACCACGGGCAGTGACCATGCACTCCTCATTTGCCTGCTCCCGTAGCCATGTTCGGTGTCCTTCATATCCAAACCCCCAAATTCATGCAACCCATGCAACGCTACATAGATGAACACGTTTAATTGCAACAAACGGACTAAAAATAACTAAAAGCACACTCAATAGAAACAATCCGGTGCCCCTTCCCCTTGCGGTCACCGGTGCGGCAGTGCCCCTCTGTGTAGGCATCGGCGGCCGAAAGGGTATCATGGTCGGAGCTGGAGCTGTCGGTGCCTTTCGAGTCTTCGTCAGAGCAGATTTGGCCCGTCAACCTTCGGAGCAGGCCCCTTCAGCACTTCGAGCGAGGTGAGCAACTAATGGGCCAGCCCGTTCAGCACTCCACAAATCCCTATTTTGCGAACCTACTAGAAGGATCCGGTTCAGGTTCAGATGTAGTATTTTTTGTATTTCTTTTTTCCAATTGTTTCTTTCACCAATTTTCTCTGGTTTCTTTTTCTTTTATATTTTTATTTTCCAAAATGTTCATTTTTTCAAGAATATCATATTTTCAAAAATTTGCGGAAGGTTTTCAGAAAATGTTCATATTTTCGAATATTTTTTAGAATTAAAAAAATATTTCTATTTTCAAAATTGTTCATAAATTCAAAAACTATTTAGAAATTCAAAAAATGCTCGCATTTTAAGAATTGTTTGGAATGTGAAAAACGTCCGCGTTCTCAAAATTTCTTTGCAAACTAGAAAAATGTTCGGATATTTCAAAATTTCTTCACAAATGCAAAAAAGTTCCCATTTTCACAAATTGTACTAATTTTTCAAAAAGAAATCATGGTCTCCAAAAGCGTTTAGAAATTTCAGAAATTGTTCACTTTTCAAAAATGTTGGAAACAAAAAAAAAACGACTAAAAACGGTTGCTACAGTGCCAGGTTGCTACAGTGGTCAGTACATGGAGGCGCGTGTGCCTACAGGGAGTCCAGGTTCATCGAATCGGTCCGCTGCGCTACAGTGTATTCTGCTCTTACTTGCTGCCGCCACTCCACTATAGTGGCCAGTACATAGTTGGCTCACTGAGCGAGGAGCCGCCCCCAAAACCAATTTGCCATTACTTGCTGCCGCCGGTTTAGTGTTTGCGTTTGCCCGTCCTTTCTTGATTTTTTTTTCAAAACTAGCATGTTTTTTATAGCAATTTCGAAAACTAGCAGTGCTAACTCGATATTTTCAAAACTAGCACCCCGTCGGCCTGCCGTGGGCCGAGGGGGGCCTGTCGGCCTCCAGCTGGCCGAGGGGGGGCCCTGTCGGCCTCCTGCTGGCCGAGGGGGGGCCTGTCGGCCTTCCGTTGGCCGAGGGGTGTCAGGGGCATAAAACGTAATTAAAATTGTCTCAAATGAAAAAGTTATCAACATGAAAAATCTTCGTCTCGTCGAAACGGTTGATTTTGATATAAAAATCGTCTTAATCCGAGGTCGTATGCAACCTGTAGAGCTCAAATAAGGTCAGGAACAGAAGTTGCACAGTTACTTCGGACAGACCGAATAGATGTCAGAAAATTTGTCACGGGACGCCCGGTGCACTCGGTGAGACCGTGTGGAATATAGAAGAGTACACAAGTTTGGTCACGTTCACTCGGTGAGACCGAACCAAACCACCCGGAGGCTCCGAATGGATCCGAAAAATTGCCAAAGATTCCTGTCCGAGTTAAAGTTACGATTTTTGATCCGAAAAATTATTCGTCTGCACCGGGAAGACTGCTTGCGTACCGCGCTTCCGGCCAGGTCTCCTTTCGACGTGAGCTACGGTGCATCACCCCCGGCGTCGAGCAGTCCATTCTTGATGTTTGAAATTCTAAACTAGCAATCCATCCTTGATGTTTGAAATTCCGAACTTCCAGGTTAATCCTAATCTTTTGCCTGCAGTCTATATTAAATGTAGCCAAAGGTGTATTCATCTTTTTTGAATCCTTCCTCATCCAAAGATTGCGTATCGCATATTAATCAAACTCCTCGGTGGTGCCATAAGTTTGGAAGAGATGAAAGAAAAACATTGATAATTTGAAGTCTCCCTCCATAATCAGAACACATAAGGGTAGAATTCGTAGGCATGTTATACTCAAGGTCAAGCCTAAGTATGTGAATGGAAAAGAACCTCCCTGACACTTGTAGGATATATTAGTACATTTGCACTTTGTCCTGTGAAACACTAATTGGGACTAAAAATGAGTGCATTTAGTAAACCTAGATCCATGGTGTCTTCGGCGGTGGAATCAAGCCACACAAACTCACATCGAGGATACCATATTAAGGAATAAATTTTACATGGTCAAATAGACTATGGGTCCTATAAATAAACGGAATTGGTCATATAAAATAAATGAAAGAAACCTACTATGATAGCAAATATGGATGATAGCAAATACGGATGATAGATAGGATCAGGAGAAGAGATGCGGAAGACACGGAGCCTCCTATGGGTTATTCGGGTGTCAAACCCAAGGGCCCTAGGAACATACGCCACAATGCGTTTAACTTCTTATACATTTCTAGTCCTTAAGAAAAACGAAAGGCTCACTATAAGAAAAAGTCAAGCAAATTTTTTCCGTTGATGGTGTCCAAAACTCCAAGATGGTCGGACCAAACCAAATGTCTTAGTTTATGCACACTGCAGAACATTCTGTTTTTGATATAGCTTTTGGAATAGCTTATCGCTCATGACGTGCGCTATAAATTTGGTCACGTTCACTCGGTGAGACCGAACCAAACCACTCGGAGGCTCCGAATGGATCCGAAAAATTGCCAAATATTTTTGGATAGAATTTTTAGTCCTTTTATTGTACGGGAAGTCCGGCCGCCTCATAAATCGATGTGGGCATTGTTCGTCTGCACCGGGAAGACACATGCGGGCATTGAAGAAATGTCTCTGTTGCGATGGCAGGAATTGAGACCAAAACTTTCGGCGGTGGCGTCATCCACCATGCAAAGTAGAGGCAATGGTCACCTCTTAGGCCCGTCACCGTGTACACTCGGCGCTGGGGGTGATGCACACAAAAACATCACCGTGTACCCTCGACGCCGGGGGTGATGCACCATAGCTCATGTCGAAGGAGACCCGGCCGGAAGCGCGGTACGCAAGCAGTCTTCCCGGTGCAGACGAATAATTTGTGTACTCTGCCCGAAGTACTATGCAGCTTCTGCCCTTGACCTTATTTTGGCTCTACAGGTTGCATACGACCTCGGATTAAGACGATTTTTATATCAAAATCAACCGTTTCGACGAGACGAAGATTTTTCATGTTGATAACTTTTTCATTTGAGACAATCTTAATTACGTTTTGTGCCCTTGACACCCCTCGGCCAACGGGAGGCCGACAGGCCCCCCCTCGGCCGGCTGGAAGACGACAGGCCCCCCCTCGGCCCACGGGGTGCTAGTTTTGAAAATAACGAGTTAGCACTGCTAGTTTTCGAAATTGCTATAAAAAACGTGCTAGTTTTGAAAAAAAATCTCCTTTCTTTCCCCTGCATCCCCAAGATGGCGGCGCCGGCCACCCTTCTCTCTGGCCTCACCATCGCGGAGGACACGGCGGCGGCGGCGGCAGCGGAGGGCGCGCCGCCGCTGCATCTCTTCAACTCGAAGACGAAGAAGAAGGAGCTCTTCGTGCCGCGCGTCAATGGCAAGGTCGGCATGTACGTCTGCGGCGTCACGCCCTACGACTCGAGCCACGTCGGCCACACCCGCGCCTACGTCGCCTTTGATGTCCTCTATCGGTAACACCCGGCCCCGATTTAATTGCTGTAAGCCTGTAGCTCGATGCGTTTAGCTTCTGTTTTGACATGCTGGATTTGGATTGTGCGTGGGGAGCACTACTGTACTAGTAGGGGGTTAGCTTAGTGCTTGAGCTCTTGCTTTTTGTACCGTTCGCGCGCCATTGGCATAAATTGCTTCCATATTTTCAAACCATTACTATACATTTGGCAAAAGGCTATATGGTAATTGAAGAAAATGAAAAAGTGGCTTCTACTGCTATTTTGTTGTGTGTGTCTAACATTTTAGTCATTTTCTAATTGGTCCTTGATCCAGTGTAGATATCTCAACTTCTTGGGGTATGAAGTTAATTACGTGCGCAACTTCACCGACGTTGATGACAAGGTAATGTCCCATGTAGAATGTACACTTACTAGTTGAGGGAGGATGATTGTTTTATGTACTTAGGTTGCATGGCTCGGTATAAACAAATATTTGTATAGGTTCTTACTGTCTGTTGCTTTTTTTTTTAAACAAAAGAACTGCCTTTTTTCTTCTTCTGTTCATGTACTTGTATTGAGAGAGCCACATTGACTGCCAAAAGAAGTTTGTTATCCCACTTGGTGGATCAGCTAAAAGTCTCCTATTAGACTTATATTCAGAATGTGATGATTTTAAGCAAACACAGTGACACTTTGATTGGTACTTTAGTTTCGATTTCAAATTCCATTGGTGCATGCCGCACAGGAACTTGGTTCTCAACTACGTACAAAATAATTCCAAGTTAATTTGTCATTAATAAGAACATAGTTAGATAAGATGTACCCTTAACTATGAGCTACCTTGCAACCATGGGCGCATGATTTATGTTGCAGAGTTGGGCTGGTGTGTTACTGCCATTTTATGTTTCCACTTTAGATCAACACCTCACTCTGTTCATCTTCCCGGCACGATGCACATTTATTGCATACATGTGATTTCATTATTTGTTTCTCAAACTGAACTGCTCTTCTGAATACTTGTTCATTTATACTTGCTTTGCTTTTGCAGATTATCAAACGGGCGGAACAGAATGGTGAAGACATATCCAGTTTGTGCACTCGGTTTATTAATGAGTTTCATACTCACATGACTGAGCTGTAGTGCTTGCCTCCCACTGTCGAGCCTCGTGTAACGGAACATATCAAAGATATTGTAGAGTTAATCACCGAGGTATTTTTTATTTCCCTGTTACTGTTCAAAATCACATCCAATGGCTATACCAGCCCAGCTGTGTTACTGTTCAATGTTTCTATTACTTCTTATATTGTCATGATATTTTTCAAGCTTCTTGTTGCTCCTTCAAAAAAGATAACACTGATGCATTTGTTTGTCACCATTCAGATTAAAGGATAATTACCACAGTCAATCATGTGTGCTGTATATGATAATTGTATTTTATCTCTCGCACTATTCACTTGGTAAAACTCTTCCCACTTTGTGTATGTGAACAGATAGTCAAGAATGACAAAGGCTATGTTGTAGACGGCAACGTTTACTTTTCTGTCAGTAGTTTTTCTGAATATCTCAGTTTATCTGGTAGGAAGCAAGATGATAATCTTGCTGGTTCACGGGTTGCTGTTGATCCAAAAAAGCGGAACGATAAAGACTTTGCATTATGGAAGGTAAGTTTGATGCATCGCCGTGAACAGTTTACTCTTGCGCATCGCCACTTCATTCTTATCCTTATTACCGTGTCCAGGCTGCTAAGGAGGGTGAGCCTTCATGGGAGAGCCCTTGGGGTGATGGAAGACCAGGATGGCATATTGAATGCAGCGCAATGAGTGCTCGCTATTTAGAACATTTATTTGATATCCATGGTGGAGGGAAAGATCTGATATTTCCTCATCATGAGAATGAGCTTGCACAAAGCCGAGCGGCTTATCCAGAAAGTGAGGTTAAATGCTGGATGCATAATGGTTTTATTAACAACCATGGCGAGAAAATGTCGAAATCAGCTAATAACTTCGTCATGATCAGAAGCGTAAGGGGACGATGTCTGACTTCTTTTAATATTTCTCATTTGAACTCGTATGGTGTTTCCTAACATGTGTAACGTTTCTTCTCTTTTCAGATTATGACTCAGTACCATCCTATGGCTTTAAGATTTTTCTTGGTACGCGCACATTATAAATCTGACATGAATTACTCTGATGAAGCACTGGAGATTGCATCTGATCGTGTATACTACATTTATAAGGTGATTTGCTTAAACTTTGATATTTTATCATGACTTGGTTTCAAATCAAAATTTAGCCACCATTTAACATACTTTTTTGCCTCATCATTGGAATTCTGAACCTGACCTTGTGGTCTTTGGCTATCTTCCGTAGTAATAATATCTCACTTGATATTAATTTCATGCAGACCTTACATGACTGCGATGAAACGGTGTCTCTGTATCGTGAAGAGAATATATCTGTCCCGGTCCCGGCTGAGGAGCAAAAACTGGTTGACGGCTACCATGAAGCTTTTTTGGAATCTATGTCAGACGATCTTCGAACTATAGATGTTCTGGATGGCTTCATGGAGCTGCTGAAGGCAATAAACAGAAATTTGAATGATTTGAAGGTACATTGACGCTTTTTTAAAATTGTGGTCAAGGTTTGGATGCTCTGAATCCTGGGGTAAATCCATTTCTAGTTCATAGTAGTTGATTCAAACACATTTTCCATTTTCAGAAGTTGCAGCAAAAACTGGGACAACAAAAGAAGAAGCAACAGCAGAAGAAACCACAGAAACATCCAGAAGATCACATTCAAGCTCTGGCTGCGCTGAGTGCCGAGATTAAAAGCAAACTGTCCATCCTCGGCCTGATGCCACCATCACCTTTGGCAAAGGTACTTACTACTAAAGCCACACTATCTAGACAACTCGTCCTTTTCCTCTTATGATGATTGAGTGCAATGCAAACATCAATAAATTTCACTCCAACAGGAACTAGAGCATCTGAAGGAAAAAGCATTGACGCGGGCAGGGCTGACGGATGAGTCGCTGCGCGAGCAGATTGAGCAGAGAGTCGCTGCAAGGAACAACAAGCGGTTTGACGTGTCGGACCAGATCAGGAAGGACCTTGCCAGCAAAGGCATCGCCCTGATGGATGAGCCTACTGGTACGGTGTGGAGACCATGCGAACGAGAGTAGTTTTGGTTTCGCCTGGTTTAGCAAATGACATGGGTTTCCAATTTCGGTGAAGAGATGGTGAGAACTGTGTTTGTCGTTATGTACTTGTATATACTTGAGTACTACGTACCGTTGAATCTCTGTTATGGATTTGCATCTTAAGTACTACGTACCGTTGAATCTCTGTTATGGATTTGCATCTTAAGTACTACGTACCGTTGAATCTCTGTCATGGATTTTCATCTTAAGTTCATAATTGCATTGGAATGAACAAAAACGATGAGTTGTCCAGCGCGTTCGCCGACGCGTCGGACGGGTCGAACACTTGTCTTGACCACCATGGATGAGTGGAGAGTGGTTTAGGGTTTAGTGTCGATGTGGAATGGTGAGGGTTTGTAAATTAGGTTGGAAGCGTTGAACCCTTTGTCTCGGGCCGCATTGATATATATTGGGCATATGCCTTGGCGTACACGAAGTAGAGATCGATCGTGAACGGGATCGATCATTACAGGAGGTTGAAAGAGGAGATACGAGAGAAGAAGAGATAGAGAGGGATTACAAGTTAAAAAGAACTCCTAACTCTATACAATTCTAACACTCCCCCTCAATCTAAACCTCATGAAGTTTTGCCAAGGTTGAGATTGTACTTAAACTCATCCAACCTCCTCATAGTAAGAGGTTTTGTAAATCCATCGGTGAGTTGATCTCCTGTAGGGATGAACCGAATCTCAAGTAGCTTTCGAGCTACCCTTTCTCTGATAAAATGGAAATCAACTTCAATGTGCTTTGTAAGTGCATGGAAAACAGGGTTGGCTGAGAGATAGGTTGCACCAATATTATCACACCATAGTCTCGCAGCTTGTGGAGCCTTAATTCCAAGCTCATAGAGTAATGTCTGTATCCACATTACTTCCGTTGTAGCATTTGCCAAAGCTTTATATTCAGCCTCGGTGCTTGATCTTGAAACAGTAGCCTGCTTTCTTGCACTCCATGACACAAGATTTGTAACCAGAAAAACAGCAAAGCCACCTGTAGATCTTCTATCATCAGCACATCCTTCCCAGTCTGCATCAGAATATGCAGTAACAAGCATAGAAGAGGACTTGGTAATCTGAAGTCCAAGTCCTTATGAAAACTTGAGATACCTTAAAATTCTCTTAACTATAGTCCAATAAGTAGTGCTAGGTGCATGTAAATATTGACATACCTTGTTCACAGAATAAGAAATATCAGGACGTGTAAGTGTCAAATATTGTAAAGCACCTACAATACTCCTGTAATTTGTTGCATCCTCTGATCCAAGTGCCTCTCCACTTTCTACTGTAAGCTTTTCCGAGGTGAAAATTGGTGTACTCACAGGCTTGCAATTTTCCAATCCAACCCTCCTGAGTATGTCAGTGGTGTATTTTTCCTGTGTAAGAAGTATACCATCTTTTATCCTTTTGACCTCTATACCAAGAAAATAGTGAAGATCACCCAAGTCCTTAAGGGAAAACTCCAACTTTAGATCCTTATGCAAACAAGTGGTAGCATCTGAACTTGAGCTAGCAACAATTATATCATCAACATAAACAAGCACAACTATAGTGACATTGCCTTTATTGTAAAAGAACAATGAGGTATCTGCCTTGGATGGTGTGAACCCAAGTTGTTGTAACTGCATGCTCAATCTAGAATACCAAGCTCTTGGGGCCTGTTTTAAACCATACAAAGTTTTATCCAACTTACAGACATAATGCGGTGTGCTTTGATCCTCATATCCTAGAGGCTGTCGCATGAACACTTCTTCCTCAAGAACACCATGAAGAAACGCGTTCTAAACATCTAGCTGTCTGAGGCTCCAACCTTTGGAAATAGCAATAGACAACACAAGTCGAATAGTAGCTGATTTAACAACAGGACTGAAAGTATCTTCATAATCCATACCAAACCGACGTTTAAATCCTTTAGCAACCAATCTAGCTTTGTATCTGTCTATACTCCCATCAGACTTTCTCTTTATCTTGTACACCCACTTGCAATCAATAATGTTGTTACCATGCTTCGGTGGTACTAGATGCCAAGTTTTATTTTTCATAAGTGCATTATATTCACTATCCATTGCTTCCTTCCAATCTTTATGAGCAAGAACATCATGCAAATTAGTTGGTTCACCGGCAGTAGTAAGAAAGGCACGCTTAATTTTATCATACCTTATCGTACCATCAGTATATTCCTTGTCCTTGACAATACCTGACTGAGATCTCGTATGGCGGCGAGGAAGCGCAGGAACTTGTGCAGACGCTGTTGCAGCAGATTCTGTAACAGGGTGATCCGCCACAGAAGATCCAGCCAGATCATCAGCCGAACCCTGGTCCGAGGGAGAAAGAGCGCCAGGTGAGGCGGGAATCATCCTCACGATTAGCGCACCAGCCAGACTGCGCCGCGTGTCGCACTCCTGGTCCGTGGAGGCGAAGACGCGCAACGCGCCACCAGTGCTGGGCCCAGCCGCTGTCCCGCTGCTGGCCGCTGTCTCGGCCTACGAAGCCGTGTCGCCCGGCGATTCGGCCCCGCACGCGCCTGGGCTGGCACTCGCGCCTGGGCCAGTGGGCTCCGCCCGATCGGGGCTGTCGGCCACCCGATCGCGACTGGCTCCACGCGAGGAGGTGCGATCCGCCTGGGATCCTGTGCCGGGCGGGACGGCAGACCTGGCGCCAGGATTTGCATCAGATCGGGCGCTGCTGTCAGGGGAATCAACAGTGGATCCTGTGCCAGTTTTGGCAATATCTTCATACATAAAATGACGGCCTGAATCTGCACATTTATCACCAAAATCACAAGTTCGGATAGAAAACAGGGCTTTGGTTGAGGCCAGGATAAGGGCATTAATCCCGGTTCACTCACGAACCGGGACCAAAGGGTGCATCAGTCCTGGTTCGTGAGGCCAGGGCGCCGGCCGGGCCTCGGGGGCCATTGGTCCCGGTTCGTCTGACACTTTTGGTCCCAGTTCCAGACACGTACTGGGACCAATGGGCCTCGCTCCTGGCCCAGCACCTTTAGTCCCGGTTGGTGGCTGGAACCGGGACCAAAGGTTGTCCTTTAGTCCTTGATTTAGCAACAAACCGGGACTAAAGAGAAGCCTATATATACCCTTGCCCCTGCCCGCTCAGTGCTCTGCTTTTTGGCCGGCCGTGTGGGAGAGGTGTGTTGCTCTAGCTCTCACCTCCTATGCACATGAGGTGTTCGATGAAATGCCCGAGCCACACTTAAGCTTTCTCCTCTCCAAGCTCGACCTCCAAGCTCCATTTTCCTCAAGATTTGTCTAGGTTTGGCGGTCCATCTTGTCCCATCCCCGTCCTCACCGCCGTCGATCGCCCGCGCCGATCTCATCGCCGGCACCACCGTGGTGAGCCTCTTGAAGATTAGAAAGATTAGAAAATATGCAATTCATACTGAGGCTTGGTATCATTATGCCGCTGGATCAATTTTTACCTTAGTTGCGATTATGATAGCATTTGTTGTTGCATTTAAATGTTTTACATAGTTTCAATGTATATTATAATTACATGCTCTAGAGAGCTATATGTTCTTCAATGAGAACTATGTATGAACTTTATGTATTTATTTTTTCAGTAATAACATTTGATCACTACTGTACTTTGGTTTTAATGTGATGATGAACTTCTATTAATTTGGTCACTTCTCTATTCATGATGTTCTGTAATGGTTTTTCACACACTTAATTATATATAATGCACGCAGATGAACCGGCAATGGATGTACGGTGACAGACGCACCTCCGAGTACATTAAGGGTCTGCATAATTTTCTCGAAGTGGCTGAGGCAAACAAGCAGAATGGTTTTATGTGTTGTCCATGCCCTATCTGTGGGAATACGAAGTCTTACTCTGACTCGAAACCCCTTCACATCCACCTGCTTGAGAAGGGTTTCATGCCACACTATAATATTTGGACCAAGCACGGAGAAAGAGGGGTTATGATGGAAGACAACAAAGAAGAAGAGGATGATGACAACTACCCGCCCCCTGAATATGGTGATGCTGCAACGGGGGAAGCTGAAGATCAAGAGGAACCAGACGATGTGCCCGATGATGATCTTCGCCGGGTCATTGTTGATGCAAAGAGACAATGCCAAAGTGAAAGGGAGAAGTTGAAGTTCGATCACATGTTAGGGGATCACAAAAAAGGGTTGTCCCGAAATTGTGAAGATGACAACACAAAGCTCGGTACCACACTGGAATTGTTGCAATGGAAGGCAGACAATGTTGTATCTGACAACGGATTTGAGAAGCTACTGAAAATATTGAAGAAGAAGCTTCCAAAGATAACAGATTGCCCGACAGTACGTACGAAGCAAAGAAGGTTCTATGCCCTCTAGGATTAGAGGTGCAGAAGATACATGCATGCCCTAATGACTGCATCCTCTACCGCGGTGCGTACGAGGATTTGAACGCATGCCCGGTATGTGGTGCATTGCGGTATAAGATCAGATGAGATGGCCCTGGTGATGTTGGGGGCGAGCGCCCCAGGAAGAGGGTTCCTGCCAAGGAGATATGGTATGCTCCTATAATACCATGGTTGAAACGTCTGTTCAGAAACAAAGAGCATGCCAAGTTGATGCGATGACACAAAGAGGACCGTAAGAAAGACGGGAAGTTGAGAGCACCCGCTGACGGGTCGCAGTGGAGAAAAATCGAGAGAACGTGGGGGAACTTTGCAGGTGACGCAAGGAACATATGGTTTGGTTTAAGCGTGGATGGCATTAATCCTTTTGGGGAGCAGAGCAGCAATCATAGCACCTGGCCCGTGACTCTATGTATCTATAACCTTCCTCCTTGGTTGTGCATGAAGCGGAAGTTCATTATGATGCCAGTGCTCATCCAAGGCCCTAAGAAACCCGGCAACGACATTGATGTGTACCTAAGGCCATTAGTTGAAGAACTTTTAAAGCTGTGCAATGGAAAAGGTGTACGTGTGTGGGATGAGCACGACCAGGAGGAATTTGACCTACATGCGTTGCTGTTTGTAATCATCAATAATTGGCCTGCTCTCAGTAACCTTTCAGGATAGACAAACAAGGGATACCACGCACGCACGCACTGTTTAGATGACACCAAAAGTATATATTTGGACAAATGCAGGAAGAATGTGTACCTGGGACATCGTCGATTTATTCCGACCAACCATCAATGTCGAAAGAAAGGCAAACATTTCAAAGGTGAGGCAGATCACCGGAAGAAGCCCGTCGTCCGTACTGGTGATCACATACTTGATATGGTCAATGATTTACAAGTAATCTTTGTAAAGGGTCCTGGCGGACTATCTGTTCTGAATAACGCTGAGGGACGCGCACCCATGTGGAAGAAGAAATCTATATTTTGGGACCTACCCTATTGGAAAGACCTAGAGGTCCGCTCTGCAATCGACGTGATGCACGTGATGAAGAATCTTTGCGTGAACCTGCTAGGCTTCTTGGGCATGTATGGGAAGACAAAAGATACACCAGAGGCACGGGAGGACCAGCAACGTGTGCACGAAAAAGACGGCATGCATCCAAAGCAGTATGAAGGTCCTGCCAGCTACGCTCTTAACAAAGAAGAGAAGGAAATATTCTTTGAATGCCTGCTCAGTATGAAGGTCCCATCTGGCTTCTCGTCCAATATAAAGGGAATAATAAATATGGCTGAGAAAAAGTTCCAGAACCTAAAGTCTCATGACTGCCACGTGATTATGACGCAACTGCTTTCGGTTGCATTGAGGGGGCTTCTACCGGAAAACATTCGATTGGCCATTGTGAAGCTATGTGCATTCCTCAATGCAATCTCTCAGAAGGTAATCGATCCAGAAATCCTACCAAGGTTAAGGAGTGATTTAGTGCAATGTCTTGTCAGTTTCGAGCTGGTGTTCCCACCATCCTTCTTCAATATCATGACGCACGTCCTAGTTCATCTAGTGGACGAGATTGCCATTCTGGGCCCTGTATTTCTACACAATATGTTCCCCTTTGAGAGGTTCATGGGAGTCTTATAGAAATATGTTCGTAACCGTGCTAGGCCAGAAGGAAGCATCTCCACGGGCCATCAAACAGAGGAGGTCATTAGGTTTTGTGTTGACTTCATTCCTAACCTTAAGAAGATTGGTCTCCCTCAATCGTGGTATGAGGGGAGACTGACTGGAAAAGGCACGCTAGGAGCGGACTCAATAATATGTAGGGACGAGCAATCTTGGTCTCAAGCACACTACACAGTTCTACCTAATTCTACCTTGGTGACCCCGTATGTCAATGAACACAAGAATATTCTGCGCTCCAAACACCCGGAGCAGTGTGACGACTGGATTACATGTGAACACATCAGGACTTTCGGCAGTTGGTTGCAAACACATCTCATGGGTGACAACACTGTTGCAGATGAGCTGTACTCGTTGGCCAGGGGACCATCTTCGACTATATTGACTTACAAAGGGTACGAGATAAATGGGAATACATTTTACACGATCGCCCAAGATCAAAAGAGCACCAACCAAAACAGTGGTGTCCGCTTTGATGCAGCAACCAACAGGGGAAAGGACACATATTATGGTTACATAGTGGACATATGGGAACTTGACTATGGATATGATTTTAAGGTCCCATTGTTTCGGTGCAAATGGGTCAATCTGTCAGGAGGCGGGGTACAGGTAGACCCGCAGTACGGAATGACAACTGTGGATCTGAACAATCTTGGGTACACAGACGAACCATTAGTCCTAGCCAATGATGTGGCGCAGGTTTTCTATATGAAGGACATGTCTACCAAACCGAGAAAAAGAAAAGATAACGAAGCGAATACATCATACGATGAGCCAAAGCGCCACATAGTTCTTTCAGGGAAAAGAGACATCATGGGAGTGGAGGGCAAGACAGACATGTCTGAAGATTATGAAAAGTTTCATGAAATTCCTCCCTTCAAAGTCAAGGCTGACCCAAGCACCCTGTTAAACGATGAAGATTATCCATGGTTATGGCGCAATAAGCAAGGGACACACGCAAAGAAAAAGTGAAGACTTTCTCTCCACAACTATTCTGATGATGCCTTTGATCTAGAATATCACTGCAGTTACATGTGAAGAAATGAAATGCTTTCGTAACACACGAGTTTTCGTCCGAAACCCTGATACTTCGAAAGAGATTGTTCATTTTGTACACGAAGTGCATCCAGTTTTTGTCGTAACCCTCTCAACTTTTTAGCACATGCTATGTGGTTGAAATGATGGTACCATGCCAAGTTTCAACCATTTCAGAGTTCATTTGTACTGCTTTTCAATTTCAGGTTCATTTAGCTCAAAGAAAAGATTAAATGCATGAAAAATAGCAAATGAAGTCATAAAGGGTTGAAAATTGATGATGTGGCTTTGAATGGTGCATATTGAACGCACAAAAAGTCTGGAGTTCAAATAAGTTTAAAAGATATAAAATGCCTTCGTAACACATGAGTTTTCGTCCGAAACCCTGATACTTCGAAAGAGATTGTCCAGTTTGTACACGAAGTGCATCCAGTTTTTGCCGTAACCCTCTCAACTTTCTAGCACATGCTATGTGGGTGAAATGATGATACCATGCCAAGTTTCAACCTGTTCAGAGTTCATTTGTAGTGCTTTTCAATTTTAGGGTCATTTAGCTCAAAGAATGAACTAATAGCAAAAAGAATGAACTAAAAAGCTTTTACAAAACTCTAATAGCAAAAAGAATGAACTAAAAAGAATCAATTTTTTTTTGTTATGATCAACTAAAACAAAACTATAATATTCCTCAACAGCAAAAAGAATCAACTAAAAAGTTTTTATAAACCTCTAGTATTTTTGAAACTAAAATTATATAAAATTTATGCAACTAAAATTATGAAAGTATTTTTTGTTCAAAACATTAATAGCAAAAAGAATTTTCATAAAGTATTTTTTTTGTTAGAAACTTTAATAGCAAACTAAAATAACAAAATCTGTTTTTGATTATAACACCCATTTAAAATAACCTAAAAATTACCAAATTGAATATAATGATAAAACACACTAATATTAAATAGCAGGAAAAAGAATCACTCAAAAATCTATTTTTAAAGTAAAGTTATTCACAAACTAGTGATTCACACAAATTTCAAAGAATTCAAACTTAAACTATTAAAATTTGAAAACTAATGGCACTAACAGAAAGTTTATAATTTTTCTGACCTAAAGCAAAAAGAATCACTCAAAAACTCTAAGTATTTAGCTGTAAGTAGAAACAAAAGAAAATAAATAAAGCAAAAAAACAAAACAAAAATACTGGGAAAAAATTTAAAAAAACTGCCGCCTACTCGGCCACCACGGCCAGCATACGACTAGAAACCCAACCCGCTAGTTGGGCCAGGATGCTGGCCCGCAGCAGGCCCAGTAGGCCCACAGGCAGAGAGAGTGCGTTTAGGCCCGTGGGCCTGCATAAGAGAGGAGCTCGAAAGGGTTGGCGCAGCCACGCTTATAAACCACTCTCGATGCCTCTCAGCTAGCAAGGTGGGACTAAACATCCACCCGCCCGACGCCGTGCCAGCCGCAGACCTTTCGTCCCGGTTGGTGGCACCAACCGGGACCAATACCACCCTTTCGTCCCGGTTGGTGGCACCAACCGGGACCAATACCACCCTTTCGTCCCGGTTGGTGGCACCAACCGGGACCAATGCCCACCTTTCGTCCCGGTTGGTGGCACCAACCGGGACTAAAGGTCTCTGCTGAAAATAGACCTTTAGTCCCGATTGGTGGCACAAACCGGGACTAAAGGTGGGCATTGGTCCCGGTTGGTGCCACCAACCGGGACCAATGCTTGGTGTATACAAGCTACACTTAGGAATTTTTCAGTTTTCATCTACCAGTTGCCCCCGACGATGCCGAGCACATCGATGCCGCCAGGCTGCCCGAGCGCACCGTCGACGCCCTCACCCTGCCCTGCCCCGACGCGCCGCCCCGTGCCGTCGACGCCCTCGCCCTGCCTTGCCCCGAGCTCGCCGTCGACGCGCCGCCCCGCGCCCCTGCCCTGCCCCGAGCTCGCCGTCGACGCGCCGCCCCGCGCCCCTGCCCTACCCTGACACGCCGCCCCGTGCCCCTGCCCCGATGCCGCCCCGCGCCCCCGCCCTGCCCCGACTACGCCGCCCCTCCTCCCCGTTCGGTCCGGCCGGCCCCCTTTCCTCCATGTCCTCCTCCCCTGTTTTTTCATGATTTTGTTGATAGATGATGATGTTGTTGATAGATGATTGTTAGATGATGATGTTGATGATAGATGATGTATGCTTTTTTTGTTCATATAATTTTTTTTATATGATGATTTTTTTGTTCATAGCATTTTTTGGTCCATGTATATATGTATGTGTATGTATGTATGGATGGATGGATGTATATATATAGAAAATGATCATATGATGTTTTTTTTTGTTCATAGAATATTTTTTGGTTCATAGAAATTAGTTAAAATTTACCAAGTTATTAAGTTAATAAGTTAAAATGTTCATATATTCAAAATGAGTTAATTAAAAGACTCACTCTAAGTTAAAATTTACCCCCTCCCCGATAACTTCGACATGAGAGGGGACGTCGGACATGCATGAGAGAGAGGCGGTCCGCTCGCCCGACCAACTATCGAGGCCACCCAAACCACCCTAGAAGAAAGAGCGTCGTTGTCGATCTACCCCCTCCCCGATAACTTTGACATGAGGGCCCCGATAACTTCGACATGAGGGGGGACGTCGGACATGCATGAGAGAGAGGCGGTCCGCTCGCCCGACCAACTATCGAGGCCACCCAAACCCTAGAAGAAAGAGCGTCGTTGTCGATCTACCCCCTCCCCAATAACTTCGACATTAGGGGGGACATCGGACATGCATGAGAGAGAGGAGGTCCGCTCGCCCGACCAACTATCGAGGCCACCCAAACCCTAGAAGAAAGAGCATCGTTGTCGATCTATCGTTGCCGGCATAGGTCAATGGGATAGAATGGATAGTTTGATCTCCTGCATAGCGATTATTTTTTGCAAAGTGTCCTCTCCTGAAAGTATAACCCCGATAACTTTGACATGAGGGGGGACGTCGGACATGCATGAGAGAGGCGGTCCACAACTAATTCATTGCTCATATATGCATATGATTCCTTGTTGTGATTAGCTAGGTCTATGTTTGCCACTAATCCATCTCTCATGTTTGTATATTGCCGTGTTGTAATATTTGCAGAAACTATGGAAAGAGACTTAGAACAAGAACAATTGTTGGGGGATATAATCCTCGCCGGAGGTGATCCCTTGTCATTTCTCAACGACACCGATGGTCAGGAAGGACAGGATGATGGCTCCGGTGATCCAACAATGGAGGAGGAAGGAGATCATGACGGCTCCGGTGACCGAATGGCGGAGGAAGGAGATCATGATGACAGCTCCGGTGACCGAATGGAGGAGGGAGCCTTAACTGTTGCAAAGTTCGGCGAGGTATACACACACACACACACACACACACACACACACACACACACACACACACACACACACATAAACACTATTCTGATCACGGGATGAGAATAATATTCTGATAACTACATAACCTGACGCAACAGTGGCACTTGAACTTCCCCGAGTGCTAGGTTGAACTTCAGCTAAAAAGTGTCCAAATGGGGCTTGCAATATACAGTTGGAAAGCTGTGGACACCAGTGTCACAGCCTAGGTTGAATTTTCGGCAAAATGTACACGGTTTAAGAGCAGTTTAGAAAACCGTTTTTCTTCATACAAAAAAACGTGAATCGTATTTTCGAGTCTATTTCTAAATCGTTTATCGGAATGAGGCAAATGAGATGGCGTTGGATAGCTGCTGCAAATACGCTCATTTCACATGTTAAAAGTTTTCCCAAATTCCCTACGGTTAAAGAGGAATTTTAAAAATGGCGGAATTTCAGAAACCGAACAGCCGAGTTCGTATTTTTTGGTTAATTTGAAAACAGCTAGTCCGATTGATGCAAATGATATGGCATTGGAAAGCTGATGAAAATGCGCTTCTTTTTCGTACAGAATGTTTTTTGCAATTTTAAACTATTTAAACGTAATTTTGAAAATGGGTGAAGTCCCACCAAGTTCGTATTTTCGCGTTATTTTGTCAATAGTTTGTCGGAATGTAGCAAATGATATGGCGTTGGAAAGCTTGAACAAATACGAAACTTTTATATGTAGATTGTTTTTTTTTTATTCTTTATAGTTTTAAGACAATTTTAAAAATGGCTAAAAACATTTTTTTGGCCTTAATTCCTACAAACTTTATCGGAATGGGGCAAATAATATACCGTTGAAAAGCTATGAAAAATGCGAAACTTTTTCATGTAGATGGTTTTATCTGATTTCTAGCCGTTTTCAAGTAATTTTGAAAACAGCGAGATCATGCGTTCTGCCTTTATCGCGAAACAGATTCTTCGAAAATGCACCGCGTGAAGAACTTGAACTTCTCGGCATGTCTACTTGAACTTCACTCTGTTTTTCACGTGTTTTTTTGCTCGTAGCTCTCCATCC